>OY728163.1:1433486964-1434736964 GCA_963277665.1 Viscum album
ACTTCAAAGATGGAATTTGAATCAATGCCTTGACTACTACGAAAATAAATTTATATGCTTATGTGTCAGCCACAAATTCCTTATCTTATTATAATGTAATGATTTCCAGTATTTATACTCTTGATTCCCATATGATCCATGACTTTTATACTACAAATACCTATTACTTGGTGTTCAATTTGAAGGGTATGATATTTTATTTTCTTGATCATGTTCGCATGTCCTTATTCTCATGAAATTGTTACAAATGTCCATTATATAACCCTATTGTTCATCCGGGATCACCCCTTTCTTATGGGTTCATTTCCAAAGGTTATGTTCATTTTTATTTCCTTTGTAGTACACCTTTATATGTAATATTGGGTATTTTATTTTTTGGATACATTGAAGATCATTTATTAAATTAGAATAATATGTTCAAAGATTCCAAAGGCACTAAACTATTATGGTCTTTCGGAATGTATTTGTGTAATGTATCAAATTTTCCACTAGGGTGATGTAATGTTAATGTATGTCAATCCTAGATTTTTCAGTAGAAGCTCTCCAATCTATCCTATCATTGTATTTTATCAATTTGTTTAGTCCATACATTGATTTTATTGTTGTTTTTTGTGTTGAATTTCCACTGAAAAGCCTATAAATATATAGGCTCCTTCAATCATTCATCTCCCTATCAATGATGTTATTTTGAGGTAGGCTCATAAGCCCTATTTTTAGATTGTTCAACCATTCATCAATATTATTCTGATCCAAGACATTATAAAGAATGATACTTTATAGGGAATCTACTTCATGGAAAATGCAGGTGATCTATAAATTTTACCTTAATGAATTAAATTTTTATAAATGTTCACCATTGTGCACACATCCATTTCACAGAGCATTACTCGATAAATTCATCTTCGTTGATTTAAATTATTATATAGTTATTTCTATGTACCTAATTAAATCACAGGACATCCTTAGTGGAAAATACGAAATTGACCATCACTTCATATAGTGTTTGTTCTTTGTTATTCCCAAGGTTACTCATGTTGGTTTTATCTAAGACATTTTCATGTGTTTTTTATATGACCATTGGTAATGTAAGTTTTTTAATAAAAATTAATAATTATTTAAAATAATTTTATTGAAAATTTAAATGTGTAGATATTAGTTTTCCAAGTAAAATTTTTATAAATTGAAATCATATTCATTTAATGACCTTGATTAAATTTATCATGTTCAATGTATTTTAATAGAATGAACCTATTAAGTTGTTATAAAATTAAATTGATAAATGGTTTCATTTACATACATTACATTACAATTTATGATGTATGTAAATGGAATGAGCCAATGAAAAATGTGAGAGGTCATACTTGATCCAGCATTAGATTACTAAGGGAATGCGTTGTACACTCATAGGACTACAATATTATTCATTGATCTAATTTTAATGGTAGATACCCACTATAGAATCTGGTAATTTTATTATTATATGAATGCATTAGGGTTTTACTAATGATTATCTTGAATCGCATAATAATATCAAAAATCTATAGATATATTCCTTGGATTCAAGTTGACATCATAAAACACAAGGACCCAAGGATTCACCCCATTTTTACCATTCTGGAATATCACAGTATTACTATGGATGAGATCCATGTGATCAGGTAGAATCATTTATAGTAGAAATCCTCAGGTGTTCCCATAGTTTTGCACTCAATCAGTATTTAAAAATGGTATGAGTTACAATTATGATTCGGTTTCACCCTAATATCAAGAATTCATTTGTTTCAAATTAATTCCTTACTCACATATTATCATTATTATTCTCTATTTCAATTTTTTTAATCTTTTTAATAATATATTTATATGAACTGAAACATAAATTAATCAGTTAAATGGTAACATGTTTAGACCCTAGTTAAGGTTGAATTATGTATTAGTTTTTTATTATATTATCAATATTAATATATTGCATACACTACTT
Organism: Viscum album; assembly: GCA_963277665.1. Lineage (NCBI taxonomy): Eukaryota > Viridiplantae > Streptophyta > Magnoliopsida > Santalales > Viscaceae > Viscum > Viscum album. Next base: position 1,433,488,943 of record OY728163.1, read on the forward strand.
AAGTTTATATAGATAGACAATATTTTGATGTACAATGTTGGTGGTGGCCTATAAATATTTATCACATACACAATCTGGGAAAATCTTGGTACTCAGTATGACTATATGATCACAAGTTTAGATTGGGGAATGAACCCTCAATTGAAATCGTCAAATAGTTGCATGAAATATGGAGGGAACTTATTAGCAGAAAACTAAACCATAGACCAGGATACATGGATAGTTTTTTATCCTTTGTAATTATTTTAATATCGTGAATTATATTTTCTCCTTATACCATGAATTCCTTCTTAACTTTTTACAAACACATGAAATAATTATTCTGTATATGATATTGTTTTGTGAATATTGAGGCGTTTATTTATTAATTTGATTCATTTTCTTATTTATATTCCCACATTGATGAATTACAATAAGGGTTCAACTGTTTATTCATCTTTATCTTTGATGTTCTCTAACCGGACATGAGGTCATGGTATACCTAGGATAAGAAAATAAGATATCTCTTCAATTCAACAACCTATAACTCATTTGGAGGAAGAATTGAGGATATATGGATGACTTGGTTTGAGTAATCAATAGTGAACTGGGCCTGAGATGTTAATGAATCCATAATAATGATGTTAATATAGTGGAATGAAGTAATGAGCCATGAAGATACCCTATATTTCTGCTTCTCACAATGGTATATCTCGAGGAAGATCTTAAATATCACATCCAAATTATTTTACACTGAAACCATAAATTCTCCAAAACTATAATCTGAAAACTCAAATAGATCATCACCAATACCATAAGATGCACCCAAGATTTTACTATATTCATTGAACATAAGGAATTATAGGAAACTACTCATTAACTATTCAACTACTCAAATTAGCTTCAACAATTCTCAATCTCAGAAGCAAAATAACATTTTTGGAGTAGATAACACTTTCTACACCAATATGATTTATGGATGAAATAAATACAATAATAAATGACCATCCTTGAGGATATAATATCAATTAAAATGTTGAAATGTTCAGACGAATTACTATTTCTTGAAATGATGGAAACATCATCCATTCATTCCTTTTATAGCATATCATGATTCCAGTACACACATAAATGTTTCATTAAAAACATAAAATCCAAGAATTAAAGAAAAAACATTCAAAAGAGGTTTCAATACATTCCCATGTAAAGATAATAAAACTCTTTAAAAATTATTAAATTTGATAATCTTTTAAAAAAAATTATAAGGTGTTATAGAAACTACATATTTCAAAATTACACATTTATCATTACACTAGAAAATTACAAATGGCCGAAAATATCACAAAATTAATATGTAAGATAAAAAATCATACCATTCAATCAAAATTATTAAACCTGATTCATTTACATTATGAAATCAACTATATATGATGGAATTATTAAAAATAATCCACTATTTAAACACCAAATATTTGTCATGAATCATTCAAGATATAATATTATTTAAAAAAATATGAAACATATTTTGATTTATCAACCATCTTTATAAAACATTTGGATTTATAGACATCGTGTAAAAATAATCCATGAATTTATTCATAAAATCATAAAACTTTCAATCATTTTTTAAAACAAGCATTTCATTTAATAGAATTAATCCTTATTAAATATATGATTCAATCGTGTAAAATTTATCACAAGAGATCAGTTAAATGTTTTAAAAGAATCAAATTTTTAGGTTTTATTTGGATTAACCATGCTTATCTAAATACATGATTATGAAAATAGACATCATTTTACCAGAAATAATTGATTATTCACTTTTCAAACATCAAATATATAATACATGTTTTCATATATAATTAGGTTATTCTCTAAATGAATAAAATGTAGAATTTCATAAATATCACTAATACTATTTCTTAATATAAAAATATTTCATGAACCAATTATATTTTTCCCATGTTTGAGATTCAATAATAGATTAAAAGAATCATGGGTTCTAAAAAAATGAAAAGGTATGTTTAGTCCATATTAACAAAGCCACATGGATGAAAACCATGTTACAAGCATGTGAAAACCACTTAACATTTCAAAAAAACATTTTTTATCACTATATGTGTTTTAATTAAATTCATGTGTACCTCATATCGTGAATATTAATTCCTTTTAAAACCAAAATTAAAATAAAATTTAATTTTAATATTGAATTCTAATGGTAACCCATGAGGAATCCTAAAAGTTGATGATTAAAAATCAACATATTATGAACACTTTGATACCTAAGAAGTACTAGAAAAAATTACAAAACCATATGACATGCCATAAAAATTCCATCATAAATCTATATTTATATTGGATATGGTAGAATTTTGAAATGAACCAACCTCAGAAAACATGTCACATCACCAGAGCGTGATAAAAATATTCTTGAAGTGTATCCCCATTTTGAACATATTGTTGACAAGAACATAGATATCCAAGAAAAAACCATGAAAATAATGATACCCTAAAATACATAAATATCCATGTTTAAGAAGAGTAATACAGGTTATCATATGAGAAATAATAGATAAAACCACGAGATATATAAAACCAGGACAAGATGACAAATCCTAATAAATTGGAATAATATAAAAAACCAAGTAACATGGTGACTTTAGGACACCATCATCCTATAACACAAGGATTTACATATCTTCTAAGCTGATCACCAATAATACAAGAAACCCTTCCTGTAATCTCTTTTCCTCAAAAACATAACTTCAATTACATGAAAGAAAAATGTAGTTTCTGATCAATAAAGCTCTATATGACACCACCCAAGAATCTATATAATTACAATCACCATAGAAAATTTAGATCTATCTATAATATAAGAAATACTCTTTGTTAACATATATTCTCTACAAAACATATTCAAGAAAATATATTTTAGTTTTTTAAACATAACACATATTCGAATCCACATTAATATGATTATAAAAAAGATATATAAATCAGGTGTCGTTATAAAAAGGGGTCATATCTCAAAGATGACATGTGAGAAACAATACATGAAACAATTCTATCTTGTAATAAAGATGACCATGCATGGCTCTAAACTATGGGAATATATATAAGGATATTAAAAGGAAAAATATTCTATAGAATCCATGTATCCTATATATTACATATCCTCTCATAGTCTATCAACATCTCAACAGTACACCCATGTATTGCAAAACATACTAATGTTTCCATATATTAATAAACCAGTAATCATAATATTTATAATGTTCAGTATTATTGAAAAAAATAAAATCATAAATATTCAAAATTTTATAAAACATTTTCTAAAAAAAGAATCAAAATTCACACTCCTAAATATATATTATATATTCAAAATCATTTTGACGTAATTTATAAAACAGAAAATGTATATAAAGATAATTTATAAATAAAACCCCTTTAGAACCTAATTTATCATTACACATAATATGAATTTGACAAAAAAATTATTATTTTATATGATAATATTAAATTTCACTAAACACTAAAGAATATACATTCAGATGAAATAATCATTTTGATATAAACTATCTATATAGACACCAACCTAGTTTATAGAGGAAAATTATTTTCATTTAAAGGAAATGATTGGATTTGGAAGGATCTAGTCTTCACAAGATTATAACTAAGATAAAAACTATAAAATATTTAACTAAACAATATTGATTATCATCTTACACTAAAAAGTTTAGAACAAAAAGGATCGTTTTCTGAGATCTATTGTCGATCAATAAGTGGGGGAATGAGAAAACTGGAAAAACCCACATTACTCTAAGAGATCATTCTAGATCAAGAGATATTCACCACGGGAACAATTATCGAAACTCCTAGGTATTCCAGATGTGGTTGGTTTAGGGTAAAATGGAAATAGTATTGGATTATAGGTAAAAATGAGTGTAAATAGTGGAAATTATTTATTTTATGTAGTTTAGATCGGTTCATATGGATAGATCATTCTATTAGAAAAAAAATTTAGTATCTGAGAAGTAGAAATTGTTCCTTCAAAAACATTCCACATTTTTTCTTGGGGAGATACTTGTGGTTTTAAAAACATTAACCAATAAGTGTTACATTTTATATTCAATTTTAAAACCACAAAGAACATTTTTTTGGGGACCCACACAATATTATAATCTATTCTTAATCCATGAAAATCAACTTTAGAACAAGAAGGGTCATCAGACATGATTTTTTTATGATTAATAAATACTTCGTTCCTATTAATTTTCTCACAATTTGGTTAAATTTCAACCCATAACACCTAAAACCCTATGCAACCTCCTAATAGATAAATTAAAATAAATATTAAATATAATTTTTACATTGAGGGTATTTCTTAAAATTATGTATATATATATATTTAATATTTTTATTATCCTAGTTCTATTTGAAAAGTTGTTAAGTAATAATTTCAAAATAATTTTAATTCCATTAGAAATAACATTTGAATAAAACTCAACCACACATTAACAAATATTTATCCAAAATTTTAAAGAACACAAATGAAAGATTTTAGGTAATTAAAATTTCAAAATATATCTAGTAAATTAATTCATATGTATAATTTATGATTTCAATTTTTTGGGAGTCTTAGTGACAGACTTTAATCAATCTAAAATAAGAATTTTTGTCAACATCGAATTCTATTTATTATTTATATATTATTAACTAGAATGTTATATATGATTTTATAAAATATCTGGAATATTTAAGAATACCTAAACTAAATTATTTATTAACTATAAAATAATACATTGGATTTTAAATTCTAAATATATTCCACAAAATTTTTTAACATCTTTTTAAAATATGCGTTTGAGTTCAAATAAAATATTAAATCCTATTATTTTGTATTTTTTATATTAAATTTAATAATATTAAAAAAATTAATGGATTTTTTCTTACATGTTAAGATACATATAATATATTATTAATGTTATCTAAGTGATATAAATTAATTATTATGTGATGGTAAAAATTAATTTACCTATTAAGGATTAATATAGTGCTTTTTTGTGAATATGAAAGTAAAAAATGGTTACATAGTAACAATACATGGAAATGATATGTATTTTCTCGTAGTTATTGGATAAATATGATTAAAAATTTATATTAATATTATATCATGAATATAAAAATTATATACTTTTCATTATATCATATTACTAAATTAACAACCAAAAATGAAATAACTGTTATATATGTATTAATATTGAATTAGTAATTAATCCATAGAAACATAAATTATCTAATTTATGGACACTTAATGATCAATATTTGATATAAATTCAATTTATGAGTCGCTTTCCTAATATATATTACTATATTAATAATATTATATTGAATATATAAGAGAATTAAAATTAATTTTGTCAATAAAAGAGAACTAGTTACATCCTTTCAAAACACAACTAATTTCTTATATTCATTCAATATTATACCCATAATCTCCCACAAATTACTTATTCAAATTATATATGTTCTTTATTACACAAAATTCTATCTTTTAATGCTCTTAAATGCGATGAAATGGTGATGAATCAAAGTGGAATTTATATCCTCCCAATTTACTCTATCATTTCTTAAAATATATTAATTTTTCCATAAAACACAAGTATAACATATATTATTTTTATGATATTTTTATATTCTAATTTTATAAAAAAGAATATGTTATATTATTGTTCAAATATATTTCATTCCTTCTCATTAAACCCTTATTGAAAAACATTACTATTTAGAAAAACAAGTGTCAGTAATGAAGTCAGTTCCATTAATTTTTTCTATTTCTCTTTTAATAAAAAATTTTATATTTTAAAAGTAATTTAAATAATAATGTTATTTTATAATTAAATACGATTATAAAAAATCAATATTTATTCACAATTATTTTTTATTATTATCCTTTGTAATATATTGATAATCCATTTTTTTGTGCAACATATGTTATCAATGATGCTTTAATGTTTTACTCATTTATTTAATTGATATTATTGAAAATTGATTTCATCAATGAATATTTAATTAATTAAAAAATTCAAGATAATTATTATCTAATTATAAAATGTTCTTCGTAATATTTATATTAAAATAATACAATCGAAGACCTTTCAATAAATCTTAAATAGGCATACTGAGGTAGACTGTTTAAAAAATTAACTATCAATTAAAATGGTTGTACAATATTGGTTTTTGAATGAAATATATGTTATAACATGATTCATAAATATTCTATGGATCCATTTTACAAGTATCAATATCCATTAAAATTATATAATTTTATTCCAATTTATAGATTCAAAAGGCTCAAACCGACCAAAAAAATTAATCTATCAATTATTCATAAATAATCAGAAAAAAATAACAGAATATAAAAAATAAGATTAATATGAGAATTGTTTAAAATAATATATTTAATAATTTGAATTTAATTATTTATCATGTTATTGGTTAAACAAATTTATACAAAATTCTACGTAAATGAAATTTCATCTAAATTACTTCTCTTCTATTCAACTTCCAAATCCATAATTTTTATTAATTTTTAGGATGTAAATAATTTAAACTAATTTTATTGAATCATGATACAAATTATTATCAGTTGAATAATAATTACAATTTAGTGTTTCCCTTTCATTGGACTTGAATCATACATTATCCAGGTTGTATGTGGTTCCTCCTAAATACATTATTTAATTCTAAAACGTTTTCCTCTTAACTCTCCCTAAAATTATTTTTTTAGTATTCTTAATAAAATACATATTAATTATTAATCATATATTTTATATAATTTTATTTAATATTCCATTATACATGTAAATTTCAAACTATTTCATTTTTTTCTTTAGGGTTAACTCCGATTCTTATATATTTTGGATAAAATATAGGTATACATATTTTTTTTGGATTTGAAATTGATATCTATTCTTATAATGAATGTTATGAAATTATAAATAAAAAATATATGATTAAAAAAATAAAAAATAAAATATAGGTATATAAATGAAGAAGTAACCTACATTAAATCGTAGATATCTATTGCATTTTTCGTTATTATGTGTGCTTAATGGACAACCCATGATAAGAAGCCAAATGAATTCCATCCTATATAATGTATTAATGTATTTTGGTGAAAATTCAATGATTTGTGGGATATAATTTCATCAATAATGATATGAACCATCATAAGGATAAGAATAAAGTGGATGGAATCCATCATGAATTTCTTGGGAAGGATCTCTTACCAAATATCTTATTGGGAATTCCCCATTTTAAATCCCCCGAGGATGTTCTCCTGGGGAACATGAAGTTACTCATTCATTATATTTCATGAGTAAAAGATATTTATCTATTTCATCCAATCATTCAATAAAATGTCAGAATATAGACCATTTCATCATATGAAATATATATTAAATGATAACATACATTGAAGGTATTCTTGAATTGAATACATTATTATTTTACTTACCATAAATTTTATTGATTTATAGTGTATCATAAAATAATATTCAACTTATATCTATGATATAATGTAAATTAAAAACCAATTTATGATTAGAATATTATAGTAGCACACTAGAATGGTTTACCATATCCATTTTCTATATAATAAAACATGGAAAAGGAATAATATTCCAAATGGAATAATGAAATATATTATTCAGTATCTCTCTTTTACTAAATCCAAAAATACATTAATTCCATTTCATATTATATATTTTTATATATAAAAAATTATGATATCATATCAAAAACCCATTTAAAAATTGTCTATTTTTTTAATTCAATAACCAACTATACTATGTATTAAAAAATATGTAATAGTATATAAATACACATCCATAGATATTTTATATTAAAAATGAAAAATGTTTAAGTATAACCTCTATTTCAAAGTCATTATATTTTTATTATTCCAAAAAATTTGACCCAATAATCCATTAAAGAATTTAAATTTTAATAAACATACACCATAAGATGAGTAGTGGTTGAATCGGGGTGAGGAAATTTATTATGCATTATATTGGATCATTTTCTGATATATATTATTATAGGATAAAAATAAAAATTTCTTGCACACATCAACCACAATTTAAAATGTGTAAATTAAAGGATGACAAAAAAATTTATCATGGTTTATCACTATGTAGAAATCTAAGGATCATACACATTTTATTTCAACATTATACCTGAACATAAAATGAATTAGTATATCGGTGGATATAATCTATAGTCACGATTAAAAAATGTTAGGATTAATGATATAAAAAATTAGTTTGGGGAATATCACAATTCCTCATACTGAGAATTCCCTTCACCATTTAATTAAATAACAAACCAAGAAGATGTATTCTAAATTTATTGATATGTTGGTAACCTTTATATTATCAAGAGTGTTGTAATACGTTTTATTCCAGAAATCAAGATTTTGAATCATCATAAAAAACCTAATATGAATTTAAATCTATAAATAAATATAATTTTTTAAAAAAAATATTCATGTACTTTCATCATTGAAAGACTAGCCTTTTCAAAACTCCTTCATTGTTCAATAATTTTTAGTCGAAGTCTACCATGTTCGATGGAAAACATATATCCTTGAATAAACCCATCTATATGAAATGACGCATCGCATAAAACATCGCTACAATTGAATAAATTTTGTTAATCCTATCATGAATATAGAGCACCTATCCATTCCAAAATTCACTAATAGGACTTCTTAATGATTAATAATTCAATATTTAATGAACATAATCAACCCGTCACAAAACCATTTATGTTTTCACTGAATATGTAGCCATCATTGTTAGAAAAAAATAACTCAATATCATTATTTATTCATGTAACCCAACTTTTGTGATTGTGTACAAAAATTATGAAGGAATGATTTCATTCCATCAATTTTATTTGTAACCATACCATATGTGAAATTATTTTGGGCTTACATGTAACTTTTTAATTTTCTTATAAATTCTATCAAACATTGATGAATTGAAAAAATTGTATAAAAATGTATATAACAAAAATTTATTCATGAACATATTCTCAAAAATGTTATGTTCGTAAAATTTAACCACATAAAAAATATTAAAAATGAATTTTTTTTGGAAGCATCTCACTATATATTAAAAAACTCATTCTCAACAATAATTTATAACAAGTTATTATGTTGATAAAAATATATGAGTTCTTAAACCCCTTAACATCAAAATAAACTCATTTTCATATTTCTGGTATTCTCTCAAATTAGATATACATTCCACCAAACTCAAAAATTATTTTACTTATTTATAACAATCTCCCCCATTAAGAACATTTTTTTATTTAAAATTAAATAACTCTTGAAATTTAACATAGACACAACATGAATGATACTGAATAATAATTAAACCATTATAATTATATTTTAACAATTACCTATTTAGATAGTATGAGTTAGACTAGAAATTATCTTCATTACGACATCCCTTATTGCATAACCCTCCATGTCTTCCTACGTATTCTAATTCCCTTCCATGTGTATCATATCGCTCAATAACAAGAATTATATGTACCGTCCCTTTGTATGATAATCTCATAACTAATACCACATGGTATATTCAAAAGAATCAATGTCATTATACCCTAATGAAAACAAACAGAACTAAAATATAACCCACAAAACTAGGAATTTTGTATGGGAACCATGATTAAACCAATGCTTCTTGAATTACTTAGTTTCATGTCACAGAGTCATCATACTATATAATTTTTTTTATTTCAAAAATGATCTATGTTGATATTTATTTACTATTCCATTTATTTTATAAACTTTTACCTGGCCATAACATGGTTATTATGTTTATGTTGTAATATATTTTTCCTGGGGAAAATTTCACTTGTCATTACTCAAAATTGTACAATATGTTGTTTCAAGGCAGGAATAATGTACTATGACAATTTAATCATCATGAGAATTGTAGTTAATACCCCAGTTACTAATATATATTTTTCTTATAAAATTCTTGTTAATTTAATTTACCACATTTTTTGAAGTGTCTGACAAAATTTTCAAAAATGAAAAATTCCCTAACACTTGTTGTATTTCACTCAAACACATCTTGATCTATGTATAAATATTAAAATAGATATAATTCATGATCTTTTAATACATATGAGTAATATACAAAACTAGTAGTACATTTTCTGAACCTTGGTTTCTATATAACTACTATGAGAGTATCCTTTACTAGATTACTCAGGATGAAGGATTATATATATGATTAATAATACAATTTGGAAATGTTGAAGTAAAATAACAATATTCCACTTATTTTATTCTCTGTAGTAAGATTTAAATATTTCCCAAGCACATTCCTTATAATTTGATTAAATTAATTTAGCGTTGACCTTAGTTTTAAAACATGTATATCAAATTTAATCAAAATTATCTGTACCTACATATATTGAGAGATATATATTTAAATATCCATTCTTTACTACATATATCTAAATAAAGTATGTGATATTTCAAATCCTAGACATTTGCAATTATGAATTCATTATATATTCAACCGAAAAAACATACTGATGTTTTCTTCAATAAATTATTTTATCATCCACATATACAGTAAAAATTAATTATTCTTCCATAGATTTGTTCACATAGTTATTATTCAACACTATAACTTTTGGATTTTGGATTTATCATATATGATTATAGCCAAGCCTACCATGATCATGTGGAATATTTAAATGGTGTGTGGCCTTATAAACATGTACACCTTTGTTTCATCATTTTAAATTAATATCCCAAAAATATTTTATATATAATCATTATACTAATTATCATCCTTTATGAATATGGTTCTTAAATCCAATAATAGATCTAGAATATTGATCATGTGACATCGCAGACCTAGATGCCATGTAACCCATGTCCCTAGCCCAGTTAACCTTATAACCCCAGTCTTATCTTCCTATAAGCTAGGTGCTTCCAACTAGAAGAAAGGGTTTGTAGGAAGAAAATATAGAGATTATAACACCATGTCCAAGTAACACATTATATAAAACTACATAAGCGTAGTCAAACCAATAGATATAGTAAGTAATAAAAACATAACCTGGTATATAGCATGATTGAATAACTTAACAACATATAAAAATCATTGTAGGTAGTTCTTGAGGAAAATATTCATGCATTTCATTCTTGTATAAGAGGAAATATAAAATTTAGAAAAATGAATTCTATACAAAAGTGATAAAGTGAAAAATCCAAAAGCTACTCTAATGTATCTCGACCCTAATCTTGATCCTCTTCTCTTAAAATATATCTTCAAAATATTAATAAATTTAATTGTGAGTTTATTTTCCATTATGAATACTTACCGGAAAACAATATTTTTTGGTGCCAAAGGTAGCCTTAGTAGGGTTTGAGGAAAACAACTCAGTAGGACACCACCAACATTGTCTACATGTAATTTGAGTTGGTGATTGTATATAAATATTGTGTAGATAGTAAGTAAAAAAATGCAGAGTAAATAACTATCCTCCTGCTCAGGTTCATCAATGATAGATAGTTGCTCTACATGCTCCAGCTCCAAGCTGGTATTTCTGACCAAGTTGCCATATAAATATATAGAGTATAACTGGAATGAGGTAATAATGAATCCCATCCATACATTTATATTGATATTTTAACTATCATGGGGTAGTACGACTCTCCCACACACACATATGGATATTATAACAGAATTGGGGTTGGAGTGCCTCCCATCCATACACTTATAGAGATGTAACTGGTGTGGGGTGAGAATGCCTCCCAACCATAAATGTATATTCAATGCGGGAATGGGGTAATAATTAATCCATTCCATTCACATTTTTATATCAAATAATCATTTTAGTGGAATAAAAATTCATATCATAAATGAAAAATCCATCTAATATCATATTGATTTAATAAAAAAAACCATTTCATGTAATGCATTTATAATAAATCATAGAATCAGAAAGTTTGTTAAATAACATGAAATAATTCCATTAAATGGAATTCATATATATTATTTAATGCATGTAATCCTAGAATACCTTCAAATAGAACTATCCAAATTTCCAAAAATTGGAAATCCATTTTAGGGGAATTTTTCAAGGAAAAAGAGTCAGGGTCGATTAATCACATGACCATTTAGAAAATTCATATTCAAAAGGAACTAATAACCATTGAGGAACTATGATATACATCAATTACACATGTTAAATTTTCTATTGAAATTAAAATCCACACCTGAAGATAAATTGTGTTCCATGTATTTTATACTATTTGGCCAAAACGCCATTTTCATAACGCTGTTACTCTGGGTGTCGATATGGGGAATTTGTGAAATATAAACCCCTAACAAAGAACCAAATCACATATTTCAAGTAAATACTAATATATGGACATTAAAGAACCAAAACACGATGGAATCATAGCAATGGTAGGCTCACATAATGACAGATTATATATGAAAGAGAAAAACTCAAATGGAAAACTATGCGACCACCTACCATAGGACCTAAGATGAATCCTCACTTGATAAAAACCTCATATCCAAAGATTTTTGGAAGAGATATGATTTATAGTCCAATGGTAAAAAAATGGGTAATGTGATACATAAACGAGATAACGCAAAATATGGATATAAGGTTAGAGATTGGATTAGGGAGAATAGGGAGCCTTGCCATAGTGTATCCAATTCCATTAAAGGATCATAGATTAGACCTCTGGAGAAGCCTCTAGCTCAAATCCTAACATGGAGGATTTATTGAGAAAATGATGCATAGACCGTCATTTATATCCTCTAGAGTGATGATAAATGGGTTAGAGAGTTCTGATAACATTAAAGGGGAACATGTTAATATTTATTAGAAACCCAATGTGCAAGGTATATGGGAATGATTTTAAACCCCTCATTTATGGATATGTCACTAATCTTCCACAGACTTCATGACAACATGCCTTGTCTACATGGTTGAAAAAAACATGGAATATCTATAGGATCATTTATTTTCAACATAATTGTTTTACAAAAATCATGCATCTTGGGTCACACAGATTACACATACTATGTGGCTTATCCTACAAACCATTTATCTAGAACTCTCAGATTCAAATCATCCCAAAATTTTGCACATTCTTACACTACGACATTGTAAAACTTTTTCATGATTAAACTAAAATATAAAATCAAAAGGCAAAATACTTGTACCTCGGTCAAAATTCGGGTCCATACAAGCTCCCCATCTTAAAGAAATAGGTCCCTGTATTTTCCCCTTAAGGGTAAGAATGTACTATTAGAATAAGGTTCCAGCCACTCATATTGTATATTTGATTCCCAATACCAAGTCACATCATGTACATGGCTAGGGTTTCATTTCTCCCATACAAGTTGAAAAGACCTGCCTAGAAGTTTCTTCAATGTCCTACCTAAAATATACACCAGAATCTCCTCAAATGAAGAATCCATATCCAACTCAACTTCATCCGGCTGAATGAGGTGACATGTGTCTCTCTAATATTGGGTAAGATGCTATAAATGAAATAAATTATTCATAGAACATTTTCTCAAAGAAGTTCCAACTGATAGTCCACCAGTCTGATCTACTTTACAACCTCGAAGTGTCCAAAAAATCTTGGTGATATCATATCATGATTCTAAATATGTATATGCCCCATCCTAGGTGAGATAGTCAAAAAACCTGTTCCCTTTCCTAGAACTCAATAGGTCTCCCATATCTATTGGCATACAACTATTATGTATACTATGATGTCTAAATGTGCTTCTTAATTAGCTAGACTTCCTCATATGTATCCAACATGAGACAATGCCCAAGATTAGCTTCTTCCCTTCCTATATCCAACACAGAGATGAGAGACAATGCCTACCAAACAAATATTCATTGGGAGCCATCTCAATGGTATCCTAGAATATATATTTATGATAATACATTATGAGGAGAACATGTTTATCACAAGAACATCAATAGTTTAGAATGCATGAATAAATCATATCTTCTAGAACCAATATTGTAAGCTTAGTTTTTCCATCTATATTTGGGTGATAGGCCATGATCAAATTTAACTGGATAACAACGTATTTATGCAAATCCTCTTAGGAATATTATGTGAAACGATCATCTCTTTTAGAAATGACTATATGAGGTGATCCATGAAGACGTTCCGCCAATTTTATGTACATCCTTCTGAGCTCATCTAGCGAGAAGATCTCTTATATAGGTAAGAAGTGTACATCCTTCGTCATACGATCTAAGACTACCCAAACTATTTTATTTCCATGATGTGATATCGGTAAAATAGTTTCAATGTCCAATAAAGCATTGAACCATTATTAAATAGGAATGGATATTAGCTAATGAAGCTCCACCAAATGCTAATATTCCACCCTCACATGATGAATAATGAAACATCGAGTGACGAACTCGGTTATCACGCATTACATAGTAGACCAAAAATAATGATGTCATAGATCTTAATAATGTTTAATGTCCCTAGGGTGATCTTATTATAATGAGTCGTGGAAATCCATTACAATCACATCTAAGATGTATAATGAAACCCATACACACCTAGAAGAAAATAGATTATAATTCACATTGATCGTCGAAATATAAATAGTATCATCAATTCAAACACATGCCAATCAGACAAAGCATTCTAGATCAGATAACTGCCTTGACATTACACATTATAAAATAGTAGATATCATTTCTATGGTAGGGATAATACACTTTCCATGGTCCTCTTAATCAATAAAATGAATCAATTAAAATAAGTCTACAATATTTTAGTCATTACTAGGCTCCTGAAACCCATGGGTTCCATTCCTATGAGTGTATGAATGTATGAAATAAAAATATTGTAGTAACACGACACACCTACATTACATGAGATTCAGATCCAACAGAGTGAAGATTCATTTGAGGCTTTTGAAGAATCAGAAAACCTCATAACTCTATCCCAGGAAATAGTATCTAAAACCGTATAATGAATTATTAAAAATAGTGAGCTCAAGGTCGTGTGTTGGGTAGTTCTGATCATGAGGAAACAACTGATGATATCCATATGAAATGACTCACTCATACCGCATAAAAACTCCCTTCTTGATACACAATAAATCCAATTATAGATTATAGGATCAATATATATTATGAAAAATTAGCATCATTATTGAATTAAGTCTTCCCTTTAACTCTGTAATGGATACATCACTAGATTTAGGCCATTAAAATTTTACCCCTTTATTTTTCAAGACCATAAGTTGTAGTGAATGGTTTGAGATTTTTTGAATGATGAGTCTGTAATTCTGAAGAAGATCAAGAAATATAAAATGTACAAGACATTATTTGGTTTTTACCAAGAAACTGTACCTCTCAAATTCACTAGTTAAACATAAACTCTTGGCTCAAAGATGATTTGAAATAGGAAGTGCACATTATTGATCATGAATTGAAAGATACTAATCTTATCAAGGAGCCAATACTCTATCTGTGTATTTATCATGATATCAAGATGGGATTCATGTTCATGTTTAGATTTTTAATACAATATGATATTATCATTTAATAAAACCACAAATGAATCTAGAGAATGGTGGAAACCATTGTTTATAATAGTTATGAAGATAGCTGGTGTGTTTGTGTGCCCGAATATCTTATCTAGGTACTTGTATAGAAATTACATTCTCCTGAAAGATGTGTAAGATACATATGATATTCAAACATGGAACTGAAAATATCATAACATCTAAAAATTTTAAAAAAACACTCCATCTCCTAACATATGACCAAATATGTATTCTATTAAAGGAAGCAGATACATGTTATTTATAATGAGCTCATTCAATCGACGGTAATCCACAAAAAACCTAAGGGTGTTGTCCGTCGTCATGGAAAATAGGATATTTGAACTACAAGGGTATGTGATGGGGAATATAAATAATTTAACCTCTATATCATTAATATAATTATTTTTCGCTAGAGGATCCTTAGTTTCCATCCTCTATGGAGTAATGGTCAATGGTTTTGATCATGGTACAAGCTCAGTAGTAAACTCTAACTCTCTTATTGAGGATAAAACCTATAATTCATTATAAAATATTTCTTCAAAATAATCAACTAAAGGAAGAAATTATGTGGTTTGTAACCCCTAATTTTTATGTTAAATACAAGAGACCTTTTCTGAAACACTACCCAACCTCTGCTGATCGGGTATTGATCACGCCACACTTATATCCCATTCTCCCATTTGCACTTGCATAAAACCCTATGATGATATTAAAATATCTCTTTGATTATATCCGTCAATACTATAACTATATAGAACTATCCATTCTATCCCAAAGATTAAATTGAATCTTTTTATGTCAATAATGTATAGGTTACATTCAAAAAGGTAACCACCTATATCAAGGGTCCAATTCTAGAATCAAGGAACACACTCTAAAAGGATACCTAAGGGTGTATCTAGAATCATAATCCTAAGAGTGTACATTATTTTGAGACCCAAAACCTCAATGACTACCTCTTATATGAAAAAGTGATATGTTCCAGTATCAAACAAAGTAGGAACTAATGTAGAGAAAACTAGAATAGTACATTGTATGATTGATGGTCCAGTACTCTTTTGTTGGAGTGTGGGATGGAATGCATGTAATTTTATTGTACCGTGGCATTGAGTAACATCCCGATTAGCCAATAATATCCTTCTTTGCAGGAAATAAAAATCATATTCTGAATTTGGTTTAACTTTTTCACCACCTCAGCCAAAACAATCAGTGGTATTCAAGCTGCCTGAATGTCATGACCTTTCTAACCCAGCTCATGCTTGAGAAGCAGGTGAAGATCACTGATTTCTAGGTAGTACATGGATATTCATGCAGAAATTTTAGATATAATTCATACTTTTATAGTCTCTGAACTCAACTATGTTTCACAAACACTGCCTCCGGAAATATCATGGTACCTCTCACTTGAGACCGATAAAAACAGTACCAGCAAATTGAGAGTAACCAATACTTCAACCATGATGTTATTTGAACTGTCACATTCATGTATAAGAAGACCCATTTGAATCCATAGGTTTTAGAAACACCTATATCACACCATCAGAATCCCTCAAATTCGAGTTTGTAATTAGATATTAGTTGTTGATTTCAAAGTAGTCGTCATCCTAAACACATTGAATTGCTAAGGGATAGAATAACACATACAATCCTCAGATATAATAGAAACCATAAGTTAATTAGTAAGTATGGAAGAGTGGAAACATAGTAAATATGTGAAACATGATCCGTAACTGACATATTCCCCTGATGTGAATTCATAAACTCTCAAGATATGTTATCCCTCAGGGTATAGGGGGAGATGTCCTCATAAAAGATAGTCTGGAAGTCAGTCCAAACCAAATTTCAATTTCGGTATCCCGAGGTGATGAAATACGACCACCTATTGGATAAATTGTGTAACATGTATGTATATATCATCAAAATCCATTTAGAGGAATATCTACATTGTCAATGATAGATATGTTTCCATATATCCCAGAATCTATGGAAATTCGTATTCCATCCCTTGAGAAACTAAGAGGATTATGTTATAGATACTCACAAGTCAACTCTACATTATTCAGATGAGTTCACATCACTCCACGAATACTCTAAATACAATTCAAGAACACCACTATAAACTGGGAATCAACACCAAAATCTGTTGTTGAAGGATGATCCACAGGTGGCTCAACTGGAAGAACAACTAGAGGCCTAAGGCCTGAAACCTCAAAAAATAATTATTACTACATTTAGGGTGTGTAAAATGTGGATGTTGGGGGAGTATAGTGATAAAATTATAGATTAATTTCATAGATGATATTCTATAATTCCAAATGAATATATTTAAGATACATGTATTGGTAATAATGCCTTATTATAAGAATTTAAAGAGCTCTCTTCATGCATCAAAACTCAGGACTAGATGTAAGAAGAGGCCATACCAGGACATAAGTATAGAGAAACCACCACTACCAACTACTAAGGAATGTTTTGGGTCACATCTCAAGGTTAAGAAGGTGAAATATTTATTTTCATAGTTTATTATCCATCTATCATTTGAGAAAATGGTCATTCATATATTTAAATTATTTAAGTAGGTTAAATCCAATGATATGCCATTTTCTGACCAATAAGGCCCCATAAACCTTATGAACCAATAGATGTCTCAAACTTAGATATCATTCTCATTTAAATTTATCTTATTCATGAACTTATACTACTCTTAAATGTTTATTCTGTTTAGAATTCCATTTTATGACACACAAGGTCTCACACACCTTATGAATCAAATGGTGGAACTGAATGAACTCACATCAGTTCATGGTAAAAAACATGCAATAAGTATCAACACAATGGTATATAGATAATGAATGTCACAATGAATATGCATGGGAAATTATTGCATGAATTTAAGAATCACATTGGAAAAATCAAAGCCATTTCTTATTATTACAACCAGGATTCATGTTCTAATACATCGAACACATTTTAATGGGTTGAGAAATGTAATCATAATATCAATATCATAAATATCTATAAAATAAAAAAATATTCATGGGAAAAGTTTGTGAAATCCTATCAAGGGTAATATAAGACCCAATAACAATGATAAATAAATAACATTGCTTTTACCCCATTCATAGGTTCAGGACACCCATGAATGGATTATTAATATGTAAATAAGCATTCTTAATATCCATTATATTGTTATAAAATAATAAATCAATAATGTTTCCCCCATTGACACCACTTTGTCACATCCCAAACCCATCAGTCACATTACATGTGCCCTGTGGCAGGTTGGCCACAAGATCCTTGTCCCATCTCCACAAAAGCCAAGGGGTGATAACTATTTGTGGGGGTGTGTCAGTAGTTTAGTGTGGATACTATACCCCTATGTCAAATTAAAAAAATTGTTAAAACAAATATGAATAGAAGCAGAATCATAATTCAATATTCAGGTATAGTAAACAATGGAAACATGACAAAAAACGATGGAATATTGAAAACATGAATATCATATAAAAATCATAATAGGAATATTCTGATAAAAACATAAATTGTTGGCAATATAGTAAAATAAAAAATAGTAATAAAGTAGCATACATGATAAAAAAGTACTAATGTTTACAAAATCCAAAATATGCTCATAGAATCACAAGCCTGAGATCCCTCCTTTAATCTTATGTTCCATCTATTCAATATAAATCAACATCCTGATGGGTTCTGTTTTCCCATATCCACACCTATAGAAAAATAACCTTATTAGGTTCCAAATTTTTCTTGAGTGGGGCGATAAATAGAAATCTCCATAGGAAACCACCAACATTGCTTACATGTAATTAGTTTGGGTGCTCGATGGTAATCAATGTGTACATAATGGTAGGAAAGTAAAACAATATAGAGTAAATAATAACCTCTTGCTTCGATTCATAAAGGATACATGGGGGGGGGTCAACCTATTTCAGCTCATGGTTGGTATGTATGATAACGTTACCATATATATATAACCAATTTAATGGGTATGGTGTAATAATTCCCCAATTTAACACATGTATTTTGAGATTGTCAATTCAATTTTGTAAACATGCCTTCCACCCATACACATATAGAGATTATAACCGACATGGTGTAAGACTGACTCCCACCCATACAATTATATTGATTGTTACTGGAATGGGGTAAGAATTCCTCTAACACGTACTTATATATCACATCTAGTGTTGGGTACGAATTCCTCCCACCCATACATGTATATTCAAATCTTTTATTGAGTAATAATTTCTGCCATACATTCACATAAATATATTTTATATGAAATGCAATGGACTAACCATTCATATCATATAACATTAGTAAAATTAATCATACATTATTTAAATTTTAAAAAACAATCCATTTCATGAATGTCATTAAAATAATTCATAACAAGGGAAAGAAAATTCCATACCTTAAAACAATCTCCTTGAATACAATTTATATTTAATGTTTATGCCATCACATCCAAGCGAGCCTAAAAATCCAACCATGAAATTTTCCAAACATGGAAAATTCATTTCAATGAAATTATTCAAGTATAATGTGTCAATGTCGACTACTCACATGCCCTGTTGGGAAATTCAAATTAAAAAGTGACTAAAGACCGTTGATCCTCCTTGGAATACATCAATTACATATATGAAATTTTCTATTTAAATTAATAGATAAGATAAAATCTATATTAGGTTCCTTGTATTTTAAATCATTTGTCCCAAATGGTCCTATTCACGTTGGTACACATATGGGTGTCCATACAGAGCATGGGTGATATATAAAACACTAAACGATATTAAATTAACTATGTCAGGCACTAGCGTTATTTAGACAAGTAGGAACAAACACAACAAGGGATGTAGAAAATGTATGAATCATTATATTATGAATTAAATATGGAATGGCCATAAATAAAATGGAAAAATATGTGACCACAAACCTCAGAGGCATAAACGAAGCCTCATATGATATTAATTTTAGATTCAGAGATATTTAGAAGAAATATGAGTATCTGTCAAATGCCTTGAAATAAAAGAATATATACTAAAACAAAATAGCAAAAAATATAGAAATAAAAACTACGATAGGATTTAAGAAACTATGGAGAATTATTGAAGGGTATTAAATACCTCTAACGGATCTAGGATCCGACATCAAAGGAAGACTCTAACCCAATGGATATCTTTGAGGATTTATTAAGTTCATGGAGGAGGAGACCCTATGTTCTGTCTTCTAGATATAGTAAAAATATTATTGTTGGGTTTTCAAACATTTATGGGAAAATGTTAATTTTTTCCAAAAACCCCAATATTCATACAGTAATCACACGGTTTACAAATTGTGAAAAAATAATGAGTTAAGGGAATGTCACCATTATACAGTAGGTCGCACTATCATACAACCCATCCACATGGTTTCAGAAAAACAAGGCAGACATTTAGGTTCCCATGTATGTAATTTTACAGTTTACAATAACGATGCGGCCTATGTCACATGGTTTATAGAAACCATGCAGCCTTAGTTACAAGATTTTCACTAACGATGCAGACCAGCCTACTACCCATATATCTTGACATCTGGTCTCTAATCCAATCCCAGACACTACTTAGCCCTTCCTTAGGACACAACACCCTTTATCCCGATTAAACAAAGGAATGAATATGAAATCCAATGATCCATGCCTGGGTCAAAAGTTAGGTCATTACACATAAAATATACATCTCAAAAAATATCATTATTGATTTATGTTCATCCACTAGTGAAAATGATTTTTGAACATTGACTCTTTCAAATAGTGATCTTATATTACAAAAAAGACATGACATTTTTAATATATTATATCTTGGTTAATCTTATTTTTTCTTAATGATTAGATTTACTCAAATAAAATTATATTGTTTAAGATTCATTAAAAGTTACAAAATTTTTTGTTTTTTGATATTATGAATTTACTATATCATAAATTAATTATATTATTCATCTTTTTCATTTCATTGAATGATTTCTCTTATACTCTCAATAAAAGTCTCACATTTTCAACATTCCTCATTAATTTATTGTTTGTTGTAATAGATCTAACTCCACCTATATATGATAGGTAATCATATTTTCCCCAATTTCACATATGGGTGTTAATATTACATTAAACAACTAATTCATCTTCTTTACCATGTTAAAAGAAGTTTGAATATTTTAAACTTTTTTATAAATTTTTTACTTAGATAATTTAATATCATTATGGGACATAATTTTATATAAACTTTTATTAAAGAATTAATAGACCCCTCATTTTGTTTAGAATCAAAAAATTACTCATTTTTCAAATGTATAATCACACAATACATGATTTCCCACTTTATTTTTGACATATCATCAATATTTAAAGATATAAAAATGATCCGAAGAGGGATTCCCTCGATAATAACATTCATATTCAATTCCCAATACCCCGATTTTCAGTTTTACTCAATTATGATCGTACATAAAATTTATTTGAGTCCTAGTAGTGGTAAGATATTCCAATCAAGATTATCATGGATTTGGACATATTATTCCCTTAACGATATCTTCATTCAATAGAACCATTCAATTAATGAGGTTTTATATAAGATGAACCATGGATAGTAGTATTCCAAATACAGACAATCTCATATCTAGTTATGGAAATTAAAAATTGAACATATTCATTAATACGACATTTGAATACCCAAGAAAAAATGTAAATATTATGAAATATCTAATATTAAATAGTACATCTCTCAAATAACATATTTATTGAATCCATTGGGTTCATGTATTTTTCTATTAGTGAAATTTTCTTATTACTTTCTAATGTGTCTTGAAAATTTCCATAACATATGCTTCTTACAAGATACTTATAACCCCCCAGGAGTTTATGTTATGTATCTTATTAAATATATATCTTATATTACACACAAAACCGTTATTAATCAAAAAGAAAAATATAATTTGACCATTAGGAACAGTAATCTAACCCTTAGAATTTTACCCTCACATAAGGAAGTATACATATGATTTAGTAATCATATAAATTGAAATATAAAATAATTATGTAGTAGATTACATAAAAATGTTTTAAAATTGATAAATTAGTTGTTAGTATTTTTTGAAACATAAATAATCATTAAAATTTTATAATTAATACAAGGATTTGAAATGAAATTTAATTTTCAGAAAATAGATTAATTAATAAATATTTTAATATCCCTAGATTAGATGTTAATTTTCTGATTCCTTATTTCATTTTTCAGTGTTTACCAATGTGAGTTATCCTTTTAAAATATAAAATTTCTGAATAAATGATGATTTTTATTAAAAATTAGATTTCTCATTTTTAAAAATTTATTTTTCAAAAATAGAGTTTATTTTTGAAATCTACATATTAATTTTTTTTGAATATTTGTTATTTTTCTAAAATAGTTGAATTTTTGTGAATAGTGAAATACGATAATATATGATACAAGTAAATAAATGGATTTTTGGGTCTTTAATGATGTATTGATGATGTAATCTACCACTATTTATAATTAACATGAATTAGATACTATATTTAGTTATAAGAATCATCAATATTTCTTTTCTTGAGCCTATGTAAAATTGAAAATGATTAATATAAATAAAAAAAACTCCTCTTATCCTCTATAAATTCCACCCTCACCATTACTTCTCCTCACATCATTTAAGAGTTAAATCTTGTCCATTATCTACCATATTATCATCAAATGCCTCTTCCCCACGTCATAGAGTTCATGGTCTCAACCATATACATAAATCAATTTCCCTAAGGAGGTTCTAAGGGAGAAGAAATCAAGGTTTAAAATCATATTTTGGTTTAATTATTTTATATTAAATTTATTTTATTTTTTATATACCATCCTAAACTAATCAGTCTAGAAATTCATGATATTTTTGTATTTTATATATATTATAATTTTATTATTTCATTGGAAAATACATTATCACTTCTTTTCTTCTCTTCCATTTATTCTAAAAATTAAAACATCATATGTGAGATGCTGATTTACCACCTTCTTGGATTACATGATTAATTTCTCAATTATCACTTGACGGATGGTCATAAAAACATTATTTGGATCAACAAAATTTTAATATATTAATTAGTTTCTATGAAACTATTCTCAAATAACCCGATTTTCATTAGATGTAAACAGGAAAACTGATCATCATACACACCGAAAAAAAATACTCCCAGATTGTAAAATTATATCTTACAAGTCATCAAAAATATAATTTTTTAATTTAATAACATTATTCCAAAGAAATACAAGTTTAAATGGTTCTTAATTAATTAATTAATGGGTTTAATCTGATTATCAAAGAAAATAATATAAATTGAATAACACATTCGTGCATAAGGTATGAGATTTTCATCGGACCACTATTTTTCATGTGGGTTATGTGTTCACTCTCTCATTAATTTAATGTAATACTTCATCCATTTTTTTGATTTTTATACTACTTATATATGTTATAAACCCATTTATTCAGATCTTTTAACATTTAATTTAATAGTAATGTATATTTTTTATGGTATTCCTTTTATTTCCTCCTGATTGGGAAGCTCGATTTAATTGAACATTCAAATTTAATAAACATATTAATTAACCATCTGTAATATTTTTTAATATAGAAATATATTTATAAAATACATCATTTTATTCTGAAAAACAAACATTTTACATTTATGGTTTTATACAAACAATTATGCCATTTTTTGTTTTAAAGACACTTTAATATATTCTCTCAAAACCTCACTAAAGAGATTAATTTATAATGAGTATTAAACAATATATTTATATGATTTCTCTTCAGTTGGACATAATTTATCATTCCTTATAAAATTTCATGTATGATTTAAATCCATTATTTCATGGATCCCATTATGATATAACCTATTGTTATGCCTTTATTTCAATTTATTCCTTGTGTATGGTTTATGTATGATTCCCTTTATTTTTTTCATCATCATTCAATGAATAATTCATTCCAGATACATATTTCTTATATAATAGACACTATTATTCTAATTGTTTTGTAATAGTATTATAAATAAATTTTTGTTTGAATATTGTTTTAATTAGGTAATATTTATAAATCTATATCCACTTCTATATATGGATATTTTGATAAGTTAAATTTTTCATGAATTAGATCTATATATTATAAATTATAATGACATGTAGCGATGGTTAGTTCATATTTATAGATATCCCCATCATGCATTAGACGGTATCATTAGAGAAAATTATTGTTGAAAAAATTCTCATGATTATTTCCAAATAGAAACATAGAGTTTTTCACCATCATAAAAAACATGTATTGATGTAGTAATGGATTATGCGATAGAAACATAACATCAAATAAAAAATAAATTTATCCATTTTGTATTTAGTTATCAATTTCCCTGATATTTTCAACATGAAAAAAATCTAATAATGCAGTCTCATTCAAATTTTATTGATGGCATGTGTTTTTAATAATTTATATATTTTGGTAATTTTTATGTTTTTTTGAATTTATATCAATTATTATTGTTCTTTATGACACTTACAGAGCACGTAAGCTCATGATTTTATTTTTTCTCCTTCCCCTGGTTGTAATGAAGGAATCACTGAACATGTAACATTAGCATTATGTTTTTTTCAAATTTATTATGTTTATTTAACAATGTAATAAGGTAACCATTTATGTATCTAGATTCCTAAAGAATAATAATCTGATAGATCCATGAGGATGTGATCTGTGGTATCTATACTATATTAATAAATCGACCACTGAATCTTGGCTGTTGTAGTTAGTATCAAAGGAAGGATAGTAGATGCCTTGGAAACTATATTAGGGAACATTATCCATATATAAAATTTTAGGATAAAAATAAAAGAACATCCT
Source organism: Viscum album (assembly GCA_963277665.1). Classification (NCBI taxonomy): domain Eukaryota; kingdom Viridiplantae; phylum Streptophyta; class Magnoliopsida; order Santalales; family Viscaceae; genus Viscum; species Viscum album. Next base: position 1,433,514,529 of record OY728163.1, read on the forward strand.
AGGATTTAGATATATTGATGAATATTTGGGTTATCCAATTAATATATCCTTGTATAGATTCTATTAGTGGATATGGCTCTAGAAAAGATGTACATAGGTGTATAAACTCCGACAATGTGTGTTGGGAAGAGCTCGATGCAACCTATTATAGGACAACAACCCTTACTACACACCTAGTCTGACACTCCAAGGGCATATTCGTAGGATAACTCACATTCTCTTTTCAATACATTAGGAAGGATTTGTATGTAAATAAGGTCCCAAATAAACCATGTTTTTATATTAGTGATGAATAAATTTTTAATTTAGGTTAAGTGTTTCTCTAGTCCAAAATTATGCATTACGATTCCTAACATTATTTACTCTATTATATTTCTTATAAATAATGAATTATATATGGATATGAATCAATTCCCACTGAAAATGTAGGGACTTCCCATCTAAGTAGACCAACATAGTAAGTGTTAGAGATGACAATATTGTTAAAATGATTCAAAATATTACTTAAGTTATGACTAATAAAAATAATAGACCTATGATGGATAAATTAATGTGATGAATTCCCCCATATTTTAGTGGGACCACTAATACAGTGGTGGATGAGTAGTGTATCAAGTCACATGAAAAGGTATTTCTAGCATTGGGTTGTAATTGTATTAGAAAGGTAGTACTATCTGCATATTTCCTTTGGGAGATGTTGATAAATTGTGTTCATAGATCTAGAATATTATATTGTAAGAAGAAATAGAATATATGGGTGGAAAAAATTATAAGAAACATTCTTTGATAAATTTGTTTCTTCATGAGTAATGACCTAAAATGAAGATAAAATTTCATTACATAAAAAAATGGGAGAAGCAAGTGTTGAGGAGTATAAGGAAAACATCACATGACTAGGTAGGTATGAAATAGATTACACACATGATTTAGCATTCAATATTGATAATTTATTTAAAATAATTTAACCATCTGAAGGGAACTATAATCTCAATCATTTTAATCACATAATGAAATAGTATTATGTTCCATAAAATTATATGAGTAATTTTATTAATCTTATTTTCACAAGGGAAATAAAGATAAGAATTTTTATAATGATAACCACTGAAAAGATAAAGGGTCAAAGAAGAATATGTGAATGATAAAATTTCCATTATGTGATAACTTTTGAAATTATCATCCTAGAAAACTCATGCATGGAATTGATGTTTTTTATAAGTGCTGAGAATAGGGTTATAGAGATAACGTATACAAGGGATTAAAAAATAAATGATGTTCACTAATTAAAAAGTAATGAAATGGGGAATATTTCAAATCAATTTCTCAAATGTTAGATGTATCTACCACAAAAGAGTCAAAGGGGGTATGGTCGATCTTATGTGATCACTGCTGCTCAAGTAGAAGAACCCTAATGATGTGTCTGAAGGTACATTAATCCAATAATATAATCTAGAAAATGATTTATTCATTTATGGGTTATTATAAAATATTATATATTCAAATTTTTTCAAAAAATGAGACATTTACCATTTTTATTTAATTTGGTTATTTGTAGTAAAAACTCTTAAAGGAAGCCTCCCTGGAATAAAAATGTGTCATTAAAAACATATTATTACATATAAATTTACATTAGTTTCTAAAAATGTCATCAAAACTAGGTATGAATATGATATAATCCTCTGTATGGACTACGTTGTGTCATTATGTAAAGCAATAATGTAATTTCATATTAATTAAGGATGTTGAAGACAAATGAACAAAATTATCCAACCTATGAAATTGAGTTAAAAACAATAATCATTAATTTAATGATATGGAGACAAAATATATATGGTGAATGATTTGAGATATAATTTTGTCACATGATTTATAAATACATATTTACACTGAACAAACTCAAGATGAGGGAAAGGCAATGGCGTTAATTACCCAACTATTACAATTTCTTAATACAGTACCACCTTGTAATGGAAAATGAGGTAGCTGATACATTAATAAAGACATATCATTGACTTCTGATAGAAATTAAGATTGAAAAATATCCTATATTGTTAGATTTTGAAATTATAGATTTTGAAATTTTTATAGAATGGAAAATGTCACTCATTTTTTTAAATGGTTGCTAAACCAAATTTAATGTAGAAGAAAAAAATCACTCAATAGGATTAAGAGAATATTAAAATTAAAATTAAATATTTTATACATTGAATATTAGAAAATATTTTGTATGAGGATAGAATTATAAAATTTGGAAAGAGGTTAGGTGTCAAATTAAAAACAATGCTAAAAAAGGAACTATTTGATTATTATGAGAGAATATACTTCTCTACAAAACCAGTTAGTTCTAGGATGTATAGTGATATCCTTGATTTTTTTGGGGATAAAATTAATCATAAAATTTCTCACTTTCAAAAAAGGTGTCTTTTGTCAAATAGTAAAGGCTATGATACAATATCATATATGAGTCATGAATCCTATACATATTCTTATGTAGAAGTTGGATGACATTATGATGCCAATTTTCATAAGAAGGACAGTGACACCTAGAAGGAAGGATCCAATATGGGTTATTGTATATTTTTTAAAAAGCCAGGCTTATTTCCATGATATAATAGAATATTTAAAATTTTAAAATCCTAAAAGGTGTATATATTAATAATTTATTAACACTTTATGGTTCACATATAATGATTGTCTCTAATCAAAACCCTTTTTATATCAAAATTATAAAAGTGTCTTTAGAAGTCTAGGGATACGGAGATTAATTTTGAGTATGAATTATCACCCTCAAACTGATTTGTAGTATAAAAGGAAAATTAAAACGTTATATTACATGTGGAGATAATGATAACTTGACTTTTAATGTATGTGGGATCAGTATTTTCCATTTTTGTTAATTATGATTTCATTATTTCTTCAATTATAGTATTCAAATTGCTCTATATAATACATTATATGGAAAAAGATGTCTAAATACAATATTTTGGGAGGAAGTTTTTTATAGAAAACAAATAGGAATAGATATTAATTGTGAGAAAATGTTAAAGGTAATTACAATTCAGTATTATAACAAATTACCTGATAGTCTAGAAAGGTGTTTTAGTTACAACATGATAAAGGATCTGGAATTTCATATGGGGGACTTATATTTCTAATAGTTTATCCATGTAAGGGTGTCTTTAATATTGGTATGAAGGGGAAAATAAGCCTCAGATACATTAAACGATTTGGAAATCTATAAATACTCATAGATATAGGTTAAAAATTACCAATTCTAACATGTCTTTCAAAATATCATGATGTGTTCAACATAACAGTGTAAACTAATTAAATTCCATACCCAATATATGAACATAAATATAATGAAACAAAAAAGGAACATGTTTTGTATTACTGTGAAGAACATATTAATATTCATGACACAACAAAATATTTATTGAGAAACCAAATGACTATAATTGTAAATATTCTTTAGAGAGACCATAAAATGGATGAAGTTATGTGAAAAAATGAAGAAGATATGAACAAGAACCACCCTCATATGTCTTGATGTAAATATTCATAAAAAATATCAAGGAATAAGCTTAAAAATAAGGGATGTCTATAAAAAACCATGATTTAATGGAATTTATCTTCTTAAATAAATAGATTATGTTACACACAACATTTAGGATAAACAAAGAATAATATTATATTAAATAGTAAATTGACTTTGAAATGGTATGATGATCATTAAGAATAATATTGTGGTAATTAGTTCTGTAATCTCACCTATGAAAGTATAACTAATAATTAGGTATCATAAAAATGGAAATAATATATAATTAATTATATAATTGTTTATGTAAATTAATGTTCCCAAATAAAAAATAATAATTGTTTGTATTTTTGTTAAACATAAATATTTATTTACAATTTCATAATTAATATAATTTTTTTATAATAATTATTTTCCTAAAATATGTTCATGATGTAATTATTTATTTTCATATGATTATAATATAAATTTATAAGATCTTAATCAAAATATCAATGTGTCGCAAGATGAGTTATATTTGTAAAAATGATTTTTTTTAAATAATTATTTTTATTATAAATGAAATTCATCAAATTCAAAAATGTATTTTCAATCAATAGAGTAAAAATTTTAATTCTAAAAATTAAAAAAAATTATGTTGATTTATATGTATTTTTCTAAAATATTTTTTATTTGGTCGATAGAGAAATACATTAATTTATGGTATAAATAAATAAAATAATTTTTGAGACACAGATGACATATGGATGAGTTAATAACCCATTGGATTGATTAAACATGTAATAGTTAGGGTATATAGTCACAATAATCATGAATATTTCATTTCATGAGGATAAATAATATGTTTATCAATAAAATAAACAAAAAAACACACCTCCACCCACCACTATAAATACAATCTCTCACCACCTATTCCACTCACTCAAATTATGACATGATTTTGGTCAAATTTCTAACCCAAAATCATACCAATACCCTCTACCATTTCTTGATTGATTTTTTATTAATAAAATAATATGAATAATTTTCCTAAGAAGGATCACAATGAGCTGAATTAAAGAGAAAAAATCATCTTTTTATTTATTTATTTTCTTTTCCCTTTATTTTAATTTTTTATATAGTCTCCTCACATCCACTATACCAAAAGTCATGATAACTAAATTTTCTTATATATATATTATGTTTATTAATTCAATGGAAAATCCGTCTTCATGCATCTCCACCAATTTATTTTATTTTAAAAATGAAAACATCGTCCGTGAATTACAACTTTACTACTTTAGTGGAAGGCATGTTTTTGTGTTTCAATTCTGAATACAAGGATGATTGTTAAACTATTTCTAATAGATAAAAAATATTATATTTTATGTATTACATACTATTTAATTTTATATAACAATTATAAATACATTATATAAAATATTTAGAAAAACATGTTCACGATAATTGAGAAAATTCCTGAATAATATAAATGCTTATCGAAAACGTTTTACCTAATGATTCATCCTCATACCATATAAACAGATTAAATATATATCCATTTAATATTATATAATTTTATCAATAAAATATAATTTCAATATTGGATTACCATTCTCATTTGACATGATATTCTATATATGTATACAAGTTAACCGAAAATGAAAACCAAGTAAATGAAGGCCCCCAGACAATAAAATTGTATCTTATGACCCTTAAAAAAGACCATAAATGAACATAAGAAAATTTTAATAAATATAAAATATTTAAAATATTATTAATTAATTAATTAATTAAATGATTTAATGTGATTATATAGGTCTTTATGATCATGTACATAAATCATTTCTTATAAGGTCAGCGATTCTTCCCAAATCTATATTTTTCATTCGGGATATGTTTTCACTCTCTTTACCATATGTAATCCTTTGTGTTTCATATAATTTTTAAAAATTATGTAAATATATTCTAAATCCATGTATCTATATACATTCATTTTTTTATGGGTAATCCATGTTTTATGTGGCCTTCACTTCAATTCCTCCCGATAAGAAATCCTGATTTAAGAAAATTTTTCAATATCTTACCCATTTTTATGTACTATCTAAATTATAATTTTTTCTACCAATAGGTTAAAAAACATTTCTTCATTTTGGGTTTCATACAAAAAATTATTCTCTTTTCTATTGTAATAAATATTTAATTTTATCCTTAAACCCCACAAATGTGGCACATTTATAATATATATTAAATATTACTTTTAAGTGTTATAACATTGGTTAGAAAACATCTATCATTTATTAAAAATATTCAAGTATGATTTAAATCCATTAATTTATGGACTTTGTCATGATATTCCCTTTGGATATGCCTTATTCGTAACTTATTTCTTCTGTGTGGTTTATATATAATTCTCTTTCACTTACGATCTTCATTTATTGATGATTTCAATCAATAAAAAAATTCATTGTATCATGTATATTATTATTTCATTATATAGTTACCAATTTGTCATATGTTTTTATCTTTGAGTGATGTTTAAAATAGAGAAATACTTAGGAATCTATATGTTTAACTCAATATAGATATTTTTATTATTCATATTTCCCATGAATTTAGTCTATGTATTAAGAATGATTAGGACATACTATGATGGATGAAGACTAGTTATAGATATTCCCTCGACCCACAAATGGGGAATTTGGGAAAAAATATTTAGCAACCAACCCTAGGTGTTTGTTTCCATAAACAATCCTAAGGGTTTTAACCCACAGACCTAATTTATAATGATGGTATAATGGTTTATTTTCTAGATACATGAATTGAAATATATTAAAATGTTCTTCATCTAGTATTTTATAATTTTATTACATGATATTTTCACTATAAAAAATATATGGAATCCTTTTTTCTCAGTTTAATGATGTAATCAATTTATTTGATAATTTTTTCCATAATTGTTCTCCCTTATTAACACTACTTCACATATTATTGTTATATATAACCCTTTCATATAATTTAATCTATCCATTTTATTTTTCTCCTTTCTAATAATATGAAGATGTACTCTTTGAATATGTGACAAGAATTATATGAGTTTATTTTGTTATGTACTATTATTAATTACCAATATAATAGGGGAACCATGTATGATTCTAGTTTCTTCATGAATACTATACTGACTGATCCATGGTGATGTGATATATATATATATATATATGCTATTTTAATAAAATTTCCACCGAATCTGAGCTACTGGGGTTAGGATTGTTAAAATACCCATTTAGACATAACATTATGAAAAACAAATTTTAATAATTGGTTACATAACAAAAAAAATTTGTTTTTTGATGCTCAATTTGTATAAATAAATGCATATTCAAACAATAGTCCTAAGTGATAATTTTATGAGCATCTAGTATTGTGAATTAAACAATTTTAAGTGAAAATAACATAATAGAATCATACAAATTAAAATATAAATCATAAATATTTAATCATGACCTAGTTTTTTGATCTTCATAAAACATTAGTAATATGGGTTTCAATACATAAGTCAATAATCTTTATTCATGAAAGAATAATAGAGGCACATGAGTGTGAAAAAAAGTAAGTATAAAAATTTTCTTATAAAGTATCACTACCTTTACCAACATCAAATTAATTATAGAGTCTCTTAGGAGATTGGATTAACTCCACATTCTGTCCAAATTGTAGTAGACCATGTTTACCTCACAATACATTTCATGTGTCTCTCATGTATCCATAACCTTTTTAGACTATAAATCAGCTTCACCTTATAAACATATCATTTTTTCTAATAGATTATCCAAATAATTGATCACTCTTTTAGATACCATATCACTTAAGGATCCACAATAAGATAGAGGGTTGTGTTTTATAAAAAACATAATTCTCTACATGATAATATTAAGTAAATTTGGATTCTAAATATCTAGGATGCCACCACAATTTATGTCCTCCCTCAACTATTCCATCATTGGAAAAACTACACATTACTAATTATTCCCATTCCATGATACTAATTTTTAATGATAGTTTCTTCTTGATACATTCTAACATTATATTCCTTATTTCCTCTATGAAAAATAATTTTTATCAGATATATATTTAGTGAATAAATAAGGTAATCTTCAAATTATTTATCATTTCAATGTAACCATAATGTAGAATATTTCATGTGTATTCTATTACAACTATCATGTCCCTTAAATTTATTTAAACATTATAAATTATAACCACAATAATTAACCATCCATAGACATTAAATAATCTATGGTATGCAAGATAATTTTCATTTTATTTCACTCATGAAGACTATTAACATTTTTAGTTTTTGATTATTCTATCATATATATTATAAAAAACACAAATATTAAAAATTTCATATATGAAATATTTATAAATTTTTAAAAAATATAAAAAAAATAATGAAAATATTTTTTTCGTTTTCTCAAAATGTTTTCCTGACAATAATTATTAATTCATTTATATTATTACTCAACATTAAATGCTATGAAAAAAATTTAAAATTAGAGATATTGGTGAAAAAAACATAACAAGGTAATGAAAGCACATAAATTTTTTATATTATGAAAATATTCATTGACACTAAAAAACAAATCCTATCAAGAAGAAAAAATAAAATATTTTTTCTAATAAAAACTCATTAAATACTAATAAAATTAAATTTAATCCATTTTCAGGAATCGTTGAGTATTATATTCATAATCGATGTCATAAATAAATTTAGACATGTTCAATACATAATAAAAACCTCCCCAGTGAACTATATACTATATTCATTGATGACAATGAACATTATGAAATGGATTGTATATCTATATAATCCTCACCCATTATAAAAGATGTATTTGGATCACATTTCACACATATCGTATTAAGATCATCCATTATTATAATCTATATCTTGATAAACCATTGTAATTGTTGTGTCCTGAAAAACCATGACATTGTTTGATAACCAAGTAAAATATCCCGAATGATATAATTTATGATTCATCCTTTCAAATAGAAAATACATGAAGAATTTTTTTTAAAAACATTTGATATTTTTTTTTGGTTATTGAAATGCATTTTAATTTTTAATACCCATTTTAAAATCAAAAATAATTTAAAAAGAAGGATATTGATTTTAATCTAATAAAATCATGAAATCATTTCAAAGAATAAAAATATAAAATAATTGATATAATGAATTTAAAATATACAAATCCCATGTACATTAAAATAAAACACATCTTTTTCCTTTTATAAATAATGTAAATATATTCTATTTAAATCCAATCATTCAGATATCCATTTAATTAATTTCAAAATAGAATGAAAATATATTTTATAATTCAATTTTTCTATAAAAAATCACCCATAAATGATTTTATGAATATAGATAAGGGTGAAGTATTTTACGAATATAAATATTTATAATAATTAAAATGAGGATTTAAGTTATTTATTTTCACCATAAGTCTTAATAATCACACACATTCATTATCAACATGAATGAAAAAATTATTATAATTATATGATTTTTTAATTTTTTTAATTTATTATTAATATTTATTTTTTATTACTTGTTATTATATAATTAAATAGTCAATTAAGATCACATTAGGTGTTATTTCAATATTAGTCTCATATGTCAAAAATAAATATGGTAATTGAACTACGGTAAAAAACACAATTATTACATCATTTAGATATTAATATTAATAAAATAATTATTATTTTTAGACATAACTTTTAAACACAATGACCATGCAATATGGTTATGACAGATGACATTTAATAAAATAATATTGATGGTAGGTCATAAGTACGTGTCCGTATTGTTTCCAATTTTCATGAATAGAATTAAATAAAGGTATGTATTATTTTATCATTAAATATATATCATAAATATCAAATATTTTTATTGAAATACAGTTATATATTTCATGCATGATAGGTTTTGATTGACAAATGGATCACAACTCCATACAGATCTTGTTGTCCCAACATATGTATGAGAGAAATTATGATTTTTTATGAATGGAAAGGTAATAAAGTAAATGAAATGTTATATTTACATAATATTAATTTTTTCATGAATAATATATATACATTAAATATATCTTTATAAAAATATGTGAGATGTTGTGATAGAAAATGAATTACATCAGTTCAAGTGGTTGTAGTCAATTGTACTCAAAACAAATGGTTTCATTTTCCTATTAATTGATATAATAGATTATTATATCTAATTTTACTAATATGAAGACAATTTAGTACATATATAATAATTATTTTATAATTTAATAAGGATTAAAAATGATTTTGAAATTTTAGATGTATATGTGAAATTAAAATGATAGGTGAAGAATAATACCTCTTGATATGATATCCTATGTAGTTTTACTACTAAAATATTCCTATGATGGGGTTTTTATAGAAATAAATCATATAATATTAATTTAGTGATGTTTGGGAGTGACTTGATAAGGGATATGTTGAACTAGTTTTCTCAAAATATTTAAGGAATAGAGGATAGGATGTGCACTATTATATGTTAGTGGTATAACACACTTGTAATTAGTTAAACTATTTAAATTATATAAATTAATTTTCATTTTAAATTGGCAAAATATTTTAAAAATTATAATGTAAGATAATTATGTGTTGAAATATATAATCCATTAAAACATGGACATGGTTCGTTGATGTATTTACCTTTATCTAGTTTTTAACTATATGATAACCCTTTTGATTACCATAGTGAAATCAATGTTTTTTTACAAAATTAGACTAATTAAATAAAGTATAAAAGTAAACTTGTCATGTAAATAGACCATTGTTGATATTTTTAACTGCAACCCATTAAGATGTATGGTGATAATTTTTTTTAATTTTAAATAATTTTATAAAATTTAATATATTATGAAATATCAATAATGTAATTCATTGAACTATTTGTTTAATTTTACTTTAATTGCATTAATATACTAAGGAAATTTGGATCTAAAATATTCAAACAACCATGAAATTTATTATTATATATAAAATTTTATAGAGACCCGGATAACCCAAAAAAATTTACAATAATAGTATTTAATGTTATTTACATGATTTTGCCAATTCATACAGATGCTCTTTATTATTTTTGTTTAATCATTAAAGGTAATTTTTTAATCACTAAATATTTGAAATAAATAAGTATCATAAAAAATATTTTTTATAAAAAATATCTTTAATATTTATTTATGTCATATTTTTATATCTATTTAAAAATATAATATAAATTTAAAATCAAAGTGTTTTCGTTTTTATTTTTTGTTACTCATGATATTATAAATGAAGAAATCATTGATAAATGAAATAATAACACTTTTTTAAATTCTGGATATTTATATGAGAATAAAATCATTAAATTAAAAAATTCAATATGACTGAATGAGTCTTAATCCACATCATATTTATTTTAACAATAATTAATGTAGTTTTAAATTTCGATGGTGATGAAAATTTACTATGGTTAATAATATTATTAATCAAAAATAATAATGAAATATTTAATAATTTTGTAACTATAAAGTATATATATTTAATCAATTTTTCAAGATTTTGTTCGCATATGAGGAAAAATATAAATTTTAAATTAATGTCATAAAAACACTATAAGAAATATTTTTAAATAAAATTTGTTTTTAGTGTTATTTTTTTATATAATTCATGTATAAATTATGTTCCTGATAGTATATTTTAATTAATTTTAAATTAGTGATGGAAAATTTTAAATCATATCAAAAATATAATTTTACTTTCTGAATTAATGAAAAGTGAATATATTTTCCAATAAAATTCATTGTTTTTAACAATTAATTTATTAAAGTAAATCTTTATAGGATTGTCATAATTTTATCCATATTAAAATTTTACATATAGAATTAATAATATGATTTAATTTTTAAATATTTAAATTCAATATATTAGAAATAAAGAATTTAATTAAAAATCATAATTTATGAAAATAAAATTTTATTTAAAAAAAGAATATTCCTTTTTTAAGAATTATTTAATATTATTATATTGAAATAACAATATAAAATATGATTAATTAATATATGAATGCGATTTCTCTTCAAATGAACAAGGATTTTACATAAATATGGTTGAATATATAGTTATATTTTTTTGGAGCTTCGATATGGTACTATTTAATGAAGACATGTGAATTTGAGAAATAATATTTTTCTATGAAATTAGATATATTGTTTAAAGAGAAAATATATATAATATTCACAAATAAAAATAGAAATTAATATATTATCAATTTACTTTCTATATTCATAATGAAAACCTTACATATTTTTACATCTTTATTGGATGTGATCTATCTATAATTATACTAAGTTTTCCATCTTAATATTAATAATAACAATTTATTTATTTTACACAAAACAAATCCTTTAAAACTTCTTATTGACTCTATATTTTTTATTTATAATCAATGTTAATATCAATGAGTTGATTTTTTATGTTTTTCTATGCATGTTTTGGTTTGTGGCTTAGGCCTTACTGCATGGTCATGGGTTCATCATATCCTACCTGTTTAAAATTTTTAAATAAATTTTATTTATAATTTCGGGTATTAATATGTTAATTCCATGAAAAATATGATGATATATCACATTTAATGATTCCACATAAATTTTTAACTTTTCATGAAATAATAAGAATCGATTTTATTAATGAAAATAATTATATAAAATAGTAAACTAGATTTATGATAACATCTTAAATTCATCAATTTTTCATCTTATTAATTGTATTAATGATTAATTGGTCATTATTTATGTTAAAATTATTTCATATTTAAATATGGTGGTTAAACCAACCAAATTAAGAACATGGTGTAAGAAATAAAGGTGTAAGATCATGTTATTGTTCAATAATAGTATTACATTTGTTAAAGACTATTGAATTAAAAAAAATTAATTTGATAAATTATATTCAATAAAATGTGGATGAAGAGGAAAATAAATAATGATGAGGGAGAGGATAAAACTTATGCATAATACATGAATACCATATTAGAGAGCCACATGATATTAATCAATTTACAATTCTTATTGGAACCAAAGGATCCAAAATTTGAGATTATATTGATAACGATATACTTTTCTAAGGTATTAATAAAAATTTGATGAAATAATGTACATTGTAGTTGTTAGATGAGTGTTTCTCTTATATATGAGAAAGTATAAATTTTTTATAAATACATATTTCATAATTTAAATATAATGTCATATTTAAGGAATTTAATAAAAAATTGAAAATTAATAAAAATAATAAATGTATAGGAATATAATACAGTATCCCATGATTTATATATTTTATTTAGGGATACTTTATTACCATATCCCATAATTAAAAAATTTCTTTTTAATTTAGTATTAGTGGAGTAATTTTTTGACAGCTGTTACATATTTTTCTACCAACAAATGAATGAAAATTATTAAGTAATCTATAAAATTTTTATCCAAATATTAAATAAATTTTTATTGGATTAAAATTATAAAATATAAATAAATTACTGATTATGTAATAAATTTAAAAAGATTAAAAAAAAATTGGAAAATAAATGTTTACAACCTACAACACATTTATACTGTATCACCACAATGTAATAATAATTATATAAGTGATATTTCATTTAATTTTAAATATATGAATTATTAATTTCAATAAAATAATTATTTAATAATAGAAAAATAAATTATTAATAAGAAAATACAAAATACAATTATTTTTTTCAAAAAATTATCCACTTTTAACATTAAATTAGTATGATCGTATCCCATTTTGTATCATCAAACCACTCAATTTTAGTATTTTATAAATTTTAGAAAATTTAATTTAATATATAAATTAATTATTCTTAAGTATCCTATAATAAATATAACTAAAATTTTTATAGAAAAATAATATAATAACTAATATCATTTTATTTCCTTCCAATATTATTATGTTAATTATTTTAAATTTGTTACAAAAATTAAATAACATTAATATACCAATTAGTTATAGTTCTATCAAGTTACCATATATCAACTTACTACATATCTAATGAATATAAAATCAATGCCATCTATCCAATAATTAAATACATAAAATTGATTTTACATTCCTATATACAACCATATATTATTCAAAATAATCTTCTATTTAATTCCATTAATTAATTCAAAAAACAATTAATTGTTTTTTATTGTTTTTTATTCATTCTGTTGTTATATGTAGTGGCATAATATTCAATGAAAACTATGAGGATACTGAGTTTATGTTAGATTTATTTTTATATACATTATGATTTATTCCCCTTTCAATTTCAAAAATAATGAATCATATTGTATTCTCATAATTTATGAATTTTTTCATATCGTTATAATATTTTATCTCAATAAAATTTAAAATAGATTATTTTAGTTTCATGTTTTGTGGTAATAAACCAATCTAAATATTATTTTTTTAATGGGAAATTAATATTAAAATATTTATGTGTTAAATTCTACCCACCATTAAAAAATGATTACAACCAAAAAATTGTATCTCTCACTAATAGATATATGTGACATTATATGTGAGATAAAAATGTCTCTTGAAATATTGTAAAATGAGATATCAACCTCACTATCATAGGTATAGGTATTAAAAACTTATTTTTTCCTCATAATACACATGTACCAAATATTGTGGTTCTCCCCAATAATTCCAGTTATATTACCCTCATCATTTGATGAATAGAACTTTACATAAAAACATCGATACAACGTTAATGTAAATAATTTCACCAATTATAAAAGTTGGTTTTATTTGGAATAAAATATATTATTCCCCAGTACAAACAATTGATATATTATTCTTTTATAGAGAGCTATTTTTTACAAAATTAAAAAAAATTATTTATGGAAGAATAACTGAATTTATTGGTAGAAAAATACCACAATTTTTCATTATAGAAATGTTATAGACTTAAAATGAAATAGAAGAACATTGTGGGATTTAACTATTATATTAACATATAGTCATTGGGGTTATGATATAATAGGCATAGATACATTTCATGATATGAAGTTACTCATATAACTAGGGTAAATAAGTTGTTTTAAATATTATTATTACATTTCACCTCCCAAATGTCAGGATTATATTTATCATCCCTTACTAAAAAAAATATTTATTGAATAGTACATGAAAAAATCTGAGTAAAAATTTATAATATAGGTTAATTAGTTCCAAATAAGTCCCATTTTATAAAACCTTCAATTTGACCTTTAACATTTTATGATCAAACCCAAATAAATAACATATCCATATAGGTTTTTTATGTATTTTTATCTTATTCATTAAGTCCAAATCCACTAAAACATAGTCATTTATGCCAAATACTCATACATATTGTTTTAATAATAAAAAATATATATTTATTCTTTGATTCATCATGATATATAAATAGAATAATGCATATATATTTTATATCATCTCGTTTATTTAAACATTTCATCATAAAAATTAAAAAATTCAGAAAACATATTGTTTTAGCATATTTATATATTTGTCATAGGATATTTTAATATAAAAATAAAACATTAATATTCCAAAAAAATAATCATCCCACATGAGACCCTTATAGGAAAATCATACATAATTATAATCTCTATAACATGTGGAATTGAAACATAATCATTTTTTCTCAAATGATTATCATGGGGAATAATAATGGATAAAATTAAATGATCCCATGTGATAATAATATGATAATATGGATATGAGAAAATAATCATGTTTATTAGAAAAAGAATAAGAAAATTATACCACGAAAATGCTTAATCAATTCGCTAATTATGTGTTAATACAATAGAATAACATGAATCATAGGTAATATTGGTGTGGATGAATTAGTTAATAATTACATGTGTTGAATGAATACCATATGCATAATGATGTTTCTTAAGAATGTGGGATAAGATTGTGGCATGCGAGTTTGTATCAAAGATAAGCATTGAAAATCATTTTTATTCAATATCACGACCAATATCGCCATCAAATTGAGGATAGATTACCTTAGTGAATTGGTTATGCTTTATAGAACCTTATTATTATATCATGTGACCTAAATCATTACCCATACTAGAATAGAAAAATATAAATATTTAAATAAATAGTAGATAATGAAACAATACATTTGTGTAACGCATACCATGAAAACATCAATAATTTTATCATAGCTTAATTAACCCATGAAATGAAATTGATTTTATAAAATAATAAATAAAAAATTGTCATAAGACATTCAAAGATAGAATGAGGATTCTATCAGTAGTGCATTTCCCTAATTATTCATAAAAATAATTCATTTATTTTTATAATATATTAAAAACAAAATTATAATATTATTAAAAAACAATATTGAAATGTAAGAATAAATACCTTTTAATGTTTATAATATCTTTTATAATTGGGATCAAATAAAAAAATGAGCATTTAAATTACATTATAAATCCAGTAAAAATTCGTGTTGAATATTCCGAAAATAAAATCAATAATATTGAAGGAAAATTTAATGTATATAAATTATTAAAAAAGACTATTTTAAATCATAATAAAGAGTCTTAATGTCAATAAAAATGACCTATTTATAATATGTTTACACGAATCCTTCTGAATTTATATAATGGAAGTTAAGGATAATATAAATTAAACATAATCAATAATTTATTTATAGGTATTCAAATTCATGAAATAATATAACCATTAAAAACATGGTGTTAAAATGATTCTACAATGAACAAAATGGATATAGTTGTTTCCACATACCTGGGACCTTTTAGTTAAATTGTGAGCCAATTATAGGTAAATTTTTATGGAGACATATTATCACCGTATATGATAATATAATAGAAAAGTTGATAGTTTCTTTTGAGAATGAGAATAAAATTAAGAAAATTAAAAATATAAATTAATAAAATCATTGTTATAACCTAAAATTGAAAAATATAAAAGTTACCTCAATTTACTAATTATTCAAGAACAAAATAAATCCAAGTTAATTAGAAAAATATATTATTATGATGAATTATAAAATTTCTTCTTTTTATATTAATTTATTAATTAATTAATTACTTACTTTTTACAATTTTTTATCTCTGTATAGTTAATATTAATATCCAGATGTTTATTATTATATATTTCCCTCATTTGTTTAGTTTTACAGTTCATATACATCATACATGGTCATCTGTTAATCATCCATATAATTTTATGGAAAATATATCCTATTTTTTTGAAATATTTCATGACTCCAATGAATATTTTTTCAGAAAAATACCCTTTTAAAACCCATGTTTTAAATCCATGAAGAAAAGTAGTCATTCAAAATCCCCAATTTTCTATAATTTCATAACAATCACCCAAGAAGGTTTCCAACTAGTTTCAAAAAACTACATCACATTAAATTCAATGCCAAAAATACAATTTGAAATAATTCCAATCAGTTCTGCTAAGTGGAGTCGGGATAGAATCCTCCTACATCAAAGGATTATATGAAAACCACAACGAACGAAAAACACACAAGACAATAAGGTCGATTCTCCAAGAATCTGCCATAAATCTCCTATCCTAGGAAGAAGAAGAACAAATATCATCATATTTTCAATCCAAAAACATAGATATACCTTTTACGGGTGTATATCTAAGAAATAAATAGAAGAGGTGAATTAGATCTATGTGGATATATGAAACCAATCAAAAAATAAGATTAATGATCACATACATCCAGAATCTAGCATTGATTCAACAATGGAAGCCTTTGTATCTGTAATAGAAGGATGGAAGAACATTCATTGTCCTTATGAGAATAAAAATCCCATGTTATGGCCTCTTTGGTGAAAAAATTGATCCACTTAGAGGTAAAACCACATGATATCCACTTTTGTAGGATCTCATTTAAGTGCTTGCAGGGTTAGAAAAATTTTATTCTAATTGTACATTAACCACTACCTTGGTAGACCCTCTAATGTATTACTCGCATGTTCTCTCTAACTGTGCTCCGACTGTGCAGGAGATACTATCTCAAAAGGACATACTATCAATGGTTTTTCCGCACAGTTAGATAAATCGTGCACTGCCCGTGCGACTTCCCCTTTTCCTCAAAAATTCATTCAATGTTTTCATGACTCTCCCATTCATCAACCATTACATTATTACGAGGAAAATAATCATGTAAGGGTAACAAACCAGAAACTGGGTGTACCATTTTCTCCCCATCATTGGTGTTTTTTCCTTATAATATATTATAAATTCTCTACTTTGAAAGAGTTCGGGCCACTGCTCTTTGATTTCCTTCTCACATTTCCAATTCTCTTCCTTAATCTGACCATCAAGACATAAAACTCATACAAGAATGATTCTTATTAGATGGAAGAAATTATCTCACCTATAGACAATCTTTACAGGGATATATATCAATGACACATCCGGATCTAGGTCAATGTCATTCCATTTAATCACATGTTCAGAATCAGGCTGATACTTTCTTAACTGAGTTACGTGGAACACATTATGAACCAAACTAAACCGTGGTGATAATTCAAACTGATATGACAACTCATCGACCCATTACAATATCTCAAAATAGTGAATGAATATTGAAAATAACATTAAATACTTCCCAAAATGAAAATGCCCACGCTTTGGAGATATCCTCATGAAGACAAAATCACCTAATGTGAGAAAAAATGATCTTCAACGGTGATCTGCATAAGATTTATGGTGACTCTAAGTTGTATCCATCCTCTTTCTAATAAACATGATCTTCTTTGTTGTTTATTGGACAAGGATCTACCAAACAAGTTAATTTTCCCTATTTCCCCCCAACATAGTGGAGAACAACATGGATGCATGTACAATGATTCAAACAGATCCATATGTATCGGTGTCTGATAGATTTTATTTTATGAGAACTTCACCAAGGGTATATGGTCCTTCCATGGGACACAAAAATTCATTGCACAAGCACGTAACATGTTTCGAAATGTCTCTATCATCCCCTCAGATTTCCCATCCATGAGAGGATGATACACCATTCTCATAGTCAACCGAGTCCCAAGATCTTACTGAAAGAATTTTTAGAAACGAGATGTAAACCTCAGATATCTCTCTGAGACTATTATATGTGGTACTCCATGCCTCTTTACCACATCTCATATATATATTTCAAACAGATCCACCAACCTATGAGTTTCATTAATCGGGATGAAATGAGACGACTTGGTAAGAGGATCCACTATCACCCATATAACATCATATTTCCAAACCATTTTTGGAAGACCTCTTATAAAATCCATCGCAATCTACTCCCATTTCAACACTATGAATGGAAAGGACTGCATCATACCTAATAGTGTCTGATTCTCTAATTTAACCTAATGACACCAATGCATCATGAGGTGAACTCGTCCACCTTCCTTTTCTTGTCTCTCCACTTAACTATGCCTTTAACAATTTATAGATATTCTATGTATCTAGATGTACAACCCATATAGAATGGTTGTAATAATTTTGGATATTTTCCTAACAATACATAGGTACAACCATCAGTTCTCTAAAGCACAATACTAAACTCCCATAATGGTTCCAGCCCTGAATGGTCTCCCCTCCATTGATTTTTGGACTCATAACCAGAAATTCTGCATCATTTTTTGGTACCTCATTAACTATATTTACCAAATCTAGAATAATCATAGATTAAAAGAAAAAGTCATCATCACCATGTCCTTCACATTCCCCATGCATGTCGGTTTTGACCGACACAAACTTCCATTCATTTGATTCTTATTTCTCTAACTGGGAATATGAATTTATACTCAATGCATCTGACCCAAAAATCTCCTTTCTTTATTATATACATCAAGTCAATGTAAAAAATTATAAGTTTCTATATCCATCTCCTTTGCCTCAGATTCAAATATTGCTATGGTAAAATGCATTTCATGGTTTTGTGGTCTGTAAACACAATGAATTTGTCACCCAAGTGATAGTGTCTCCATGTTTTCATGGAATGGGTGACTGAAACTAAATCCAAATCATGTTTTGGGTAATTCTTTTCATCCACCTTCATCTGCCATGAACCATAAGCAACTACATAGTCTCTTTTCATGAGAACAAAACCCAAACATGATCCCAAAGCATCACAGTACACCACATACCCCTATCCTGATTCTGGAGAAATCAATATAGGTGTCAACGAAATACGAACATTTAGTTCCTAAAAGTAATTCTATAATTCCTCTATCCATTGGAATGAAGCATTCATCTTGGTCAGATTTGTCATTGGAGATTCTATCCATGATAAATAATTCACAAAGCATCGGAAATAACCATCTAGACCAACCAAACATCATATCTCAAAGAAATTCATTAGTTGTGGCATTGATATAAAAACATCTGTCTCTTCATGATCTAGAGAAACATTATTTTATAAAATGACATGGCAAGGAAAACGTACTTAATGTTTCCAAAATAATACACTGATAATTTTTCCTAAAAATGGTGATATCTCAAGATTTGTAATAGTTTTTCAAGGTGCTCCTCATGGTTATCCCTTATCTTTGAATACACCAACATTTTATCGACAAATATCACAACAAAATAATCTTCATATCGCTGAAATATATGATTCATCAAGGAAATAAAGGCTTTTGGTGAATTCGTTAGTCCAAAAAGTGGGAATACATATTCATAGTGGCCGTATCTTCTTGTAAAAACTATATTTTGAATTTACTCCTTCCAAAGTAATAACTGGTGATATCTAGATTTCTAGAAAATCTTGTAGAACCACTTATATCCAATTAATTGGTCAAATAAGTCATAAATGTGGGGAAGTGTATTTCAATTAATTATCGTAACATGGTTATGCTTATGATAATTAACACACCACCTAAGAGTTCCATTGGATTTCGTCACGAATATAACCAGTGCTTCCCACAAATATGTACTTGGATGAATGAAAGATTTTATTTCTAGTTCCCCCAATTTCACATTCAATTCCTGTAACACTGTTGGTGTCATCCTTTTATATAGAAGGGAAATGTGACAATTACTTGGAAGGAGATCAATTATTAACTCTACTTCCCTTACAGTGGTACCCCTGAGAAATTCTCAGGAAATAAATTTTTAATGCAATCCACAACTACTGAAAAACTAATGTACTCAACCTCTTTCATTGATACCAAAGTAAATTCTACCAAATGATAAGAGAATGTTCTCACCATTGGTTCCAACAAGCTCTCTTACCCTTTCTTTACCAACCTCTCTCCTATGAAGAGATGCTCTATGTCGTCCTCAATTTTTAAATCGAATGTTCTCCTGTAAGAGTCGATGTGAGCCTTTAACGTTTTCAACAATTACATACCTAGGATAACATCCTAAAAATTCACATCCAATATTCAAAAGTTCCATATCATCTCAGCATTATCAATAGTTATAACACATTCCCAACACACAGACACTTGAAATTATATTTCACTAAGAGGAGTTTGAAGTTTTTAAATAGAAGGAATCATTTAAAACATTTAACATAGAATGTAAACATCATGAAATGCAATGAATGAATGTGATGCACCAGTAATGAAGAGAAATTGCACAAGGTTTGAATTCAGAAGAACCGTACCTCTCACCATATATGGTCTAGCTAGATCATCAATAATCATCCTCTCATGCTCATACAATTTCTTCATCGCTACATTGTTCCCCTTGTTTCCTTTCTAATATTTCCTTGGTTGAGGAGTCACGGAATTTCTAGATTCACTATGGAGAGATATTCTCTTTTGATGAGTCAAATTCTACTGTCCTCCTCATATAGATGCATATGAAGCTTATGACACCTCATAAGTTTCTCAGGCACCTGACCTTGGAGAACTATGACAATATAGCTGATGATTTCCTATCTTGTTTCTATTATGACATGATCTAGGTTGTTCCATACACTCTCTTTAGGTGGTTGAGAAAACCACATTGAATGCAACATTCTTTTCTCTGGGTCAAGGAGAAAGGATCACTGATCCAACCATCAAATTTATATTTTCACCTTGGAAATAGGTGTCCCTTT
The DNA here is from genome assembly GCA_963277665.1 of Viscum album. Classification (NCBI taxonomy): domain Eukaryota; kingdom Viridiplantae; phylum Streptophyta; class Magnoliopsida; order Santalales; family Viscaceae; genus Viscum; species Viscum album. Next base: position 1,433,536,233 of record OY728163.1, read on the forward strand.
TCCACATAATCCAATAATTTTAGTTCCCAACATTCCATGTGGGTACCATCATACATCCTCCCATAGACCCCGAGATATCACGTTCAATCACAGTCACACTGTTCACCATCTTTGTATAATCTGTAATATAGAGTACTGCATTGTTTGATCGAATCTCTTCTTGTATCCTTGATTCGAAGACCTGTGCCATCAAGGATGCACTTAACACAACATCTAGAAAAAAATAGTCTACTTTCATTAGATTGGTTGCATACTCTATGACAGAGAGACTCTCCGATTTCAGGATCAAGAATTCCATCATTTTATAGATCTTGAACGTGTGATGAAAGAATGGTTTCTTGAATAATTCTTCCAAATCATCCCATGTAAGGAATTCCTCCAATTTATCATGCATAGATAAATCCCAACACTAGAATGAAAGATCCTCAAGCATATACGTCACTAGATTCTCCAATAGCTCTACTGGTGTATTGATGAAATCGAAGAGATGATTCATCATACTCATCCACACATCCACCTTATCAGACTTAACATCACCCAGAATGTGAGGTGGATTATGCATCATGAACTGGATTATATGATCATCATTCCATAGCACATTCCTTCAGTCCTCATATCCATTTCCTGGAAAGCATAGATGATTCTCTGAACCAGCTCTTGGTTCACCCGTGGTTCAAGTGCATCCACATTCTCTGCTGCTTCTTTAGGTTGGTTTTGATGATGTCTACCAGGTGACATTTTCTAAACCAACAAAAAAATATGTCAATATCACATTCTAGCAACTGATTTCCAGGTATTTAAAATTATATCACATAACAATCCGAACATTGTTTTACCAAATAATCTATTTCCATGTTCAACTATTTTTGAAAACATGAATTTTTTTGAAAATTAAACTGTTTTAAAAATTCTAAATATCCATCAATGAAGATCATTCTTTCAAAATAGATTTTTCATTTTTCCAAAAAATTACACCTTGAACAAATTCATTAATCATTACTTAAAATTAAATATGAAATCCTAGTGGTAATTTATTCTTCTACATTGCATGTTATTTTTGTCTCAATGGCTTAAACCACAACAGTGAGATTTCAAAATCATGGAATTTTCTCCGAACACATATTTACCAAATTCCCTAGTAACATGAAGTTCAGCATAAAAGTGTTAGCTACGTACTTTTATTCTATACCTTTCATGTTACAACAATCCTACTTCATTATAAGATTTCACAAAAAGGGATATACAAGGATGAATTCCAACTCCTTGACCATGAACAATGATTACCACTTGTCATACATGGATCAAAGAAGCTGATAACATGTGTACGATAGAGGAAAGACCAGATTGATACCATTTGTAATGACCCAGAAATTCTCATTGGCTTGAGGGTCCAACACAACATTACATGGCCTTAAAAGACATCCCCAAGATTCTAAAGGCTAGAAATAAATGCCAAAGGGTTTCAAAAACATGTGGGGGAAATTTAACCATTAAGAAATAAACCAATAAAACCACCAACCAAAACCGAAATGTAGAGACCCGAAGCTTGATGTAAATGGACATTACATTAATTTTGAGGAATACTTAATACATAACAAAAACATACACACAAGGACATTAATAGTTTAGCGTCTTTGGAAACTCGGAATAAATATTCTAATCGTGGTGAAAGATCTTCTGCATCTCCCAATAAGGATCTTCCCCTTTTTTATTACCTAAAACCTTTCTTTATATCCTGGGGAAAAGAAAACATAAAAGGGGTGAGATCAAATGCCCAGTAAGGGTAGACATAGAGAAAATAAAACAATCCATAAACATTTGAATGCAAAAACATGATCATAAAATCTAAAGATCAAAATCTTGGGCAAAGACATGAATATTGGAAGTACGTAAGGCTTATATCATAAGGTAACATAAATCATGATAAAATATAATTGGAATAAAACATGTAATTGTGGTAACCATTAAGAACATGATATTATTTCCATAGTATCCAAGGCATTGCTGCCAAGACCATCTTAGTGGACAAAGTCCCTTTCTGAATCGAGTTCACTCCTCGTTCCAGTCCTGTATTACTAAACCAGTTTAACATGTCGTTCCATCCATGTTTATATCATGAGATATAAATTTTTACCCAATGAATTGGATGGAGATATAGGTCCCACCCATCTCATAATGAAATCATTCTTACTTGTCCCACAAAATAAACATACATCACCCAATAAATAAAATGGGTTTCATAATCATCATCCCATCATCACATAATCCATATAAAAGAAATGGATATCATTTCATAATCAGAAAAGTGAAACCATTTAAATCATAGATACATGATACTCGAAACATACACATATGAAATAATGTTATCTTAGATGAAAATTGGTTTTGATAAAACACTTGAAATGATTTCTTGAGGAAAATATCATTTTTTCTTAAAAATCGTTTTATTTTCACAAAATGTTATGAAATTTTAAAAGAAAAGGATTTTTTTGAAAATAGTCATGAAATGTTATGGAGAAATATGAAAATTAGGCTTTATAAAACCATAAAAATCATTTCATGCCTTATAAGTTAAAAAAACATTCTTCTCGTACTTTTGCTGGAAAAGTCAAAAAAGTACCGCGTAATGTAAAAAAAGGATTCCTTACATACCATGTAGTAAAAGTAAAAAAATTCATAAAAAGGAAATTAAACATACATGAAAACTCTTTTATATAACATGGTCATGGATGATAGAATTAACCCCAGTAAATACTAAGAATAAGCAATATCGGATAAAAATGTGATTTTCACAATTATCCCTTACCTTAGGTCCAATATGCTTTGTACGTTTCCGAACCTCTTGTATAATGATTTAAATAATGTCATTGACTTATTACAGAATCATATTCATTGTTATTATATAATATATGTTTCATTTATTACTTTATATTACCTGTTCTTTTGTAAATTCCTTGTAAAAGCATTGTTTTGGGTAAAATCATTTCATTTATCGTTTGTGTTTCGACTTGTCGTTATTGATATTTTTACTTATATCCTGATTTACATAATTCCAGAATGTAAAACAAGATTTATATATAATATATATTCATCATATACATATATATATATATATATTCTAGATCAATAAAAGGAATGAAATACACTGTTGATGGAGACGGTAGACCATACGTATGAATGAATGTTGTTTTCGTTTCCTTATTGAATTGAATGAAACTAAATAGATGAAATAAATATATATATATATATATACATAAATCCAGTAGAATTATTATTTCATATATTTCATTATTATTCATTATATAAACTTTATGATCATTCATGTATGGTTAATCATGGAGAATGAATCTCATCACGTCGTGGAGACAGTAGTCTGTACGTACGCACGAGCGATGATATCGTTCCCATAATTATAGAATTGGAGTGGATGGTTTAATATATCAGAATTAGTATGATGTTATAATAACAATATATAGTTATTCTTTACACCATTATACTCATCCATGTAAGTTGTTGGTGGAAAAACTGATTACACCACGGCGTGGAGACGATATTCCGTACGTACGCACGCGCGGTGTTTTTGTTTTCCGTAGGATGGATAGAAGGTGAAATAGGTTTTTTCATATTTATAATTACATATCAGTATATGATGGATACTGATGTTATTACTTCATAATGATACAACTAAATAAGTATAATTTGAAGAAGAAAGAAAATTGAAAGAATCGGTAACAGATATTACCTCTTCTTTGACACGCCTCTTTGAATCCTCTTATTAGAATACTAAAATTGGTCATTGAAGAAGAACAAGACCTATAGGATGTTTCTAGGGAAGTGTAAAAGATACTTTGTCAGGGTTTGGCCGAGCATGAAGGCTCAAAGTGGTGTGAGGAAGAGAGGGAGGAGGTTCCCTTTTATAAGGGAGGAGAGGGGCACCTTTGGAAATCATAAAAATATTAATTATAAAAAATTTTACCCCACTTAAAAACCTCCAAAAATAACTCATATTAGAATATTAAATGAGATAGGATTTTAATCTCATCAACCAATAAAATTTAGACAAGTTATGAATTTATTTTAAACATTATCAACTTGATTTATCCTTATTTAATCAATTTAATTTTATTTGTGGTAATAACATTCCAAATTTTAAATTATACCAAATAATTACTTATGTGTTGAGAATTGTCCTTAATTGGATACTTTATAACATTTCCTACCATATAAATTTAATTTTATAATTTTTAAATATTTATGTGATTTTTGAACAATTTTATAAAATGTTATTTTTATAAAATAACAATAGTGTCAATTTTGACACTATTCATTTATTTGTATTTAAATAAAATATATACAGAAGATATGTTCTAAATAAAAGCTTTAATAGATTCATAAAAGGTCATAAGTATCTATAAAATTAGTGGAGTACATTAAATATTTCATATATTATTTACTTTATTATTTTTAAAACCATTTTTTTTGTTTATCTCTTAATAAAATAATTACTACATCATTTTTGTATAATTATTTAATATATTTATTTTTTGAATAAAAATTAAAAATAAAATCCTATTATGAAGATAAATATATTACTATTCACAATAATACATTTAATCGAATTTATCACCTTAAAATCACAATATTGAAATTGTTATATTTATTAAATTATGAAGGTGACAACATTGACATCATTTAAAATAAAATAATTTAATTGTCATAATCATCTTAATAAGTATACGAATGGTCAAATATTCGTCCCGTGTATGATTAGGGTTTATATTTACATGAAAAAAATGGTTTTGTCAGGGTTTTGTGCCTTTTATGGTCACTATTAGTTTAATAAAAACAATATTCTTGATTTTTCACTAGATAAACAATATCTTCATCACTATTGTGTCAAAATTAATGATAATTATTTAATACCTAAAAATTATAAATAAATTCACATTATGTAGATAATTACATTATCTTTCTGGAGACTATTCATGTTCGAAGTTTCATGAAATTTATCACTAAATCAAAATTAATATACTTATAAGATTTAAGAGAGTGAAATGTTGTCACTTTCTTTGGTTTTAATAATAATTATGCTATTTTCGTGGGAAAAAGTTCATTAAATTATTCTAATCTGACCCATACGTGATATGAGTCGACATTTAGTTATATAATAGGATTTTGTCAGGAGTTAGGGTAATTTTATAATATTATATTTACCCTTAATTACCCGATTTACCTTTAACTAAGGTATATAAAATTTACCGTAGTTACTATTCATAATGACCAAAAATAAAAAGTAGTCTATTAATATAATTTGGACCCACTGATTCCAAATATGGAATCCATTTTTTCAAATTAAATACATATAATTTGAAGAAATTAAATTCAAATAAATCCCGTTGTCGAAAGAAAACAAGTTTTTGTTTAATACATTACAAAAGATTGAATTGATTTAATCTATTAATTCAAGGTAAAATAAATTATAATGACATACATTAAATTAAATGGTAAAAATATATTATATTTATACTTTAATACCATTCAATATTATAATTTAACCACATAAATTATTACGATGAAAAAATTTGTTTTTAATTAAAATATAGCATGTTTTTACTATTTATTAAAATATAAAAGTTATCAGAATAACATGAAAATTTTATCCAAGGTAAAATTTTATATCCTTATTCCAATGAATAATTTTATTTTGTAAAATAGAACTTATAAACATGTCAAAAACTATATTTAATGTGGGTGCACCATCAAAAGGCGGCAAAACTGCATTTTTTTTAAATACTTATTTTACCCGAAAAAATTATTTTGTTCTTATACCATGTTCTAGAAAATGTGTAAGATGAATAATAATGTTATAAAATACAAAATATAGTTAATACTATTCATAACGGCTTGTTCATAATAATATTATAACAATATATAGTTGCTTAGTAATACCTGGTATTGCATCAAACACACGCTATCGAGGAAGGTCACGATTGCGTGTAATGCAATCCAAGTCAGGGTTGCATGTAGTGTACGAATCCTTTGTTGTTTCGTATAACAAAATACATTGAATATATAGATATATATATACTCAATGCTTCCTAGAATAACTAATATCAAACAAACATGAAATTGTGTGTAACACGATCCAAGATTAGTGTTGCGTATACTGCAAGCTAATACGGTGTTGCGTATAGCGCAAGATAATCTTTGTGTAGCGTAGAATAGAAGATATGAAAGAAATTAAAACGAATATATCTTATAAAATCTCGGGTTGTTACATTCTAACCCCTTAATATGAATTTCGCCCTCGAAATTCGTTGGGGTTTATAAATCATTTACTATTCATAGAAACCCGCATCATAAAAAGTAATACTAAAACTAAATTTTAAAAACTAATGTATGAAACGTAACGATTAACCATAGTAACTCATCATTGGGTTTACATATAGAAGAACATAGGTGAAAATATGGATATAGATGAGAAATATTACCATCATGTTCTGATAGAGAGTGGTGGAGGACATGGCTATGAAAAATACAACAATCACAAATCCATAAATTTGTGATGATCTAAGGTACCATCTGATTCCTCGGATATAAGAGCACTAGGAAAAAAAATTTGGTTTTCAATATCATTTCCCTAAAGTTGGAAATTTTGAATTAGAAGAAATACTTGCTTGATTTTGGTACAGTCTCACTGCTGTTCGTGCTTTGAACAATTTCCACTTCATCTATTAAATAAATGAAGTTGAATTTGTTATTCGTGATGTGTTAACAGGTCATGTGATAGAATGATGGGTCATTCCATCTGTTTCAAACAAAAGGTTAGCTAGAGTTATCAAATATACATAAGTCCATCTATGGTGATATTAATCATATATGGTTCCAAAAATGGACTTATACTTTATTTATCATACTGCTTAATAAAATAAAACTAATTTCCAATAACCAGGGACTTCCTGTATACCAGTGGTAGGCGATAAAGGCCAATGGAACTTCGGTGGTGGGTTCGATTCCCACAGTCTTGTCTAACACGATGGGCTATCATCCATCATACATGTTGTCCTTTTTCTAAAACTACATTACAATAACATCCCATTAATAATATCAAAAAAAGTTTTATCCATAAACAATGCTAACTTATTTCCAACATAATCCATTCCAATCTTTAAGCTTTTCTAAAATACTTCGATCCAAGATCATAGTTTAATGAAAACAATTACTATAAAGTATATCTACCATGAATGTGAATACAAGCATTTATCCCACATATATCATGAGATATATCTTGTTGGTTGTATTCCAAACACATGAATACCTTAGTCATATATTCTCTTGAAATATAAATTACAATAGAACCTTAGTGAAAACATGAATACTGTCAAAAGGTTATTCTTTCCACGTACCAAAATCCTAAAAAATCTATATAATCAAACCATAATATCACTTAGTACTTATAACAGTCATGAAATCATGAATACAATCAAACATCTCATTATCTTCTTATCCCTTCATTATGCGCATATCATCTAATTTCCAAAAATATCTGAATAACCTTCCATGGATACCAGTACCATTCAACATATACTTTCAAATACTTTATGAAAAACAATAGTGTAACAATCCTTAGATGATTCATTATTCCATAGTACCATTAACTATACAACATAACTCTTGATAAATATACAACCATTCCACTACCTTCTTAAACCATTGACCGAGCTTCAACAACTCTTTCATCTCACATATCATTTTTAGTCTCTTCATCATCAACAACATAAATACTACCCATACGACCGTACTGATTCTCTTCATGAGACTTTACCTTAGGGCATTGGTTTGCATAATGCCCGTACATTCCACATTTAAAACATTTAAACATTGTTGATGTTGTAGCAATACCACTATCCTCATCCCGGGTGTTAACTGAACCTTTTTCTTTGCACTTACTGGCTTTGTTTCCTTCTTTTCCACACCCAAATCATCTCCCAGTTCCTTTGAAACAATCTCCCCAATTCCTCTTCCCACATGATGTACATAAGGGAAATTGAACTTTCTTTCCTCTATGATCGTCATGAAACTCCATCTTTCTCTTATAATCTGAGTCGGGAAACTTACCAAAGTTGAGATTATTGATCATATTATATGATTGATGATTAGGGATAATAACGATGTTTGGACTTCCAAATCCCATTTCATTTGGTTTCTCATGAATAATATCATTCCATTGTCTGTCATATCCTCCATTATCATGAATCTTCCTGTTTCCAACCATTTTCTAAAACCCAAAAAGAATAGTGTGAGAGGCCAAAATCATGATAGGGAAAACAACATAGTAAAGGGGGTTACCCTCAATATCTAGCATCTTATGTTAAATTATATGATCATTACCATAGTTCTAGGACTATATCTTATACGTATACTTATCCTTAGGGACATCCCAAGACATACCTTAGAAATATCTATAGGGATCTCACTAACGTTTTCACATCCTAGTTTCCAAAGGTTAACTAAACCTTTCCTCTGATACCAACTGTTGAGACCCAAATCTTAACGTATATGGAAATTACATTACTTTTGAGGAATACTTAATACATAACAAAAACAGACACACAAGGACCGTAATAGTTTAGTGTATTTGGAATCTCGTAATAAAATCTTCTAATCGTGGTGAAAGATCTTCAACATCTCCCAATAAAGATATTCCCCTTTTTTCATACCCAAAACCATTCATTATATACTGGGAAAAAGAAAACATAGAAGGGGTCAGCTCAAATGGCTAGTAAGGGTAAACATAGATAACATAAAACAATCCATAAACATTTGTATGCAAAAACATGAACGTAAAATCTAAACATCAAAATCTTGGGCAAAGACACGAATCTTGGAAGTACGTAAGGAATATATCTTAAGGGAACATCAATCATGATAAAATATCATGGGAATAAAACATGTAATTGTGACAACCATTAAGCACATGATATGATTTCCATAGTAGCGAAGGCATTTATGCCAAGACAATCTTAGTGGAAAAATTTCCTTTCTGAATTGAGTTCACTTCTTGTTCCAGTCCTGTATTACTGAACCGGTTTAACTTGTCGTTACAGCCATGTCTATCTCATGAGATATAAATCTTTACCCAACTAATTTGAGGGAGATATAGGTCCCACCCATCTCATAATGAAATCATTCTTATTTGTGCCACAAAATAAACATACATAACCCAATAAACAAAATGGGTTTCATAAACATCATCCCATCACCACATAATCCATATAAAAGAATGGATATAATTTCATAATAAGAAAATTTAAACCTTGTAAATCATATATACATGATTCTTGAAACATACACATATGAAATATTTTCATCTTAGATGAAAAATGGTTTTGATAAAACACATGGAATGAAGTCTTGAGGAAAATATTCTTCTTTTCTAAAAAAACATTTTCTTTTCAAAAAATGTCATGAAATTTTAAAAGAAAAGGATTTTTTTGAAAATAGTCATGAAATATAATAGAAGAAGCTTCATGAAAATATGGCTTTATAAAACCGTAAAAATCCTTTAATGCCATATAAGATAAAAAACATCATTCTCGTACTTTTGCCGGAAAAGTCAAAAAAGCACCTCGTAACATAAACAGAAGAAATATTCCTTACATACCATGTAGTAAAAGTAAAAAAATGTGTAAAAAGGACATTAAACATACATGAAAACACTTTTATAAAACATGGACATGGATGATAGAAATAACACCAGTAAATACTAAGAATAATCAATCTCGGATAAAAATGAAATTTGCAAAACTATCCCTTACCTTAGGTCTGATATGCTTCGTAATTTTCCGAACCTCCTGTATAATGATTTAAATAATGTCATTGACTTATTATAGAATCATATTAATTTTTATGATATCATATATGGTTCACATATTACTTTATATTACCCGTTCTTTTGTAAATTCCATGTAAAAGCATTGTTTTAGGTAAAATCATTTCATTTATCGTATGTGTTTCGACTTGTCGTTCTTGATATTTTTACTTATATCCTGATTTACATAATTCCAGAATGTAAAAAATTATTTATATATAATATATATTCATCATATACATATATATATATATATTATAGATCGATAAAAGAAATGAAATGCACCGTTCATGGAGACGGTAGGCCGTACGTACACATAAATGCTGTTTTCGTTTCTTTATTTAATTGAATGAAACTAAATAGATGAAATAAATATATATATATAGGTAAATATAGTAGCATTATTATTTCATATAATTCATTATTATTCATTATATAAACATTATGATCATTCATGTATGGTTAATCATGGAGAATGAATCTCATCGCGTCGTGGAGATGGTAGTCCGTACGTACACACGAGCGATGATATCGTTCCCATAATTATAGAATTGGAGTGGATGGTATAATATATCAGAAACAGTATGATGTTATAATAACCATATATAGTTAATATTTATAGCATTATACCCATCCATGTAAGTTGTTGGTGGAAAAAAAATTACACAATGGCGTGGAGACGGTATTCCGTACGTACGCACGTGCGGTGATTTTGTTTTCCATAGGATGGATAGAAGTTGAGATAGGGTTGTTTAATATTTATAATAACATATCAGTATATGAGTGATACTGATGTTATTACTTCATAATGAAACAACTAATGAATAAGAAGTTGAAGAAGAATGAAAATTGAAATAATCGGTAACAGATATTACCTCTTCTTTGACACGACTCTTTGAATCCTCCTCTTAGGGTACTAAAATTGGTCTTTGAAGAATAACAAGACTTCTAGGATGTTTATGGGGAAGTGGAGAAGATAATTTGTCAGGGGTTGGCCGATCTTGAAGGCTCAAAGTCGTGTGAGGAAGAGAGGGAGGAGGTGCCCTTTTATAAGGGAGGAGAGGGGCACCTTTGGAAATCTTAAAAATATTAATTTATAATATATCTAAACCGACATAAAATCCTTAAAAATTGACTCATATTCTAATATTAGATGCGATAGGGTTGTAATCGCATCAACCAATAAAATTTAGACATGTTAGGAATTTATTTTAAACATTATCAACTTGATTTATCCTTATTTAATCAATATAAATTTATTTGTGGTAATAACATTATAAATTTTAAATTATAACCAATAATGACTTATTTGTTGTGAATTGTATATAATTGGATACTTAATAACATTTTATACAATATAAATTTAATTTTATAATTTTTAAATATTTTTGTGATTTTTAAACAATTTTATAATATGTTATATTTATAAAATAACAATAGTGTCAATTTTGACACAATTCATTTATTTTAATTTAAATAAAATATATACAGAAGATATTTTCGAAATAAAAGCTTTAATATATTCATAAAAGTTCATATGTATGTATAAAAGTAGTGTAGAACATTAAATAGTTTATATAATATTTATTTTATTATTTTTAAAACCATTTATTTGGTTTATCTCTTAATAAAATAATTCCTACATCAATTTTGTATAATTATTTAATATACTTATTTGTTGCATGAAAATTAAAAGTAAAATCCTATGATGATGATAAATCTATTACCTTTCACAATAATACATTTAATTGATTTTATCATCTTAAAATCACAATATTTAAATTATTATATTTATTAAATTATGAAGGTGACGACTTTGGCATCATTTAAAATAAAAAAATATAAGTGTCATAATCATATTAATAAGGATCCAAATGGTCAAATATTAGGGAATTGTATGGTTAGGGTTTATATTTATATGAAAAAAATGTTTTCGTCGGGTTTTTGTGCCTTTTATGGTGACTATTATTTTAATAAAAACTATATTCTTGATTTTTCACTAGATAAACAATATCTGCATCACTATTGTGTCAAAATTAATGATAATAATTTAATACCTAAAAATTATAAATAAATTAATATGATGTATATAATTTCATTATCTTTCTTGAGACTATTCATGTTCGAAGTTTCATGAAGTTTATCACAAAATTAAAATTAATATACTTATATGATTTAAGAGAGTGACATGTTGTCACTTTCTTTGGTTTTAATAATAATTAAGTTAATTTCATGGAAAGAAGTCCATTAAATGATTATAATCAGACCTTTAGGTGATATGGGTCGACATTTAGTTATCCATTAGGATTTTGGAATGTGTTAGGTTAATTTTATAATCTTATATTTACACTTAATTACCCGATTTAACTTTAACTATGGTAAATAAAATTTACCGTAGTTACTATTCATAATGCCCAAAAATAAAAAGTAGTCTATTAAAATAATTTGGACCCAATGATTACAAATATGGAATCCATTTTTCCAAATTCAATACATATAAGTTTCCGAAATTAAATTAAAATTAATCTCGTTGTCGAAATAAAACGGGTTTTTGTTTAAAACATTACAACAGATTGAATTGATTTAACCTACGGATTCAAGGTAAAATCAATGCTAATGACATAGATTATATTAAATGGTAAAAATAAATTATATTTATACATTATGACCATTCAATATTATAATTTAACAACATAGATTATTACGATGAAAAAAATTGTTTTTAATTAAAATATAGCGTGTTTTTACTATTTATTAAAATATGAAAGTTATCAGAATAACATGAAAATTTTATCCAAGGTAAAATTTTATATCCTTATTCCAAAGAATAATTTTATTTTGTAAAATTGAACTTATGAACATGTCAAAAACTATATTTAAAGTGGGTGCGCCATCAAAAGGCCGCAAAACTGCATTTTATGGAAAATAATTATTTTACCCAAAAATTTTATTTTGTTCTTATACCATGTTCTAGAAAATGTGTAAGATGAATAATAATGTCATAAAATTCAAAAATTAGTTAATTCTTTTCATAATGACTAGTTCAAAATAATATTATAATAATATATAGTTGCTTAGTAAAACCCGGTATTGCGTAAAACACACGTTATCGAGGAAAGTCGTGATTGCGTGTAATGCAAGCCAAGTCAGGGTTTCGTGTAGTGCGCGACTCCTTTGTTGTTTCATATAACAAAATACATTGAATATATATATATATACTCAATGTTGCATATAATAACTACTATAAAAAAACACGAAATTGTGTGTAACACGATCCAAGATTAGTGTTGCGTATACTGCAAGCTAATATGGTGTCGCGTATAACGCAAGATAATCTAGGTGTAGCATACAACATAAGATATGAAAGAAATTAAAAGGAATATATCTTATAAAATCTCGGGTTGTTACACGAACATTTACTATATGGTGCATGAAAAAATTTAAGACAACTCACCAACATCCTATGTCTCAAAACCACATAAAAATGGTAAACATTGTAATACCTAATCAGTATCAATTTAAATAGTGGATAAACTACTAAAGCCTCCCAATATAATAAAATACTCTATTCACAGAATGCATCAAGCTCCCCAATCACTGAAAAACTAAAATATCACGAGGTAGTAATAAAAACGTGAGATACGTTAGATTTTCCCCTGTCTGGGAAAATAACATCTTCAAAAGCTCCAAAGTGCCTAAGTAGAGGTATGTATTAACCTTAGTTGTCTTCCCCCAATGACATACCTACTCACACCACTAAGATATAAAAGTTATCCAAATTTATATAAAACAATTTATATAAAACAATTTCACCAAAATAGCTTATTACCAAATATAAACATGTCCAAAATACCATTTGAAACAATGTAAAAAAACAAATAAAACCAATTTCAAGAATGTTATTATTCTAGAAATATAACTAATTAATGATTTATAACCCATTATTATTATCATTTGGCATACCCATTTCCATAGTTCACAACATACCCACACATGTATTCTTCATTAGACAGTTCCATACTCATGAGCGGTTTTTCATCCCATTTACCATGTGTCCCAATGACAAACGCCTCCAATTCTGGGTCACGTCCCTAGTACCCCAATGGTAGTTGTCCCTTATTAAGGACCCATTAAAAATGAAATCTCACCAACACCATTTATTCCAAATATTACCATTTACAAAACAATTCACTCCATTAAAACTAAAATTTTATAGAAAACCAAGCCCAAAAAATTTCAAAGAAACATTTCATTTAAATAATACATCAACTTTTATCGAATATAACTAATCCCATTTATGAAACATCAATCTAGAAAAATCCGCTATTTAAATACCATTTTTTATATCTAAAAACCAATTCACTCATTCAAAATCCCCAATTTTTCATATTTCACAATCATCATTTAAGAAGGTTTCTGATACGTTTTCAACAACCAAATAATAATCAATTCTACAATACAAATACAAATCTGAAATCAACCTAATCAGTTCTATTATTTGTAGTCGAGAATGAAGCCTCAAACATAGACTGTTTTGATGGAAACAATAATGAACGAAAAACCCACAAGAAAACCATATCTATTCTCTAAGAATATGACTTATATATCCTCTCCTAGAAATATCAAGACCAAATAACAACATATTTGGCATCAATACTCCTATATCTACACATAACAAATGTATATCTATGAAATAAAAATGAGAAGTAGATCTAAGAAATAGATCAAGAATGAAGAAGAATGATCACATACCTCAAGAATCTGGCTTTGATTCACCAAGGGATGCCTTCAGATCGCCTCTTTAATGATGATATAACCTTATTTTGGAATAGGAGAAGAAAAATTCCGAGTTATGGGTAGTTGTTAGGAAAAAAATCCCCTTTGAGGAGAAACCATGTCAAATATTATTTAAAAGATCTGACTTAAGTGCTTCCAAGATTAGTTTTCCCGGTTAGACAAATTGTGAGCTAACCATGCGTTAGACACTGCCTAGGAAGACCCTCGAACGACTTCCTCACATAGCCTCTCTAACAGTTCTCTAACTATGTGGGAGCCTATACCATAAACGGAACAACTACACATGGTTCGGTCGCACGGTTAGACAAACTGTGAGCTGCTAGTGAGACTTCGCCTTTGCCTATAAACATCACTCAATGTTCTCCCGACTATCCCATTCATCACCCTCAAATTTATATCCATGAAAAGAATAATGTAAGGGTTACATACCAGAATATAGGGGTACTACTAAATGAATAAATAATGGTAATAAATAAATATAATATAAATTATTCTGGTATTTAATAATAGAATATGATTTGAATTATTTTGACGAAAAAATACAACATGGAAAATAATGTTAAGACACTCTCTGATTTCAAGGAATATTAGAAGAGTGAAATGTATATATACATGGAGAATGTAATATGTGGATTGAATTAATTTAATGATAAGTTCTTAATTATCATTTATTAGGACAGTCAAGTAGCATTAGTACAATATGTTCACCTATTTTTCAGAATAAATGTTATCCTTTTGAGGTGAAACTATCAATTCGTTCTCTAAATCCATGTACTACGCATGAATTAGATGGTAATGATTATAAGGAAGTAAATGTTGTAACTAATCAACCATATATCATTAGTAAGGTAATTATTTAATGGATTTCTCATATTGGTAACCCATTATTTATGCAAACTAGTTTAGTTTTATACTATAAAAAAGGTGGTTGATTATTTATATACAAAATCTGAATAAGGAATTATATTATATAGTATGTCTAAATATGGAATAATTTATCATATGATCAATATATATATATATAATTTAATAATGTTTCCTTTATTTTCAATGTCCATTGCATGTATAGGTTTTCTAAAATAATTTTAATGTTAACTATACCTCTTCTTAACTTATAAAAACTACCACTTTCCATTCATTATTCCACATTTCCAAGAATGTAATATTTATCTTCATAATTTATAATTTACCCCTTTATAATTATGTTAAATACAAATAAAAAATGTAAAAAAAATTTATAATAAGATTCAAAATTATAATCAGAATTTCATTATTGCTAGAAGCATTATCGAGAAAATTGTGTTTATCGGGGCACACAATAAATGGTCTAATTATATTGAATAATTTTCTTTAGGAATCAAAAAATAAGTTTCCAAAAAATGAATACTATTAATATATTTTAATGGAACATCCTCTAGTAACCAATATCACTATTGGGATTCCATATGGCCTAATTTATTTATTTGATATAAGTATGAAACATATTTTAACTTAACTCTCTATACGTGTAACTGTTAGAAGGTCTTAGTAGTCCATTTCAAAATATATAAAATTGGTTTAATCCATGACATATAACCTAAACATTTAATTATTCAATTGGAGGTATATCATTGTAATAATTTTTGTTTCACAATAAATTCTAAAAATTGAACCATCCATGTCATGGAATGATACATATGGTTGAATATTGATAGGTTCCTAAAAAACACTATAGCTAATTCCATCATAAAAAATTTATTTGTTAATGTAAAACATTACACTAAATTTTTTGTTTTAATGGGTCTTTTTCATAAAAGAAACATTGCAATCATAAGTTGAAAAAAATGTAATGCTCAATTATTTTTAGCTAATTGTTCATACAAATATCTATAAATCAAAAACTATATATAATAAATCCTTTTTTCACCATTGAATCAAACCAATTACATTTCATCATAGAGACATGAAATTTTGAATATTAATATAATAAACATATTATTTCAATAACACCTTAATTAGAAATATTTTCCGAACAATGCTATTTTTCTAAAAAATAGAATAAAAATTTGTTTTGGTGCTTATATTAAACCCATCATGTTCTATTATTATCCTTGTTACACAACTATTTATAATTAATTAAAAAACACTTTTAAACATTACTTTACAATCATATAACACTTTTTTATCCCAAATGACAATGCCCTTGTATCATCATATACATCACCCATTTGTAATATTTTACCTAATATATATCCACATTATTTATTAAATAACTACAAACAATTTTTTCAATTAAAAAAGAATTTGATACATTTTAATTTAACCAAAAAAGAAAATAATTTATTGTGAAATATCTCCCACAAATTAATAGATAAATAAATACGTACTTTTTTAATAATTTCACTATTTTATCTGAAAATATGACAACTTAATGATGTCAGGAATGATGAGTAAAATATACAATGATATTGTATATTTATAATTTTACATACTTTATGTAATCATCAATCACTCCATAGTTGAATAATACAATATAATGACCCATTTACAACCCATCACTATTTAAATTAAACAACATATAAGGTCCACATACCCCCACCTATTGGGGAAATGATAGAAATGTTGGATTTATTTGATCATATTCCTCATCATTAGTTCTCAATGGCTGATCATATCTCATAGTGTCATTAGAAAAATACATTAAACAAAAATACAAGTATTTATATTCTCATTACAGAATTAAAAATACATCATTCAGGATGATTATTATTTGGCCCATAATATTTCAAAGTAAGAAATCTATTATTTCTATTGCATACGTCAAGGGAAAAAATTGAACCTTCAAAAAGAACATATGTTGGAATTTTAATGATCAGATGTTACATATATGTGAGAAATTATTGATGGAAAATTTCCATCAAGCCATAATGAATGATGATTTCATATATCTATGGTTTTTATAACACATTTGTCGAATATTTTGGAACAAATGTCTCAATAAATGTGATATAATCCAATCAATGTGACCATTAAATTATGTGAAATTAAATTCCATATTGAAATATGAATGAATTCATGTAACATGATATTGTATCCATCGGTATAAAGGGATTCTAATTTCACATCTCATGTAATCACCCATTTATAGTTGTTACTAAATTAACAATATAGAACCGTGAAAAATTCCAAGCCTTTATGTATTTTATTTCACAGCATTCTTCATCAAAATTCTATAATTGGTTAATTTACATTGATTCTGATAATTTAATTATGTAGGATGTATTGATTTTATAACCTAATGAAATAAATCATGATGTGAGTTAAAATAATCTTTTATTTTTACCGTTATATATAAAATTATTAAGAATAACATTTCACACACATTTTTATCAATATGCATTATGTCTACGAATTGATGTAGAATATTTTAGGAACAATTCATCAAATTAATAAAAATTCTTATCTATCTCCAATTATTTTTGGAATATGACATAACATTATAACTCTTTATAAAATTTTACAATATATTTCCCTGAAAATAATAAAAATCATCAATTTCATTACAAATATAACCCATCAAAATCCATTGTGGCACTTTATCTGTCTTTAAGAAATTATCAAATTCCATTCAATTTTTTCAATATAAATTATACAATTATTGAAATCAATGATACTTTATGAAACTGAATGTTCACTAGAATATTAATATACAAAAATTTGTATTGTTTCATACCAATAGAGTAGGATAATATCCTAATTTTAATCTACTCAGATACCATTCCATAAGAAGGGAAATAATTAATTTAACCAAATAATATTGTGTGACTCATAAATTAATCCTCCAAAAGTGAATCATATGTCTGCACCCTAATGGTAAAAAGATCCATCAACTCATAAATTAATGGTTTCAAGTATATTTTGACATCATTTCCAAGATCATTAGTTAGCAAAATAAATATTATCATAATAGTAATTGTATTTTTCATACAAATCCATGATGGGAAATTATAAACATTAATGAAATAGACTCTGAACTATGTACATTTTGTGTCTATTGAAATTGGATAAAACCATCACATAACAAGCCCAAAATAACGTTCCATGGTTTAGATTCAAAATCATGATATATATTAACAATGTTTTTCATTTTTAACCCATCAACTGAATGAATTATATCATTATTATCCTTTTATATTTCATATTCATGTCATCTCGTGTTCTTTCCATCTAATTTTAACAAAAATGGTATCCAAAGTTTGGGAATTCATGGTAAGTTGCACATCGACTTATATGCTATATTGAAATGAGTTACATCATCATTAGTCTTCCATGTTGATGTACCATGCTTTTTGATCTCATATATATCAGCATATCTATTCCAGAATAGTAATAAATATATATGGTATTCGTGTATTATAGTAGTTTATGTATCTAATTTATCAACAAACATTGACAAAATAAAATTATTATTAGAAATAAATGCATCACTAGGTAGATAGTTCTTAGAAATTATAAGTACATATTCAATCATGGAATTATAAAATACATAAATTGTTTTCACAAGATACAAAAACATTAAAAACACTAAATTAGACATTTCCCTAGAAGACTAGTATACTAGGGTATTATCTACATCAAAAATGCTAAATTTCTCAATGTCATCAATATATATATTATATGAAAATTTTGTTCCCCTACGCATCTCATATTCTAATTCTTTACATGATTTTTTGTATTGTGATATTAATGGAAACTGATCAGAAATAAAATTGGCAATTCTAGTTTCTTAGAATCAATGTCTTAAGTAGCATAATGTAGTTACATATTTTGAAAATAAACATCATATTATTTTTTAAATAACATTTAGTGATACGGTAATGAACTACTACACATGTAAACCATCGTATTCCAATTTATTCAATTCATAGTAATCCAACCAATCCTCCACCGGGTTCATTATTGAAATAAAAATTTAAAACCTATTCCAACTCCTAATATAACTCAATCGTGATCCAATCCATATTATATATCAAACATATATCCATTCTATTATGATTGACCAAATAATTAGTATTTTATTATTTTCACTAAAAAAATTAATGCGAATTGAATAAACCAAATAAAATTGACTTAATAAAATGAAACTAAATTAACCAAACCCCAATCACATTGATAAGAAATAAGAAAAAAGAATATGAATGATTTGAACAGACCAATAAAAATTATAAAAAAAATTTGATCTAAACAAAAATAACATAAATCAATTTGGATAGAACAAAATATTAAATAATAGAATCAACACAAGCGAACAGAAAAAATAATAATGTCTTAACAAAAAAATACAAAAAAAATCATATATACCCCAAACTAATTCAAAATTATAAAACCAAAATGAACTGAAATGGAATGGAACCAATCATGATCTATCCAACAAAAATTAGCAAAATTTGACAATAAAAATCTACACTGAACCCCCACATTCAAAACTAAAGATATCAAAAAATAATCTAAATATAAACTAATAAAAATGACAATTAAATTTAAATTATATTAAGAAACATAGATAAAATAAAATAAAACTAGATCTTACTCATTCAAAAGAAATCTGAATCAGAACAACCCAAAATTTCCAAATACAAAGGGCCATTTATTCTCAAACACACGAGAATAATATTGAAACTCAACCAACAAAACCAAAAAAATAAATAATAGTAAAATTAAAAAAAATACTGATTTTAATTAAATAAAATCATCTTAAATAAAAAAAATTACATAAATAAATTGACTAAAAAGTATAAAATAAACAATGGATTCTATAATTAAAGACCCGTCATAAAAAATCTCATAATAGAACATATGTAATAAAATAGATTTAAATTGAATAAATATAAATTAAACAGTTTATAATAGAATTGGATTTCATTGAACCATATTTTTTTAATTTAAAATAATGATGCTCTATGAAGAGGCTATGTCATGAAGTGGTAGGAATTGAATGTGGTCTTGATCCCATGGAGGTATCTGAGACAATGTAGTTAAATCAGGAAAAGGGAGGTTCTATAGAATCATACTCGATTGCAATGTGGGTGGTGTGGAGGAGTGGAGATTGAATGTGCAATGTGAATTCCATGAGATAGGAGAACGATCAATTTGAAAAAGGTAAGATGGAGTGTTATCATAGGGGGTTTCCAAGGAATTTAGAGGGGATTTCAACTGATAGAGAAGAGAGAAGAGGGGTTTCAAGGGGATTACTATGTACTTATAAGGGGAGATTGATCAATGTCAAAGAAAAGGGAAGTATCAAAGATACATAAGAGGAGGATGATGACATGTAATAGGTGTGGCTTCACCAGAGCTATGTTGGTAGGAAAATGGGGTGGCCACATCAGAGGTTTGCTAATGATGAGGTGGGATTGATACACGGGTCCACATCGGAAGAAGGTCATTGGGAGCTTATCGAACTAGAGGATAGGTAGTGAGGATGATCATGAAATAAGGATCAAATAGGATAGTTTAATGTGAGGTCCACCATGACGTAGGATGGGATTATAGTAATTATGATTCTATAGTTTCAAATAAACAGTTGATGTTAATACCCTATTTCATCATTTTTAATAAAAATTGGATATAGGATTCTGACTGTATGTAATTTTTATGGTTTTGAAAAATAGTGATAATAAGAAAAAGGCTTGTTGAAATGATGTTTGACCTACTAGTAAGAAAAACTATTTATGATATTTTGTGAAAAATATTGTTAATTTATACATTTTACCTTAGTTTTTTTCCTTCTCACTAGTAACCAAAATTTCATACTATAAATTTTTTTTATAATCAGAATATAAATTGACATAGACATATATTTTATATATGTATTTTGAAATTATTTAATCATTACTATTCGAATAAGTTTCTAAAATAGATTTAAAATCATTTAAATATAACAAATATATCATATTAATATATGTTTTAGGAAAATATATTTTTAATCCTAAATTTAGATCTATTTTTATTTCATACAATGAAATAATAATTACATGAATGATAATTTATTTATATATATATATATACTCTATTTTTTATTAAAATAATTATTCAATAGTGGGGAATTCAATTATTAATAAAACAATTTACACACAACCGGAATCCAACTCCTAAAAAATAGTACCCTGTTAACATTAAAAAATTATTATCACATCCAATTATTTATTATCTAACCAATAAAAACATTTAATATATCCATATTATATTAATTCATTGAAAAATTAAATTGTCTAATAATATTTAAAATAGTAAATATAAATACTTTTTTTACAAATTTATAATTATAATTTATTATTATATTTTCTTTCATTTTAAAAGTGTGATTTTGATCTTTAATAATTTGTTACCATTAATTACAAAAAATAAATGTGCCTATTATATAAAAGTATATCCAATGATGATATGTATAATGTTAATATTATATTATGTTAAATATACCTAATAGAATATTTAAAATAATTTACCCAATTTTATTTATTCCTTATAAAACATTATCTTGAACATAAAATGCTTTTCCCTAATTTTGTGGTAATATTAAGGGGTATGATCTATAATGAATCATATAAGGAAAAGTATTTCATCTTTTTAACCATTAAATTTACTTGAGTATTTATATTTCATGTGCATTTCAATAAAATCTTTAGTATTATATTTGAATAATGTGTTAATGTTTAATTTTCATTACAATTTTTTATCATACATAAAGTATCTTAATTTATATTAGTTTGTTGTTTCATGAGAACTATTTAATTCAATACAATATATATTTTATAAAAAATTGATACAAAATTCTCTTGGAGTTATATATAACTCTATTTGTCATGTCCATATTGAACATCAATATTTATATAATATGTTCCCTTTTTTCACTATAATATTTTCATTTTACATTGATTTTCATTTTCGACAATCAATTTATTCATCTCTATGAACTTCATGACATAATTCTTGTACAATTGAAATATAATAGATCTCATTGAACAATAATCATAATGAATTAATGAAATACATACCCATATTTAACAGCTCGACCTGAACTACTAGGTCCAAGGTGAAAATCTCTATGACCTCATGAATGACTCCTCATATGAAAGTGGTTGTAAACTTGTAAAAGGGTTCCAAACCCATTGATGTGGAAACTATACACTCATAATAATATAACTACACTAATAATATTAATATAACATTATAATTTATTTTAAAAATGGAAGAACATAAATCACTATAATTCAATATCATATAGTATATATTCCATATAAGAGAATGTGGATAAATAAACTAGACTAAGAGTGTGATAAGCCCAACCTGAGTAAATGTATATGAATATAAGTAAATTAAAACATTTTTTAAATTTTTTTTTCCATCATGGTAAAACTATATGATCCTTGAATAATATTTCATTTTCTACCACGGGAACCTCACCCTCCCTAGGATCCTTATACACTAGATAATAACAATATCAAGGTAGATGGAAAGGGTATATTACAAACACAATTATGAAACAACAAATAAATCCATAACATATGTTCAAAATCATATGAATATATTTCATGATAAAGACTAAAAGTTATCACATGTAAATAGACATGAACTAGCATCATTTCATCAATAAAACACCAAGAGACTTGTTTATAAAAACATTGTCACTATGCTGGAAGAATATCTATGTGTCCATGATTTTTTCACAAGTACTAAAAATATCTTAATGTCTTATGAGTAGTTATAAAAATGGAAGGCCACCAAGTCAGTCTCCAATGGGTCATCCTCCCATATTGAAATTTCTATATTTAGGTCACATAAACCATACCTACCGAAACCAACACACATGTGATATAAAATTATTCCATTACGCCCCCAATTCTAACCATAGTTGGTCATCAAACCACATTATCTATCCAATTCTTATAATTTTATTATGTTCAGTAACTAAACATTCACTCCATATATGGCAATAGAGCCATGTTGGATCCCACTATTACTTGGGTAAAATTAAATTAATAATAATAAAAAATACAACGTATAACATATGAATACATTCAATGTCATTTATTTCCACAATATCTAATACCATTAATGAATAAAAACATCTAAATACACACTCATGTGGACGAACTCAATATTGTGTAAGAACAGAATTTCATATCATGATAATAAAACTATACATGACTTATATAGGGTATCTAACTTAATAACTCAGGATTTTTGAAATCAACATCAATGTTAGTCAAAGTATCAAAGGATTAATCTTGTTGTGCACCCACAAAAAAACCAACCCACACACAATGTATACCAAAATTGTACTGTAGCTCATTAATAACGATGTTTAGAAGGAGGGGACCTATGAAATTAAATATTAAAATGATTTTAATTGAACAATTAACACCTTGATACCTTCAATGAAACTAGGTTTAGGATATTTAAATTTTGTGGAAATCAATTCACCAAATCTAATGTCCACTCAGGAATATAATTTTAATTCATCATCAATAATAGAAGGTATCCTCACTCAAGGATGAAAAAAATAATCCACCAATAATCAATCAACAAAAAAGATACCAAAGACTAAATTTAATAAGTATGTGCTCTCAAAATGATTAGTATATGAATATATTCCTGATGAAATCCATTTTTTATGTGACATATAGATCTAACTAATGAAAAGAAATTTCCACATGAAAACCACAACTTTACTTTTGATGATTGAAGAATCATTAATCTATTAACATTGGAATTTATATAATATAAAGTGTCATTCCATATATATATAAAATCATATAATAATTTATTTGGATTAATAATGAAACCCCTATATTTTAGGGTTTTTACCAATAAACAAAATTCTTAATATTCAACTAATTTGCATTCACCACACATTAGTCTTAGCGGAGATGAGTTAATTAGGGACCACAATATGATAATTATAAATATAGGGATTTTAAGACTAACATTAAATGGTAAAAAAGTCTATATATGAAAATTATATAGGGATTCATATAATTACGTTCCCATAATAAATTATTCAATGCATTATATTACAAACCATGGTTGAACTATGTTCCCTATCTAAGATTCTAGAAAACATTCATGATTTGGTTGCATAATTTATGAATCTATAAACCGACTATACTATTGTACACTATATCATGAAACAATATTTTCTTATTGAGGCTTCATGGTTTTTTGAGCTATGAACATTAACCATGTTAAACCACATGATCAACTGCCTCCTGTTTAATGATTTCAAAAAGAATCAACGTAGATTGGGAAAATAATTTTCAAATATTGTTAGTTTAAAAGGAACCCAAAAATCAATTAAATCATCTGAAATCAAAAAAATACCCATAACTATCATAGATGATGAAAATGTGGGAAAATACTATAATTAACTCATAATGAAACTAAACTATATGAGGCCATTATATTATCCACCCCTTATGACATCTCAATATAATGATTCACCTCTATAAATCCTTCTCTGACGACATAAGAAAACTATTCTAAATAAATACTTCCACAACCAAATAACCAATATGATTTATCCATTATACTATAGAATGTGGAATTTTTTTACCAAATTCCATATTATTATTTTCTAATTCTGGAATAAAATCTACACTAGTAATTCACTATATGAGGTGTCATGATCCATCCCAAGATCCTAATAGTTGATGGTATACTTGTATTAGGCTTGTACCTCTTGTGTTGATACATATGACAAACATCTTTAAAACCATCGTATTAATATGTAAGATCATTGTAATATAATAATTTATTAAAATTCTATGTGAACTCAAAGGCTCCACCATGATGTGGTTCCGCCTTCCGTTTCATTATCAACCATTGGTGTCCTAATAAAGAACTTGCGCTTATAAAAAAATATCCTTTAAATAAATCAACAATTGTCTTAACCTGTAGTTTCTATTAGTATTCATCCAATTCTGAGTTATGATAAACCACTTATGAATCATTTTCACCCTATCGGGGATCTTGTGTAAAAACTAGGCCCCAAAACTACCGCATCACTTGACTTATGTAAATAAAGCATTTAACAACAAGTCTTTCTGTGGGGGGAATCAGAAGGTACTATCTCTATTTATGCATGATATATATTTTTAATTAAGAATATACCTATTATTGATGATAAAATAATGATTCACCATA
This sequence comes from Viscum album, assembly GCA_963277665.1. Taxonomy (NCBI): domain Eukaryota; kingdom Viridiplantae; phylum Streptophyta; class Magnoliopsida; order Santalales; family Viscaceae; genus Viscum; species Viscum album. Next base: position 1,433,562,082 of record OY728163.1, read on the forward strand.
AAATGGGGTGAAATCCAATATAATATTAACCAAAATGTGAATCATCTACTCTAACTATAAGCCATTGGGGGATGTTACATTATTCTCAATCTCAGATGAGTCCAAATCAATTGTCCTAATCCCATCCAAATTCTAAATTTGAAAATAGAAAACTATGAGATATAGGGATTTGGGGAACAAAATTCAATAATAATATATAAATAATATTCATATTTATCATATTTTATTCTATATTAATATCACATATCACAATGATAAGATAATATTTCATTATAAAATTGACAATCAGACAAAAATGTCAAAACTCATAAGAGTCATTGGTAACCACTTACAATATAAATTATTATTTATTCCCACCTCCACATTGTCAAAAAAAATTACTAGTGGAAACCACCATGAAAATTGTGTTCTGGCCTTATCCTATATAAATGGATACATTAAAAACCAATCCAATCAATGAACCTCTTCATCAATAGCGTCTATAATTTCCCCCCTATAGTCATGGTACATCATTGTCACTCATGGATTAGAGGTATTTTAGAAAATAATTATCCCATCCCTGATGGAAATAGCAAATAAATTATCCTTCATATTAAGATGAAATTGTTACTATGCAGTGACTACCCAGGTATAGTGGTAACCATCTACTAACTTTTCCCACATAAGAACACATGGTTGTTCATCCCCTAATCCAGCTATTACAATATAAAAAATGAATATGTGACCACTAATGGGTAATATTTAATCAATTTAGTATCCTTGATTACATCATTCCATTAGTTTGACATCCTATTCATCAAATAACATTTCTAGACTAATGGTCATTCAACATGTTCATGAGCTACCTATGTATTATGACTAAGGGAGTCTACCCCAAAATTAACTTTTCCTAGTGCATAAGAAATATCAAAGAAAAATATCTATACGTACTCCACCAAAAACCTATATAATAAATTCATGTCCCACTAAATAATGATATTATGTATTCTATTGTGGTCTATTTTGATAATAATTACCATTATAAAGGGGAAGTAGTCTCAATAATTTAAACTGTCAAACCTAATTTCCCTCTACATGACATTGATATGATAATTTAACTCATTGTTTCAATGATAACATGAACCATATATACTAACCACATACCCTATAACAATAATGTCCCAAAACCAAATCATGAATCATTAGAAAAAACAATATATCCAATCTTAGTCATATAATGAAAAAAAAATTAATAGTCAACATCTTATTGAATTTAATAGAAGAATATTTATATTTGTTCTACCATTGTAAAAGAAACTCATTTATCATAAAAGTATTCAAGTCAATTGATAAATGTGATGATGAGATGACAAAACAATGACAATATCTCAGTTAACATTGAATGATCATGATCTAAAATATTTTCTGGGGAAATATACCAATCATTGATGACTCACCATTCTTTCAGTCTATAAATATAATTGAATCTGAGAAAACATTTTCCATAAAATAATCATTATAAATCCAAAATATAATCTTATATATCTCGTATTAATGTTGATATTCTAAAAGTGTAATCAATACAATGACGATATATATGGACATCAATTATGGGATTAGTGGGTAAATTTGAATATCATAAATGGAATCCCTGGCAAATATATCAATATATAGTTGGATGATTTTTTTCAGGATATCCCTAAACAATGAAGGTTGATTTTTCATTCAAAATTCCATGAACAAGTACTCATATATCCCACACCCACTTATAATCATCATTTTTGGAATTTCCTGAACTCTTAACCATAAAGGGAGACATCACAATCAAATATCAATATTTCATAACCACTAATCCCCATGAAACATATCAAAGAGTTCTTTGATCTTGGTAAAAGTATATATAAACCTTACTATCACCTGATGCAGATTCTTAAAATCTATGTAATGTGGAATATTAACATCTTCTCTCATGGTGAATAAAAATATGTTCACCCCATGTTGATATACTCAGCATGATAAATCCCTTTTTCTATAAGTCCATCAGCATTAAGTATATATCCATTATTTTAGATGGTGTCATAATATAAGAGGGTATTGAAATAGGCCACACACATAGAATTAGTTTCAAATAAAACTAAAATCCACTGTTAGTAGGATGAACTATAATGTCTTCTGAAAAAAGATATCGGTTTAGATCAACCACGGGAGAAAATGAAGATAGGGCTTCTCTAATCATAAAAAAATATCCAATCATGTCATAGGTATCATGATTTTCCCCGGATGGTTCATTTCATGACCAACACAACCTTCCCTGATTTACCACACCAAATTTTTCACAAACTTATATACTACATGTGATTTAAATATTTTCATGTATATGATATCATTATATGTATGATCGAAATATAATAAGTAAATCCATGGTTTAAATCACAATGATTCTTGGTATCTCGATAATCAAGAAGTCCCATGGATTTCCATAAAAAAATTAATGTAGGACATACTGGACATAATTAAATATGATCTAATTGTTTTCCTACTAATTTATAATTGTAATTTAATTAGGAATATAACATGGTCAATAGGTCACATTAATAAATAACTTGAAATATATATAATGAAATGGGTAAAAATTATATCACATAAGTATGTAGACAATTTATAATTGAACAAGAATGTACCTTGAGAGAATATACATTCCCTAACCACATTCATCTAGTGTATGATTTGTAAAGTTTACCCAACCCAATATATCTATATAACCATCACACTTATACCAATTACTCACCTATTTCATCATAATATAAGGATATGAACATACTTCTATGGACATAAATCAATCCCAAGGTGAAATTCCATCTTTATAATAAAACCAATATGGAACAATTCTATGATTACCTTTAGTATAAATGATGTATATACCCAATATTTTAATAAAAATAGAACATGATCTATGGTTTTTGGTATAAACTAAGATAATTACCACATTTTTCCAAATTAAATCACTGAGGAAAATATTTCACCATAGAACGTGTTGAGAAGCCACTTTTGTACTCTGGTTACCTTCAACTATTCCAATGGTAATTGTCTTCCTTTCTATTTCTATAAATGGAAGCATCACTATATATTAAAATTAAAGATTATATAAAAGCTCAATATTTATCCACCTCAAGACCCTTTTTAATTGTTAAGTCATTGAAAATAACATGAGAATATTTCATGAAGATGAAATTCCTAATTTGGAATCTCAACCTCAATCAAAATATGATGCCAAAAGTCTCTAATTTCTATGCATTATCCCAAGAATATTATATATAAATTTTAGCTACTCATTTATAAAATCCTTTTATGGAGACTGAATAATCTTCCCAAAATGAATCTATATGTAATCTTATGCAAATTCAGGATTTCTCATACCCCTTAATAACACAACAACAGAAATGTATTTAAATTCCACCCACATGAGACCAAGACATCATCTAGGAAAATTCATAACATCACACTAGTATCTGAAATCACTATAAATACTTGAGTTCAATATATTATTATTTCAATCCTCTATTGTATTTTCCACATATAAAATCATTATTGAATTATATTTAGTTTTATGTATCCAGGTGGACACTAATTCCATATACTGATGAAGGGTGATGGGGATTAATGTCTTACAAATAGGACAATATAGTCTTGGAAACCTCAACTCCTTGGATATTCACTAAGTAAAAGTATCCTGGTTGATTTGGACCATCCACATTAACCAAAGGATTGTATACAAGGGCATTCACCTTCATGATCGATGGTATGCCTGGAGCATCCTCCCTCCGGGGAGGTTTTTATCCTTCTCCACTATTTGGTCTGACTTATTGTTTTTGTGTCTATATTTTCATAGACATTACATAAACCTTCCTAACAACTATCTCATTTATCAAATATTTACACAATCTAGATTATGGGACCACACAAATGTTATCCTATGTGTCTACCTATAACCTATGGTGTATACCTCCTAGACTTGACCATTATTACCTTCCCTAAACATTTTTCACAACCACACAGACAAATAATTATATATATAACATAATAGTATACAGAGGTCCATATAATCATTTATATCATGGATACATCACAAGTAACATGGATAATATATTTAAATCTTAACCAATAATTCAGGCCTATCCTAAAGAGATACCCTAGTTTTGAAATTCACATAAAAAACCAGTATTTTTACTACATCTTGTATATCCATGAAATGTGATCCAACTCTTTTAATCATGATACATGAACATACAAAAACTCAACAAATATAAATTGTAATATGATCAATGACGTCTTCAAGGGAAATTAAACTTGTGATGTACAATAACATGGAAAATCTCTTACCTGAGTACCCACATGCTATCAATTTTCTACCATGTCATATGTAGGGCATAATGGGAAAGAAACAAAATACAGTCCAACATGACATTGTAACACCCCGACCAAAAAACCCGGGTCAGAGAGAGAGATCCCAAAGATCCATTATGAATATTCCCAACTGCAAACAGTACCAACTACAATATAGGGTTTTAACACCATCATTGGAATGACTATACCCTCAATTTTATATAATTTCACCAATAAAAAATACAATATAACAAATCAGAGTTATACAGGAGGATTATTGAAAATTATAATGTAATTTCATATAGTGCACATGCCATATAAAAAATGATAGATTAATCAATATCCAACTATGGAAGGAAAAACCATTGTAAGAGTTCACGCACATAAATTAATAAACCAATGTGGTATTCCTTCTAATTTCATCTCATTACAAAAAAAATCCTTCACTATCGACTTTTCATATAGAATCCATAACCCCCAAGACCATTCTTTTATCCTTATACATAATGTATGCATAAAAATTGTAATTATTTTGTAGGGTGTGAGGATATAACTATTAGGATACCAACTAAGCATACATATAATGAGTTTACTATATAAGAGTGTGTGATATGACAACAAATAATGTCACAAAAAAATAATATATCTATAATCAGAATCCATGTGCTATCCAGGCCCCCATAAACCTCATTGGTACTCTCTTCACCAATATGTGAAAATAATATTTGAGATGACATGAAAATGAAACTATTGAAGTATCCATACCTGATCATGCTGAGTAAAAAAATATACCCTTTGTCATATTGGTTATGCAATAATGGGAAATCATTCCTTATTATAATCTCTCACATCAGGTTGTATAGACAATAATTTTTTGTTATCACCCCACTTGTCATATTCCCTTATACCATCATGTGACCATGTCAAGAAACACTATGACATCATTTCCTGTTATCCATACTATTCATATCATCAAATCATGTGCAATGTGTAAATGAAATATAAATAATGGGACAAAAATCCAAAATGGGTTTATATGTCCCATTGTAATCATTCATTTAATAAAAAATAATAATTTTATAAGTACAAGACATAAAAATAGTTAATATAATAAATATCTGTAACATATCATATCACAAATGTTGACCTAAAGGTAGACTATCGCCTCTAAACAAACTCAATGTGGGCTAATAAAGCAATCAAATATAACTAAAATAAGAAAATGAACATAATCTATATCGTATAAAACAAATAACCATAAGGTTGTTAGCATCAGAAAAACATTTATCCAATAGATTGAAGGCTATATCATGTTTCACAGTCATTAACGGAAACACCCATGTGAAGGGTGAATTCTTAGGGTTCTATTTCACCATGAACGAGGATTAAATAGAGAGTAATAAAGAAATTCCACATCAAAACAATATTTTTCCAGAAAAAAACCTCTTAGATTTAATAAATATATCACTCTATATGATATGTGAATTAATGGATTCCAATTCTATAGATTGATTGTAAATTCATGAATCAATCATGATTTCATTATAAATTATACAATATAACCCTGGTTCTATCCCAAATAATTGATATCACCTTAATAGATTATAGGAATTATATTGATGTTTAAGTATTAATAGGGATTATAGATGATATATATATAAAAACATACCTGGATACCTCCGACATTCAATAAGGATCTTGTTCCATTCAATGTAAATTCATTGACCTATAAAAAAATTAAAATATTCTAGAAAATATTTAGGAATCAATTGTTAATTTTTATTGAAATTTCAATATGGGGAAATGGAATACAATATTTATTAATAATATCATGAAAAAATAATGTATCATTATGGGAACATAAAAAATAGATATTTTAATATAATTTAAGTCAATTCTAGCGAAAACAATTGCATCAATTTATCAATATATATATATGGAGGTGGGTAATTATTCTGGAAAGCTACTAGATTGTATGAAATCAATGGTGATTCTGAAATAATGATGAATTAGTAAAAATTAATAATAAATTTTCATTAAGTGTTAATTTAGTTCAATACATTCATGTATGCACTATTTTTCGGCATAGTTTCAAAAACCATTCAACTATTTTGCAACTTTCCAGGGCATTTGTTTAATTCTAAGGATTTTGTTACATAGGTTTTTAAACCATATACTAATGGTGTATTATAGACTAAATAATTATTCACGATTTTCTATGTGAGGTCACATGGTTTTACAAACAATTCTCTTTAACATGGTTCCACCCTAGAGATGCTACTTCTAGTTTCACAGTTTTTAAGAGGAATTTCACTATTTGGAAAAATAATACTATTCGCCTGACCCCAAAATTCCCTATGAAACACTAAAAAATCATATAAAACACAAAAACCTATATCATATAATTAATAACAAAAAATTATTAAAATATCAAATTATCCCATCTCACACCAGATAAATTCCTGATAAATAGACACCGAATTTTCTAGGTTAAATCATTGGATAAAATTAATAATTTGGAACAAATTTGTCGAAGAAACAGTTATTAATATTTTTTATGGAAATATTTTAGGAACCATATATTTTTAATACATATATATCAACAATTTATTTTTTATTCAATTTATTGAAACTATCCTCTATAGATTCTATATATAATATGTTTTGAATTACTTTTTGGTAAAGGAATTCAACCCTTCATTTACACAGGTTTTTTTCCAAATAAATAATTGGAAGCCACGTGCTATCATTATTATAAACTATTATAATATACTAGATGTACTTTAATATTTCATGAGTTACTTCTCATCCTTATCTTCGTATTAAGAAGCAATTTTCATTTAACACAACATTAACCCCATAGTAATTGAGTTGGATCTCTTTTAAGTGTTTGCGTCACAATACCTCTAGATAATGAAATTTTAACCTAATTCTTTCTTCCCCTATGATCCATGTATATCAACTAACATTGATTTTCAATTGTTGAAATATCAAATCTAGACAATTACATCAACTATAACATTAAAAAAATTTAATTGCATCATATTCCTTTTCATGTAGAATAAAAAACATCTACAATGGATTTATGTTCTTTTATTTTTCATATAATTGATATAATTTATTCAATGTTAAAATTTTTATCATCATAATTTCCTTCAATTATATTATTATTTTTCTTCATGTATAAAATCACATATTTGAATTATTATCATTATGTGGTCTATAATCACAAATATAATCCTCTTCTTGTAGAGAGATTCTATTTCCCAACAAATTAATGTTTATTTTTCTTGTATTTTCCCATAGTTATCTACCCTTTTGGTTATTTACATTTATACACTAAAAATAATCAGTAGATGTTTTAACAACATTAGATAAATTATTGAAATATCTGTAGAATGAATTTTTTTTATGAGATGAAAGATATTTCCTCATTATTATTGTCGAATTTTTGGTTCTTCAATTTTGAAATGGATCCCATCCATGTTAAAATTGTGCATGGTGTATATTTTTCTAAGACTAAAATAACAAACCATATTTGTCAAAACAAACATCATTCATTTTTGAATTATTTCATTTTCCATGATTATGGTGTCATTGTATGAAGGGTAAATCAGAAACCATATAGTTCCCATTAACACGATATATAATATATTTTGATTTTTTATTCTATAAAAATCTCTACATTTATCTATAAATATATCTCTTTGATCATAATACATTTTTCCAAACACTCCTGATCATTTTTTGGAATGTTTTAGTAGTTATTGATCATAAAATTTTAAAAATTTAACGTTATTTGATAATTCAATACCTTTATTTCTCATTAAAACATATTTCTAAATGAAATTAAATTTTATTTATTATTTTATCCTCTTTTTGTCCACTACAATGCCAAATAACTAATTTCTTTCATAACTTATATTGTTCAATAATCATTATCTTGATATTTTCTATTTAAATAAACATCTCCAAACAAACGAAATAGTCTTACAATTATTTTCATACAATATAAATATTTTATTTTATATCATTAACATACTTAGATGATAGTTTTAGAAATCCACAAATATTATTTTCACATTCAATCACATCAAAAAACCCCTCATGATTCCCCTTGATACCAACTAAACCATTAGGTTGATTGTATTCAACCAATTAAAATTTTTCATTTCTATATGAATCCATAAAGACAACTTCTTTTTATAATAGAAATTAAAAAAATATTTAATATATATAATAATAATTTTATTACTAATTATTTCCCACTACTTTATTCCTTTAAAATATTTTTGGATGGATTTTCCAAATGAAAGAATACATTATTATTGAACCACCATCATTTACTTTAAAAAAAAATTTCAAAAGCTCTATCACTATCAATTATCCATATAATTGTTAGTTCAATGTGTCTGACATTACCATAGTTGAAAATTTGTATGGGTGTCCTACATTCAAAGTTATCATTTTTAATCATAAATATCCTAACCACAACAGATTTGGAATTGATCACTAAATTCCACTTTCCCATATCTATATTTACTCATATAAAATATTTTATTGATTTTATTATTTTAACATTATTTGACCGACTTGATATTACTTCTTGATTATGATACATTCCATATGAAACCGAGAAACATTATAGATTATCATGTTATAGTTCTACTAAATTCCGATATTTAGTAGTTTTTACATTCATATTATGAAGCTGTGAATTTCTCCACATGATATTCCTTAAAATATCCCAATATTTCAACTATTCATAAGGTTAAAATATTTTCTAAAAACTAGTAATATTTTTCTGAATAATCCAAATAATCATTAAATAATGAATATTGTCATGTTTCCACGTTTATTATAAATCACATAGTTCTTTTCTACTTTGTTCCTTCAATCACTTATATCTATATTTCCCATATTATTATATGTATCTATATTATATTTAAATATCATCAATTTTATGTAGATATAAATTTATATAGATATAATAAAATAATTTTGTTCATTGTATTAAACTTTTGTAGCTTTTTTATACACTAAAAACATGAAAAAATCAGATAAATCAAGAACTTATAATTGATGGGTTATAGTGGAGAAAAAATCAACCCTAAGAGAATGTTAGTATGACCTAATTTTTTCATCTAGATTTTATAATTTATTAAATTAATCATAGGAACAACTTTTTTATTCACTATATTTTTTTATATGGATTGGAAACATATTATATATTCAAATTATGTAACCTAGGTATGATACCACATGTAACAACCTGAGATACCATAATGGGGGAGTCCATGGAAGTTCACTCAGGTGGTTTATTACCTATTCTATAAACTCATTCGTAAATTCCTTGGTTTCTAAAAAACCATTACAACATTTGTGTAAACATATATATAACCAATATGAAAACGTGATAACATAGAGATAGAATTTTTTACAACATGATACATTTCTATATTCATAAAATATTTTTTGAATATATTATAAAATCATTAATATGATATTTTTTAAAATTTCATATCAGATAGACAACCATATCATCATTATATTCAGTAACAATTATGAGGTTTTTTTGGAATCAATACATTTATAAGTAATTCCATCATATCTCAATGAGACAACTTGATTAAAGTATCCCACTAAATACATCTATAGAGAATATTTATATTGAAATGAAATTTAAATAATAACGTGATTTTTTAATATTCATAATGATAAAATTCAATGACATATTCCACTAATTGACTCAAAAATCATAAAACATTTTGATATAAACATCAATTGTCCATTTTAATAAAAATCTTATATCATTATCAGTATTCTAAATACAAATTCAATCATCCATTTCAATAAAAATATATTTATGTATGGTATAACTATTTAAATTATGAAATTATCATTATGTTCGTAACTAAATTAGTATATTTTTATATTCACATTATTATGGTTAATATATTCAAATCTATATAATTCAATTTACCATTACCGCCAAAAAAATCGGTTATTAATTAAAATTTCTATTAGTTTTCTGCTGGAAGCATCTTTTTTTGTTAACATTTAACTCCTCTATGATCAAATACACTCCAACTAGTATCATCAACACTATATTATCTTATAAATATTAAAACATGATACAAAAACATTATTATGTTTGATAATAAATCTTATTTAATTTTTCAATAATATTTATAAAATATGTTATTGTATTCATATCATACATATTATTCATATTTTTATAAAATTTATGAAAATAATTATATATTCATAAAAATATAAAAATTATTGTTAGTGTAGATTTATTTATTTATATTTTAAACAAACATTTAGATGAACTCCTTATCCACGATAAAGCACATTATCATTTTATACATTTCTATATACATGACATATTCCTATGAATCTAAAACCACGAGTATGATCTCCTAATGATCTTATTACCAATAATTATGTAAATAACCTATCATATCAAATAAAATAACATGTATAACATAAATCACACATTATATTGCTCTACATATTTTTGATAAATTACTTATAAACTATTGGAATAGATAATATATATATAATAACATAATTAAATTCTACCAGCTAAATCTATTTTTATATAGATGTTTGAACTTATTGATATTTAGAACTATTGTAAAACATAGAATTTGCATTAAAAAAGCCCAAAATTCAATGAATTGATTTATATAAAACTAGTACCAAATAAAGAATTTATTTTCAGTTTCATGAACCCCTTTAGGTATCCTTGGAAATTACATTATATTGTATACTTGTTAATTTATTGAATAATTTTCTATTATTTTTCAAATGAAAGAAAATTATACTCTAAATATCCCTAATTGGTTGATTAATTTTTCCTTTTATAATATTATCTTAACATGTAGTCACATATATTATGTAATCAATAATAGATAGTAGACATCATATTTCCTAGTTTATCATCTCTATGTCCTTTTAAATATTTAATAAATATTTATTTAATACATTCACAATATGGGTTTAATTCATCATATGAAAACCCAATGAGTTATTTCCATAGTATAGTCCTTAAATAATCATCTAAAATAATTATGATATGAAATTTCATTATAATATTCAGTATATTATTAGAGAGTAAATTCTACTTCTTATTATGGGTCTAATACAAATTTAACCAAAATTGAATCATTATATACTTATAATAAAAATATATATTATGTTTTTCAACAACATGAAAATTTTATTCTCATGATAGAAATATGAAAACAGAGAGAATATTGCTAATGTAATAAATTTGTATATGATTCATTTTGAACAATAACATTAAAGAATATTATTCACTCTATAAGATATATCAAAATGTTTTGTTTGAGGATGATGATGTTATTTAACAAAAATATAATATTATTTTATATGATTATCTAGTTTTATGATCTATTTATATGTAATTCAAATTAATTATCTCTATAAAATTGAATTCCCCTTTAGAGTCACATTATATACATTATAGGGACATGTCCTATATTTTAACTATTTTTAAACCATGTTTCTCATTCCATCTCTAAATATAGTTGAAAATTATATTCAATAATATCATATATTACTTCTAAATTTTGGGGTGAATAATTTTATACCCATATATATCTTGGGGATTCACTCAATATTGTTCTTGTGTTTTTATAATGATTAGGTATTCATGGATGTTTGTAACCCAAATATTATTCCAACAACTAGACTCATAATAATTTAGGCCACATTATTTCTTTAATTAATTATAAAATACAATCCATCGACACCTAATGGTTATAATCACGTAAACTGAATGATCAAGAACATGGAAAGATCTCCTATTGAAGTAATCTAACAATAGTTATTTTGAATGATATTAAATATCACCTAATTATATCATCTTATATATATTTAATTATTTTTATTCTTCTAATAATTTCATTTAGAATCATATTCATTTTTACCATTTTATATTTTACAATCATATTATTTTGTAACCATAGAAAATCCCAAAAATTATATTACTATCTTAAATAAAAATAAAATTTTATTGATAAAAAATTAAAATTCATCATAAAAGATAAATTACATGAAATGATATCATGTGATGGTTAAAAACTATAAACAGTCAACATACACACTTCAAGAACAAGTCTATAACCATTAATTTATATCAATAACTTTTCTAGAATCTGGAATAATCCTCTAGGATTGTGGGAAGTCTGACCCAAAATCTGCTAAAAAAGGGATAAATTAATAAAGTGATATTTCCATTCAATGATAAATTTAGACACATAATATTTATAAGTCATAATTAACTAATCCATTTAATATCATTACTGAATTCTTAATGAATTGAATCTAGAAGAAAACTAATTCTACTTATCATACATTACAGGTAACATCTAAACTGAATGTGAGATAATATATTGATTCTATTTAATAATTTAAATAAAATCACACACATATTCATAACAAAATTAATATATAATCATTATTTAAAACAAAGAACTATTAAATAAATTGAAATTTAACATATTTAAACATTGGATAAAATTTTTAAAAATTTATAAGTAAATGATTATTCTACGTAATAGAATTGACATATTATTTATATAATCCCATAATCATTAATGTAAATCATTATATTGTTTTCCTAATATAAAAATATCTATATTATTCACCATATGGGAATTTTTTTAAAAAACTACTTTTTATGAATTAAAATTTTTTTATAAAAACAATTCTTTTAATAAATAAAAAAAACTTAATTTCACATATTTATCATTATTAAAATAATGATCATATTATTCTTAAAATAACTATTATATAACGATTAAATAATATACCTATTCAAGTCCAAAATATATACAAATTAAAATTGGTAATTATTCACAAATAATAATTTTAATATATAATATTTTATATTTATCATCATATTATTTATAAATAAATGAATTTTGAAATGCAGTTTTAATATCCAAATATACATTTTATATATAAATTATAGGGAATTCATTATAATTTAAATTTTATATTAATATTAATCTTTAATTTTTTTGGAATATTTATTAATAAATGTATCCATTTAACTAGTTTAATAATTATTGTAACACCCAGATATTTTATGAAAAATATTCTTTTAATTTCATTGATGTCTTCTATTATACACCACAACAAGTTTAGCTTGTACTATACGCAACACCGTATTAGCTTGCAGTATATGCAACACTATTCTTGGATCGTGTTACACACAATTTCAGGTTCGTTTTATAATAGTCATAATACGCAACATTGAGTGTGTATATATATATATATATATTCAAAGTATAAATTAAATATGGTTGGATTATGTTATAAGAAATAATAAAGGATCATTACACAACACGCGACCCTGACTTGGCTTGCATTACATGCAATCACGACCTTCCTCGATAGCGTGTGTTGTATGTAATGCCGAGTTTTACTAAACAAAGATATATTATTATAAGATTATTATGAACTAGCCTTTATTAATAGAATTAACTACATTTTTATTTTTAAAACATAATTATTCATCTTACACATTTTCTAGAACACGGTATAAGAACAAAATAAATTTTTCGGGTAAAATAAATATTAAAAAAATGCAGTTTTGTCACCTTTTGATGGTGCACCAAAAATAAATATAGTTTTTGACATGTCTATAAGTTGAATATTACAAAATAAAATTATTATTTGGAATCAGGATATACAATTTTACCTTGGATAAATTTTTCATATTAGTTTGATAACTTTCATATTTTAATGAATAGTAAAAACACGCTATATTTTAATTAAAAACAACTTTTTTCATCGTAACAACTTATGTGGTTAAATTATAAAATTGAATGGTATTGAAGTATAAATAGAATACATTTTTATCATTTTTTATAATTTATGTCATTAGCCTTAATTTTCCATTGATTTCGTAGGTCAAATAAATTAAATCTTTTGTATTATTTTAAACAAAAACCCATTTTCTTTAGACAACATGATTAATTTTAATTTAATTTCTGCAACATCTGTGTATTGAATTTGGATAAATGGATTCAATATTTGGAATCAGTGGGTACAAATTATTTTAATTGTCTTCCTTTTATTTTTGGGCTTTATGAATAGTAACAACGGTAAATTTTATTTACCACAGTAAAAGGTAAATTTGGTAATTAAGGGTAAATATAATATTATAAAATTATCCTAGTACTTGTCTTAATACAATTAGATGATTATAATTGGTCCTAAGTCATATTTGGGTCGAAATGGAAGCCATTAGAACCCACTTGGAGGTGATTAAGACCTTTAGTTTATTTTATTTAAAGGAAAGTGAAATATGTCTCACTCAACTTTAAGGTACATTTCAAAATTTGGTACTATATTTTATAACCATTGAAATTTTATAATTATTATCATATTTAAATAATAAATTACAATAAATACACTATTATGGAGATCTTGGAGCCATTTCAAAACACTATTGAACCTTGTAAACAAACCAAAATTATTCTAAAATAATTTTCCAAAAAAACATTATTAATAAATATATGAGGAAACTATATAACAATTTAATAAAATAATTATAACAACTAGAACATTAAAAGTTAAATATAAATAGATATTATTCTTAGGTATATTTATAATAAATATTATTTAATTATTCATGATATTATGTGAATGTTTCGTTTTCTTTAAGATAAAAGGTATATGTCTTCATCTCAGTTTCACTTAATGGAGATATTTTTTAATGATATTAATATATTTCTAGGGTGAATGCACATAGAATTAATAATTTTTTAAAATATATTATTTAGTTCATGGGAGTTATATAATTCAACAAATTATAATCATTTAATGACTTATGAAAAAAAATGCTTATTTCATAAGGGTTCCATCTAAAAAGATCCGCTGTTGACACATGTTTTCATTTATACATCATAAATAATTTTAATTTATTATATAATAATAATTGTCTATATAATATCATTCAGTATCTTCATTCAATGTATTTTAATTTTTATTTTATGGTTTTCTAATTTCAATGTATTATATTTTAATGTTTCTCATGTTATAAGGGTTCAAAATTAATTTCCTTTAATTGAGTAATGCATTGATATTATGCACTAAAATAAATTTTTATATTGTATCTAATAAAACAATGATATATAATATCCAGTTTATTTTTGAAGTATTAAAATTAACCTCCATTCATACTCATCCTTTCAATGTTCCATGATCGATGTAATCCTTAAAAATATATGGTTTATTCATAACTCAATCTGTTTCTAGAGTTATAATGTCCATCCATGGGTTACATATTTTATTACATATTTTTTAATATATTAAATAATATTGAGAATAATTTAAAAAAAACCATTTCAACTAGATAGTTATAATCATTTCTAAAATGAAAACTATGTTTAAAATAATTTTCATCTATTTAAAAGAAGGTTTCCCCCTCTTTCCTATAATTTATATTTCAACTATTTTTCTTATTTTTATACTTAAATATAATGATGTTTTTTGTCATTTAAAAATCATATATTACATATATATTTTTAAATAATGTTTTTTTATCTTATCTTATGAGATTTGATGTCCATAATGGTGTTTTAAAATGAATAAAAAATTGATCTATGGTACCTTCTTCATGCAATTAAAATTTTGATTTACCTTTTTTCTCTATTTTTATTCAATATTTTTTTTCCTATATATCAATAATTTATATATACACATATCTTTAATATATACCTATTGGTAAAAAATTAAATTTCTAAAGTTATAGAAGTTTTTTGTTCCCTATAAAATTACCACTTTATGTAATCCTTACATAGATGACAATAAATATTTCTAGTATCTTATTAAGCATTACCACATCTAATTCCTTTAATACTTATATATATTAAAAACATAATTTTTTTAGAAAACCACATTGGTTCAATTATTATTTATAGAAAATAATATAATATTCTCTCATTTAAAAATATCCCTTACTTCTATCATAAAGTTTTACCAAATTGGTTGTTTTTATTCATTAATCACCTAAATTTGTTTCGTGAAATTAATATCCTATATCTTCTTATTCATAACCTATCTATATTTTTCAATTATAAATATTCAATATAGTTTAATTACTTATTAACAAGATAATCCTTATGATTTTTCCATCATTTAGTCAATAAAATAGAATTAAATAACCAACATCATTCTCCTGGGTATGTCCGGGATTTTGATTTTAATATTTTTTTCATTATATTGTGTAACAAAAATACATGTACATATTATGTAGTAATTTATGTTTTTTATAGCCCTACATTTTACTTAGTATCACTTTATATCTCATTTTAGGTTACGTATGAGATTACAGAGTAATACAAATCACCTATGGGACCTTTTAAACTATATATGGTCTATTATTTGTTAGATTAAGAACACTATGTCATGATGGATGTAATAAAAAATAAATTATGATTAGTATTCTTATTGTCTAATTTTATTTTCCATAGTATCTAGTCATGATATATGTTTATGAAATCATGTTTTATAATCATTCCACTAGTTTATAATCCCATGATCTTATGATTTTATTTTATCGTTATATTCTTCAATTATTAATGTCTTTCTTTTTAAAATTTCATTTTTGTACATTATCATCTAATTATATAACTTATTTACCCAATTATTTCATTACTAGGATTTCTAGATCACCATTATCTTTAGGTATTTCTATAAAGTTGGTATATGTTGTTTTACAGGATCGATGGGAGTTAAAAAGACTATGTACAGTTTAAATAAGGATTTTTAATATATTTAAGATTATTGGATACATATCTAAACCTAGAATGACACTATAATACAATATTATTTTCTAATTTATTTTGGAATTACTATCATATATAATGAATTTACATGAATTTATTTCTAGTTTTGTGTTAAATTCAATTTTATCTGAACATATTAGTAGTCCATATATATCCAATAACAAAAAAAGTGTATAAATATGAACAATTATGGAATCTCAAAGGGGTTGTTTTTAGATATTAAAATGTTATCAAATAATGAAAAATCGGGAGAATAAAAACTGAAATATCTAAAACAATGTGATTATTATTATGTAGTTAAAATATATAATTTAACTGAAAGGGAATATGAATATATATGATAGGATAATGAGAAATGATTAAATTTAAATTTATTATGTAATTTTCAATTACATTATTGATTTCACATAGTGGTGTCGAGAATAATTAAATTGAGATTAATTATTTTCGATAAATATGTTAAGGGGAGAATTTCATATTTCTGTAGATTTTTTAATTATAGTTAGAATAAAGAGTATCATCACATTCAAAAAGGTTATAAAATCAAATTGCATTTTATAATGAATAGTGATATGAATATTTATTTTATACTAATCCACCTGTATATATCTATAGGTAAAATTATTTTTAATAGAATTTTATTACTTTGAATATTATTTATAAAGAGTTAATATGATGATCTAATTCAAGATCATGAGAAAATATGAAATTTTGATTGATTTTTTATTGAATATAAATAACACCCTAAATATCATAGTGGGACGTTTTTTATAAATTCTCATATGGATAAGTGGAAATAAATTTATCAAAAATTATGTTTAGAATGTTGGAATATTTAATCCCCAAAAATTATATTTAAAAGAATATACAGGGACTTAACACTAGAAGGTCAAGGAATATAGTAGGCTCTAACCATACGTTAAAAGATTTTTTAAATGAAACTGTGTCCTCCTTTTATTGTTATATGTATATGGTTATGAGGAACTTTTACAAGAGTTTCAATAATGACATTAATATATCAATGTTTTTTTATTGGGATGGATGAATTTATAGAAGATTTAAATTAATCCCCCTTTTGTGTTTTCCAATTTAGCTTAGGGTTATCATGTATTATTAATAAAAAGCTATGTCCCATAAAAATCATTTTATTTAAAGGTTCTTCTTATATAATTAGGATTCATTAAATAAAAATTTTGTTCCCTAATTCGAGGAAAACAATATTCAAAGTTGGATGTATTGATATATTCAATTTCTATTATCATAATGTATTGATGTTAGTGATCTGGTCACTATGGGATATAGAAAAATTGAAAGTGATTGTGATATGTCGTATTCATATACGTGGAATCATTGGGGTACTTGGAAAATAATTAAAGGAAATATTTTCATCCTTGTAAAAAAATTTATAAAATAAATTTATTTGGTTAAAGATAACTAAGATAATATTGGATAACATTGGAAAAGAAAACTGGGCAAAATAAAGATGAAAAGAAACAATTTAAATTATGGAAGGAAATTTTTTTAATACATTAGAATAACTATCGATGATAATTTTGAAGACTAGTTTACATGGGTGAATGTGATAATAATTCATATCAACAGCTTTAAAGTCATCTAAAATCAATCAACCATTGTAAAAAATATAATTGATAATTTTACATGTGGATTTGACATGAAGATATAATATTTTGAATAAATTTATAAAATTTTCTATGAATAGCTTCATAACACCCTCTGGAATTAGGACATGATTATGCCACAATTTTTCATGAAAAAGAAAAAAGAAAAAATATATTTCAAATCTATAAAATTTTTATGATCAAGTATTAAGATGAGTTGAGTCCATTTATAATTAATGTTAATATTATAAGTGTAATTAGATTCAAAATAATCATGTCTCTCAAAAAAACACAAAAGATATATATTTAATATAAAAATAATTTTTCAAAGTAACTGTATTTAAGGTGTAAAAATTATATATTTTTCAATATACTATAATTATACGAATAAATTTTTTTTTGTAGATGATTATTATTTCAATGAAAAACAATATTGTATATGATATGGTAAATATAAAAAATCGATTAACCATTTTATCAATTAAATAAAGAAAACATTAAAGTTGGAAGGTAGAATATTTTTATGTAAATAGGATGTGAGAATATTTTAATTATTTGTTATGATATATGAGGAGTGTCATAAAAGATATAATAACATCATAGAACATGTAAAAAGGTAACATGATTTGTCCATATCTAGAGAATATAATGGTGATGAATCATACGTGAATAAAATGATGAGAATAGATAATGATGCCTAACGAGATAAGAATAATTTATTCAAGACAGAATATAAAATATTAAAAAATTAACATGATAGGATGAATAAAGAGGAAGGAGAGTTTCACATCATGGATGATGAGTATATTAGGGAGATAAACGTTTTCAATGTGAAATTAGATAAGAATGAGATATTTATGAATGGATTAGATAAGAAGATGAATGGTTAAGAGAAAAATAACATATATCAGGAATCATGTATTCTTTATGTTAAAAATACCATATAATAATTGATGTATGCACTTGAAAAAGATAGAAATATTGAGTTTTTTCTATATAAAATCATATATAATCCTTCATTTAAAAATTGAATAATGTCAGAAATATTTATATATGAAAATATGAAAGTTGTTCACTATAATAATTCATAAACCTTAATTAATTATATAAATATATTATTTGAATGAACACCTATATGGAATCCTAATGTATTTATGGTGGTGTAGTGTGATTGAAAGAAGAAGTACTCGTCAAAATTTTCTTAATTAAAGGGTAATTTTTTGATGAAACACAATGTAGATTATCAATGAAATACTCACTATTTTTTAGAATGTCCAAAAATCAAGATTTATTCATTGAGTTTTGAATCATTCATAAATAAATTCGATGATTAATATTAAAATATATCCCCACTTATAATTACTATATGTGTGATTTTTGGGTAGATATGGTAAAATTTAAAGCAAAATATGAAGTTTGAAGTAATCGGATTATAAAAGACATGTACGTGTACCTTCTCAAAATAGATTTGATTATCATGAATAAAATTTAATTTTGTTTACTACATGATTATTATAAACAAGAGTGTATTAATATGATATAAATGAGTAACAAAATGATTTCAAAATGGAGGAATAAAAAAAATTTAAATATAAGAATCAATTATTGTTGAGGTATATCAACAATATATAAATAGGGGATATCCCAAGATTAATTATAGTTGAGACTTATAACACATTATTGGATATAACATTCTATTGGAAATTGATGACCAACTGGATGGTATTTTAAGGACATTTGGAAGTTGATTTCTTTTATAAATTAATTGTTTTGGATCCATGTTTATGAAACATCGGAAACTAAAAAAAATTAATGATTTCTTTTTTTATTGTTGCAAGTAAAACCTATTTAGTTTCAATCAACTATGTTACAAGGGTAAGAGGGTGATATTAAATAATGGAAAATATCCCAATAGAAGAGTTTAAGATGATTGAATTGTCAAAAAACTAAAAATAAATAATAAGGAAAATTTTCATATTGTAGATGCAAAAAAATTATTATTTTCCCAGTGTTTGGGAAGAAAATATTCATTTTCATAGTTTTCTTTTTCAGTAACAGTGACAAAAATTAGATAAAAATATTAAATGGAAATTTCTTATGATATTTCCCTTAACTAAATTGTTGTAAATCAGTTCTTCCAATATTAACCAAAATCATATACAGTAAAATAGATAAAAATAAGAGTTTAAAAATAATCAATAACACATATGTAATTAGTTCAATCATATTCATGTGGACTCATAAGAAAAATCTCTATAATGTGTAATGTTTACTTTAGGAAACAAAATAATTACAATATAAAATAAAATATATTATCTAATAAGACCAAATAAAAATAAGGATACATGTTTATGATTTATATATGGGATATTAAAATGAACATGGAATAAAAATATAGATGTTGAGATCTAAAAATGGGATAGAGTATTATGTAGTTTATTTGTGTCTTACCTATCCATGTAAGGTATTTTACCTAAATATATTATCCTCTACACACAATAATATTATTGGTTTGTAGAGATACTGAAATAAACTATTATTTAGATATATATAACGATTAGATCTATTTTTTCGAGCTCAAAATTATTTATGAGAAAATATTTAGATCTAATATGCACATTCAAATGTTATTTATTAAAGGAAAAAAGTTACAATAGACCACTTATAACATTTTATATAACATTAATATAATAATGTTTTACTTTAATGTTCTTTTAAGCCCCTTCATCATCAATGTTAATGTATCATATTTGGTAAAATGTGAAGTGAAATCGATGGTGGGTATCTTTTGGGTCATCCTATAAAATAAAAATATTAATGGTTGATGGAGAAAAAGAGATCACACTGTTTTTGACTATTATATTGATAATATTATATAAAACATATCTATAATAAATTACCTTGGTTGAATGGTTGTGGAAGAATGATAATAATCTAATACATAGTTTTCAATAAGGAACAAACTGAAGATAAACTGATAGATGATAATTATGAAAATGATGAAACTGTTGATGTGGAAAAGAATGAAAATATTAAAAAATTGTTGTTTTTGATTCTAAAGAATCATGCCTATATAGAGAAAATAATTAGTGAAAAATATTCACCTATAGAGAAAAGAATAAATTTATGATATGATGACCTTAAATCATAGTTGAGTAGAATTATTATATGATTTGAATGTAAAAATTTAGTCATTTCAATGGTATAATCACATTAAATTATTGATACTTTGAATATGATTATTTTATTAGGACTACTTATGATGAGTAAAATAAAATTTTAAAAAATTAAGGTGGGAACTTATTCCAATATTTGAGGATAATGATATCACAAGATACATCAGGGTATTTTGGAACTAGTCCAGTTAATACTAAAAATGTTTAAGGAAAAAATCCATACATGCATGAAATCGAAAAATAAAATTATAAGTGGTTTCTTCTGATGAAATATATAACATGTTATCATTGTTTGAGGAATCCACAAAATTCTTGGATAGAGTTGTTTTTATGATTTAAAAATTATTTAAAATTAATTTTAAATATAAAAACAAAAATGGTGATAATGAATATGATATTCACACTGATAAACCTATGGTTTTCATGCTAAATATTGATTATATAAAATTTCACATATTGACAAAAGAGTAGAGTGGATGAAATCAAGACCCGAGGTTCTAGTGTTTAACATTTGAAAACATATTAATATAGTTAAAATTATTTAATATATATTTAGATTACATTTTATATATCAATTATATATATAAATATATGAATACTTATTTTAATATTTTATGTTGGTTATATCATTTATGAGAGTGATCATGAGAATCTATGTAAATAATTTTCAAATCAGTGGAATAAGAAAATCAATCTTTATGAATGGTGATAAAAGATACTAAATGGTATTATATGTGACGAAACAAATAATATAAAAATTCTAACCCCAAATGAAAATATCCTAGAGTGAAATTTAAGATGATTAAAATCAAGTATTCCTTATTAGCATCTACCCCCATTTAATTGGGGTTGAAATTTTCAAAATATATGGATTCTAAAATTATAAGTAAAATAGAATTTATATGAATGACTATGTTTCTTCTGTATCACACAAATTCTAGAAAAGATATTGTATTTCTTATTAGTTTTTTTCTATATATAATAGTGACATAAAATAGTCAATTATGATCCCCAAACAAATTCTTTCATAAGTATCTTTTTTTTCTCAATAAATCACACATCACCTTCTGCTAGAGGATAAAAAAAGTGGTGATGACATAGGTGGGACCATGTGGATACTATGGCCTTTGATCATAGTAATAATAATAGATAGAATCATAATTTGTTTATACATCACATAATACCACATGTAGAAGACAAATAATATTTCAAATAATCGAAATAACTGACATGCTAAACGATAATGAAAAAGAATAAAATAATCATGACTAGAGATAAATATAGAATGAAAAGGAAAACATCATCATGATCTTGAGTGTAACACCTCAATAATTTGTGAATTAATTTTTTTAATTAATTTTTACTTTTTTATAATTTGAATTTCAAGTGGACTTTAAGATATTGTATTTTATATTAAGTCACAGTGGTTATATTATGTTATACACAACACCAAGTTAATTTTCAATAAACGCAACATACTAATTGGATTTCTCTACACTGAACACTAAGGTTATCTTGTGTTATGATCAATAATGAATTTCATCGATTAATTGCAGAACACGCAAGGCTGAGGATCCCCAAATAATAATATATTATTAAAATATTATTATTCAATGTAATAAGATAATATCTTGATGTTCAATTTGAGGTTATGAATATTACTAACTAATTTATTAAAATATTTAGGTCACACTCTATAATATGATTTCAATGGATACCAATTAATTATAAATGAATATGAAAACTGATTAAATATAAAGAGAAATATTATTCTTGTCAAAAACTATTTTACTCAAATAAATTAAATTTTAAATTATTTCTTTCAATGAACTATGTCAAACACTCCTTTCACATGGAACATCAACTTGGGACATGTTAAACACAATTCCTATATTCTACAAAACATCATTTAATTGTTATAATTAACTAAATGTGTTAGTTATAACAATGATTTTAAAACATAGTAATATGAAAATTAATAATTACTTTTATAATATTTTAATAATTGATATATATAAATAAAACATATTGATAATGAATGATATGATTCTTGGTAATGGTCTATTATGTTTAATAATTTTGTTCTCTTAAATGAACACCTTTTTATGTCCTATGAAAAATAATAAAATTAATTTTAAGATCATTTTAATAGATAATTTTAGAAATGAAAAATAATTTTTAAAGTAATAACATCAAAATTATCATAGGTTTATTTTTTTTTCTGAGAAACATAATTTTTTGATGAATAATGAACGCTACAAAATTTTCGTCAAAAACAATATTTTTTATTAAATAATCACAAATGCTAAATTATTTTTTAAATTTTGTTTTAATGTTACACTAGATAAATTATAAATTTATTAAAACAATTTATTTCATTAGAATAAATTTCAATTTGAAGTAGTATATAAAACCTTAAAACACATTTGAAAAACATTCGACATTAAAAACTCGTCATTTCACCGCATCTGTGATTTTAGCATTATTCTAATTTTTCCAGTATATTTTCATTTTATTTTGAAAATATGTAACAAAATATTGTATTATGTATTATAATTAGTTTTTATTATGTGAAATTTAATTTTTTAACTACATGATTTGTAAAATGGATTAAAATTAATAAATGTGATTAAAACCAAATTAAGCTAAATTTTGGGATAAACATTAAAATTAATGTCATAAATGAAATATCCACTTTTCCAAAACACATTTTTTATACATATATATTCTATGAAAAATAAATTCTTGTTTTTTGTGTTGTTATGAATTTTTTAGGTCATAACATGTGTACACCTAACATGTTACTAAATATTCCAGATGAGTCCTTTTCCTTCCATATAAAATGACACCACCATTCATAGCTCCTAAAATATAAAAAACCTCCTAATTTCAGCCAAATAAATCTAAATACACTTCCCATAAATACTCCCTTACTCTTAATTCCTTCCCATGGGAATAATTCAATCCATAATATCCTTTTGGAATAATCCAAAAGGATTTACCTGGTTAAGAGTTAACATATTCTCTCAAGTACTTTCTTTTATTGTCCTTCTCCATCCACTAAATACCTATTTATAATATTATTATATGATAACATCAGTATAATCAATACAATATGTTTTTTTTAAAATTTTATACATACACATACATAGGTATCCATTTAACAGGTAATGGACATACTGTTTCAATGTACGACGAACTACTGCCTCATGAAATGATGATTGTTAATTTTTCCATTAGTACCTATTAGGATTTAAATTTTTATGTAATTATATTTATATAAGATAAATATTATATTTATAATTTATTTATACTTATTTAACATTTATTTTTAACAGACCTTTATGCTTTTAATCTTTTGTAAATATGATAATTTTGTTTGAGGAAGGGTGGACTTCTGCCCCCATCAAAGCGTTATGATTCATTAATACACTACATGGATTTAATTGATGATGAATTTAGTGAGTATATATGATATATATGATATAAAAAATCTATATTAATAACTTATATATATATTTACATATATTCCTTTTAATATATTTCTATCAACGCAACAAATAAATGTTAAAAGCATCCATGCATATAAATGGCCTATCGACTCCTTCAATGGTGGTTTCCATTTCATAATTATATATTCTATAGATTATTATAAATGAAATATAATTTATAAAATGGATATTTATATCATGGTTTATATTTAAGAATCATATATATGTATAAGGACCGACCATTTAAGAAATTAATATACACTTGAAAACCAAAGTGTATATTACCCAAAGATAATCATTTAGAAAGGATGGTTAACAAGTGGGTAATATTAGGGAGTAATAAGAAACATATGGTATTATATATAATAATTTTTTTTGAAATTTGTTTATAAAAAATATATATTTATTATAATTTTGGTTTGAATGTATACAATGATAGTCAATATAGAAGATAACGATATTTCATAAGACTTTTTATTTTTATGAGATAACTTCTTTGATCACAACCCATTATTGTTTACTATTATTCATATATACCCATGATGTATAATATTTTTATTACACTTGACTATATGGGTATGTGTATGTCCCTTATATGATCCTTAATTAAGGGGTTTAATGGATTAAATTTTACAAATTCAGAAAAGTTGTTTTGTCTCAAATTTCCCTCCATGAGA
Source organism: Viscum album (assembly GCA_963277665.1). Classification (NCBI taxonomy): domain Eukaryota; kingdom Viridiplantae; phylum Streptophyta; class Magnoliopsida; order Santalales; family Viscaceae; genus Viscum; species Viscum album. The sequence goes on from OY728163.1 coordinate 1,433,588,240, forward strand.
CACATGATATAATATATACCAATGTTATTTAAAGAGGTGTATGTGATTCCAATTAAGATGTTATATCTTTTATATACGTATTTCTCGATATTTAATACTCCATGTAATTTCCATTTTTTACATGGAATGTATGCCCCCATGTTGCCTTATTATAAATGTTTAGTGAAATAATATCATCGCTTTTCTTGATTGTTTATGTTTATGCTTGCATGTATTAAATATTATGATACATCTCTCAAGAACACTAATGATCTCTCTCCTCCTATGGTTATTGATAATAATGTAATGTATAGATACAATTTTTCTTCTCTTTGGTATACTATATAGTTAATAATTTGTTTTTAAGAAAGTAAGACATTAGCATATCTTCAGTCAGAAATATATTTTCCTTCAAAACTGTGATCTCTAAAAAATGATTTCATAGATATTATAATAACCAAAAATTTACATTATAATTCATTTTACCATTTTTTATATTACCAATATTTATAAAGGAATCTTATTTTCACTTTATGAATGATGAAATTTCATATCATTTTATACCGTGAAAAGGGAATGTTCTTAATACCTCATATGACATGCATGGATTAATCCTCCGTAAATCAATTTAAGATTTGTTTCCAGGTTTAATGAATAATTATTATAATTTTTTTAAAAAGATAAATTTTCAATGAAATGGTTTTAAAAACATTTTAATGAATATTTTCATATATTTAAGAAAAAAATTTCAAATGGGTTTACATTTTAAAGAGACATTTCCAAAGAAAACATGATATTTATCTACAGAGATGATCTTAAACATATACTTACTTGTTATTTTACATCTATGATAACAATTATTTATGGAACTAATACCATTTTAAGTAATCATCTAAAGGATCCCTTAATATTCTTTCTATGTATGAGTTATGATTATCATCATGGTCATTATAAAATTTGTTTCTTTTCCACTGGAAATATGATTTTAAAACCCACTTCTTTTCACGGATAATTTGTTGCTGAAATTATTAAGAAACCTATCTATTTTAAATAGGATATGATGTTTGAAAATTTTAATTATCTCTCATTAATTTTATGGGTTATTATTTTAGGTTTATAAAACCTGTCACTTTTCATGGTTCGTGATATGATGAATATTTTATGGAACATGCATGTATGATTTCGTTATGTGATGGTTGAGACCTATATCTACCTCCAATGAATTGGGTAATGATAAGATGTTTATGAGACCCATAGTTACATGGGTTATATCCCATGACCGAAAATAAAAATGTACCTGTGTTGTAGTCAAAGACTAAAATAAAGTGTGTATAATGGTTCTTCCCCAATTCTTAAAACCAAAATGTAGATGAGTTGTAGCTCAATCTTGAATACAAAAGGTACATGAGTTTTTACCATATCATAAAAGATAGAGGGGTCATGGGATTTTAGCCCAATCCCATAATATGTACATGGGTTGTAGTCCAATCGTATCATGTTATAATGGTATTGGTAGGTAGGTTTGACATAAAATTTTCTATTCAAATATATATGAACAAATCCTATGTATTATTAATTTGTTATAATTTCCTTACTCTTGATGTTTATTTTTTATGATTAATGTGTTTTGAAATTTAAATATTTATCACATAACTCATTTTTATGATATTTGACATGAATGGTATGATTTTTTTATGTTATAATCATGCTATCATACCACTATCTTCTTGATTATGTATACTTGTCTCCATTATTTACCCTTATTGTATTTCTGACCTCACCCCTATTTATGTTTCCCTTCCAAATTATTTAAATAATGGTTCTAGGTAGGAGTACTAAAGGTGTATATCATTATGGTAGATGTTGATGTTCCTTCATTTTTATAGAATATTTTTTTCCAATAATCCATATACCTTAAACATTTACATTCCTCATGCATGCATTTATTAATGTACGAAATATTCACCTAAAATGATGTAATATTATTTTATGTTAATCCTGGGTCTCTATTATTGGTATTAAAGGAGTGTTTTAATCATCCATTTATAACTATGATGAGAAAAATTTAAAGATATCCCTATGGAATATTTTAATAGATATGTCTGGGGATGTCTTTAATGATAAGTATAAGGATGAGTCAATGTTGAGGAAAATATCTTGGAATTTTTGTAATGGATACAGTGAGTTGTTTCCTCGAAATCCATCCATGTAAAGATATATCAAGTGGATGTGGCTCTCAAAGATATATACTTTAAGAGTAACAACATCTATAGGATGTTCTAGGCCAGACTCGACGTAATCTGGAACACAAAATTAGGACTCATAAAACTAATTGGTTGACATTCCAGGGGATATTCAACAATAATTCAGAATCTCCATACAAACAATCATGAATGATGTAAATATTGGATTACTATGAATAACATTAGATAAACCTAAGGTTTCATATATTAATGATTTCTGGTCCATATTCTATGAAATCTGTATATACTATTTCATTATTATATGGTATCACATTATAATAATTTTTTTTCCATACTATGCTTTCTTGTTTAATCCAATGGTGAGAATTATAAGGAAAATTGTTCAGATTGAATTTTTTAGAAGAAGAATGTTATTAAAAAATGTGAATTGATATCACAAGTGGAAATCTCATAAGGAGATTTATTAAGTTGGTATGGGTATTTATTATATCTTTGAAGATAAATCGAGTGAAAATGTCATGTTAAAGGTATGTGATGCTCTTCTTGTGTTGTTTAAATTAATCCTAAAATGTATTATTAGACTATATTTGATTAATGATAATACACGAATCATATTTTATATTACTACAAAGAAGAATTAAGGAATATATCGATCAATATTAATTAATTGTTTAAGAATGATGTTTTACGAATAAATAATTTCTCTTATGGAATTCCACGAATATGAAAAAAATGAGTATCTTTAGTATATGTTTCATTTAAGGAATGAGAATGAAATATTTAATGGTGATGAATACATGGAAATGTGACTTCATGAAATGGTGAAATTTTGATTAAGGGGAGGTAACCCTTAATTATTAGTATCATCATGATAATGATATCTGGATAAAGATATAATCGATATAATTTTGTAAATTAGATGGTATGGATTACCCTAGAAATGACTATTGGAAAAGTAATCTATGTTATCAATAACGATGTTGAGATATTCTTAGATTAAAATAATACACCCAGTAATAATTTTAATAAAGATGCAAAAATGTTTTCCAAATAAAGTAATGGTGATTATAGTTATTACCATGGTATATGGGAATATATGATGAGGCTAATAAAATGTGTGGAATGTGAAACCTTTGTGGTACCTTATAATATATGGGGGTCAATATTAGTCATATTTGATGAAATTCTCTCTAAATATTTATATTTTCATCTTTCTATGGGGTTAATACGACAACCATTTATGGATATTTTAATTCAACATTCAATTAATGATTTTGAGATTAATTTATTATCTCCCAACATGATGACTTCTGCATATAAGACAACATATTTTTGTTGATGGTAACTGAATATTGATTGGTTTACCTATAATGGATCTCATGATCTGTTAGTAATTAAGAAGAAAAATTCTCATATATTTCATGGGGTAATAGATGAAGTGAAAATCTATCAAGTCATAACCAATGGTTTCTATTGATAATAGCATTGAGTAATTAAATTTCCATAAATTATTTTTTCAATAAAATAATTACTCACTAATTTTATGATGATCAAAAAATGTGTTGTCTTGATACGATTTTTTTATTGAGTTGATGGCCTTTTATATAATTTCAAATTTATGAGAATGTGGTCCTTAAATTTTTGTTTATCATTAAATTGTATTTGATTGATGACGTTAATCACTCCCTATCAATATTTACATTTTTCCTTCATGTCCAATATTCACTCCCAATTTATACTCTCATAATACAAAATCGAGTTATATATTACATTAGAAAACCATTATTATTCTACCATTCCATTTTAAGGGATGTTTTAGTATTAATTTTTATGATATGGGTATCTATGAGTCAATCATTAATAAATTAAATCATTTATAACCATGATGACTTTAGAGGGAAATTATTATTTTAAGGTTTTTAGTATGTAATACCATGAGAATTTTTGAATCATTATTTTTCAAATTAATTTATCTTTTTTGATATATTCAATTTCTTATATAACTGAAGATAAATTTTTTTATATTGAATCGCTGTGTTTTTATTATGATATACACAACACTGAGTTAATCATGATTTACATGAATCATTAACATCATCTTGTTATACATAGAACATCAAGGTCAGAATGCGTTATAGGAAAAAAAATCTGTAATGTCTTGCATAACACATATGAACAAGGGTTACCTAACAATAGTTAATTACTAAATATTATTATATAATATAATAAGATAAAACAATGATTCTAAATTATATGTTCTGAATATTATTATGTAATTTATATAAATATATGTTGTTTAAAAATATAATATGAAAATTATTAAATAATTATAAAACAATTATAATTTTGTTTCCAGGTTTGTATACAACCGCCCCTCTAAGTGATATGATTCCTTCATACACTACATGGATTTTAATAAGGAATATTTTTGTTAATATATTAGTAATATAATATATCATTAATATACCATAATAATCATATATATATACATATTTATTTCTTTTACATTCTTTCTCTCAACAAGAAAAATAAAAAGAAATAGAATTCATGTGTACGTATAGCCTACCTTCTCCATGAAGGTGTTTTTTGAATCACTATTATATTTTAAATAGATTATTATAATTCAAATTGATAGTATATACATGATATTTATATCATTTATTAAATTCTTGACACATGATATAAGAATATTTACTAACAATATAACAAATTAAGGCACATATAAAATACAAAGTGAATATTACATGAAGTAAAACATTAACATACGATGGTTAACAAGAGGGTAATATAATGTCATAATAAAACCATATATGGTTTAATATGTATTTATATGGTTTTATAAAAGTTTTATAATAAATTATAATTTAGTAAACATGTGTATCGAATGATTATGATGAGAGTCAAGACACAATGTAAGGGGATTTCATCTCACTTTTAATTTTTGTTAGATACATCCTTTATTCACCACAAATTCATTTTGATTGGTGTCTATACCAAAACATAACATTTAATATGATTGTTATACATAAATGAATGGGTATTTAAATATCTATTATATGATCCATATTTCATGTTGTTAATGCTTCGAAACATACCAAATTCGAAAAAAGGTTTTGTCTCAAATTTCCTTCCACAAAAAAGACATTTATTCATATATATTAGTTAACAAGGTGTATATGATTGGAATTGACATGATATATAATTATTATTATCCACTTAAGGATATTTTAAGCTTCCTGTAATTTCCTTCTTTCACATGGAGATTGTGACCCCACATTACCCTATTATAAGAGATTATTGAAACAACTTAACCACTTATCAAGATTGATGATGTTTATGCTTCATATGATGAAATTTTTTTATAAATCTCTCAAGGCCACTCATTAATTATCTCCTCTACTATTTTTTTATAATATATTCATGTATTGGAACAATTATTACACTCTTTTCTCCATATAAAATTTAATTAAGTGTTTTTATGAATGACCAAAATTACCCTCTCATCGGTTAGAAATCAATGTTCTTAAAAAACCAAGTCTTCTCAATTGGGTTTCCATGAATATTATAATAACCTCCTATGATAATTAAAATATATTTTCACCGTTTTTTATTTTAACACATTCTTAATTGAATCTTATTGTCTCTTTCCGAATGAGAAAATTTTATATCATTTTTACCGTGTAATAGGAATGTTCTTTTTACATCATACGACATGTACTGATCTATCCTATGTCAACCCTTGGATGATTTATTTTCATGTTTAATGGATAATTTTTATGAATGTATTTTGATTCATATGGTCAGAGAATTTGTTTTCATAAAAATGATGAATTTTTTTTAGGTTAATAATGAAAATGTTTAATAAAATTTTACAAATAAGAATGGATATTTACCTCATGAAATGTTATCAAAAATATACATACTTGTAATTTTTAGTCTAAGATAACATCAATTGATGTTACTAGTATCCTAATAGGTAAGTTACTAAAGGTTCCATTCATATCCAATCTATGAATGGGATATGCTCAACATCATTGTATTTACAATAAACTTTCCTTTTATAAGGTTTATATTATTTTGAAACACACAACAATTCAAAGGATGTGATTTGTTGAAATGATATTGACACCTATTTATTTTCCATGGGTTATGATGGGATGAATTTTTATTGATACCAATTTCATATCATGAGTTATTATATTATTTTTAAAGAACCCCTGACTCTACATAAATCATGATATGATGAATGTTTTATGGAACTTGTATGATATTTTTGGTAATGATATGTTTTATAGGGGATCAAATGGTACATTATTTGTAGACTATTCTAGAAAATTATAAGGAACATGGGTTGTATCCCAAACCTAAAAGAAAGATGCAAAACAAGTTGTAGGAAATGCAAAGAAACAAGAAGGTGTGTCGGTTATAGATGATGTATCAAAACCTAAAGGTACATAGGTGTAGCCCAATCCAAAATATAATAGAGAACAAGGGTTGATACCTCAAGCTCGTAGTAGTTACAGATGTCATACCCAACACTAACATGATATAAAGGAATTTCTAGTCATCATTTAGAAAACATTTCACATTAATATATGCATTTCAAATATTCTATGTCATAGTCCTTTATTATGATTTAATTTCCCATAATGTTTATTTCTTTATGATTAATTTCTTAAGAGCTTCCAATCCTTATCACATAAATCATTTTTATAATATTTTATATATAGGGTATGATCTCGTAATGTAGTGTTCATGTTATCATACCTCTATCTTCTTGTTATTGCTTACATGCCTTCCTCCATCCAATGCTGATACATTATTAATAGAGTGGAAAAGATGGATATGTTCAAGGTGTCCTAAAGTAGTGGAGACAAAGCAAATCACTATTGAAAAAGATAATAAACCTTGGTGGAAGGGATCAAGGTGATGTAAAAATGGAGCAGGAACTCTCTGGGATTCACTAGGAGGCCAAGAAGTCGGCCACTTTCTTGCCCTCCTTTAATGTATATGAAATTTCCGTGTGACTATAGAGAGGGCCTCTTCATTTTCGGACTAGATTGGTGATTTATAATGGGGAGATAATCTCATTTTGTATAGCCTTATATAATGTAATAGAGTATTTATCCACCGAAGGAAGAGATATACAATGAGTGTGTTAGATCTAAGGGCCCATGAACATGGTTTTTGATTCTGATATGAGGGAGTCTCCTTGTCCACAGAAATCATTGATGGCAGGAATGACCTAACCAGGACAATTGTGAATAGTCCCCTCGCTACATAACACCATTCCAGCATGATCCATCATAATTAAACATCATTTCCATGTATGGGGAGTTCCATATATCAATGTTTAAATGCAGTGTCGGTCATTAGATTATCATTTTGTTTTGGATGAGGGAAAAATTGTAGAATATCATTCCCATTGTTTAGATTAATGACCAAGCTCATTCTCTATGGACCTCACCCAGATCTCCATGGCCATTCATGATATCAATGTGTCCTCATGTTTTATCTTTATTATGGAAACTCTAAATGTTTCAGTATCTAACCACAAAAAATAATCAACAAACAATCATTTCATGTGTTTTGTATGATATTCTGTGAAACCATGAGAGAATAATGTCATCACCACAACAATATTGCAGCTCTCCACCCTTTAAAATATAGAAGAAAAATCTAATCTTAGAGTCTCACCCTCCCATGAAATACATTTTAGATCCATATACTTCTTATGGGATGTGGAAACATGTGAATTTAGAAGCAATGTAAATTCTCTTTCTCATCACCCCATCTCCAATTGGAAGAGCCAGGTTTCGCAAATTCTAGATTACGGAATTTAGCTTTGATTGGATTTTATTGCACCTGAGAGATGTACCCCAAGTATTGTGTATGAGGATAGAATGTAAACTCTATCGATATTACTTCTTCATGGTCAAATCCTAGTAAGAACCTTTAAATATAAATATATACATATCAGGATTTAATACAATACTTTGGAAGATATATAATAGATAGGGTCTATGAACCGAGTTTTGGAACCCCAGAAATGTGATGGGATCCAAATGGAATATATTAGGCATTGGTTATCCTAGAAATCCGATGACGCAACCAACCCAGTTTTCATTACAAAAAAAATACATTTCCCAAAAATCAATATCAAGTGATAAATAAAATATTGTAGGTGCCTCATGATTTGTTCCAATGTCTTCAATCATTTCCTCCCTGATTTAGTAGTGTCTATTCTATATTTTATATTGATGAATCATACCCAAAAGGATTTATTCTCCATGAGATCCCATGACTGTTTACCAATCATGTTGTTCACAGTTTTCCAGAAATTCCTATGGTCACAAGTCGCCCTTGTTTACCCTTACTAAGAGTTTGAGATCGCCCGTTTTTATATTTCATTTCATTAGGTTATGAATAACGGTTCGTGGTTGAATTACTAAAGGGGAATATCTCTATGGGATATGTTGAAGATCATTCACCCTCATAGAATATTTTTTATCCAAGATTCAAAAGGAACTAAACAATTATGACCCTTGGGCTTGTATTTTTGTAATTTACTATATATTCATCTAAAATGATGTAATATCCATTTTTGTTATGCCTGGGTCACTAAAATGAGGCTATGCCAAGTCCATCCATCAATGAAATTTTTTCAACACAACATATTACTCTTTTACCATTTTTCGGATTCCCCTGCACAAACCTGCAATAAATATGTCTTCTCTGTTACAAAAGTCAACTAGAGTAGTGTGAGAGGAAAATTCAGTATGTGCCAAAAAAATTCTCCAATCACATCTTCACTTATTTCGACTATATACTTTTGTGTATGGAAATAAATTATGTTTGACATAATAATATTGAATTTTTTAAACATTGGGAGCATTGATGGATCCTTGGGAAAAAATTACCTACATCGACATATTTTTTTATTTCTATGTCCATGATATTAATATCATGCTCAATATTTTTAGTAAATACTATATCAAAAAAAATTCATAATCCACTGACAATATAAATATAAAATGGGAATACCATATCATTGGATCATCTATAATTTACCGAAAATAGTTACACCTGAGAATATATGTTCAATAGTATTAATCAATGGCCAACAAAAAATAAGATTTATTGGAATAAAAGATCAATTAAGTAGTATAAAGGTCCCTCACTAATAATAATAATAATAATAATGGGCACCCTTAATCAATGAATCACATTAATTCCACCATATATTAATAATATAAATGGTCAAACTATATCCTTGGAATTAATTCAATGTTACACCAACCACAAGTATCACTTCACTAAACCAATTAATCAATATATCTCATCAATTATCATTTTAATAAATACATATTATATTAGTAAAGAGATAAATAAATATATTGGAATAATATACCATTTATTTAATTTACAACATCATATATACATTTAATCAAATTAATTAACTAAGATGTTCTTATTTATAAAATTCATTGAATATTATTGAATATCTTGAAAATTATTAAAATTCAATTAGTCATTAAATGGTGATAGGTCATACCTACATTCCTCAGCCTAATTTTCAATCTTATTATCATATATTGGAACACCATATCTTTTCATCTGAATTTAATTTTCTATATGTAAAGGAGGCATGAAAGACACAAAGGGAGGTCTATTATTTTCATATAATGAATTGAATCCAATTATTATTTATAATATTTGACAATAATGTAATATTGGTGACAACATAAATAGTGGATATTGAAAAAAAGAATCAATACAACTTTTGATATCCCGAGAAAAAATTAAAATAATACTAAATGCCACAATTACTAAGGATAACATAACTCATTCAACCCGATGAGATATATAAATCATATCATCCAAAAATTAGATATTTTAATGATAGAAAATAAGAAATTAGTAATATATAGATATTTAAGTCTTAAATGTAGTATGTCTTACCCGTATGAATCAAACACAATTGAAGATTAATAATATTTAAATTACTTGATAAAAAAGGCTATGAAATCAAAAAAAAACCATCTAAATATGTAAAATTTGTACATGGTTTACGGGAAAAAATATGGTCAATAACATAGGGATGTCGTTGGAAATTTCAGTAAATCCCATAATAAAAAACCATCCAACATGGGAATTAGTGTGCTACTAAACATGATAGAACAACTGGTGGGGCTGAACGAAACCTGCGTAGTTATTATTTTCCACCATAAATATAGTGATCCTAATAGAGGACATCGGTCTCTATTTAGGCCCCATATTGGTCGACGAAATCCCAATAGTAAAACTATAGTCCCTACAGGTTTTTGAAATATTGTAAGAATCATCCTACATGATCCATTGTTCTCCCCAGCCTATCCCACACCTCTCTTACTCACGAAATCCTAACACAAATGGATGAGAAAAGGGGGGGTTTTAAAAATAAGATGTGGAATTCACCTTAATTGTCAATGTGATATAGTTTTCCCACCATATAATATCTCATCCCTCACATGTCCCCAAAATCATCACTGAGATCCATCAGTGAATAATTCATTCTATAGATAGTATTTATTTGTCCCACAATCCTATGTCTACTACTATATATTCTTATGCATCCATAGATCCCATACCAGAGATATTTTTTTACATTGAAAACATTTTCACACAAATAGACATTTTGAATTTGATGATCCCGTATGAATTTAATAGCCTCATGTCGGATATCATCAGTGTTATTCACATACAATTGGTCTAGGCAATGCCTTCAAATACTCAACTCATAAAATACATAGAACGATGCACTAAAATAATTTAGATGAGAAATCTTATATTCCACAATACCAATATACTCCACAATCTAAAATTGACCAGTATACATTGCTGTCAATTTTCTTTTCCTTTGAATAAAATGATATCACAGTCATAGTGAAAATGATAAAAATATTCAATCTATAACATAAAAAACTAGTTCTATAAATAAATTGAATGAACCATCATATGCAGACTTCAACAGAACAATTTTAATTGAAAAATAGAAGTTGTTACTATACAATAACTCTTCATGCAAAATTGTTTATCCCATGATCCACATAATCGAAGATGTATTCCTTAAATATTCCTTAATGAATCATAATATAATGCTTATATTTTCAATTACTATAATGATGATATGTAGCACTCTATTGTATGTATTTTCAAAAATATTATTGTAATCCCTACCAAAATAGGTTTATAAAATATGAATCTTCATGAAAAATTTCACTCACTGATTCTCCAGACAGAAGCACAATCTCTCGATCAAAGAGCTTGTCGAGTTTATCAGCTATAAAAGTATCAAAAATTTGTACGAATTGTAGCACATTGATTAATCAAGAAAAATTAACCCAGAATTGTATTTTCATTTATGTTTTAGCAGTAATTATATATAATGAAATCCATGCTAACATCATCCCATTTCCACTGGATTATGGGTAATGATGGTAAAAGGATAGCATACCATTGGCATTCAACCTTCAACTACTAAAAATTACTAAACCATTTCATTAAGCCTATTATCTACTTTAACATACCTATAAACTACTACTATATGTTGATATATTATGGTATCTTTTTCAATTGAATGATAGATTCCCCACTTCTAGCCATGGAACACCATAAAAACTCTTTAGTGATATATATTTGAACATTAACATAGACACAGACATGAAGGATATTGTCATCATTTATAAACTTTTATGATATATAATCCCAACCATATATGTTTTCCCTTAGAGTTGTTTACTCTATTTATAATGACTACATCCTATATATCATATTACATTGTGTATATGTGATCTAAAATGAAGAATTTTTTTCTCAAACCTGATAATCATGTACATCAATGTAAATAAATATAAAAATAACCCCAAAAAACCACTTGATAGCAGACTCCCACTAACATAATCACATGTTTTCCTAATTTATGAATCAGAAATGTCACTTCCAATTTGATAGACATATTACATATTATATTAAAATTATTATATGCACTTGAAAATTATTGAACGCTAGTGATTTTGATCACACTTAGTAGATATTTAATTCACCCTCTTATAGTCTACGAATAATATATACCACTCACTAAACAAATTATGTCGAAAATTTTTCAAATCATAAAACAATAATTTCAATTACATGAAATGTGTTATAAAATTACACACATGAAAACTAATATTATATTATTCCTTGGAATATATATGAAAATTATTCTTCAACAACACTCCAATCATGATAATTGATGCATCATAATATGTGTTAGATTCCATTCCCAAATCATAAATGATCATAATCAATATTGAGTTTAAACAACCATTCAAATCATTAATGGAATACGTTTTATGAATTAAACAACATGAAGACTGCTACATTCATTTTTTAAAAAATTATAATTTATTTAATGTGTGTATAATTAAAAATAAACTATCAATAATACCAAGAAAAATATAAAAATATACAACTATCAATAAACTTCAAGGGCTACCCCAAATAAAACGTTATTCAGAAAGATTGATGACCCAAAAAGTCCAAAATTTGGCATTACATAACCCCAGAAGTGAACTTGGTTACACCAGATGTTACACATATATATCATCATATATAAACTATTCTTTCTTAGGGATCCCAATATAGTCACCATAATTAATCTGTTCTTCTCATGTAATTTAAAATAAATGATGTCGTTGTACAAAATATAAAATCTTATAAAATATCGGATGGATGACCTGATTCATAAGGCACAAAAAAACCTAGGTAACCTTCATGAAGATGAAAGGCTCTGCACTTTTTGTGACCATTCATACACCTAATAGTAGTTTTTGGTAAATATGAATATCTCCCTAAAAATTTCTGACTCGGTATCAAGTTAATATTGTAAAACATATGTTTTACAATTAGATGGTTAAAAAAATATTCCATTAATAACATTTTATAACATTTTATTATAGTTACTTGGTTATCCCTCTGATAATCAATAAAAAACATTAGAGTCCTGTAATTCCCTAACCCCAAAATCCAACAGCTAGTGTCTTACTTAATTACATTGAAATAGAAACAAACATCAAACCAAAAAGCACTAAATATTTATTCTATTTTTGAAAACCATATTACATTTAAGATAACCATATTTCATTGTGGAAAATAAGTAAACTTTGAAAAATAAATAAATCAAATGAACCCTATCCTTGAAATCTCTTTCAATGAATTCTTCTTCATATTTTAGGAAAAATAGAAAAAAAAAGTTCATCTCAAATTTTATGTATGTGTATGTATTATGGAAGAAACAATGAATAAATGAGAGTAAATTAAACTTTAATGTTAAAAAACTAAGAACATATTCTAATAAAATAACATAATATGACACAATTAATATGTAATAGAAGATTAATGACACACATGACATTTATTTAATAAATCGAGAAATAAATTCATCAATATATATTTTAAAAAAACAAGGATGATAAAAATTACTAATTTATCAATAAATGAGATATTTAATGATTTTGTGTCATTTTTTCCAGTAACAAGATACCATTACTATCAATATTAATCTAAAGAAAGATTGATTTATTATAATTTAGCTATCTGACTCAACTTTTTAGACTACAAATGCATCAATGGGCTAGCAATAATCAGTCCCCATCTCATAGGGATTAGATTAAATAGTCCACAACCCCTAGGTATTTCCTTAAAGTCCACAAACATGTATATTTTTTTGTCATAATCATTCTTCATGTATCTAATAAACATTTTAATTAATGGTCAATATTCATTATCAAATATCTTTATTTTATAGATGATAAAGACTTTTCAATAATTCCCCATTTATAAAATTTCTATCAAAATGAACACCGGATGTAGAAATGATAAATATTTTAGAAAATAACATATTCCATAACAAAATAATATTTATATTTAATTATTTATATAATTAAAATTATTATTATATATATTTTGTCTCAATATAATGTATATAAGAACCAAAGAATGTAAGATTGAAAAGTTAAATTTTACCACTTATTTGTTATCCTGATTATCCCCATTGGTGATATAAATATAATTAATGTATAAAATACCATGAGGTAATATTTATTAATTATATGTAATTTTTTAAGTATATACACCACATTAATTATATATTAATTATAGTAACAAATAAGTCTCAATTGAATGTTATTTGAGACGAATACACAGACCTTTCATTTCTTATTGGGAAAATTCATTTAACCACATGTATAAGGGTTTTAAAACTTTTATTTACTTATAATAGAAGAAAAATAATAATTATAATTTCAAATATTTTCTTCCTATAATATATTATTACACGTTTGTTGATAGTCATTTGCCATTTTCACTATTTTTTTGTTGATTGTCTAGTTTCTGTGTATGTTTTGACTTGTTTAAATGTTGTTACAATTATGTTTTTAATGATTTATTCATGTAAACAATTAAAAAATGATATAATAATAATATATATTTATTATACATATTTTTAGAATAATCCTTTAAAATTTGAAATTAAAAATTAAATGCATCGTTCAGGGAGATTGTAAGTCGTAATTTGGCATGAAACAACATATTCATTTTTTTCATATTTAAAAAATGATATGAAAATCATATATATGTATATTATAATTCAATTATATTATTTATTTAATATGTTTCACATATTTTAACTCCTAACATACTTAAGACATTCCATGTATGATGTGAGTAAATAACTAGACTTTGAGGTGGCAGAGGACCACACATCAACAAACAAAGTTATCTTATTACATTAAAATGGAGAGCATGAAGTTAGGTGTTATATAAGAATTCATGAATCATATATTCATTATAAATATAATATATATCATATATTTTTCAATTATAATTCCCAAACACAATAGTTAGTAAAGGAAAAGCGAACGACATCATTTCATGAGGAGGTAGTTCATCATAAACACAAATGTTAAATTCGTAACCCATTTGATGAAAATGTGTGAATGATCAAGTAAAATATTATCATATCCAAATATAATTATTTTTAAGATAATTATTTTATTATGTATGCGTGGATTTAGATTATTTTAGGGTGTGAATAATGTAAACAAAACCATAGAGCTCAAAGAATGGTGTTGCGTCTTTTTTGGGTAACTCAATTAGGTATAAACCAAAGTGATTATTTGGAAAGATTTATTCCTAAATGGAATCATATAGAATGAGTTTTGGAATTTTATATTATTATAAGAGTTGATTTTGTTTTATAATATAGACTTTATATGCGTGAATAGGTGGGAGGGGTGGGTTCCTTTTTATATTGGAAGAATGGAATTATTGAAAATTTTGTATGATGGAATTATAACCACATGTTTAAGATGTCAAAAGAATCCAATAATAGTCCAAATTAAAAAAACATACGTATATGGTCTAATTTTTTCCATAAAATGTCTTTTGCAAAAGTTATAGGTCATTGTTGTCCTAAATATTATGATTATTTCTTTATTAAATTTTTTATCAAATAATAACTACCACTAATATTTTTGGTAAAAAAATCGTTCGTGAAATTATTAGAATTTATAAACTATTATTGTTCAAAATGTAAAATCCATTTTTAAAATTTAAAATAATGGAGTTGTTTTAAATTAATTTAAATTTAATCACACATATTGGACGATAATGTATGTTTTTAAACCACTTTTAAAAGTTTTCATGGATTTTATATACAACATCATTATGGAAATGATTAAAATATCCAAAATTGGATGAATAGATTTATAATATATCTAACTAATGCTGAAAAAAATATTTTTTTTCTTATTTTAAAAAAATTAAATGAAATTGATTCCTTGAATTAAATTTCATTATTTTTTACTATTAATAAAAAAAGAATGTTCACATGAAAATACTAAAATTTTACCCTACATTAATTTTTATATTCCTATTTCAAAAAAGAATTTTATTTTTATATATAACATTGAAAATTATTCATTAATTTTATTTAAAATATCTTCTCATTTAAATGGAAATATATTTTCAATTTTTGAAAAATATAATTTTTAATATTCAGAATGTATTTACTATTATCTTATTCATATTAAATAAATCTAATAAAAATGAAAATTAATTTATTTAATATTATATATATAAATATATATATTACAATACTATAATAGTAGTTAATTTAATATATTATGATAAAAATTCATTGGCATTATTAAAATGGTTCTTTGTAAAAACATTCCATTTATAATGAATTAGTTTTTATAGTCATTTCTAATTAATTTGTAACATATAAATACAATCATATATTTTAAAAGGTTATCAAGACCTATATAAATATCTTATTTACAATCGAGTTTATGTAATATTATATTAAATAATAAAATAATAAAAACATACTTCTATAGTAAAACTTAGTCTTGAATATAACACAAGCCATCAAATTACTCGTCACGTGAAATACAAAATAAAATCATAGTTTTTTTATTGAAATAGATAGAAATAGTTGAATATAGAATATTTACTATATTCTATTGGGATATAATATTCACCTTTTCACTTGGTGTTGGGTGTAATGTATGTTATTAAATACAATTTTCTTATATTAAAATTTATGGGAGTTTAAATTATCCCCACCTTAATTAAATTGTATCTGAAAAAAATAAAACATTATTTTAGTAATTGAAGATTTTATAATTTTAAAATAATATTATTGAAAATATATAAACTAATTATGGTTAATAACCCATATTCCAAATTATGAGGAATTAATACATATGATGTTCACAACAAAACATGGATTTATAATTGGATAACATTAATGAAAACATAGAAACAGAAGAAAAACCTAAATATCAATTTCTAATGGAGGGTGATAAAGAATATTTTTTACTTAAATTTTCTGAATAGAAAAAAAATTAAAAATATTATGTGAATTAAGGTCATTGGTATCATCAAATGAGGATAATTGGGGAACTTTTTTGTTTCAAGACCCTCTTCCTAGAGTTTTATAAAATTTTTACTATCTATTAATATAATTAAATATATAATTTATTATCAAAAACACAATCATATCCCTTAATTGTTTCATGAACCATATTTCATTCAATTATTATACTTTGTTTCATCTCCATTAATGTAAAAAAAGTATACTCTAAATCCTCATTTATTATAAACATAAACAATTTCATCAATGGTGGACTATTCCAAAAGATGCTGATCAATCCCATTAGAAGGAATATCACTAAATTTCCAACATGAACTTATTAGTTGCCTTAAATCAATTTTTATTATCACATTAATCATCATATACAAATCTTGTAAACATGCACTTCATGTAATCTCCGTTGAACATGGTAATAACATAAATTAATATAATGCCTTAATGGAAACATGAATTATTCCATATTCAATAAGTATGATTTATGTAACTGGATGTATTCCATGAATCCAAAGGTTTTTTAAGCTCTATTAGAGATAATATGAAATACCTTTTCAAAAAAACCATTAATCAGTTACAAGTTAGTCAATAATATCTAATTTTATTTTTCTAAATGAACAACATCGTTATTATATCATCATTATCTCAGTATCACTATCATGTTAAGGGTTATGTTTTCCATAACCATGTTTCTTCCAAGAAGGTTAACATTTCAATGAATAATTTTTCTTGGTCTTCAGAACCATTCAAAATATTCTTTAATATCCTTATTGAAAAGGAACTCTGGTACAATTCCAACAGATTACATATTTATTTTTACCTTCACATCATTAATAAAATACACAAATAACCTAGTTCATTAATAACAACCAAAGAGATTGATCATTCCCCTTCATCCATGGTTATATAATAAGATATAACATAATCCATTTGATATTTTTTATGTATATTCTTTTGATTCTTGTGGAATTTATCGGCATAGTGTGTTATCTCCATGTAGTTGACGAATTTTATACATGGGAATAATTTATTATCCATGAAATCACAATCACTATGGCCTTTATTTACACACATGTAACAAACTACAATTTATTTTTGTCAATTAACATGGATATTATATTCATAACTATTACATGTAGGATAATACTTATTTCCATTCTCCCCTTTATCAATATTTTCTTTGTCCAAATATTCGTCTCCTGTTTCCCTTTGATGCCATGTGAAATTGAGAATTCATTAACTATCCCATAAATATAAGATATTTTTACTATATATGATGATATTTCATGGGATACTATATCCCTCTAAAATATGATCTTATGAACATAAAATATATGATCATTATTACTCTTTTGATCACATGAATAAGTGAGGATGACATTATTTCTTCTAAAAACTGCATATGAATGATGCAATACTAAAATTAGATCATATCATTTTGAAACATAATGTATAATTCAAAAGGTAGTAATATAATAAAATACATTTATAAATTTATCTATAGATAATATAATAATCATAATCCTGGTTTATTTGGGGATATATTTAGCTTTATATACTAAAAAATTATTTGTAATGAAAATGTCAATTCTCTTGAGCGTATCCCACCAAATTGTAAAACTCGTGTGTATTAACAATAATTTTCTTGTTCAGCATAACCCTCAAGTGAGTCCTAACACACCATGTTAGAGTTGTTACCAGCAGTTAATTCTATTCCAAAACCATGTCTACATGTATTATCGAGGGAAGGTTATATTTCGTGGAAGACCCCCATAATCTCTACATTAAAAAAATTATAGTATTTTATTCTATAATTATTATCAAAGTGAATAATACGAATTTGTTCCCTAATATATGATTTTGAATCAATATTCCATATTTTATAAATATAATTTTATTTATCAACTAAACATGTTGTTATACCAACTATAACACCCATACTGGTGAATCCTGGAGCTGGTGTCTATAATTAATACATTGAAATAGATATAAGCTTCAATTCGCAAGACAGAAAACAATTTATAATTATTAGAAAATTAAATTATATAAATCATACCCATATTAAATTGGAGAAATAAAACAAAACATGATACATAATATAATGAAATTAACTTAATCCTTGAAAACACAGAATGATTTCATTATGACATAATCATAATGGAAGAAAAACATTATGGATATTTAAAATAATAATTAATGGTATATAATGTTAAATAAAAGATAAATAATTTAGATTAAATTAACATTTAATGGTGAATAATTATTAACACATTATATACATTTACTAGATTAGTAATAATCAATATAGAATTTTAAAGAGATGACACATATTTTATTTAATCAATAAAATGATAATGAAATTCATCCACAATAATTTTGAAAAAACAATCTAATTGATAGGGATAATAAACAAATTACCAATAATTTAAATTCAGAATGACTAGAAGTCATGTATCCCAGGAATGTTATACCTTTTATAATGATTATTTTCATGATAGTTTAATCTATTTAGATTGGGCCAATAGATATATCTCATAATATTACTAATACAACGATTTGATTATAATAATTGTTCTCCAACACATATATATTTCGTTAAATGGTTCCAAACCAATAGGTATCATATTAAATTGTTCCGAAGACATATAATTCATGTCCAATTCATTCCAAATATAACAATAAAATAATTAATTAATGAAAACATGCCCATTTAAATGTCCATATTGAATAGATGATATATATTTTTTCATATTTCACCAATTAAAAAAAATATCAATGTAAACAAGATATATAAAAATTGTTTATGTTTTAGTAAATAATAATAAATATTTCCCAATAATTTTTTTATTTTGTGAAATATATAATTGAAATTTATTAAAATAAAATGATATTATCATGAGAAACATAAAAGTTATAAAATCATGAAATATGTAAATGTTAAATATTTCCATTTGGAAATTTTCATGATAACACCCTAGGGTCAGATAAAAAAAATTAAAATAGAAACTAACATGAAAAATAAGTGTATTTGTGATATTAAATGATAATCAAGCATTATATAGACCACATTAAAATGAAATAGTGTATTGTAACAAATAAGCCTGAATAGAATGTGGATTGAGATGAAAACCATTACTTTGCATTTTCTTTTTGGATGTAAATACATTAAATTTTGTATATAGATTTTAAAATTGACATTAACTTATTACATAACAAAAATAATTGATATAATATCATAAATTATCTTATTATAATGTCTTATTTAATTTTTGTTAACAATCATTCAATATTTTTACTATTCCTGATGTTCATTGCCTTCTTTTTCGAGTATATTTTGATAGGTTACATGTTGTTACTATATTTTATATCAAGATATAATCATATATTGATTTCAAACCATGAATTAAATATCATTTATATTTAGTATATATATATTTATTATAATCAATAAAATTTGGATATAAGAAATGAAATGAACCGTTCATGGAGATGGTAGGTCGTATGTATGACTGAACGCTACTGTCATTTATTTTTCATATTTACAGAGATAAAATAAAATCAAATATAAGTATATTATAATTATAGTATCATATTTAATTAATTTATTCTACATAATATTTTAGGACCATCATTAATACATTTCAAGTATTGAATGAATGAATTGCATTGTTGTGAGGAGGCAGTAGTCTACACATACAAAAATGAAAACATCATGTGACAATAAAATAGAAAGAATGAAGGTATGGGTTTAATAATAATTTTTAAATCATAAATACATTATAAATACCATATATATTTTATAATAAAATTGTTTCCATCATATGTTCCAACCAAGAATGGTGGTAACGGTAAAACAAGGGACATCGTTTAGGAGGCGGTAGTTCACCGTACATAAAAGCAATAAATTAATTACCCATTTTAAGGACTTGTGTGATGTTTTAGGTCAATATACTATCATAAAACAATATCAGTATATTTATTACATGTATGATATTATGTATTCATTTAATAAGATTATTTTAGTGGTGGAGTATGAAAATTAAACAAAATAGCTTCAGGAATGGTGTTGGCTCATTATTGGGTTACTCATTTTGGTTTTTATCAGATGACATGATTGGATTGATTTATGATCAATGTTAAGCTCATTGGATATGTTTATAGATCTTTGGATGTTATATTTTAATATATTTTTTTATAAAATGGTCTTGAGGGGTGTGAATAAGTTGGTGGGATGGCTACATTTTTATAGTGGAAGTGGACTACTGTCATTGTATTGTTTTGAAATGTGAAATAAACCCACGTTTTTCCAATATAAGGTGTCAGTAATAATTGTAAAAATTATATAAAAGGAAGTATATGGTATAACTATTTCAACACAATGTATTTTTTACATGTTACTATGTCATTTTAGGATTTGATTTTATGGTTTAGTCTTTTGATATGCTAATTTTTCTCTTATTTGGTGTAATTAATTTTAATAACATTCACTAATTTTTTTGGCTCATTAACTATGTTTATGTTATTATAAAATTTAAATTATTTTTATTCATAATATGGAATATATTTTTTCAAATTAAAATATCATATGGGGAAAATATAATTTTAAATGTAATCTCATAAAGAGACGATTATGCGGGTTTTAAAAGTGAAAACATTCCAAATATTTCATGGTTTTTATATATAATATAATATGAAATTGATTATAATGATATAATTGGAATAATATATATATATAATATTTCTATATATTATTTAAAACTAATAAAAAATATAATTTATCCTTTTAAATAAATTTTTAAAACATGCAATTTTGAATTAAAATTCTAATACTTTTAAATATTCGTCAAAAAAAATCAAATATCCCTGAAAATTATAAAAATTATTCATATGTTATTTTTGATGTTATATTTCAGAAAATAATTTTTTTAAATAATAAGTATTTAAAATTACATAAAATTGATTTTAAAATAGGTTCTCGAGTAAAATGCGGTAGATTTTCATTCTCTGAAAAGTGCAATTCTAAGTGTAAAACATGACAAATTTGTATCATTTGCCGGTAAAATCTATTGGATGGATATTAAAAATAGTTAATTGAGTATATAATGTAAATATTATTAATATAAACCATTAATAGTATTTAATTTAATTTAATTTATTATGATATATCACCTTTTGAATCAAAAAATTGATATTTTTTAAAAACAATTCGTTTATATAAAATTGGTTATTATATTCATTTATAATTAATTTGTATCCAATAAATTAAACTATATATTTTAATAGGTTAGAGAGTAATATTTTTAAAATAAAATTTCTCAAATATGTCACATCATATCGTATTAAATACTTCTATTTTAAAAATATAATATTTTTTGCAAAAACATAGTGTCGGATATAACACAACACATAAAAGAACTTTTTCTGTGCAATGAAAACAAAAATAATTGTTATGCGCATTGAGAAATATATAATTGATTCAATCTAGAATTTATTCATTAAATATATTATGATATTACATTCTCTAACATACTTGGTGTTTCGTCTCATCTATATCATAAAATAAATTTCTCATTGTTTAGAATTTCAGGGTGTTACAAGATAAATTTGACTTTTTCGTTAGTAGAATAAGAGAACATAATAATGAGTTGATTGACCTAATAAAAAATTGTTCCAATAATAATTTAATTGAATAATTAATTCAAAAATCTATAGAGAGGCCATTTGATATGGTGAAATAAATATAGAATCCTCCTCTAATGTGAGGTTTATAGTGAAATCAAACCCCTTCTAAAGTGGAAATAATTATAATACATCGTAAAATAATATCAAAGTAGATAAAAACTATATGATAAACTCCCTTAAAAGAAATTTTATAACCTAACATGATTATTTCCTCCTCTTCCTTAGTTCATCCTAAATACGAATGGTTTGGTTTGGAACATCTTACCTGCAAATCACATACTCTCATATAAACATAATCACCACAAATAAGAGATATGAAGGATATATAATGGTCGTATCATCCAATATGAACATGATATGGTATTAATAAATCAATAATTTGAATTATTTGAGTAATAATCATCTAGACCCCGGGTTAATCCCTGAAAACTGTGGACCAAAAACTTTGATATAGAACTCATTATAGGAATGTAAATTCAATAAATTATTCCCATGTGATGTATTTAGGGTCCTACACCATTTAAGAGACTCAATGAAAAGATCCAATAACCTAATAAATTGTGTATAAATACTAGACTAGATTCCCAGGTTCGAAACAAAAATATTTTAAAAATGACAATCCTCAAAAAACCTACATTAGATGATGGAAGGTCTGACATTAAAGTAAATTTTATTAGGATTCATTGAATGAATCTAGCCTAACCCACAACATTGAGTCTCAAAATTTTCCCTGAGAAAACACCACTCCACTTGATCCACATCAATATTCTTGATGTATTCCATCATCAAAAATGTCATATACAACTAATGGAGATGCAACATCACATATAATATGGAATGAATGATCAAATACTACTGTTTTATGATGTACTAAAATCCTATTTCCTAGAAATATGTTGATTGGTCATATAGAACCTCTTCATATTTGGAATCATACAATAATATCAACCATATATATGAATTTTTCCACACCATGTGTTATTATACATATCCTTTCTACACTAAATGTATCTCACTACCCCACTCCCTAGCTTCTCTAACCATTATTACACTATTTGATACTATTAAAGAGACGATTCAAACTCCTAGAATAAAATCTACCAGAAAGTGGAGATGAAACTATCTACACACCTCATGGGTACTCATTCATTTTTCTATATATATTTATTTCCTTATTCACTACATTAGGTAAATTTTTCTACTGAAAGAAATTCATAGGGGACAAAATCATATAATAATGTATATATTTATTAATCTAAAAAATGAACAATTATTCCCATTCTAGTCTTAGAGGAAAAAATTTAAAATCTGTGAAATGAGATGTGTAATCCATCGTAATAACACATATATGCTCCAGGTGTATGAACTCACTAACCATGTCATCATTCATGGTATCTATAATGGAAAAAATATTAAATCTAATTCCATTAAATTCATTCCAACATATACTTCTACATGGATTAAATTTTCATACTTTTCCATTATTGGTCTCATAATCATATACACTACATGTTTTAATCTCCTAACATGGGGAATCATAATATGATGAAAAAATGCTTTATAATAATTCCTCCCAAAACTGTAAAAAATGGAGAAAACCATCCACTATATAAATCTTATTCTGTTAAAATTGAAACTCATTTTTGAGGTTATTAATAGGGTTCACAGCTCATGGGAATCCTTTTGATTTAATTTCATCACATTAATAATAAATCTTATATATAATCATCCAATTCCATGACATGAGAAATGGAAAGCTCTAGTCGAATAACTATAGTGGATATCTCATCATCAGCCGACTTCCCCAGAATGGGTGGACTTACTAGATTCATAAATATATAATAATACTAATATTTTTTTTAATCAAATTACAGAAAATAGAGATAATTATATTATAAATATAACAAAAATTGTACCTTAATGTTATTTAAAATGCACAACATAGTCCACTATTTATAAATAAAATGAAGAATATATTGTAATACATATTTTATTGTAAATATAATTTAATTTCATCTTCATTCAGTGACTTCCCATTAGTGAAATATCATAATAATAATAACTCTGGAAAATAAAGACCATCAATGGCGATGACATAAAAAATATATAATAATGAAAAGAAATATTGCAATATTGGCCCTACTAAAATGGTGTTTCCTCTTACATGGGCTTTTGACACCCAACCATAGGTTCTATAACAAATATAAAGAATAACTTCTCTCATATCTTCCAATCCCAAAAAATAATACAAAATATAACTCCATTTTTTAAATCTTTGTAAAATACCTAACCATCCATACTCATTAGCTACTATATGGGGGTGCTGAAATCCATAATCATACATCCCCATATTGTATACGGTTATGAACATCTATTAGGGATCAAATAAGATTTGGGAGAGACTATGCCCTCTTTTCAGAGTAATAATAATAATCGAAAATTTATAATAATATTATAAATCACACACATTCAAAAGTACAAGAAATAGATTTTCCTAAATAAAATCCCAAAAAAATATTCATGTAGAAAGATAAGTTCACATAGTAAAAGTTTCCTATATAATGAAAAATAACAAATAAAATAGATAAACTCAAACTGGTTCATCAGGAAATTTCCAGTCCACACATCAATTATCCAGTCTCAACACATTAGATCACCCATCTATCATCGTTCCTAAACTCTATCATTAATTTCAATAATAATTTCAATTTATCTACAAAAGATGGATCAAGGAAGTTATAAGTAAAACATAGTGGGAACCAACCAAAATTGTGTCAATCAAATATACTCTTAGTATGATTTTTATACTAATGTTCATGATAATAATAAAATTGGTTTATAAAAATTAATAAATAAATTTTTTTCCATAGGGTTCACGGTGTCACATGAGGACAAAATAACCATAATCTGGTAATATAATATTTCTTATCCAATATATTATAATAATATCCATAATAATAAATTTATATCATATCCATGAACGATGTTCAAGAGAAAAAAAATATTATTATATATTTGGAAAACTATCCCTTTGAATTACACCCATATACCCATAACAATATCTAAATTGGCATACCAGTTCCATGATGTTCATAAAATTTCACAAATAGAATAATATTAAGGGGAATACTATATCCATGAAAGCACATTAAATTAAAAAAAATATAATAACAATAATGGAAAAACTATTATCTTCAAATCACGTAATGGTCCCCCAAGATAATAAAACAAGTAAGAACACTGGATCCTTTGACTTTCTTCCAAGGTCCCCAAATGATGTATAAAACATTAGAAAACTATTTATTCAATAGTTCTCATTATAAAATTATTTAATCAATATATAGTTAAATAGAATGTCATTTAAAAATATATTGTACAACTAAACCATTTAATTAATTTAGTATTATATCTATCAAAATAATCACAATAATTAGAAAATAAAAATCAATTTATCACATGAATCAAATGATAGAGTTTTTTCCCACAATCATTCAAATTCCATTAGTATTTAACAAGGGCCCAGGAACTTATATGGTCCTTAGACTAGTAACCCTTTTAATTATTTTATATTTAAAAACCATACATGGTGGACTAAATGTTAGTTCGTATTTTTCAATTATTCATATATGATCCATGGATTTGTCTTTCATTATCAATTTAATGAATTAATTTACTACTAATTTACATGATTCTGAGAATTTTTTTCCAATTCCAAACATAGTATATATAGAAATAATCTAATCATAGAAATAATGGTAAACATGATACCATATACCTTAGGAATAAGAAGTTTCAATTACCATGGGTCATATATTTAATTTTCCTTGATGAGTCTCATACATCCAATAATCAAATAATCCATAATTTTAAATCCCTAGAATAATAACTGAGGATGAAAATAGTGAATAAATTCTGAAACTATCATAATCATACATATAAGAATAAAACACTACTTACCAAGATTCAAATTCCTAATAATTTATAGAGAATAATAAAAAATATCAAATATAGTCTCTCCCAATAAGATCAATTATACAATGGGTAGGGGGAACATACAAGTTACTAAATGGACGATTCAATAGAAATTACCATGAATCCACTAATTAAAAATAATTAATAAAAAATAGTAGCTAGAGGATGGACTCTACCAAAATGTATGTAGATGAAAATTGAGTTTTCCACATGTAAATCATAAATTTTAAATTCATGGGAAGAATATGCAAGTTGAGTTCCTTCCCAACCCCAATATTCCATGTGTGATATCAAGTAAACCCCTTTTAATTTGGAAAATACATATTACCAATCCCAACACAATATTTTTTTAACAAAAAAAATGTTTATCTTGATGTAGCCATATCATATGAGATGACCAGACAAGGGTAGTGATTGACTCATTAAGACAAGTTGAGTGTCTCATGTGACATGTTTTATACTTCTCAATAGGAATGATTAAAAAAAATTTCACCTAAGAATAGCTTCTATATGTTATTTATGGAGTATCCTTAAACCATATTTCTATAGGTATATTGCCTTAGATTATACTTTTGAGGGTAATGCAAAAAATCCTATCTTGAAAACTAGATAAAAATTACCCTAATTGGGTTATTTACAAATAGATTCATTCATCCCTCTATGTGTCATAGCGTGTGACCCTCTACTATTCAACCGTTGGGTGGGTCAGGTGCACCTTTTTTAGCTTTTAGAGTCTACGATACCCTTCGGAGTGGGTTAATCATGTTAGGGTAAGGTACCCTGGCAGTACCTAGGTGAAATACTATATCTAAATATCAACATCAATTATATATTGATATGTTTTGGCTTATTTAGAGAGTATATTAGATGAACCCTATCAATTTATTTGGTTCTAATTCAAGATAATACAATATGATTATGTTGTTTTGGAAGAGTTATATCAATATAACAACAACTTATGTGTGAGTTATCATAATATATTGTTTCCTATGATCCTCTAAAACTATTCTAGGCCTTTAGTGAGATCAAAGACTCTCCTTGAGACATGGTGAATACCTTTGATCGTTCCATGGATATTATATTTATTCCCTTCGATTCATTTTTTTAGTTGGTAACCACTTTGATGAATTATGTTGGTGATTTAAGGCTGTCCTATTAGGAACATTCATACTAACCCTATAATGTGATAAAACCATATATAATATTTATTAAATAGGTTATAGCCCTTTTGATGGATTCTAAGATAGACAAGGTGTTTGTGGAGATTGAATGTTCATGAAAAACCATTAAATTTTCTAATAGTTTTCATCTTGTTATCATTCACATTTTTTAGCAGGATGAAATCATTTATAGTTTTAGTGGGATTGTATTGTTTCACATTGTATTTCTGTTAATGTTGTTACACTTTATTTTGTATATATTATCCAAATTCATTTTTATTATCAATTTTATATCCTTTCTACATTATATTGGTGTCTGGAGAAGTGCTTGTGTGTTTTTATATATAATTTATTCTATATTATAACTTTTTGGTGATATAAATTCTCAGTAATATCCTCCAACCACATCCTTATAATAGATAGTCATGGTGTTTCCTTTTCATCTTACCATAAGACTAGAGGGAACTGATGTTTTTGGTCCTAATTAATTTTGCAATATATCATTTATAGATGATTAAACAAAATTATGTGGTTGATGTAGTAATTTGAGGATCATGGAATGAATGTGAAGTATCCAATTATTATATATGGTAGAAACTAATGTGTTTTGGTGTTGATAAAGTGGATAGTTCCACTTTTGTGAATGATGCCAATATAATGCTTAGTACAAATTAAATTTTTTTCACTTTAAGGATGTAATGATCGAACCAGAGCATATGTATAAAATAATTATACTTGAGGTTATATTTTATACTAATTTACTACCCTAAAATTTTCAAATCACTGATTGAACATTAGTGTTGAAACACCTCCCATAGCTATTTTATGTTCATAACCTTCACCCAAAACAACATTACTAATGTTAAATTCAGAAATTTTTCATTCCTAGTGATGAACATAGGAGAGATACTATATAATGGTATTTAGTAGAAATAAGGAATATGATATAGAATTAATAGAAAAAATATAAAAAATTGTAATGTTATCTTCCTTCAAAAAATTAATATTTGGATGATATAATATTATAGTATTTGTGGAAAATATTTTCACAGTGAACAAGATAAAATAATTTATTATTAGATATGGAATACTGGGACTATATGAATTTTATTCTAGAATGTCTAGAGTAAATTTTAAATACGATGAATGAAAATAAAATTTTATAGAGGAGGCTGATTATAATTTTTTATATAAAAGTAAAAATATAATCCATATTAGGGAGTGTTGAAAAAATTTGTTTTTCTAAATGGATTTTTTTTAAATAAATAAATAATTGAATGCTCATATGTAGTAATTATGAGTTCGTTTAAGATCACAGGAGAAACATTTTGAAAATATAGAAATTAAATGGTATATTACATGATAGACAACATCACACAAGGACTAGATATAAAATAGATATTTTCGAACAAATTTTTATGATACATATCACAGAGGGTAATCAAAGCTCAAATTATGATACATTTTATGGATTGTAGTTAGTCATTGTTGGATTTTTTGTCATTCCTTGAATTCATGAATTATGTTACAAAGACACTTTCGAAATAATTTTTGAAATGATTAAAATATTTGAGTGTTGTAAGATGGTTATTTAAACTCATAAAATGTAATCCTATAGAATATTTTTATATTTTATGCATTTCCATGATGATAATTTACATTGTTAAAAATTATTATTGGAAATTTAGTGACTCTAAAATATAGGACAAGTTTCCCTAAAAAAGGTCATTCCATGAAATATGTGCATGATTATTAATTTTATTCATAAGTATATATATTTCATCCATATAAGAGATGTCAAAATTTAAATAGTGTAAGACTGAATTATAGTGGATCCATCAATTCATTGATAATGACTTGTTAAATTTGAACTATATATCATATTATGTGATGAATATTTTTGATAATTTAAATTTGTTTCATTATTAATCTAAATCCTTGGGGAATTGAGTGACACTATAACATGTTGTTTAGTAAGGAATTATTTGATGGATCACTATGTGATTCTATGAAAATATAAAATAGGACATTTAGCTAGGAAAAGTGGATTGAGGAATTATCTTGAAATAGGCCATGGAAATTGAGAAAAAACATCCATCGGAGAATCTTGTTAAAGTAAATGTTATGAATGATGAGGTCTCACTGCAATGAAATTAAATACAACATATTATTATAAGAAACACTATTCTATAAATTCATTGTATTGATGATAATTATTCAATTTCATAGTTTGTTAATACATGGTTTTAGTTCATTAATTATTGAATATATGTTAATGAATTGATGGACATATTTTAAATGTAAATCAATCCAAAATTTAAAATGGGATTCTTTAGAGTGAAATTTTTAGGGAATAATAATATAAATATATCAATGATAGAAATAAATTCAAAAACCTATTTAAGATTAGTACTTGAATAAGATCATGTTTTTCAATGGCATAACCCTAAACTGACTAATATTAAATATTTATTTAAATAATCCTTGTATGTGATTTCTATAAACAATAATTTTTTACATAACTTAATTAAATGAGAATATATATTTGAATATAGGGTGCCCTAGTATTGGTTGTTCTCCCCCACCAGCAAAATATAATATATAAAGAGAATATTTTTAATCCTATCAATTTTGATACAACATTATCATATTCTACATTGACTAGAACAAATCTAAATTCAACAATAATTAC
Source organism: Viscum album (assembly GCA_963277665.1). Taxonomy (NCBI): domain Eukaryota; kingdom Viridiplantae; phylum Streptophyta; class Magnoliopsida; order Santalales; family Viscaceae; genus Viscum; species Viscum album. The sequence goes on from OY728163.1 coordinate 1,433,618,885, forward strand.
TCTCTCCCCAATTTAGTTTAAATTTACAAATATAATTTTGGTCTTGTATGTTTGAAAAGTCTATGATTTTCTCAGTATCATATCAATAACATCTTTTTTGAGAAATGTAAAAATCGTAACCCCAAATTCATTCCCCCCACAGTTTCTATTATGCCACTAGGTAAAATAGGTCCCCAAAAATTATTTCTTATAGAATAGTGTGGGCCCTCAAAAATAACATATTTCATAATGAAGAGTAATTATAATGATCAATCTTTTAATTTTACCTATGTTAATGTACATTTTTTTCTGAGTCCCTATTATGGTTTTTATATAATTTCTGAAAAATTATGTGTTTTTTGGATGATTTGGATAGGCATGTAGTGACTTATGATATTATATAGTTGTTAATGTGTTTTACTAATATTTTTAGCAAATTTCCCCTATGTGGTATTCAGATATAATGCCAATTATTTTTATTATAACATTATATCATTGGGTTATTATACATGAATGAACCAATACATGGTAAATATAATACTTTTAGATTTCTTATTATTATATATCTCTCTTTGTATCAATATATTTTTACTATATTAATTGTGTGTTTTATGGGGTTTTAATTAGTGTGAACAATGTAATACAGTCTAGGTCTCTTTAATCTATATCATCATTGATGGGTGTTTTGATACTTGTATCAATTCCCCCAATCTTAAATCAATCCAAATATAATATTATTTTAATAAATAAACAAATATATGAATAATAAATTTGAATATATATATATTTATATAATTTATTCAAATTTACATAGGGTTTTCCAAAAATTACCAACCCCAAAAATGTATCAAACTATGAAATGTATAGTGACCAAAGTCATACAAGCATGTGCTCTATTGAAATTTCATTCTTCATCCCACAGAGTCTCTATATCATGATTAAAGTAACTATTAATCTTGTGGTGTGAGTGAGAACAAAAAATAATTGAAGATATAATATATACTAATTGCCTCTGATTTCTATATTTTGATGCTTAAGACTTGTGTCATGCACTGCTTCTCTTGGGTTGGGAGTTGTTTGTCCATAAAGTTTGGCCTTGAGGCACCCTGTTCTGGATGATCTCAATCAAAACGGGTTTGATGGTTCTGTTTTAATGACTTATGATGATGATGAATTTCTGTTTGAAGTCTAAGGATTGTTAAAGATGGATGTCTTGTTGGCTGGAACTGATATCCAGATCCATGATGATGTTTTCACTGGAATTCAGAATTGCTACATTCTACTTCACTGTTTAACGAATTCTATATGTGAATAATGTCGCTGATTGGGGAGGAACATAGAACCTTTCTATACTGAATTTTTTTATCCTGGTTCAACAATTGAAGTGGTGTTTTGGAAGCTTCTCTTGGAGTTTCTTCTAGCATTGGCTCTTGATGGTTTCATGTTTTGGTCTGGACTGGGCCGGGGTATCTTGTTCTGTTTTTATTTTCCTATATTTGTTATAATTATGAATCTTCTGTTGAGGGTTCTTTCAGCTTGAACATCCTAGATGTTCCTAGTGACATGGATTGGAGGGCAAGACCTATCTCATCGCTGTTTGGATGCTCCACAAGTCTTGCAATGGATAACAATGATGCTGCAAGCTGTAGACCCCTGCCTGTGCTCACCTTGGGGCCCTGGTGCTTTCTCGGTTGTTGAACTAATTGCAACAAGACTGTGAGTCCAGTGCATTGCAGTTGGATTTCTTTTCAGCAGGGGGTTCTTACTGCATTTACCTTTGGTTTTTAATGTTTATTTTTTTTGGTTTCTTTAAATTTCAGAGGGTGTAAGAAAATTATATCTCGTGATTTCCATGTAACCCCCCTTTTTTGATTCAATAAATTTCTTTGACATGAACTGGGAAACCAGTTCATGTCAACTTTAAGAAAAATAAAACATCCCAATACACTGTAAAAAAACATCATATTTTTTTAGATTTGATAGTGTTTAAAACCTATTTTCAAATATATCCCATCCCCTACATTACTGTTCACCTAGGGGAATGTGTATTATTAAATTAAAAAAAATAACATATATAATATTACAAATGATCGAAATTTGGATGAAAATATAACACATATTATATTAATAAAAATAATTATTAATATTTTTATTAAAAACATTTGATATAAGAAAAATAAATTAAATCACCAAAAATTGATCCAACAGATCCACCCTACCAACTCATTGATTTTTTTCAATCCCAATTGATCCTTTATTTAAACAACCAAATGACCTATATTTCCTTACCCAATTGACTATTTATTTTCCAGATCACCCTGAACACCATATTCATCACTATGAAAATTTTAATATTTACACTTTCAATAATTATGAAATTTTATTATATATTCAAAATAGTACAGAACCCAAATTACAATACAATAAACTAGATTTCAATTCTAACCACAGTTACCTTCATTAAATCATAATCATTTGAAATAATGTATGAGAAAATTTAATTCCATCCCCTTGGTATTCTAGATTTTTTTATCACACTTGTTCTTCTTTTTCTATCCTCTTTATCTATTTATCTCCCTTAATGTTAAACTATACGGCTCCTCAATTCACATAAGTATAATCTCACTTGATCAGGGAAAAATCACATCTAAAAAATGTCTCTTCACAGAATGAAGGATAGATGAAATACAACTATTAATAATATGACCTAATTATATAAAATTTGCTAATGATAAAATATAATTAAATTTATTTAAATAATATATAGATCATGTGGAAAAAATAATGTGTGTGATAAAATAAGAAATTGGGTATTTATCTCAAGGCATGGATGATAATTTTTATAATCTATTTTCTACCTATCATAGGTGTTTCCAACTATAAGAAGCCACAAAAATAATTTTTGTGGAATAACACCCTTACAATTTAATAATGAAATTAATTTTAAATTATTATAGTTAATTGATTGTGTCTTTTTGTATGAAATAGGGACTCATGAACATGATAAATATTAGTTTTCTAGTTGAAAAGTTTGGATAATGTGGGTAAATGAATCCCATGTTGGGAAATCCATAGTGTGTTTGTGGGGGGGGGGGTTATTAGAATAAAAAATGATATTTTATGGAATTCAACTAATATATATCATGTGACCATGTAATTACCTAGAAATCAATGGAGTGATATAAATTCTTAATGTTTGTGGTTATTTTCCAACTAGGATTATGTGGTCATGAAATACTGGTTCCCTATTGTGAACTATAGTTTGATGAACTCCTTATAGGTATTGTTAATAGGTTTTGGAATGAAAAAATATTAATATAATTTAATGAACCATTCTTGGTTACCCTCAAAAACTAGTTCCCAAACTAATCCTCCATATTCAAAAAATAGCCTTCCAAATGACCATGGGAAGACTATAAGAACCTGAGTATCAAACATAAACCATAATAAATGATTTATCCAAAATAGAAAAATGGGAAATTAAATATATAAACAATGTAAGAAAACAATATAATAACAAATATAGTTTTATATTCCCTAAATAATTATGAAACAAATGATGGTGATACGTCTCGAAAGATTCATTAAAAATATAAGTAAAAATCCAAAAACCAAAAAGGAAAACCACAAAATGAACCCATTAATATATATTATATGTTGGAAACATCCCACTGTATCTCCTCTAGATATCTATAGAAAAATGACATAAACCACACTATCTAACTACGAATCCATTATTTTTCTGACATCAAAATATAATTCAATGATTATACATCATAGAATAGGTGTTTAGGGATTGAGATAAAAATTTCAGTAGGACACCAAATAGGTGTTTCTTATGTTGTTGGTATGAAAATCTTTATAATCTCCAATTTCATAAAAATGAGTTATGAAAATAAATATAATATTTTATATCAAAATCCTTGTTAAAATATTTATCCTTTTCAATGTTCAATAAAGTTACAAGTAAGAATTTTTTAATTCATTGTTTTGATATATTTTATTCAGAAGGTATATTAAATTAAGTTAAAATGAAAATAACAATAGTAAAATACACTAATGATAAATAAAAATATGTTTATCTAGATCACTCACACAAAAATCATGGATTTTTTCCACAAAATGTTCTTAAAACCCATGCATCAAATTATAAAGAATATAGTAACACCCGAGAATGTTAACCCATATATATATTTTTTCAGTTAAAGTCCTATAATAAAATTAATGTTATTCATGGAATGGATGAGTACCCTATAAACTAAACAGCCATAAAATACAAAAAAAACATGATGGTCCCCAATATCATACCATTAACATAAGTACCCGAGGATCTCAAGTTAATAATTCCAAATCATTTTGAAGGGATTGAAAATTTTACAATACAGTCTCATAAACAAATTTCTATCTATTAAATCCTTCTGTGAAATCCAATTCATAAACAATTTCACATTTCCTTGAAAATCAAAAATATTTCACCAAAACAATAATAAAATATATTATCACAAAATAACAATTTAAAACTCAATAAAAAAGTGAAATATTATGCCAAAAAAATTCAATGAAAATTAGTTAAAAAAATATCAATCAATAGTACACATATCATAGGATTGATAACGAACCACCCAAATCAATCATAGGTTCAATATTACATTCATAGGGATCCATTGGCACTAGAAGTAATCTATAGACAAAAAATTGTACCTAAAAGTGATTATAACATATGAAAATATAATTCCATAAACAAAATGGTGGGATGATAGGATATATCCTGGAATTTATAGATAATAACACCCTTCTTCCACCAACCAACAAGAGGGGATTATCCAATATGTTGATCATACAATAGAAATATAATGTACCTAACAAGGATCAACAAAATACCAATGGATCCATTAACATAGGGTATATTTGTTTCTACAACAAATGGAAATGAATAATTATGATAATCTATTTCTTTGAGATATTATAAAAAACTGACATAGAGATTGAGCGATGAATAATGTAACCTTGAAGGAATTGAAACACCCACAAATGGATCGATAAGAGGAAGGTTTTTATGTATAAGGTATACAAAAAAGTGAATATGTATTTATTTAATAGAAGTAAAAACCTATAGGATATGAGGTGTTTATAACTTCAACCCTACTTTTTTGTTTCAAATACACCACAACTAACATACCATAAAAATCACATCACCTCATGTTAAATTATACCATTATATTATTTTATGTCATAATAATGGGTATTATGGTACAAAATTATTTTATGGATAAATTATTTTTTGGAAAAATTAAATTTTTCCCAAAACCATTTTAATAACTTCTTTCCTAAATCATATTTTTATTTTAAGATGAACCATTGCAATGTAAATTTATATTACTGGTAGTGCCCAAAATAGGCCAATACAAATTACTAAAAAATAAATATTATTACCTATAGAAATAAAATAATTATCTTAAAAATAATATAGTTTGTCTTCCAACAATTTCGATACATTATATACACCATAGGACTTCCATCCACAAGAGTTCATGTTAAATAAGGGCATTTTAAAAAGAGATAAGGGCACTAATCCCTGAATGGGGATTCATGCTCATATCTATTTTGAGAATCTGATCCATGTCACAAAAAAACATTGAACCAAAAAATATTACTCTCAAAAAATTATGTCACCTGAGAAACAACATTCTCTAGTGGTTCCTTCACAATAAAAAAATTTGGATGAAACTAAATATTTTTACAATATATAACATATGATGGATTTTTATGGTTCATCCTAAACTGAGCTATGTAGAAAAAAGCATAGTTTACTATCAAATGAATTTAAAGTTCCATCATATTAGGCTCCTTTCATATATACTCTGTGACTTTAGAAAATCAATCATATCTTATATCCTTCTTCCCCTGTTTTCCAAGATGAAGGTGACACAACGAATGTGGTATTGTCTTGAATAATTGGTCATGAACTAATAACACAAAACAACATCATCATTGATCCATGTATTATTTATAATTACTATGATCTATAAGAAGAAAACCAGATATATACCCTAAATCATGGATGAAATCTCTTGACCCCGACTCAATCATATAAAATAGAGATTTCCCACCTCATCCGAACAAATAAGTGACCTGAATGGGTGACCACATAAATCCTTGATGGGAACTATTTAGTTCGACTAACGGTATGTAATTTTATATGAAAACAATATTGTTCCCTTTTTAATGTCTTAAGATCAATTGAAATCCATGTTTCCTTAAATTTTTATATCAACCAAAAACTAAATAGCATGATTCATGTAGTCATTAATCAATGGATGATAAGATATACTCAACCAGACCAGAGTCCCCATCACCTCTTGATGTCTGTTCCAAACATTGAAAGTAATTATTTGATCCTTACCTAAAAATATAATAGTTGTAACACTAGGTATCCTTATAATCCATTCTATGTATAGAATACAAAGATCATAATCTTTACAGGTTTCCCTGATTATAATAATATGGTATAATATCACATATCCATAAATCAACACCCATATATCATTTATGGTGGGGGATTTCATCTAAATCCAACAAAACAAATCAATGGAAACCTCAACCAATTATCAAACCACTAATCTAAGAGGACATAGTATACTAGAAGGATTCACATTCACTATCTAAGTTGTGATATATTAGGACATTAATACATATTTTTTTCTTAATACCTGACGACAATATATGTATTCTCATTTCATAATACAACATTGTAGTTTTGGATGAAAATACCTTGAAGAACTATGAATATAATATACAGATGAACTCCTAAAGGTTCATTAATTGAAAATTCTGTTTCTAAATAAGATAATATGATTAGAAGGGATAGATCGACCAAATACAGTCACCCTGCCATTAATGGTTTCTCTTATTCATCTAAAGTAATCATTCTGATTTTAAAAATATTAAATATACTCAATGTTATATAAATATATCTTAAAAATTTTAATCACCATAGCCGAATCATTCCATGGCCCATCTAGATGAAATTAAACATAGAGTCTGATATGTTACTAGTCATATTTCAAATCCCAAAAATACTTGTAATAGAATATTCTTACTGTGAGCATATGGGATTACATTTCTCTTCCCAAGGGTGAATATAATATCAAAATAAAATTTATGATGGTATTTCACCAGCTATTTCTATCTATGATTCATTTCTATATATGTAAATGATATAACCATGGAAAGTATGATTTTGAAATACTATGAACCTATCCCTAAAATGATAGTTCCACCATCACCTATGTGCATGTGAAATAGTGGTAATATACAAATCTTATTTGCAGTAATTTTATCATGTATCTAAAACTAGTGAGAAATGTAGGCTACACTATGATCTTATTGTATAAGTGTACACCCAAACTAGTACAAGAATCTTCATAGTACACCACATAACACATAGTAGGATAACATAAGAAAAAAATTGGAGTTTATGTTTGATGGTTTTTAACTCATCCAAAAAATACCAAAATTTCAAAAAAAATATGTTTACATCATCCCCTTATTAACAAGAGATTTCAATAGTGATTCACACATTGATATATTGTTGATTAACTATTGATAATATCTTGAAATCCCTATCAATCTGTATCTAAAATACATTGAGTAGGACATCCCTTTAAAAATCATTGTCACCTTATGAGTACCACCCAATATGTAATCTTCTAAAAAATGTGTTATATTAAAATCAATTATAGAATCTAATAACTCAATTTTGAATGATTTCAGTAAATTCATTAGTCTCTCAATATTTCATAACCCAAATTTAGATAGTTATAATTTTCACTCTCATATATTTAATAATCCATGAATTAATTCACATCCATAATAATTAATGTTAAGAGATATTGATGGGATACATAGTTCATAAAATCTATAAAAACTATCAGATATTTAGTTAGATGAAATGAAATCACAATATATTCACTATGTCTATACCTACAACTGAGAGATATCCTTAGAATATCTAGCACATAAACCCAATAATGATGATAACCATAACAATAATTAATTTTTAGAAACCAATTCTCTTCATTTATCTAATAAATAATGTAATCCATATGGGTAAACTCTTCTTTTTGTAAAATTACTCAATTAAAAATTAAAATTGTCCAAACAAAATAAATCTGAACCATAAGACTCATTATTAAAGAGTAGAAGGGATTACATAAGAGAAACAATATGGAAAACTCAAACATTATCCATTATATTATTCAACATGATATTGATATATTTTATCCTTGTAAGATAAAATTAATAATATAATATTGAGATGGGATATATACCAAAAAGTAGGTTAGTAATATAATCCACCTCCCACATTAGATAATGGTCAATAAGTCATTTGGGATGACATCATGGAAATAACTAACAAACATGGTATTGTATCTAATAGAATAATCTTCATCATGATGAGCTGTAATAGTAGAAAAAAACACTTCAAATCTTGGTATGAAGGTTATGTATGAAAAGACCATAGATCCCACTCTTTACAAAACTAATGAGATCACATTTGTTGAAAAGGAAAAATAGTTTATTATGTCATTAAATATTATCTTCATTAAAATTTATTCATTCCATCCAAATGATGATGTCAAATAGATATATATCAATTACTAGAAATATCACACTAAATCTGTGTAAAATAGCAGTATCATACAAGATGATCACATAATCCCTTAATCATTCAAATTTTCAAATTGTTTCATCATCCCCATTATAAGAAATATGATCTCTATTGAAATTTTATTCCTATCATGAAAATTGAAAGATATACGTGACTGTAAGGAACTAGTATCTAATAAGTATGTTCTTATTAAAAATTCAATAATAATAGAAACACGTACTCTTTATAGTCTTGTGATAACCTCCATCAGAAACTCCTCCCTTGTGGGAAGGTTATTCACTCTTAGGGCCAATGGCAGGATCCCTATAGAGAACGAATTATTTGAGTGTTTCAGAGTAGACATTATAACCATAGACTATATACCATAAAGATGCCATTAAATGGAATATAAGAAGATATGAAGATATCCCCAACAACCAAAATCAATTAAAATTTGTCTGGGTGAATAATTAGAAATTTAGTTGGCCCATACCATTGAATAATGATAAAAATTCTGGAGCGCACTGTGAATAACTGTAGATGGTGTGGACAAATGATATATTTGAAAACCACCTACCCCAAACTTGTGATGATCCTACAATATTCACTTCATTTCTAATGCACCACAAAAATATCAAATTTTTGGAACAAACAGGAATGAGTAATCAATAATACACATTATATCCATCTTATCCATAATTTTTCTATCAACTATAATTAGATAGGTAGAATGACTCAAAATATATAAATATGATAGAATGTCAACTTATAGATTCTACTAATACTTTTGAGCTTCAAACTCGTCATTTATCACCACATTTGTAGTAAAAGGAAGTAGATCTACAAACCAATAGGTCTGTTCTGACAGTGAGCCCCCTCACTTCTGTAAATATTGAAAATCAATCGAGTATTTTATCATTACATACTCTAGGTATAACCTTTTAATCAATAGGGTTTTGAAACACTTCTAATCCAATCCCGCATGTTGGATTTCCAGCACCATGGAATCCATCCACCACATGCTGAGACCCTTGATACTATACATCACATGAAAAATCGTATTAGACTATGGTGGATCCAAGGACGATATGACATGTTTTATCTTTTTTTAGTTATTACTCTATGTCTTGAGGATCATTCGTACCCACAATAGAAGGGTCATCCCATATCGGAACACTTGTTATTGTCCTATAGCACCTCCTCCTACTATAAACACCTTAATAACGAGGTCATGATCATATTTTATATTCTATTCCATAGAAAAAAATGATCCCATGATAGAAACTATAATACTATCATCAAAATATATATTATTTTCTGGTTCACATGATGTACCCTCTTATGGAACCCAGGGAAGCCACCTCGAAGGAATATTTCAACACAGCAAAAATGGAATAAATTATCAAACTACAATACAATATTAGCTTAAAATGGAAAATAATTATTATAAAATTAAATTAAGATCAGTAGTTCTATAGAATGAAAACACATCCCAACAGGAAATTGTACCATGAGGCTCACAATGTAACAATATTTCTTGTAACTCACCACAACCTATCTCTCAAGAATAGAGAATCCTATATATTTTCTACCAAATGTCCCAAAATATGGAATCATGAGAGAAAATAGCCTCTCAAACAAATTTTATGATGAAAATGATTTGATTAACATTTGAAATAATAACCCAAATATATCATCTAAATAAACAGAAGGAATTATTGATCCCCATAGGTGAGAGAGATGCACCAGTGAATCAAAAATAGTGTAGAGGGAACAATTTCTCCCAAAAAGATAGAAGATACATAGATTATATAAAAAAAGTAAATAAATAGAATAAGAAATTCCGGATTTTATTTGACTTATAAAGGGAAAAATAAATTGTGTTGGTACATCTCATAAGAAGATAAAACAATATCCATGTTATAAGTACATTAATCGAAAGGGAAACTCACATATGATACTACTATACCATTTTATTTTTGGGAAACATTCCCATATATCATGAGATCCTACCTATTTCCTGGCGGGTGTGTTGGTTTTAATCTAAATAGAAAAGTGGGATCCCTTAAAAGTGTTCTATATCATTTATCTATAAAAAATATTTATCATAATTACATAATCAAAAAATCATTATTAAAAATTAATAATATTATATGGAAGTAGTGGTAAATATTTTCCCATTTTCAATAGATATAAAATATTCTAGATAAAAGAACTTCAATGAATAATTTCAATAACATTTATTAATATGTAATATCAAATAAAGAGAAATATAAATCCAATCAAATGAAAAATGATAAAACACTCAATGGATACCTCATGGTCAGATTAAATATGTCACATGTAAATTAATCCTTGATTTTTTTCACTACATGTCCATAGAATCTTTGCAACTAGTACTAGGGAATTTAGGAAAACCTTAGAATTAGTACCCTATTACAATATAAATTCTATAAATGCCCTTGATACAAATCCATCTATCATAAGGAATAGGTGGACACATAAAATTTGAAACCCTGTAAAATAAAAAAATATGATACTATCCACAGTATGATATATTCATCATTTGTACCAAACAATCCACTATGATAGGATTCAAATCATTCAAAATTGACAAAACAAATAAATATTCAATTTGAAAAAACAATTTTCCATCAAAACATACATTTAATCTATATTTCACAATATATTTCACAATGATTATAAGATTTAAAATCATTTATGAAAAAGTGGGTAGAATAATATTTTCAGAAATAAACCCATTTAATCACCCAAATAAATTATCGAATATCATTCCAATAAATTTATAAAATCATTAATAAAACAATATAAATAAATAGTGCACATTACATATGATATAGATAGATCTCCCCACGACTATCATTAGTCAAACACTACCCTCAATAGGTCCACCAAATCAGAATGAACATGGAGACAACAGTATAGGCCTATAAATGTTTCAAAATTTAATAATCACACCCAATAAATTAAATTTAAGGAGTATATGATAGATAAAAACATACCAAGAGATTCAAAACCATCACACTATAATCAACAATTTATTCGTCCTGTATATAATGATCATGCAACAAATCTACAATAGATCAAAAAATAATCAACATAATATGAAACAAATTAATAATTATAACACAATGGTTCTACTGTATATAAGAATAGATAATTTGATGATTTTCTTATTAAAACAGATACAAATTTAATAATATAGAGATTGATTGATGAACAACAGAACCTGAAATGAGCAGAAAAACCCACAAATGCATTAATGAGTGAAATTGATTTAAGGAAAAATTATTCATAATGAATGAAAATATTATGAAATGAATAAAATCAGAAACCTACCTAGCATGACTGTTTTACTTCATGAACCCCATTTTAATTACATATATCCCACATATTTCTTGTATATTGAAAATCACTTCTCCTCAAGATGAATTATGTTGAGTGACTATCTATTGTTTTATAATTAGTTTGAAATTATAAAATAATGTTATTGCCAAAAATAATTTTTATCATCAATATTGTACATAGTTTCTTCCATTTGATATATTTAAATCATAAGATATATATTAATTTGATAAATGTATCACATATATAGATCCATCCACATAACCATATAGAATAATAAAAAATGATTATTATTCCATCAAAAATAGAATTCTAATTCATAAACACTAATAAAACATACACTTAACTATGATGTTACATATAGATTTCCATATTATTATTCACACTAAGAGAGCGGTATTGGGAAATGATTGTAATAGGACATCCATTAGAATCATTTAACACATTGGAAACATGGAATAATTTACAACTCTAATGTATTCAAAACTAATTTTCAGGGATTTCGATTTATTACATTGATATGGAATGATTTTTTTTATTTTTTTATTGTATGTGAGAATCATAATATATTATTTTCCATCTGTTTTTTGAATAAATCATATAAATGATCACATTCTTTTAGACAAGAATGTTTTTTACATATTTGGGACTAATAAATTTATTTTATCCAATATTCTATATTATGTGATTTATGGTGGATGGATTAGACATAGAAGCTATTATTATAATTCATTAGATAATATTTATATATCAATTTGAGTTTCCTACTGCTTTCTATTTGATAGGGATGAGTCTAGAGTAATGTAGAAGATATTGTCCCCTAATTGAGGGAATAGTAGATATGGGATTCTATCCAAAATATAAGATGATATGATATTTTTGATATACTAGTTAGATAATCTAGAAAATATAGATTCAATTAACTTCTATAGATAATAACTATTGAGATGGTGTAATAGTGTCTAGTTTGTTGGAGTGTTATACTACATAAACCTAATGCTATTGAATAATGTTTTAAAAATGTTACACATTTCCAAAAAAAATTATTAATTTTCAATTATTAGACTAATAGAGGACCTAGAAAACCATTTATCAATTTTCACCCATGGTAAATATTTTTTAGATAAGTATTATTACTAGAATATATTTCTCATTGTCCTACAAGAAGTGATTTTGCGATACCAAATACAATTTTTTATAAATCTGTAAATAAATAGATACTATATGACACTTTATTGAATTTCATAAGCACTCTTGTTTGGACAAGTATTTCCCATGGTATTTTATATCGTATATATTATCTCATTTTTGGATGAAATATGAGATAAATTGAATTGGTAAAAGTCATTGTGTTAAAATTTTATGCTATCCTAGTAATCAATTGAATAATAATCATGACTGAATGAATTTTGTACATTATAAAAATATTTAGTTATAATATATACATACTTAGTCATTAGAGACTATATGAGGTGAATTATTTTTTTAACCAAATATGTATTATCCTCACACACAATATGAGAAATGTGGGTCTTGTGTAGACATTATGTTTTATTTTCATATTGTATATAGTAAAATATATTTATAATGAGTAACATTAATAAATATTTATGGTTGGGACTTTGTCGGGTTTTAGGTGGTCAAAATTATTTATTAATCAATATTATTTTCTAGTTTTTCTTTATTACATGATATTTATTTAGTTGATCTTTATATTATATATATGTGTCATGAATTTTTTTATATTTTTATATTTTGTTGATGTTTATCTATTATTGATAGTTATGTATTAACTATAATTAATCTCACTTAAATTAATTCTATAAGGTGATCCTTTTAGTAATATATTTTTTTTTCTGAGTATATAGTATGAAAATATTGTCTTCAATATCTCTCTACTTCTTGGAAAATTCCACTGAATAGATATTCATTTTATAGATGATGTTGATAACTATCTTTTGTAAAAAAATTTGTAAAACCATAATTTTTTGTTACAAAAGACCTATATCCCTATTATTAAATATATTATTTCATTCATCTAGCTAATCTAAATCAACTAACAGTATTAGAAATAATGGCTTCAACATCAAATCAATGATGTCTGTTTTTTATAAACCGGTGAGAAATGTATATGAAGGATATATTTGTATTCATTATTAACATAAAATGATTCCATCAATTTTTTATATTTCTGTTTTGTTTTGGTTCTTAAAAAACCAATTCCAAAAATCATCGTCAAAATGACAGATGGTGTTGGTTTTTTTACAAAAACCTTCTACATAAATTTTAAAAAAATTATTTATCAACATCTGTTTTTAGAAAAAATGATGCCATTAATATGTTTTTGGATTCACTTTATATAAAAAATGAATCCAAAAACATTTTCAAAAAATTTTGGGGTCATGAAACCCTAAATTTTTAAAACATGTGAAACTATTGGTCTCAACTTGTGATGATTATAAAGATGACACGTAGACCCTAAGCGACAATTGTTGTTGATTTTATTCTTTTTTTGAATCATTTCCGGATTTTTGTTTTCAATTATTCATCGTATATAAATTTTTCTTCATCAATGGGATTATTTTTTCTTCAAAATCTGTTTTTCAACCTCCCATCATTCATAGTTTGATTATATTTCTCTTTTACTACTTATGGATAATTTCTTTGAACAATTTTTAGATCATACTATTTCTATTATTCCAATTAATTTGAGGGATAATGTTTTATGTACTGATATGTTTTCCCTATTGAAATCTAAATTTTTTATTTTTTACAATTGGAAGATAAATTATTTATCATTTTTTTATAATTTTCATTTATTTTTTAATTCTTTGTATATAGTTGATTATAATTTGGAAATATTGTTGTTAATGTTTATTTTTTATAAAATTTTTATTTGGTGAAATCATAAAATGTTATTGATGATATGATGTGATGAACTATTATATATGTTTTTATATTTCTTCAATATAATTTACATCATGTCTAATTACTCTATTTTTGTCACCCATTAAATTAATACATTCTTCAAAACTATTGGACACATGTGACGTTGAACTAATGTAACAACTATGTAATATTAACTAACCCAAGTTATATTATTGAACACAATTTAATTATAATATATATATCCCACATGTAGATAATATAAAAAATTTAACTATTTTTAAATTGAGATGATATATAATTTTTTTTACAATATCTACATTTTTTAATAAAATATGTTAACATTGTTTGTAATTAAAATTAATAAATGTATTAAAAACTTTTAAATGGATGAAATAATTTATTATTTTTATATATATGAACTAATATATTATCATTAAATAAATTTAATATTCGTATGAAAGAATACTAAAAATAATAAATGGGAAAGTTGAAATATTTCCATGAAAACAATGATTCATTATATATAATAGTTAATTTAAAAAATATAATTTCATTAATTCAATTTTTTAAAATGTTATTCAATTACTTATTTTTAATTTTAATGTTATTATAGTATGACTTTTTGATATTTTTTGGAAATAATGTATTTTTGTGTAGATAATGATGTATATTGTTTTTACCCAAAATATGATTTTGATAGCAGTAGGTGTCTATGGATTTTATATAGGGAGACTGTGCAATGTATATTTGAATGTTAATTAGTAAAATAAGTAACCATTAATAAGAAACATCCATAAAAATAGGGTTTGAAATTAAATAAACATCCCAATATTATAATATGAGGTGTGTAAAACTTACATATAGTGTAAAAAAATATTTTTTTACTTAGAATATCACACATATATGCATAAATAAAAGGAAATAAATTAAGAAAAAATTATATATTAGATTAAAAAATCATGATTTTCTCTAGGTAATTTCTACTGGGGTCATCATAAGTGATATACATTTGATCATCATGACATAGAAGATGAACAAATAAATACCTTTAATAGGAATAGTTTATATTTTATCACCCAAAATCATTGATGTTTTCTATATGGTTAATAATAATATTTATTTAATGAATTTATATTCAATATTTTAGTATATATAAAAATTTATTTATTTAACTTTTATATCTATTTATATATTCACTAATTATATTGAGGTATCATGTATTTAATGGATCTTAATTGGAAAAATTTACAAATAACCAATAGTGAATATGAAAAAACAGTAACTGGTTATTTAGAATTTTATAATAGATATTTTTTAAACATAGAGGAAATTTACATTCACTATGGGAAGTGTTTTAATATGACAATGTTAAACTCCATATAAATCAAGGAACCTATCATTTGATTTTTTTAGCTTTAATTATACATGTTCCATCTGGTATGGTGAAATAACTAGAAATTCAACATCTGATGATGATGACAATAATCATAATGAGGATGAGAGTTACATTGAAGAATTAAATCATGATTTTTATATTGAAACCAGAAAAAATCACAACTATTGTATATTTTATATATATTCTTAAAAACTATTATTCACAATTTGTAGTAAATATATAGTGTTATCATTAGTATTGAGATTCGTTAACATGAAATCGGTCAAATGGGTGGAGTGATAATTGTTTTTTCCAACATACTGGATCCTTTAAAATACATACTTTTAGAAGGCAACGAGTATCTATATTGCTATCATGAGGTCAAGAAAAAATTATTCACAATGATAATGGAAAAAATAAAGATACATGAGTTTCCTAATGATTGTTTTTGTTATTTTAAATAGTATAAAAATTTATCAAAATATCCTTTATGTGGTATACCATGTTATAAGACGGTTGAAAAATTCAACCCAATTTCATTCTTAGGCAGTATCATATAACCTCATGCAAAATTAATTTTTTATAATTTTTAATAATTTCACCCAACATTTTCTTCATGTAATTTTGAAAATTCAACGGTGATTAATTCCCATGTATAAGAATAAATGGTTCTTCTAAATAAAGTTGATACTTTACAATAATTTCACATTTGTAATATCTATTTTCAAATTAAATTGAATCAAAATGATACTATGGAATTAAGATGAGAATATACTAGATAGTAACATAGGTCACATTCTTGATTCACTATATCCGATGATATTTGATAAATAATATCTTGATACTTATAGTGAATTGAGAAATCTCATAATGGGATTGTGTATTGATGCAATGAATATATATCAGAGATTAAGTGTCCAAAATAGTCATTGGAATATTTTGTTTGTAGTTTACACCTTTTCCTCACATATGTATATGATGAAATAAATAATACATTATTAGATTGGGGATTTTTAATCCAAAACAATAAAAAAATGGTATTTCTGTTTATTCTTCACCATTGATTGATGATTTGAATCTATTCAGGGAGACGTATGTAATTGTTTTCAATGTATAAAAGAAATAGTATTTTTTATTCATTCTACGATAATATTCACTACAAATTAATTTCTATTAAATGTAATATTATCTATATATAGTGTTAGGGGGCATAAAGCAAGTCAAATTTGTGAAGAAGATACATCATATTATCAATTTCAGAAAGGAGGAAAGAATGTGCACATGGTACATTGATTATTTTTTAAAATTTATCATACATATAATATATTGAAAATAATTATTTAATGGTTTACATGGATACAATGTTCCCCAATATCATATTTCAGTTGAAGAATATTATGAATGGGTTAAAGTTATTGATTCAACCGTTGGAAATGATATATGTTCTAGTCTTTGGAAAAATTATCTAAAAGAAATGATCTATGCTTTTTTACTACCTTATTGGTTATTTTTAGAGATAAAACATATCATTGATTTCATTTATGTTGAAAAAAATATGTTACAGTTTTATTGAAGCTTTGTTAGTCATAAAAAGAAAAAAGAAAAGATGGACTACATAATAGATTATACTTTATATCAGTTGGAATATGTTTAGATTTATCTCCCAATATGAATGGAAAGAGTAAATATTAAACTATACATTGTCACGCATTTAGAAATATTGAGAGGAATATATTTATTTCATTTTATTCATGGTATTAATGTAACCAGTGAGTATACTTGAAACATGAGGAAGTTTGTGTAATTGGAGGATTGTAAATTAAAATATATGAAATCTCATGATAGTCATGTAATAATGAAACATCTTCTACAATTCACACAATGTGGTATATTTACAATATTTTTATTAAATACTATCATTATCTTATGTAAATTGTTCAAATACATTTTAGAATAGTCATTAAACCAAAATTTTTTAGCTCTGTTGAAGAATGATGGTTCTCTTATACTTTCTCAACTAGATATTTATTTGACACCAACATTTTTGGACATAATTATTCACCTAGAGATTCATTTGGTGTGTGAGATAATAATATGTGGGAATATTTAATTAAGATGGATGTTTCCTTTTGATAGATAAATGATAATTTTTAAGGGACATGTTAAAAATCCTTATCGACCAGAGTCCTCTATTGTTCAAAAATATTAATTTGAAGAGGAGATTGAGGTCTGTACTAATTATTTGTATGATTTTGACCATATTGGCATCCCTATATGTTGACATAGGATAGATTATAGTGTTTTTAGAAGTATTCAAGTCTTCAACATAATGATCATTCCACGTGATGAATCGGTGCAGGCACATTAATATATTTTTATGAAAAAAGATAATGTTAAAACAAATATTTAGTAACATATTGATGAATTAATGTTGTAATATCATTTATTAATTTAAATGTAACTGATACATGTGTGTAAAAATACATTTGTTTTAGGGTTTAAATATAATGTCAACATGGATATATCAGCATCAGAAACATTGAAATGGTTGGTAGGGGGACCATCTCTTAATGTGATCACATGGTCTAGTATTTATATTAATGGGAACCGATTTTACACAAAAATATAGACGATGAGTCTAACATTAAATATAGAGGTGTAATTCTCATTGATGAAGCACTGAATGTTTTGAGTAAAAATAGGCAAAACCCCAATTTCTTTATTAATTCCATATTTTGGAGTTTCTGAAGATATAAGTTAATTTGATTATATTAAATTTTTAGTCATCGTGTTTAAGTGTAATTGGGTTACTTTTAATAGTGTTGTGAATCAGGGTTAATACACTTTTAAAAATGTTTATTTTTTAAGAATTAGTTTCAAGGAGTTACCATTTATCATGGACACACATGCAATGAAAATATTTTTACGTCATTTATCCATCAAATGATTATTTCTCCATCATTCTTTATGGGAAACGAATCAATTTGGAATATTAGTACGATGATGATGTTATTGATTTATATGAGGGTTCTTCTTATATTCTAGGATTTATAGATAATACTAAGTATAACATTGACATAGTTCATGTATTATGAAATTTTAATTCTAAAGGGTTATAGGATAACACAAAATTAAACTCTTAATTAATTTGGTAATTACATAGATTATATTTTTTTTCTTAAAAATTTCATGGGTACAACCTATATTATTTAATAACTATTGGATATTTAATTATATATAGCAGATTATTTTGAATATTTTTTTGTTAAATTTCTATTTTTTACTATTATGGTTAAACATTGTTTCATTGAAATAACTGACATTCATTAATATCTTGGTTAATGATACACACATGAGATAACCTTTTCAAACACTGAAAATTAAATTTTTAATTTTTCCATTTTAGAATAAATATTTAAATTTAATGGTTTAGCATATATTTTATTTTGATTATAAACCATAAAATAATTATTTTCAAAAACATTCACATTTGTGACACTTTTATTACATACATATTTTTTCATCCAATTTTATAAATTTTTACTTGTCAAATAATATGCATCTACCATGTAATTTCATTATATTTTCCAATTTAAATTATGAATACATATATAGAGACATAGGAACATGTACCATGGTATTTTCCATTTTTAATATTAATATATATAATGTAATATAATTATTTATTGAAAAAAATTATTTAATAAAATAATTAAATGACTACTGATGGGACTTCAACAATGCAGACTTTTTTCATTTACAGTTATAAAATTGAATTTTCAAGTATGTAATCATGAAATTACACATTTACAAAAAAATTGACACCTTCTCATGGAGACATGCAATACATGGTAATTTTGATGATAATAATAATGCAACTAGACCAAATTGAATGAATTTTATCAGTAATATCACCATAAAGATCCATTTCAGGATAAGCATTTTATATCAGGATTAGAAGCTAGTTGTCAAGATGCCAAAAGATCAGATTTTGTATTATGTAGTGGTATAGAAACTCTATTGATTTATTTTATCTCATTTTTTTTAATATTATATCTTTTAAATGAAAAAAATTTATTTTTTTCAATTATAAATTTCATTTAATTTTAAATAAATAAAATCAACTACAATTATATGTATTTAGTTAGCAGTTTTTCGCTGAAGATATATAAAAATAATACAAAAAAAATTAACAAGAAAAAATCAAAACCCATGCCCCATGTATGAGTATATATAAGTAGAGACAAGGAAGCAATTTGTTAACAGGTGACATGATGATGACTTTCTCGTAAGATAATAATATTATATTATATAATTTCATATATATATATATCAAATTAAATTTAGTTTACTTATTATATATCTAGAATCCAGGAAATCCAATCAAGATATCTAGACATAGAATATATACCCTCATACCTTATCATTTGAAGGGTATCATTTATTGGAGAAAACAATGATTGAATAAATGTTGAAATCATTAATAAATCAGTATTCTTGTGGTTATAAGGAGGTAAAGTATAGAACCCCATATCCCCCTCCCACCATGAAAAAAAGAAAAGAGAGAGAATAATAATAAATGAAAATAATATTACAGAGAAAGGTAAGGAAGTAAATTAAATAATTAGATGTAAATATTTTATATTTTCCATGAATTTTTTATTTTAAAAATAAAAAACCAAAAAATTAATGTTCATTTTACTTTTTATGATAAATATTTGGAGATTATTTCACTTGTTGAATTTAACGCCGAAGCTAAGATGGAAATCTTGACCACTACATTAGAAAATCCATATCACAATGGCTGCATAAGAGGATTTTTGGATGGTTTGAGTATTTTTAATGTTTTTTGTATTAAATATGTGGAATCAAGATACCCAAAAATAAAATCCCTTAAATATGAAATGAAAGATCTAAAATTTTACAAGGGTGATCAGATTAAATCAAATGTGCATCATATGTTAGAATAATTGATGAGGGAGTCACATTCTGTGCAACCTTCCCACCCTATATAGACTTTTTATTTTGGTTCACAACCTATACATCATTCCTAGCCAGACCATCCTGCCTAGGTGGATACATAGATCCTTTATATTCTTTCTTAGACCCATCCTTAATCTGTTAGTTGTATTCTAGAGATCCACATGTATACAATGTAGCATTTAGAGTCATGTATTTTTAGAATATTAACTATATCACCAGCCATGGAAAATTGGTCAACGTATAATATATGTACATGATATTATTGTTCCTAATAATCCACTAGCATTTCTTTAAGAGGAGGTTACCATATTTTGTGATTTTAAACATTATTTTTCTTTATTAGTCATTTTGGATTACCCACTATCATTCATATGAGGTATTCCATTTTTTAATACTAATTACATCTGATTCTAAATTAGTTATATTTTTTTATATCATTTATCTTATATAAGAGTATCTATAATCTATAGAAATGGAAAAAATAAAAAAAAGTTCATGAAAAAATGAATATAGATACTATTGATATTTTTGATGGGGTAAAAAACCTATCTTGGGGTTCTTTTTCCTTGGATTATATCTATAAGTTTCATATGACATTTGATATAAGTGGGAGAGGCTATCAGTTGATAATATTTAGAGATGATCTCATTGATATAATTGAATTAAATGAGCTCATCATGCACGTCTTGTATTTTTCTTCCATGTAATTAGGTTCCTATTTTTATTTCATTAATTAATATTGGTTTAAGTTGTCTTACTATATTACATTTTTAATTAGTTATTGACGCAAAATTATTATCCAAAATTTCTACACATCTGTTAATGGTTTTATAGAACTATTCTTCCTTTCATTAATTGTTAAATATTTGATGACTGCAAATATAGTTACATATATATGTGAGTGATTTTCAAAAACAGATATTGGGTGATGGTTTTTCCATTTATCTATGAGAAAGAGTAAAATCATATTTAGGAAACAAAGATAACTATACAGTCAATAATTTCGATATTTTTTTTATTATAGGGGAAATTAGATTTTATGAATATTCTGATATTGTGAATACACATTGTATTTATTTTTCTCCTTTTTATTTGATGTTTGTAAAATCATTTCAACCTTGTTAGAATGAAAATTTTTCTTATTTTTTATAAGTTAATTATATATAATTATTATTATAAAAAAAGTTATTAGTATACGATATATTTGAAATTTCCGGTCATTTAATTTTTTTTAACAAATATCAGTAGTCAATAAAGAACTCAGATGAAATTAAATATGTAAAGGTTAAAGAGATTATATTTAATATAATATATTATTCTTAAATGAAATTATCACATAAACACGAATATAAATTAAAAATACATGTGTCATAAAAAAATAAGATTAAATAAATCAAAAATATAGCATATGAGATATAAAAAATAAGCTTCCATCATAATTTTCATTATGGTTGTTTGTAATGGAAAATGTATAATCATCATTTTGTGACGTAGTAGTTAACTATACACAGATACAATGTTTTTGTTACCCCTTAGATGGAGGTGTGTAAAAATATTAATCTAAACATTACCATAAAAAATCATAGTATATTGAGAATAATTTTTTATTATAAAATAATTTATTAATGATATTGGAGGGATGGATAAGTAAAATAATGAAATAAAGATTGAGAGATGACGATGCCTCTTAAACGGGTAACTCCGTTTGGTTTGTGCTAAAATGATTTGTTGAGTTTCATTATAAAAACATAATGATTCTAAGAGCAAGGAAAATAATTTGGGATATTATATTACTTTATTTAGTGTGATACAAAGGGCATTATAGGTTTAAAGAAGTCGGTATATGTGGTGGCCTTTTATATTGATGGGAAAGGACTCACATGGAATTTGTTTGAAAAAAGTTAGGTGTGCACATGTTATTACATCAAAAAAGACATTAAAAAACAATAAAATAAATAATAAAATGTTTATGGAAGTAATATTAACATACAATGGCTTTTTTACAATTGTCTAGTTTATTTTGGCACTTAATCTTAAGGTTTAGTTCCTAATTATGCTTAATTTGTCTTGAATCATTTTGATTAATTTAAATCACTTTTACTAATCATTTTGTCAAAAATAAACAAGAAATAATTATAATATTAATCTTTCACTAATTATAATGGATTATTTTGGTTTTTGAAATAAAATTCATAGAATCATAAAATATATTATTAAGGCTAATCGTACAAACGCGATAAAGTAACTAGTTTTTAACTTACAAAGAAGTTAAAAAATTTATTGATATTTTATATTAAATATAAAATTGAAATTGATTTTAATGAATTAAATTGTATTAATATATTTAATATTTATCTTATTTAAACTTATAAAAAATTTATAATATCATTGAAAATTATTGATCAGTTAAACAAAAATGTGTTTTCAACTAAAAAGAAATATTATAACTATTCATCAAAAAATTATTGTTTCGCTGAAAAATCCGAAAAATTAACCCTATGTTAATTTCAAAATTATGAATTCAAAATTGATTATTATTTTATCAAATTAATTTTCTTAATGTGTCCTAAATAAATTTTACAATTTTTCACATAAGTACATTAAAAGAAGTTCATTAGTGAAAATGTTATTTGGAAACAAAAAAGATATTAACAAAAACCATATCATTCATTATCAATTAGTTTTATTTATATAAAAAACTATAATAAAATATTTTGAAAGTAGATATTTCCATTCATATTACTATGTTTTAATATCCTGTTTACCATTAAATTTTTTAAATAAATAAAATAATAAAATAATTTCTCATAGAAACATTATATTACTTGTGACATATGGAAAGTTGATGCTCTATATGAAAAAATGATTGACATTGTTCATTTCAAGATATAAATGAAAATTTAATTTATTTGGGTATAATCTCTTTGTGACCATAAAAATATTTCCTTATAATATTTAGTCAGTTTTCAGATTTATTTATAATTATTTGGTAACTTATAAATTAATATTATATTGTTTAAACCATATATTTTAATAAATTAGATAATACAATTCATAAAATATTATTTAGGATTATGGTTTAATATTATATATTAAATAATCATATTTTTTGTATATTTTATTATTTGATAATCCATAGTCATCCATGTTATGCAAGTCACTGAAGAATGTAATTTTAGCATATATCATAAGCTAACATCGACATTCTCTATAGAGTTGGCCAATGTCTGTGTTGTTTGTAGTTCACAATTTACATGGTTCTTTGTATAATGAAATGTAAATGTAGATCTGTAATATAAAATTATCTATCTTTAGTTTTGGATGAAATAAAAAATATCAGAACTGTAACATTAATTCGATAAAAATTCAGAAAATATTTGGTTGTTACATTCTATACACCTTCAAATTAATTTTTCCCTCGAACTTTTTATGAGTTATCGAATGATTAATACCTCAATATTTCATTAAAATAAAACAAAATCATAAAATTTAATATTAACATTCACATTAAATAGGTAAAATTGGAATACAAAAATTTACCCAATGTAACATGTAATAAGGATTCTATAGACGAGAACATATGATCTGTGTAATGATTGGAAATGGAGGAAAAGTGTAAATATTTATAGGGAGTGGTTGAGGTCTTTAATCAAAAAAAAAGTGAATGAAGAATGAAAATTCATAAATTAATGTATTTGTAAAAAAAAAATTACATTAAATTAATATTGAGGTCCTCAAAGTCATAAATTTGTGGTGATTTTAAAGGACAGTAGTTCATTAAAATTTATTTTGTTATGAAAACTCATTTTTCATTTTCATAATAACCATATCATTAAGTTCATATTTTATTAACAAATGAAACAAGAAAATTTTCATTATTTCGGTTTTCTTTCATCTATTCCCAATTTATCCATTACTTCAAGAAATAGATGTCTAAAAATTAACTTTGATACCCAATGTACTAAAAAACACTTTTAGGAGATATTCAGGACCATAATAGAATGAAATGTATAACTACATATCTAAAATAATTCCTAAAAATCAATATTTTTCATAATTTAATATCTAAACATGAAATGTAATAGTACCATTTCAACATAAATAATTATTCAAAAAATGTAATTATAAATAATTATGATATCATGTAGACCAATGGGTGGTGTGATACACTTATCATCATTCTATCATGGGTTCAAGATGAACGTCCTTTCTGTTCTTGATTGTGATTCACCAGATATACATGATTTAGTTTTCTAAAACCACACTAATATAATTTCTAAAATCAATACTATTTGAGTCCTTAAAATAATGATAATAACTAAATATCATTTAATCTAAGGGTTTTAATACCAACTCAATACATAAATACCACCTCTAATGATTAATGTAAATTTTCATGAATGTTTAACCTTATAACTATTCTAAAAGATAGAAATATAATGAATTTGAAAGAAATTCATGAAATCATATTATCATTGATCCCACTGATATAATAATGTAACACATTTTTGTCACTTTCTGAACAAGTGAACACCGATACAAAATATTAACTTGAAACCTTGTAATATCATTTACAACAATAAATTGTTTTAGAAATCATGCATTCCTCTTTATAATGATGTACACTATATATATTATTTAAACAAAAAAAAATTATGTAAACATTATTAATGATATTGTATCCCACCTATTAACAAGTCCTTTATTAGTTCAAGTATAATTGGTACAATCTAATAAATTTATTTATAACAACATTATTTAACATAAACAACATATTATGGGTTACCTTACGTTATTCAATATATATTATTGTCATTAAATCTCTCAACCAATCCATTAGTAACATTCAAACTAAACCTGAATATATTGAGGAAAAAAGATAAGTACAAAAACCCCAGTATATTTTAGCACTCATATAAGATAATTTTGGAATTTGAATATATATAAATTTTGATTATTCCACTTCTTAATTAATCAATTAACAAGGTCACCTCATCCTATTACAAGATACCTCTTTTCATTTTCATTTCATTTGTAGTCTCCCAATTATCCACAATGTAACCATTACAAACACTAACAATATGTTTCTCCTCATGTGTTTTTCTCTTGAGACATTGAGCTGCATACTGACCACTGACTCCACAAGTAAAACAATTAACCATTTATGTTTCCATAGGGAGGCCAATATTCTAAACCATATTATTAACCAAACGTTTCATTCTTTCCTTGCATCCACCTTCCCAATGGCCTTACTTTCCATAGTAAAAAACATTATTCTTTCTCTAAGACATTAACTTAGGTGATTAATTCAACATTTATTTTATTTTGGAAGCCAAAACATTTTTTATCCATGGTCTCCATTACTATAAATCTTAGTGTACTCATTATTTCTATTCAATGGTGAGTCTGTGAGTTAGCTAAGGTACGCATTGTTAGACATGTTTCATGGACACTAATAAGGCATGATCAAAAAATATTTAACTCCCATGATCATCCTACATGACTTCTCATCAGAAAATAATCCTTCAAATTCAACATTAAATGTGTTCTTCCTAGTTCTTGAAATTTACTAAAACTAGGAGCATGGTGTGAGAACTACATATCATAGTAGAAAACCATACATGCAAGAAAATATTTATATAATGGATTTAAAAATCATATTACATTTTTTAATATATGATACCTTGGATCATCCTAGGGTATTAATAGAAAACTAATATCTAAATCCTGCATGATTATCCATTAAATGTTTTCGAAATTAAATAGCATATCTTTTGGGAGTGTCAAATTAGGATTGCTGTAAGGCCCATTGTCGTTTACTAGATTACCATATGTCAGGCCATGAATATATTTTTAGAGTTGTTACCCATAGGTAAATATATTCCAAAACCGCATCCACATTTTGTATCCACACATGGATGTATTATAAAAAACCACTAACTCTTCCATTTACCGAAATTCCAGGAAATTTTCCTAAACATTGACTCATTGTTATCCTTATATTTAGAGACTTACCAAGACTTATCCGTAGAAATATACCTAGGGATCCCACTAATGTTTTCTCAACCATGTTTCCAGAGGTTGAAAAATCCATTACATTGATTCAAACTATATAAAATTATTCTTTTCATACATAGATATTATACCATTTTATATGAATACTCAATACCATACAATAATACAGGTCCGAGAACCATAATAGTTTAGTTTCCGAAGAAAATTGTTATCAAAATATTCTATCCTAGTAAAAAATATTCAATATTTCCCATAACGATATCCACCTTTTTTAATTCAACCTGAATCCATTCTTCGTAGCCTGGGGAATGGAAACATATGAAATGAGTGAGCTAAAATACCCATCGAGGGTAAAAATGGGATATTTTTTTGAATTATCATGAGCATGATGGTATCAAAATATGATCATGAAATAAAGATACATTACCCAGTATATCAAAAATCATATACAAGAATCATGGTTAAAAAAATGGTTGTTCATAGGACATGAATCATAAAGAAACAAATAAAAGAATCTATGAAATTGTTACATATGAATAAAACATGGAATTATGGATGTAACATAAGAATATAATATTATTTATATATTTTATAATGAATTACAAAAAATTCCATCTTAGTTGTATGAGTTCACTTCCCATATCATCTTGTTAGTTATGGTTCACTCCCATGTCCATCTAAGTAGCATGAGTTCACTCCTCTTGCCATATTGCTAGTCATTTTTCACTTTTATGGAAATCTTAGTAGTACAGGTTCATTCCCAATATCATCTTAGTCTATCTATTGAGATATAAAACTTTTCCTATTTCATTTTAGAGAGATATGCATCCCATATATATCATTATAAAATCATGCATACATGTTCCACAAGATCATAAATAACCATATATAAACCCATTAAATGAAATTTATATCAAAAAAAACATAAAATAACCATAACATATAAAAAAAGATATAGGTTTCCTATTCATTTAAAAAGATATCATAACCCATTATAGAGAAATAGTTTTCCAAAAACATATTAACTGTGAAAGAGAAATAGGTTTCATAAAACCATGACATTAATAATAACCAATTTATCGAAATTATATGAGTCAAACCATTAGATAATTTCCTAGAGGGAAATGAGTAACTTCAACAAATGTCATCATAGATAATAAATAAATTTGAAATATATTGATGACACTTTTCATGAAGAAAATAACCTTGATTTTTTGAAAAAAAATTTAATACATTAAAAAGATTTCATAGAAAATAATAAGAAATTATTCACACATCTCGGTAAATAATTTTGTAACCCTTTCTCCTAGAAAACATATAAAGCAGCCTTTAATTAATTTTAAAAAACAATTATTTAAAAACACTGGGAAAATTTTTTAAGATGATTGAAATTATTTTGATAAACTTTTTACTAGAAAACATGTAAATGAAGCCTAAAAAGGTTTTGAAAGTATTTTTCCATAAAAATACAATGAAAACAAAAAAAGGAAAAAATTGTTTTTATGGAAAAACTTTTTTAAATAATAAATTTAAATCATATAAAATATCCATGAAAACTATTTGAAAACCATTTATTAGAAAATACTTAGAAAAAATACTAATAAATCATTAAAACTACTTAATACTTTTTAAAATATAAACCATTTTGAAATGATTTTTAACAGAAACCCACATTAAATATAATGAATATCCATAATATTTGGATAATATATAATTTTAAAAATAATTAGTTTTTAATCTAATAAAAGGATATTCAAGGGAATTATGGTGGGTAAATCTGTATATGTCGTACGTGGTTAAAAGTTCATTCCTTTTCCGTAGTGCAATGGTTAGAAAAATGCATCATTCAGATAGAAACAACAGGATTTTTTTTAAAAATAATGGAAAATTAAACAATTGTAAAAATTTAATTTAATTTTCATATGATATTAGTATAATATTCTTGGAAATTATTTGTAGAAAACATGGTTCTGATGGAATACATATTTTAGACCGAATAAAGGGTAACTTAAGGATTCCTTAAAAACACATTCTCAAATATAATATTTACAAAATAAGAGAAATATGGTTCTAATATTTTAATATATTATGAATAACTATAGGATATTAAATTTCATGAATATATTTGTGATATGTATCAAATTATTGCAGTAAAGGACTCATATATAGAAACAATCATCAAAAGTGATGAGAATGTTTTAGTAAGATCATATCACATGGCAACATGGGATCATACACTTCTTCTAAGAGAAATAAATTAATAAATATTTAAATATGATTATTATAATTATATTCATCGTATAAAATTTAATATTGAAATATATAAACCATGAAAAATCGGTTTAGGGGCATAAGAAAACAAGAGTCTGAATGAAGGCATGTCGAGACAAAACGTTTTTTTTCTTTATATATTATAAATTTTTTAATATAAATCCCATGAAATAAAGAACATAAAATAGAGATGTTAATAATCATAAATTTAAGAATATGATAAATAGAATAAAATAATTGTAAGTACATACACCATATAAAATAAATTAGTGGCTAAAATATGATATATCTCATGAAAATTAAATGTGTGTGGAAATCCCTTTAACTTACTTATGTCTTGAGTCTCTTCATACTCGTGCAATATTTCTATAAAATGAATATATTTTTATTATAAATAGTTTAATGAATAATATTTTTATACATAATACCATATGTTATATGATTATTTCCTTGTATTACCCTCCTATTAAAAATCATATGTGAATGTTTCACTTCGGTTAATCTTCTCTATATTATTCGCATGTGTCTTAATTTGTTATTATTTGGTCATTTTACTTATATAAATATTTCAAGAATGTAAATCATGATATAAAAATACTATATATATATTATTTTTATATTATAATTATATATAGAATAATAAATTTACATAATGGAATACACTATTTATAAAGATAGTAAGTTGTATGTACGCATAAATGTTGTATCCTTTTTAATTATTATAATTAAACAAGGTTTGAAAATGACATATAAGTATATATATATTTATATAAATATTAAAATATATTGTTTAAATTATATATATCATATATATTCCCTAAAATCATCCTTAATATAATCCATGTAGTGTATTAATGAATCATATAGCTTTGTGGGGTGGTTGTCCACAATACCTCAAAAAAAATGATCGTATTAAATCCAAATGAAAATAAAAATTATATATGTTTTCAAAGAAATAATTATGATTATAATTATAATAAATATAATATATGAAAAATATAAATCGAGTTTATATCATTAAGAACACCATGGTAGGTGAAGATGGGAAAATAAACAATCCCTGTTTTGTGAGCCAGTCATTCTCTGTACATAGAAACAGTGTGTTCATTACCAATTAGACATATGTGTGTGTAAATGTATATAAAATACTTATCATAAAAATTACTAGTATATTTAGGATACTTTAGTTTTCATAAAATAATGCAATAATGATATTCTAGGGGGTGTAGAAGGATAATAACGGAAAGTAATAAGAGAGATGATGTTGCCTTTTAATCAGGTAACTCTTTTTTGTATTTCCAAAGGCTTCCATGAGTTTCCTTATTCCACTCACAAAGCTTATTGGAGTATGGAAGTGAATTTTTTAGATTATTTTAACATATTTTTTGCAAGCAAGGGGCATGAGTGTTGTGAGTAATTGGGAAGAGTTGGTGACCTTTTATAGGGAAGGGAAATGACTCACTTGAAATTTTCTCAGAAACACGTTAGGTGTACACAGATTATAACATAAAATATTACATTAAAAACAAAAAATGATATTTCAATGATGGTTTATGGCATATATAGAGATGTATTATTGATTTTGGACATGTTTATAGTTCATTTGGGCCCTTAATTTGAAGGATTAGTCCGTAATAAAGATTAACATGGGCTTATTCACTGTGAATAATTATAATAACATTTACTAATAATTTTTTCAATAAATAAACATTATATAATTAAAAAAATATTATACATATTAGAAAGGAATATGTTGGTTTATATAAATTCAATTCAAATGAGCATCAAATTTGTGATTAATTTTAATCCCGCTAATGGGACGAAGTTATTTGTCTTTAAAGTTGAAAGATGTTCAAATGTTTATTAATATTTTATATTCAATTTCAATGTGAAATTGATTATAATGAATTAAAATGTATTAATAGAAAAAACATTTTTTTTATTTTACCTTTCAATAAATTTAAAAAATCATTTTACCTTAATATTTATCTAAACAAAATGGCAGTTATTAACTCTATAAATTATTATTCATAAAAATGATTTTTCTTATAAAAATATAAATTATTCACCATAGGATAATTTCGTCATTATAAATTAAAAAAAATTAAATTCAATTTGTTAATTAGTCTAATATTTATTTTAATATAGTTAAAATATGGACATTAATAGTGTTTCATTTCTAGAAAATAGTATTTTTAAACATAAAGGGACATTACCACAAATCATATATTAGATTATAAATATAATTTATTTACATAATAATTTACAAACAATACATGAGTATTTTTTATTATGATTAATATTACAATGTCTTAATTGATTGGTTATAAATAACTATTTTAAATAATCAGCAGAACAAAATGATGTTTTTTAGAAACTCAATATTGCGTGAGACATTAGACAAGTTAATGATCGGTGAGAAAGAAATATTTGAATTAGTATATTTCAAGACAAATGAAAATGTAATTTATTTGGGTAAAATATCATTGTGACCATAATAATATTTCCTTTTTAATTTAATCAATTTTTATATTAATTTAAAATATTTCGGAAACCTATGTATTTATTTTATATTTTATAAACCATATATTTTCATTATAAAATTAAATATATTTGTAATATTCAATTAAACATCATGGTTTTTTTCTTATTATATTAAATAATAATATTTTGATAATTTATTTATGTTTGGTAAATGTTGGCCTTGCTATTATGAAAGTCCTTGAGGAATGTCAGTAATGTATATAATGAAAGATAACCTCATTGTTCATGAAGAGAAATCCAATGTACCTGTTGAGTATGGTGCTTGACTAACATGGTGTTTCTTATAAAAAAATCCAACCTTAATTCTTTAATATAAAATGACCTCTATTAAATGTTTCATTTAATGGAAAATACAAAAAATGTTAAATTAATTCAAAAAAATTCACAAATATCTCGGGGAGTTTCATATACAATCCATAAAAATAGATATACATATATATTTTAAATACATAATATTTTCTAGTATTTCCATGGAAATATACAAGAATATAAAACTAAAATTTATATATGTCAACTGAAACTAAATTTCAATATTTAATTCAACTATATAATTATATATAATATTATTATAACTCATGTGATATGATAACTTTTAATAAATTTATGTATTGTAGTGTTGTATGTCAGTAGGTGTGATAATGAATCTCCAATTATAATGATATACATAAAATATAAGATTTGAAATAATTGTTTCTTAATTATTCCATATAAATGAATAAAATGATTAGTATGTTACGATGATATAATATTTATTTTATATAAAATTTTTGTAATGAATGTTTAGTATTTAATCACTCACGTAAGGTTTACATGTAATTAATTTTATATTTTATATGTTTATAATTATGTAGTGCTTTTTAATTATTTAATATCAACATGTCTATTTGGAGAGGCTATGTAAAACATACATAAATCAGGCTCTAGGGGATTTGATATTCTTATATCATATCTCTAGAAATTCTACGAACAAATCATCATTACCCTGAATTTTATTCACATAATATCCAAATTGTTTTTGTGGTCATTTGTTGGACATTGTATTTTGACTAGTCTTTTAATAGACCACACATGATGATGGAACAAACATAGTTGTAGAAGGATATATTTTTGTTGAGTTTAGAAAATAAGATTCTGGTTATGGTGGCCTATATTGATACATTAATGTGTGCTTCAATAAATGATGAAAAAATAATGGACTACTATAATGAATTTAAGAGTAATTTACTCTAGGTTTACATGAATTGGACCACTCCTAGGACATTATAATGTTCATTTAGGAAAAATTGTAATGATTAATCCATGCCTATAGATCAACAATCACTCTATAATCAGGCCTCATATATTTAATTGAAATTACCAAAAGGTTTTTTTCATCATGATATTTAGTGATTCATGTTACACATTGTGGAATATTTTTCACACTATGAATGTCAACAATGTGAATTTGGGTCGAACTATCCATCATATGATCATATATTTGAGATAAGGGAAATGTCAAGAGTGGATAATTTTATTATTTTATGGTTCAAGAAATAATGTGGCTACAATATCAGAAAAGGGTCATTCCTAGACTCAATTATGGTGTATTTTAGTTGTTTTATCCATGTGCGTCTCACTTCAGGATATAGAGTATCACATCATGACAATTTCAATGATCAATAAAGTATTTGAGATCAACCATAATATCTAATTTCTAATTAAATATATGTTATAGGTATGATATTTTTGTTTTGTTTATTAACCAAACATCATCTATTTAATGATAAATTCTCACAATGAACATCGAATTTCTAGATCATTGGGGTTTTAACGCTAGAGTTATAACTTATGAATCATTACACATATACATTGGTAAAATGAAAATTGATGTAATTTAATAAATACATTAAATGTATATGTTCAAAAAAATTTATAATCAATGTACTAGAAAAAAGTAAATATAATACTAAAAATAGGATTATGGTATAATTTAATTTGTTGTTGTAAAAATATCATGAACTAGTCATGAAGTGAAACAATTATAGAAATCAAAAAAATATACACATATATTGAAAAATAGGGGAGTAATTCCATGAATTTTCATCAATATTTTAGAAGGTTGAAAGAGAGTAAAAATGTTATTTTATTTGGAAAATTTATAAAGTTCATCAAGTACACAAAACATGGAGCTCATTGAAACTATATTTTTTATCTAACCATAATTATTTGATCAGTATAATTGAAGCAACAATTACATGATGAGAAATTAATTCCACTAGTGTTTTCAAGTAGTGATATTTCATATTATAGGGGATTTAATATTATTTGGATAGTGTTTCTAGAAAAAATGTGGTAGGATATACATTGAACTCAGTTTTTTAGGTTCAAAAGAACATTTCAACAAATGATCCTTTAATTGACCCACTTTCATTGACAATGTTAATATATTTCAATCATATAAATATTACTTCATATATGTATATCAACAATGAAGAATGTTGAGGAATTATGATTAAACAGGAACAAAATTATTGAGGTGGTTTGATTGAATATATTTACAAAACCATAATTCACCCATACTGCTTTTAGTGGTTTCCCACTTTTTTTGAAAAAATAAGCTGTATCTGATATGTAAATTCATAACACACTTTTATCTCTCTCTACCAGATCTAATGGATGTTGTTTATAATCATATATGAATCCCTATAATTAAAGTTAATTATTAATATGTATCAAAAATACAAACATATAAATTCTTTCATTCTTTGGGTATAAATGTATATAGTGAATTTATGAATGCTATTTGGGCCAACAAGGGTTGCTGAGCAGAATCCAATAGTGGTGATAAGGAATATTATTTATACATAATTATAACTATTATAATTTGGTTTTCATTAGAAAAGTATATTTATATAACGGTATTTTCATAGAAAACACTACATTCAATGGTGGGGAAAAATTATATTATTCATAATGAGGGAATAAAAGTTTCTGAGGAAATGTTTTATGTATAATTAAAATATTATGAATACTTAAGAACGATATAAATAGAGATTTTGTGTTTGATCTTCAATCGATAGAAAAAATTATTATTGACAATATGCATGGACATGTGAAGTTTCTTAGTCATCGAAGAACTATTAAAATTGCCTTGTACAGATTACCGCAATGATTTAATGTAAGAGTATCAATACATGAATAAAAATATCAAATTTTGCTCAAACAGGACAACATTCCCATTACCCTCATTTTATACAAGATAAGGAATCATAATAATAAGTCTATGTAGAATGTGTATTCTGAAATGATAATTTTTAATGAAAAAAATATCATTAATTGTAGAAAATTATTATAGAATAATATATTTTTGATGTAATTTGACTTGTATCCTATAATTTGAAAATAGGAAAAAGGAAATTTAGAGCAGAATTTGAAATTCAGAATTCATTTGTTTTAAATTTATGAATCCATATATTTGGATTATTTTAAAATTTATTCATTTGGAATAAGAGTTAGCACCCATTAGAAATTTAATCCATAGAATGAATAAAAAACATAATGTCATTAAATATTATTTTTTCTGACTAAAATAAAATCTAAATTAAGTATTAGTTCTATGGAAATGAAATAATTTGTGGTTTAGTATATTTTATATGTCAATGAATATGTTCTTAGGTATCTTAATCATAAGAAAAAATTATCATATTAGGATGATGAAGGATTTTAATTCTAGAGTTGAGTTGACGTTGAAGAAAAACATGAAACTAAACTTGAAGATGTGGACATTTTGAAATACAAAAACCAGAATTAAAATAGTATTTTACAAGACTCTATGATTTAAAAATAGAAACAAATATAGGATAATTATATATTAATATATAATATAAATAGTCTCAAATACTAAAATTCAAGAACATATAATAAAAATTAGAGTATATCCTAAAGCATTATAAATAAATCTAAAATCATTAATGGACAATACAATCTTTTAAATGAAATGGAAAAAATATTTGGTAGAAGAAGAATTGGATATTATGTTGTTTAGTACAGATAATTACCACTGAGAAATAATTTTTTCTTATGGAATGATACTAAGAATGTCGAATTCATATTCTACTAGAAATGTCTAAGGGAGTTCATACTGAAT
This sequence comes from Viscum album, assembly GCA_963277665.1. Classification (NCBI taxonomy): domain Eukaryota; kingdom Viridiplantae; phylum Streptophyta; class Magnoliopsida; order Santalales; family Viscaceae; genus Viscum; species Viscum album. Next base: position 1,433,655,083 of record OY728163.1, read on the forward strand.
AAGAGAATATAGTTGATACCTTCCCAAATATACAATGATTCTAAAATAATCTAATTTCAATTATCAGAACATTTAATTAAAAAATCAATTTTGATTAATTATAATGAATTAAAATATAGTAACAGTAAAAAAAATTTCTTACTTGACACAAAAAATAATCATAGATCTATAAATCGAGAAATTAATTAACATAATAATACTCAATGATTATACTATTATTATTGTAATTGAAGGAATTTACATACCAAATATCATTTCCCCAATAAAAAAAAGAAACATTAAGATAAATAACAATAAAAATAGGTAAACATAATCACTTAATCTCGATATGTACTTAAAGTTTATTACTAATGTTTTGATGACTATGAAAATAATGAAAAAATTTGTTCTTGAACAAAGACAACAAATTAATTAATAGGGACATATATACAATGAATAATGTAGCAACAGGTAATATCTTGTATACTAAAAAAAGTAATAGGGTTTAATAATTGGAACATGATGAAGAAGAAATATTGTTTTTAAGTTGAATAAGTTCATTCAATACAAATAAAAAATAAAAAGATGATGTTGGTTGAGAAGGTAATATATGATAAAATATTTTAAGTAGTGATTCCATAAATGTTAATTATCTATTTCATATAGTGCCTCAAACTGAATGACAATATAACTAGTGCTTTGAGTGGGGACCCCATATGGCCTGAGGTATGCCTATAATTACTCCAAATGATGTTGACATTCATAACATGTTAATAATGGTCTAGTGCAGATACTATACCCACTATTAAATTTAAAACCATAATAGAAATGTTATCTAAAGTTATAACAACCAAATGAAATAAAATAATCAAGTGACAAGAGGAAACCGTTTATAATAAACCAAGTGAAACATAGTATAATAATGGAATATATACACAAAATTTCATAAATCCATTCAAATATAGGTTCCAATTACAAAAAACATAGAATATTGTGAAACGAACTCGATTCCCAAACCGGCCCTGACACCCCATGCTCCATCCCATCATCCCTTGCACAAACCAACAACCAGGTCCTCTAACTAAACCTATACCATTTAAAAATTTTAATTGAATCAGGTATGAAAGTTCTATGTTGGAATAATTTTTGTATTATAACAACTCATTAGTCAAAAAAAGATTTATAAATAAATAAACATTATATACAACATTATATATAGATAACCAAGGTGCACTAAATATATAGGGAAACCCAAGAATAATTAATCACATTTATAGATTTTTTATCAAATAAATTTATCTTTAAGGTCTGATTATAAAATTAAACATACCTAAACTTCCCCTTCCTTAATGGGAGCCTAAGGTATATTATATTTTGTTTACATATAGTTAGTAACAAAGGGGCCTTTAATAATTAGTTCAATTGATCCATTTATTATGATGAATTAGCTCATATAACCAAATATTTTTCATACATAGGGAGAATGAAGCCACAATATAACATCCCAAAATAATTACATATTTATGACCATGGATCCTCAGTTATAAATCCATAACTTGGAAAAACATTAGTGGGGATTAAAGCATTAGTCTATCCTAAACCTTATTAGAGGAGATATGTCTAGTACTCATGTCATAAAATAAATTAGTGGATCCTAGAGTATTATTTTATCCCAACAGGTGGGAGTATATCCTCATTCTAATACCCCAATAATACAATATATAATAAGGAAAATATTCTCTAACCATTTAACACATGTACCATATTATCATCTAATTTACCAGGGTCCAAAGTAACCATTAAAAAAATTAATGGAATATATAAAACATGACACCTTTCATATTAAATATATAACCGAATCCATGTAATATTTTTACCACCATAAAAAATTACATATAAAAACATGTGTATTCACATTTGAAAACTAAACTATTCCATAAGGCTTTCATTTCCATTTACATACATTTTAAAGAGATATAAAATATTTTTCCAAAAATAAAAAACCATACTCTAATTTAAAATAAACATTTAAAATATAATAATAAACATCCCATCAAATAAAATAGAAGTCAACACCTCTATATATAACTAATCCCACATAAAATAATCATTTTCCTTCATTGAAAACCATAACTGGATCGACGTCTGAGTCAAATATATTAGACAATTTAAAGGGCCTGTTATGAATTTCTAAAAAACCAATGTATAATAACTTCAATTATCCAATTAACCATTACAATATATTAAATTCACATTTATATACAATTAATTATTCTAATTATATTACCTCAACCATTAAAATTTCATTTATCCATTTTCAACTGTTTGGTATACCCCATGGGTAGCTCCAGGCCCGATCAGGAATCATCAATTGACCCAAAAAGGTATGTCTAATGTTTTTTCTTCAATTTAAGGCATAAAATTATTTTCCCTACACAAAAATAGATAAAAACAAATATTCTTGTTGTATCCACTATAAAAAAATATTTCACATAATGACTATTGGAAAAATCAATATGACCTCCTACCACAGGCTCGTGGAATGATGTTCATCCTACCTAGTCACTTTTTCCTACACCATGAAAACATTGAAATACCACCATAGGATATAATGGAAGATGATGTTTTTATGTATTTATAAGGATAGAAATAATTTAAATTTTACTATTATAGAATATGGAAATAAAAAGAGTTAAAGACCTACCTAAAACATTGATTTGATGCCTATAGTACAGAAAATGCCAAAGAATCCCAGGAAAAAACACCCATGGGGGATGATATGCCTACAAGTTTATCAAAGTAGCTATATTGGAAAAAATGTAAGAGTATTTATTAAAATATTAATTTATGGTTTGAAGGGAAATGTTAAAACATAACATTTAATGAGTTGCACAGTTTGGCCGCATTGTTTTCCAAACTGTGTGCAAATCGTGTGGTTCCCTCTATCAAATAGGAAGCTAAGATTCATGGTTTACATGGCCACCCAAAAGGTCTGAAAACCCATGTCATGGCTATTAGTTCATCACTTTCTAGGTGGAGATCATGCAACATGGTCTCCCACATATACTTTTCATGATTTCCTAAACCATGAACCATCATATATTGGTCACATGGTTATGGTGTATGGTTAATACTAACCGTGTGGGACGTTTTCCATCCACCTAGAATGGAGTTTTTTCCTATTTCCTAGTGACCCAAACTACCCAAACCACCTAAAATAGATTTTATACTCAATGGATATGTTATATAAACCTTAAAAAATAATACAATACATATAATATCTCATGGATGAGATCTTTCAACCTCCCAACCTTCCGACATATCATCCTCCAGTAGCTTTTCCCAAACATCACCAAACATCCAAGACAAATGGTCAGAACATTGGGATGACTCATTATCTTAATCTACCAATAATCCTTCTAATAATATCCATGTCACCACAACACTCAGACAAAATAGATAATACTACCAAAAATTTAATTTTGTGATCCATAACACCAGCATATTTACCCTATAGAGATGCATCATCCTATACTCAACATCATAAACACAAACCATACTAATTGTTCAAGATATATAGGGTAATACCATCAAAACAAAGGTATTAGAATATATCATGTGTGAACTAATCCACGATTGGAGATTCAATTAGTATACCCTCAGTTTGATTCTCCTAAAAAATATCAAACAAACAGACACACATATCATTGTCTAAATGAACATAATACTATCTAACATCAATACCTTACCTATATAGTTTCATAATTCCCGGCCCAATAGTTTAATTAAATACATTAATCCAATATGATAATACTTGTATAACCTTTATCTTAATTACAATCATGTGGAGAAATCCTGACCGATGACTCGTTTACAAAACTGAAACTCCATGGTGGAACTTACACTTGATTTACCAATCAATAAAATCAATAAAATCATTAACTGACCACATGAATTAGTTAATTTTCACTATATTATAGTGATTTGAAACTCTGTTATTGTAAATGAAAAACTAGATCCTCAAACACATGTTTCCACAAAACACCATATTTTTTTCTTAAATCACCCCAACCAAACATCCATAAGAGTTTTAACCAACACCTACATCATTCCAAAACAGCGAAACCTACCTAAATAGATGAACCTATAAAATCCATACATAAAATAAAGATAACAAGGTTGATACATTTATTTACATTTTAAAAAAGAATTTTTTACTCAAATCATCACCATGATGGGGCTTAAAAATCCACACATTCATTCTTTTTAACTAGAAGACATGAGTCATCCGATACTAACTCAACCTAAAATGCCAATATTCAGTATTCATGTGTCCCCAAACTACATCGACAAGATTCATTAAAACGTTAATAAATTCCAATATCATCCTTATAAACATAACATAATCCATTCCCAACAACCTATAATGTTCTAACATCATCCTCCAAATCCTACCGATCATTGGCATACCTTATTGTGCCCATTAACAACTCTAACACATGCACCTCATATTTATATTAGAATCACCCTGATAGTAATGATAATTCTTGATTTGGTCATCCACCCTAACCAAGTCCCGTATTTCCTTTACCAAGGAGCCCAAAATTATATGAAGTAGTTTTCTCCTGGGAATCCAAAAGCCACCATATATATTCCATGGTATTCTCCACAGACATAAGACTGTAAAATCAATCCACACTTTGTGGGTGTCATCATCACTTCTTTCCACAATCTATTACAACCACCATGGCACACAATAAGCCATTAATGTACCTAATAAGTGATTATGGACGTTTTTCCTACACAAGAGAAACAAAATAACATTAATTATCAACTGTTCCAAACTTCCAATAATAATCCCCCCCATGAAAACAATGACATCTATATCATTCGAAGATGACCAGCGGTGGTAAAAACCCCACCACACATATTTAATTTTAAATTCTCTTTTGGAATGTATTTAATGATGAAACTACATTCCACCAAAAGAAAAACATTATGTATCTTACTATACCAACAAATCTCGCTCCTTATACCCAAGTTGATGTCATGTTATTTGGAATGATCATCTCAAGTACAGACATAAACGAAGTTATTTTCAACATATTCAACAACAAATGATGGTTGATGTAACCTAACACTATGGGGGAACAGAAACTATCAAAATTCATAGGATTTTTATTATGAAAGAATCTCATTAGCACTCAATCACCATCAATATGCAGGATTTATAAAAACAAATGCTTCATCAATCTTTATCAAGTTGTCGGGATCCAAAATTTCTCTTTGGCACTATTATAACCACACCAGTTGTTTCCATTCAACACAACCATTGTGAATCCCCATAGAATAAAAAGGATCCATTATATAATTCCAAACGTAGTGGTATCTTTCATGAAAACAAATTATAAATCATTTTCTATCAAAAAAACATGCTCTTAACCCTAAGACACTGATTTACATATCCCAAGTTACATCATGCAACTAACGGATATCCCCAATAGCGAGTCTCCACTAAAACCATATATTTCAAATACATTCTTGTGATCAATTATTAAAACCATCCCTAGAATCTATGAATCATATGTCACCAATGATACGAAAAATACCCACTAACACATCTAACCAACATCTTTATCTATTAGCCTCATCGAACTCGTGGGATTCTTAATGTTCCCTTACAAAACTCAAACCATTCCCAAAAAAGGCCAATAATGTGACCACCAATTTCCCATAGGTTTCACCTTAATAAATAATTATTCTATTCACACTTTGGTCTCACGTTTATTTCCTTCACAAAATAAATTTTATTACATCATTTTTCATCACCAAAACATCTATGTCAACATAGAATGATCCTGCCTCTTCTGAAACCAACCATCTACCCAACCCCAAAAACTTAAGTGTCTCCTTGTTGAAAAAACTATGTAAAAATAGTAAACTTTTAGAAAAATTAGACGAAACACACCATATATTAATTCCACCTCTCAAGAACCCACTCATACTTCATATTCAAAGGAACCGATACCACTTGTCTATCCTCCCTCAAGGTCACCCATTATTCCAATAACCACTAATGAATCAACAAAACTAAATTTAGAACTCAAACCCCATTAATTTAACCAATTTTCCATCTAGTTCAAAACATGACTAGTTTACACTCTATGTATAATATATTCAAAATCCCATACATCTACTTATGCAATATGAACACAAAATAACTAGAAACCATGGTGACCCCTATAACAGGTCACCCTCAAAGGTAAACTAACACCATCTACCTAATCTGGGGTAATATATTGCAAAGGCTATTATCTAAACCTCTAATCCATATGTATCAAATGTCCCCCAAGTCGCTACACACATGAGGAAGACATTCAACCATTCAAAAAATACAACCCCAAATTCACCAATAGTCCATTTACTCTTAGTACCTCCCAAACAAATACATGCAAACACAAATATGTAATATGCATCAAACAACCACTCTATGGTCAAAAATGAAACTCGTAATGACTCATTCCATAATTTTCACCCCCTTCAATTTATCGACCAGAATATAAATACCACATTGTCCCTGCCCTACTAAAGGTTTAAAAGGTTCGTGACATTAACCACACATTAAAACCCATGAAGCATCTCTATTAATAATCGAGGCCTAAAACAAGGGAATTATCACTTCCCAAACCACCCATACAAAGGACTAAAAAACAAAATAAAGGACACCCATTTAACACATATCAAGGTTCCAAAATAACTTAATTACCTATTCAATTTAAACACTTCCTTTTATTACCCTTGGTTTCACATTTCAAAGCAATCCATTTTTAAAAACCAAGTATTTAGATTTGAAAAATCATTTCACTTACCACACATTTCAAGAAATAACTAAATTTAAAAATTTTATATTTCAAAAAGAAAATTAATTAATAATAATTTCATAGAAATATCTGTATTAATAGACCACATACAATAAAATAAACTAAAATCAAATAAACATTGTAACACACGTAGATTTTGGGAATTTTGTTTCTCAAATTAATTAATCTTTTAATTTTTTTACTTTTCATGTGACAATAGTAATAGTTCCTTATATATATATATATATCAAACTAATAATTAAAACATCATTTTTTTCATAATATCAAATGGTCTCATACCACACACAATACCAATATGAATAGTGGTTCATTAAATTCCAACTTGGCATACACCACAGGAGACACCGACTTGACGTACGATACAAACTACCCTCAGTTTCTATGAAACATAATTATATATATATATAAATAACTAATTATATTCTAATAAAATAACCATTAAAATATTTATATGAATACATTAATAATTTCCAAATATTTTATATAATTGTCTTATATAAATAAAACATATTTAAAATGTAAGATGTTTTTTTTGGTCATGACGATTTTTGTCAAAATTATTATTTTTTTTTGAATGGATATATTTTTAATAATATAATTTATTTTAGACACATTTACAAATATAATGGTATAAAATAAAATTCATTTTTTTGTTTCATAATGTAGAAATTAACCTTGGCTAAATTTCCTTTATTTTTATGAGAAACATAATTTTATATAAATAGTGAAAAATACTGCTTTCTCATTTACTAGTACCTTTTTTATAATTAATTATTAATCCTAAATGATATTATAAATATGTTTTCAGGTAACATTAGATAAAAATTACTTAAATTAATAAAATAGTTTTAATTATAATCAATTTCACTATGAAACATTTTATAAAATCATAACATGTTTTTATGTTTTTCCTACTTTAAAACCCTATTACATCGTCTCATCTTCGGGATTAGCACTAATCTTCATTTTTTCACCAATTTTTATTTAAATATAAATGACTTCAATAATAAATATTATTAATTATTATATTTAGATTATAATAAATAATAATAATTTTTTTACTATAATGATTAGAAAAAGTCATAAAAATTAATCCCAAAATTTAAAGAAAAATTGAGCTTAATTGGGGACTAAACCATAAAATTAAGGACCCAAATGACCAATACACTTGTCCAACAAAAATTTTATGTCCATATTTAGACCATAAATCTTATATTAATTATATTTTTGGTTTTATTATAATTTTCATATGCAATATCATGTGTACACTTTACTTGTTTCGAGAAATTCAAATGGAGTCCTTCTTCTTGCCTACAAAATGCCACAACATCTACCCTTTTCCCCAAACTCTCAAAATATTTAATTTTTTCCATGATCTTTCCTTTTAGAATCCCTACAATAATTCTTTCATCTTCAAATCAAAACATTTTTCAGAAATCATTCCAATGAAGCCTTTTTCCACAAAACAAAAAGAGTAACCCAATTTTGAGGTAACATCTTCTCCCAAACTCTTTCCATTTATTTTTGATATCCTCCCCCTAAAATCTCTTTATTACATTAATTTCTGACAAAAAAGTAAATTATAGATACTGGGACGTTTTTATTAAATGGTTCTTACCTTAACAAGAACAAAACATCATCTAATTGATGTTGAACAAACTATTTCTGTGTCTGGTGAACTACAACCTCACAAAATATTCATAGCTCATTTGTCATTTACCATAAATAATTATGGTCATTATGATGAAAAATAGGTTTATACAGGTCATATATAATATTTAATATGTATTTTAAATTATTTATTAACTTCATAACACACATATTTTTACATTCCATTTGGTGTTAATATGATAATATCATTTAAGGATGCGTGGAATAACACCCTCTCAATGCGATGAGATTTATTCACACACCACGTGGAATGTATTAAAGATTTTTTTATCATAATATATAATCTATATTATATATAAATTCTACTTGTGTAATGTTATATATATATATCTGTACATAATTTATTTAGAAACATTCTTTCAATACGACCACAAAGATGAAAACAATGTTCATGCGTAGATATGTCTTACCATCTCCAAAAAATGTTTATTCTATTTCATACTTCCATATTATAAAGATTATTAAAATTAAAATATATTTTATATAACGGATTTCTTATCATGGTTTAATTTTTATAATAATGATATATGTATAAAGAACAAATATGTAACAAATCAAGACACATGCGATGAATAATGTGAATTTTACCAAAAATCAATATTTAACATATGGTCATTTACAAGAAGTAAATATAAGGTTAAATATGTTACTATATAAAATAATAATTCGATGTAAATCACTGATAATAAAATTATATTTCTTATATGGGAATCTTTTACGAGTACAGAGAGAGTCAAGACACAAGGTAAAGAGATTTCATCTAACATCCAATTTCTCTGTGACACGATATATGTTTTTCAATCATTAATTTTGTGTGGTGTATGTAATGCCCATTATTTTGTTATATGTATCATTTTACTAAATTTTTGGGTATTCACATGACCACTTTATGATCATTCTTTCTTGATATTTGGATTTCAAAATATACCAAATCTGCAAACCAGTTTCTTTCAGTTTTCCTTATTTGATGTTTTGTTTATGTAATGCACCTAAACTCTACTTTGAGTTATGTATACATAAATTTTACATGTTATGTCGTGAATATAATTTTTTAATTATATCTTAATATTAATTTTATTATATTTTTCTTAAATTATAAGTATGATCACATGTTTCTTGAGTTATAATAGTTTATTGAGACAATCTCATCAGTTTTCGATGTTGATTTTGTTTGTGATTTACTAGATGATATATTATGATACATATCTCAATAATATTAATTATTTTCATTATCAAATTTTATTTAATAATATACTCAACTATTGGTAAAATATTCTACTCTTTGTTATATAATATAGTTATGAAATTGTTTTCAAGAAAGTCCAACATTACACTTTCTTTGGTCAGAAATCTATGTTTTCTAAAAAGGGACTCCAATTATATTATACTATTATCATATATTCATTAAAACACATATTTACAATTTTTCTATTTTAAAAATATATTCATGGGAGTTTTTTTTTCTTTCTAAACAAAGAAATTTTCTAATCATTTTACCGCGTAAAGGGAATGTTCTTTTTACACCATGTGACATTTATGGATTTACCCATCATCATTGCATTGATGCTTACATTGATTTTTAAAAGGATCATCATTTTTAAAATATGTTTAAAATTATTTTTCAATAAAATTGGTTTTCAAAACGTTTTCAAGCTCCATTTTTATGATTTTAATGTATTTTCAATGAAATGGTTTACAAATTTGTTTTGTGCTTCTATTATAAGATTTCATGAAAAATAATTTTCAAAATTTTCACAAAATTATTCTATTAGTATTCATGTAAATATATTTCAAGATCTGTTTATATTTTTATAATGTGTTTTCATAGAAAATGCTTTTTAAAATGTTTTGTATCTTATTTTATATGTTCTCAAGGAAAATGTTTCTCAAAATGACTTCATATGTCATGATGTATTTTCTCGAAAAATGATTTCATATGGTTTTATGTATTAAAAATAATTTTCAAAGAAGAAATAATATTTCCTTCATGATAACTATTTATAGGATTTTAAAAAATTACATTCCATCATAGATGACATGTATTGAGGCCATTCATGACGTTCAAGGAAATGATCTAAATGTTACATTTGTGTCCTTTCAATGAATTAGTTATACTTAATGTCATTTTTTTAATGAAACCAATTTCTTCTTCATAAGTTATAAGTATTTTAAATCCATTTCTATTTAATGGGATATTATATTAATTAAATAAATATGAATCCTATATATTTTACCATAGGTTAAGATATGCTTACATTCTTATGAAACCCATTTAATTTCATGGGTTATGATATGTTTATTTTTAATCTTTTAGAACAAAATTTTATGAATATTAAATGTGAAATTTGTGACCTATATCTACCTATAATGCATTGGATAATGTTTTTTATATCATGAGAAAAAATTCTATGGTCTTGGGAGTGCACCATGACTACTATAATGGACATGTGAGTGAACAATGATCACTAAGATAGTATAAAGAGTGAACACATGCCACTATGAAGGCCATCAGAGTGAACAATGATTTCTGTGATGGTATAAGAGTGAAACCATACTACTAAAATGGTATTCCAAAAAATTACATTGCTATTATGGGAATCATTATATTCTTATGTGTTTTTCACAATTCCATAGCTTATACCTATCTTATAATTTCATGTATTATGATCTTAATTTTATATGATTCTTGTCTTATGAGCCACCAATCGTTATTCCTTAATTTCAATTATGATATTTGACATGAATGACATGATTTTCAATTTACTATATAACATTCTCAAACCCTTATATCATGCTTACAGTTACATTTGTCCCTTGTTTACCCTTACTAATAATTTGACCTCACCCATTTTATGTTTCCTTTACCTTAGGTTATGATGATATATATTATGTTGGATATGTAAAAGGAGTGGTATAGTCATGATGATCTGATTGGGAGGTTATGTAGCTCACATATGTAATTTTGTATATGTTTCAATTTTTCTAATGGCATTATAACAACAACAGTCTTTGGTGGTTTGTATGTACAATTGTTATTTATTCCACAAAAGTTATGTAATGATAATGTTTGAAAATAAATGGTGACTATAAAAGTATCATAGAAATGTAATAGTTTACCTTTGGAAATTAGGATGAGAAAAATTTTGTGAGACCCCGTAGGTTTAATTATATGTATATGTCTAGGGATTTCTCTAAGGATAAGTATAAGGATTATTGAATGTTTATGAAAATGTACTGGAATTTTGGAAAATGATAGAGTGACTGGTTTGAATGAAATACATCCATATTTAGATACTAAAAGTGTATTTGTATCTATAACATATGTAACTATGGGAAACAACATAAACCGTTTTTCTGGGCTTGACTTAGGGTAATCTAGTACACGACAACGGGCTTTGATGCACACCTAGTTTGACACTACTATGGGATATGCTTTGGGAATTCAAAAACTCTTCATGAACCATCAAGAATGATTTAGATACAAGTTAGATATTAATAACCTATTATATTGTTTCATAGATTTTGTTTGGTTTTGTGATTTAGAAATCATATATGTAGTTATTTTTTTTGGAAATTTCATTTTCTTCTATGGTAAGTAATGCTCATACTATGCCTCTGGTTTTATACAATGATGAAAATCCAAAGTAACTAGATTAATGTAAAATGTGATGGATGATTTTCTAATAATAATTATATGGTGATGATAACTAGAGTGAAATATGTCAATATCATACCTAATTTGTTTTCCCATTACATAATTATCAATTTTAACCTTAACATACTCTCGTACTCAACTTAGATGAAAGAGAAGAGGCTAGCTGAGTTTTTGGGTAATGAATACCATTTAGGAATGAAAATTGTGTTTCCTTTTTGTCATGAATGTGGAAACAATAACCTAATTGAACGTCTTATAGGAACCATATGGTTTTTTGAATGTGGAAAAGGAGGATACAAATAACGTGACTGAAAGGTAAAGATGAACTGATAGATCAAATAAATTGATTGTAATTTTGGCCTCCCGAAGATGTCATAGAAGGTTAAGCGTTTTATGTGTGGAGAAATGGTTATTATGCAACCCAATGTACCAAGAGGATATTTACTAAAGAGAATCAGCATGGTGGTGGGAGTAAGTGTAATATGTTTTATTATGATGTGACTTCATATGAAATGATAAATGAAAAATGATTTATTATTAATGGATTCAGGATGAATTAATCGATGTATTAATGTTTTTGGATTCAAATGTTATAAATGATGAAAAACTCAATTTAATTTATACATATGTTTTTTCGCTCATTATTTAGATGTTTATCTTTGACTGGTGATGTTATTTAATTACAAAATCATATTTTGACTAAGGGTAGGTAACACTTAATATGTTCTTTATGATATGAAAATTTTGTTTGAATAATGATATATGGGATGTGAATAAGGAATTTGGATAGTATTTTTTAACATTAAATTAAGCATTGACTAGTTTACATGTAGTTTATACTACCACTAATGAAGTTTGTAACATTTTTGGAATGATGGATTTAATGTAATATATTTTGAAATTAGGAAACATGCATTTTTTCCAAAAGGATTTATGGTCTTTTATGTTGTTACAATGATTCAAAAGAATATATTATGAGGGTATTCACTTGTTTGGAATGTGTCGAAAAGGGTTGCTTTATGTTATACAGGGTAATACACGTTAATCTAATTTCATGACTCTCTTTCTAATGTTCATTATTTTTACCTCTGAGAAGGGTTATAGGGTTAACCCTTCATTAAAAGTTAATGTTATGCTTTTGAGGATGTATTTGTTCATTGAGTTTTTGTTAGAAACCTTTATTAAAAGTATAATCATCGATTAAAACTATTTCAAGGATGTGGATATTATATATTATATTAGTTTTTATTTAAAAAATGGGCATGATGTATGTTGGGTGATAACCAATAATGTCTGGCCAGGCCATGGGTCTGGAACCCATGTGCGAAGGACAACAATGATTTCATGCCTACCACTAGACTATGTGATGTTATAGGTAATATATACATATTTTCATGAATAAATATTAATAATGAATTGGAAGTGTTAGTTTTTATTTATATAAAATAATGCATGTTGATTTTTTAAAAGAAAAATAGTTTCACTTTTTTTTCTTTAATGGGCCTTAAGATCCACTAATAGCGAATTATAGTGCATTGTTCATAAAAGTTAATTATAGGACACTCATTCCATAAGGTAATGGTGGTATTAGAACATGTTCAAAATAAATCCCAATAATAAATATATTTTAATGAAATTTATCAAAAATTAAGTAATGATTTGAATGTGAATCAAAAAAAAATTGTCATAATACCTAAAATTCTATTGAGCCAATGGATATTGGAATCATCATACATTTTTTAATTTTAGGCCCTAAAAATTACAATTATCATTAAAATTATTTCGATTGATGACCTCAATCACTCCATGTTAATAATTATTCATTTCCTTCATGGTCTAATCGTTACACCCAATCAAGGTTCAATAATTTGGAAACCCAGTTATATGTTACTTTGTGAAACCGTTACAGTTCAAATTTTTTCGTTTTAAGTGATTTTTTAGTATCCGTTTTTATGATGTGGGTTTTCATGAATTAAACATTCATGTATTAAGACTTTGATAACCTAGATGAATTTCAATGGTGAAATTTATTTTAATGGTGCTAAAATTTAACCCCCTGAGATTTGCAGAATTATTTTTTAAAATTATTTTAATTTTAAATATTTTTTGTTCCACGTGACAGTGGAGATTGTTATATATATATATATATAATAAAACAATTTCCAAAAAATTATTCACATGATATACCATCGTGGAATGTGATACACGAAATAGAAACTTATCTAGTGATACACGCAATAACCAATTGGATTCCAATACCAGCAACAGTGACTTGGCATACGACACAGAGAATACATAGTTTCTATGAAAAATATTTATATATATATAATTTATTAAATTAGATAATTTTAACATAACCATTATATATATTTATATTAATAGTAATAACTACTTTCCAGATATTTTTTTAATTTGTTTTATATAAATAAAACATATTTGATAATAAAAGATGATATTTTTGGTAATGTCCATTTTTGATAAAAACATTGTTTTCTTCAATGGAAAAATTATTAATAATAAAATAAATTTAATGAATGTTTATAAATTTAATAGGATAATATTTAAATATTTTTATAATTCATAACATTGAAATTAGGCAAGGCTAATTGTTTTGGATTTTTTCGAGAAACATGTTTTATATGACTAGTGGAAAATAATGCATTTTAATTAACAAATTCATATTTCCCTAATATATTATTAATTATAAATGAAATTATAAATAGTTTCTAAGGACTTATTGGATGAAAATTACATCTATTAATAAAATTTTATTCATTTAAATCAATTTCACTTTGAAACTGAATATAAAATCTTAATTACCTTTTGTTCTTTTTCCTACATTAAAATCATATTATTTTTTCACATATGCTGGATTAAAAATAACAATAATTTTTCCACATATGTGATTTGAATTTTAAAAATCCAACTGAATCCATTGTATTCAGTCAAATATTTATAGACTAATAAGACTAATTTAATTTTTTACCAAAATGATTGGTGGATTTGATTAAAATTAAACCCAGTGTTTAAGGATAAATAATGCTTAATTAGGGACTAAATGTTAAAATTAAGGGCCTTGAATGACCTATCCAGTTGTACAAAACCCATTTTATGACCATTGATCGAAAATACACATTAAACTATTGAGTTTGTTCGGTCTTGTATAACTTTTATTATCTAAGAACTTGTGCACACAAAACTAGTTTCTAAATATTCTGAACGAGTACTTTTCCTTCACAATAAAATTACACTCCATCTACCCATTACACCCAGCTCAGAAAACCTCAATGTTCTTAAATTATCATCATACATAGCCAACCAATAATCCTTCCTTCGACCTTGAATCATCCCTTTTGGGAAAAAACATCCCATGGAATCCTTTTAGCACCAACCAAAACGATTACTCGATATAGAGGTATTGTCTACTCTCGAATTCCTTCAATTTATTTTTTTTCAACACCCCTCCAATATCATTATTACATTAATGTGTAATAGAAATAGTATCCTCTATATAATTAGATTTTGTTATGATAAGTGTATGATATACACTGATACACACTTCCATCTAATGTATGTTGAATATACAATTTCTCTGTACGACGAACTACTACCTCACGAAACGATGATTGTTCAATTCCCCTTTACAAATAATCATGTTGAAAATTATGATAGAAAATATACTTATATAGGTCATATATTATTTTTAATATATATTTATTATTCTTTATTCCTTTTAAAACACCCATATATTTACTATTCATGTGTTGTAAATACAATTATCTCTTTTTAGGAAGTGGGAACTAATGCCCCCACAAAGCAATGTGATTCTTTAACATACCACAAGGAATGTATTAAGGATGTATTTAGTGAAATTATAAGATAAATATGATATAGTAAATCTATAATAATAATTATATATATATACACACATATTTCACTTACATGTTTTCTTTCAATACAATAATAAAGATTGAAACGATGTTCAAGCATACATACGACTTACAGTCTCCTTGAACGATGTATTCTATTTAATAATAAAAAATTATATATATTATTGTAATAAGCATACAATTTATATACTTGATATGTAAATCATTTTTTTCATTCTGAAATCATGATATATGTATAAGGACTAAGAATGTAACAAATTAAGATACATGTGAAGAACAATGTGAATATTACCTGAAGTGAAACATTAACATAGGATCATTTACAAGATGGTAATATAATGTAATATATGGTATTATATATTTTATTATTCATTTGTAAAATTTTTAAAATAAAAAAATATTTATTTAACAAGATTATTTTGTTAGAATTGAGAGAGTCAAGACACAAGTTAAAGGGATTTAATATCACTTCTAATTTCTGTGAGATAGAAGTTATATTAAACAATCAATCCATTTTTGTTTTGTATTTGATTCCCATGATTATATAATATTTATATATATATTTCAGTTAATTTTTGGTATTCACATTCCCATGTTAAGATCATAATTTCATTTTGTTTAGCTATCAAATGTTAACAAATTAGTGAAATAGATTTCTCTAAATTTTCCTTCTTTATTTTATTTTTTATGCACATAAAAAATTATTTGGGTTATATATACTTCCATTTTACATATAAGATCATAATTATAATTATATTCATGATATAAAAATCTTAATTTGATTTTCTATTCTTAAATGGAGTGTATGATCCCATGATACTGTGTTATAATAGTGTATTGAGACAATCTCATCGCTTTTTGATATTGTTTATGTTTATGCTTCCTTTTAAAAAATATTATAATCCTTATCTCAGGAATATTAATGGGTTTTTATCCTCTATAATTTCATGATATACACATGTATTGGTAACATATTATACTCATTAGTACCTAAAATATTTACCAAAGTGTTTTTATAAAAGCCTGACATTTCAATTTCTTCGGTAGAAAATATATGTTTTCTAAAAATGGATTTATAAAATATTATACAATTATCCGATAAGAATTAAATATATTCATACCTTATATTCTATTAAAATTATCTTCAGGGGAATATAATTTTCTAATTAAAAATTAGAAACTTTTCTATATTTTTTTACAGTGAAAAAGAAATGTTTTTAACCTCGTACGACATGTATAGATTTACCAATCAACAGTATTTTGAAGCATCATTTGAATTTTTAAAAGGGTCAACATTAATAATTTCTTTTAAAAATTAATTTTCATGATTAATGGTTTTAAAAACAATTTCATGACTCATTTATTAGTTTTCAATGTATTTTCAATAAAATAATTTTCCGAATGCTTTCAGGATTCTTTTATAATTTTTAAAGTACAATTGTTTTCAAAAAACTATTTTTATATGTTTTCTATGTGTTTTCAATGAAAAGGTAATTTAAAATTTTTTGAATCAAAATTTATAACTTTTTATGGAAATGTTTTTTCAAAATGACTTCAAAATATTCAAGGTATCTTCTAAGAAAATGATTTTCAAATGGTTTTATGTATTAAAATATTTTTTTTCAAACAAGAAAGAATATTTTCATCACGAAACATTTTTAGATGATATTTTAAAATGAATAATAATAAATAAAATAATTGAATAAATTATTTTATTTTTCAAATGATTATAACTCACAAATGGTATCTCAGATTGAAAATTTGAGACCACCGCTGAAATCACTAGGGCATACTTTATTTAAGAAGTTACTAACATTGGCCGGTGTGGGACACCAGTGAAAGTTAGTTTTTTCCATAAATATAATAATAAAGTGACAACAATTTTATTATAGAATCAATAAAATTTAAATTCTATCTCGGATTGAATAATCAGAGAGTACAATTGGGTTCATTGGGATGTGTTTCACATGGGAAGAGCATATCCTCGACTAGTGCGGGTCAAGGGTGACTGTTAATAATTTTCCAAACATTGCTTTGGGTACGTTCAGTAAAATCACAAGCGACATTATGTAAAACTTGAACTAGTACATGGAATAGAAATATGAGGACACGGTTGAACTCATTGTGCTGATATTCGTTTAATGAGACCTTCACCTTGAATGCTATGGGTCGATGGTGGAAGTTAGTTTTTCTGAATTTTGTGGAAGAAGAAAAAAATTACTTTTTATTTATTTTATTTGAAACCACCATTTTGAATGATTTGTGGCGGGGATCGCCCAAACTCCCAATTTATATGGTGGAAACCCCTGGTATTCTCTTAGTTAATCTTTAAAACTGAATTTACTTAATGAGCCAACTTAACTTGTTAAATTAAAAAACGTAAGTTAATAAGTTGGCTCCTCTTTTTCTTGAGTTTCGGGAAAGCGTTGGAAAAGGGAGGCTTGGGGAGAGCGTTTGGAGGATCATCTTTTCCAATGAAAAACACTCTCAATCAAAGAGAATCCACAGGAATCAAATAATGGGGATGACTCTTGAGCCCGAATCGAAAACACCTTTGGGGTGCAATGAACGCCAACACCACTATCTCATCAACTTCATCTTCTTCCTCCTGCCACCTCCAACAAACTATCAAGGTAGGGGTTTTTATATATGTTTGAATTTTTTTATTAACTCTTTATATCCTAAATTAATAACGATGATGGCCAAAAAAACATGGCCATCGTTCCTCACATAAACCATGCTCCTCATTCTTTTTATTCTTCGCGCATTCTTCATGCATTCTTCAAAGCCTAATATTTATAGGCACTGAAAATACTATTCATGGATGAGCATGATATATGGATGCGAATCCCTCGATTCAGGGATCGAAAATATGTGATCATTTAATTTTTCAGTCTTTGAACGAAGCTGAAATGGATTGCGGAAGGAGGCAACCAAATATTTATTGGCGCTAGAAATGCAATATTCTATTGAGCGTGTTATACGGACAGGGAGCCCATGACCTGAGGATCGTGAATATGCGATCATTTTATTTTTCAGGTTTTGAATGAAGATGCAGTTTCCTGTGGAAGGGGAAATGCGGAGGCACAATTTTGACGTGTCTTTGGGGTGTAGCTCCGGGCGAGATAGGTGATGTGATGGCGGTTTTTGAGGAGAGTCAAGGAGGCTTCACGCGGGAATGTGGAGGTAGGCTGAAGGGTGACCAACATGCAAGAAAGAAGTGACTGCGACAGTCCATCAAAACTGCTATATGCGGTATAGTTGCGCGAGTAGGAGGCCAGGATGGCGGCAGGCCGAAGGGGTGAAGCTCCCGAGCGGTGCAGTGACCAAGTGGACGATAGGGTGTGGTTTTTCATGTGCGCATATAGGGTGGTGTGAGCAGGGTAGTGTTTATCACAGTGGAAGTTTGATCGATGACTGGGCATTGAAATTTTACATTGTTGAGCATGTGCAGCAGGGCATGAAGCTAGAAAATAAATAATGAAAAAGGATAATTGTATTGTTAATGTATTGACAAAAGATAAGTAAAAAAATTATGGCAATTAAAGAGGAAATCCGTTGAATAATGGGATGCATTCCAAATTGGAGAGGAGTGGGTTTGTGTGTAGAATGTGGGAATTGATGTAAATGAATTGTAAATAATAATACTAATATAATAATGATATTATTATTTTTGGTTCTAAAACCATAATTCGTCCAAAAATTGTCAATGGGACCATGGTTTCACAAACCATTCGTGGCATTGCGATCAAGACTTCGAGACAAAAATTATGAGTCCAAAATTGGATGCCTTTTTCAGGGTTTTTGGGTCATGTACCTGAAATGCTCAAAAACCAATATATTATTATTATTATTATTAAAACGTCGACCCTCGATAACTTCTACTTGTAAAGTCCAATTGACATACCATATACGACACTGAAAACCAAGTATTGAGACGGTCGTTTTGGTATACCACACTTTAGTTTTGGACAATGTTGGGGTATGATCGGGTTGGATTAAACACTAATACAACCATGCCCTCAGGACTAAAAGGCCAATAACATACAGAATGAGAATCTAATTGATGCACCGTCTATCGTGTTGAGACCCCTTTTATATGGAGGTCCATTGGGATACATCTTCACGGGAATTCGTGGCATCTGTATTATCGACATGTGGATTGAGGAGTGGAACCTTCTGGAATTAGGCAAGGTTAGTGAGAGAACCTTTTACCTGGCTGTAACATGAGAAAGGGATCCTTCGTTGTTATGTTGTACTAGGATCATGTGTGGGTATGATGATGTACTAGGATCCTTTATGGGTCTCTTAAACTTGGATCCAATGTGGGTCTGATGATGTTCTAGGATCATGTGTGGGCCTATTGTACTAGGATCCTTTGTGGGTCTGATGATGTACTCGGATCCTATGTGGGTCTGTTGTACTAGGATCTTCCGTGGGTTGGATGATGTTCTAGAATTCTATGTGGGTCTGATGACTTAGGATCCTATGTGGGTCTTCCTCTTAATAGAGTAATAAGATTCATTAGTTACATCTAATCGTCTCTACAAATATACCTATGTTATACCTGGTGTGAGCTTAGTCATTACCTTTATATTATTCTTCATTGTGGTGTACCTGTGTGGTACTTACCTTCGTGGTGATACCTTTGTGGTATTCTTCTATGGTGTACCTGTGTAGTACATACCTTCATGGTGATAAATTTTTGGTATTCATCTGTTTTTCGTACATGTGTGGTACTTACCTTCAAGGAAAACTTTACTTCATGGAACAGTTGTACATTGACTAAGGAGTTGGGCCTTGTGTTTCCTCATGAATGAGATGGGAAATATTTGATAACATAACAATATGTATGGGAATATACCTAATTAGGGTTATCATTGGTTTACATTCATTTTGGATTATCTTTTGTGGATTTTGTGAGACATTGACCATCTTAGGGACCCCATTGCGTATCATTATTCTCTCCCCTACACGGGCTTCACCCGCACCAAGTTGTGTTTGGTGTAGATGATGTACAACCCTGATCAAGGCTGAGGGTACCTTGACAGGAAGGTTCCCTAAGGTGGACCATACGGAATGTCGGTACGCATAGGAAATGGGTGGACGTGGAATGATGAAGAGGCAATATGTACCTACCCTTCAGGTAGGAAACTCAATGGATGACCCCGTAGTTTTCTTTATCCATCAACAGTTGTGTTGTATTTATAGTTGTACTTGTACCTTTACAATTGGTCTTGTATTCTGGCCCCTCTTACATTCATCACTCTTTTTTCTATACAGTTTACTTATGTTCGTATCTTGTTGTGTGCTAGGTTGATTGTGCTTTCAATATAAAAAGGAAATGCCTTCCCAGTTTTAGGGGGTATGACTTTTAGTTCTAGTCTCCAGTCCCTAGCCTATGGAAGGCGACCTTTGGGTAGTGACGGCACAAGCCCCAAGCGACGGGTTGTGACAAATTGGTATCAGAGGAGTCAGTTTTACAATAGAACATAGAAATCTGATCTTTTTAATGGAAACAGTGTTAAGTGCAGTGACTGTGATTATTAGTTTTAGGAATCCAGTGTTGGGGTGGCCTCTGACGTATCCATACATTATGACCCTGACTATTGATTTCCGACTCAGTGCATGAAAACACTGATTGCATGTGTGTTTTGATAAGTTTTCTTGTGTTTCTATAGATTCAGATCTCCGGGTATAACATAAGGATGGTGGCATACCTATTATTTATTAGGATTCCACTACATAGATAGCTAGATATGATTCATGAGAGAGTACATGATGATGGACCACTGAGCGATGAGGCTTCTGTGCAGGGCCTCTAACTATGTTGGAACCTTCAGGTGGTGTACCAGCAGCACCACCACCCATTGGGAAATAGTTACCACCAGACACACTGGCAGACGGTGCATGCTGACTGAGCGCATTTTACGACTTCCAGCATTTTAGGCCTCTGAGGGTTCGGGGAGAGACAGATTCCTCTATGGTTGAGGGATGGCTGGAGGTGGTTGCTAGAGTCTTCTGCCTAGTGGAGACACTATAATAGCAGATGGTGTTCTAAGATACTAGTCTTTTTCAGTGATTGACCATGATGATGGTCCGCATTGTGATGAGGTTTCGGTACATGGACCATTACCCAAGATAGTACCTTTGTGTACTGTGTCAGCTATATCACTACCCTTTGGTCAGCTGTTACAACCAACAGTACAGGTAAATGAAACATATAGGGTAATTTCCTTATGTGTGATTCAGTATCAGATACTCCTCAGGTTTTGAGTTGAGACCGACTCATAGGAAACTGAGGACTGTCATGAGGAGGTTTCCGAGTGTTCTCTTGAGCTTCTACAGCTTCAGAATGATGACATTTCTGTAGAGGATTATTGATCTAGGTGTACTTATAATTCCTGGTACTCGATAAATACGATCCGATCAGTTCTTCGGGGATCAAACTTTTGAGGGTAGTGTGTTTAAAGACGTTCAATCCAGCACTATTCCTCTATTCATTCCTACTTATGCTGGGGAGCTAGGGGGTACCTTTGTGGTTGAATGTTAATTGGTTGATAGGATACATACATTGAATGTTATTAGTGGGAAACATGAAACTAGAGCTAGTCTTAGAGTCTTGGGTGGGTAAAAATATTTCGAGAAGGAGAAGTGTTTGGGACAGATGAATCTGTCAGGCTGCAAACGTGGTAAAAAATCTAGGGAGCAGCATTGGTTGGTGTATATTTCGACATGTTACAACAACCCACCATTGTGTTCCCCACCTGGCTCAGGGCCCTGAGGGACATGTGAAGGGGGTAGTTGCATGCGGTCAAGGAGTGAAACTCAATGGCACTAGGAATGATTCTAGGTACAATATGTGTCTACTACTAGCTATTGTATCAATAGACATAGGTACCAATCAATACTTCCTTCAAAGAATCTAGTCGCAGACCTAGAGTTTCTGGTTAAACCGTTGAATTGACCCTCATGTCTGGAGTTAGACTTGGGAGGAGACTCGATAATCACACTTAAGCCGATGGTGTGATATGACCCTTGAGGCGAGAGTTTTGGTTGGAACCTCTTGGTGGCCACATATAGGCCTTATGACATTAGTTTGGGTATAACTGGAAATACCCAATTCATACTTAGATGGACCATATTAGGCATAATGGTTGTGTTTTATCTACAATGTTGGGATTAGGTTTTTCTTAGTCTGAAAAAATGAAACCCAGACATCACAGGATAAACTCCTGTAGAGGATAGTGTGACTGATCACTCGTGAGTCTTCCAGCCTCACCCCCATGGCAGAAAAAGTTATTAGTTTTCAGTTCCCAACATGAGGGGCTAGAGTTCCTCCATGGCAATGACTTTGAGATGTTTTATACTCATGTGAAGGGTAATATGGATGAAAATTCACTCAACAAGAGGTCTGGCTTGCAGCTTCTAAGTGAGGCGATAGAGCATCTATCCACTTTATAGATATCCTTTGTGGATTAAGATGGAGCAATGATTCTTCAGTCTCTTACCTTCACTCACCCACTTCTTTATGCAGTCAGAGAGGCGTAGTGTGGGGACACTGAATGTGAGGATTGATGTTGTTATATATCCTTTGGGAAGACACCTGATGGATTTTCTGAAGGTGAGGAGATCATCATCCTCTTCAGAGGACTTACCATGGTACCAATTGCGTTGTAGAAGGATGTGTTGAGGGAGTTCTATACGTACCCTCTGGCAGTACATCCTGGTGTGGTGAAGATGTACCAGGACCTTCAGCATAGTGCTGGTTCCCAGGGTTGAAGAAATCAGCAGACGATTTTGTTTCATGAAGCCTCACTTATTAATTAATGAAAACTGCTCAGAGATGGATGATGTCTTATAGCGACAGGAGGAGGGAGATAATGTCTGCCTACGGGTCTCACCTAGACGAGGTTTGCAGAGATTTATCCAGGGGCCATGTTATCACTGATGTATATCAGTCCTTTTCTGATACTTCGTAGGGTAGGTGATGTTGCATACTGCTTGGATCTTCCAAATTAGTTATAGAGGGTATGTGGCATCTTCCACGTATTCTAGTTGATGGGATACGTGAACGACCCATCTCACATTATGGACCATGACGATCAATACTTAGAAGATGGTGTGTTATTTATGGAAGTTCCAAGGAATATTGTGTATCGACGTGACAGAGTCCTTTTTAGGCAATCTATACCATTGGTGCGTGTATATTGGCGGCACAGGAACCTCTAGGAGAGCACATGAGGGTGGGAGGATCAGATTCAAGCTCAGTACCCTCTTTTGATAGTTTTGTCATTGTTGTGGATTTTGGGGATGTAAATCCCTAAGGTGGGGGAGTTTAATGTCCCAGAAATTATGAATAATTTTATTTAATTATATGGAAATATTTTGAGACCGTGAAATATGGTGTCAGGCGATTCTGATGCCCGGAGTGCCCGGAAATATCCGTCGAAGTTTGGATGAGTTTTAATTAGCGTGCATAAGAAGTTTTCCTGATAATTAGAATAACTATTATATGGTAACATGGATCAGAATTCAGAGTGTATAGTTGTGTTTAGGATAGTGGGGTTACACTTGGTGCGACTGATGTTTAGTCGACGTGGGCCTCCTGTGAAAAAACCAAAAAATGGCATAACCGTAAATAAAAAATTAAAAAAAAATATTTTATTTTTCAAATGCTTATACTCACAAAAGGTAGCTCGGATTGAAAATCCATGACCACCATTGAACTCATGAGGCATGCTTTATTTAAGTAGATACTAAATTTGGTCGGCGCAGTCCTCCAGTGAAAGTTAGTTTTTTGCCATAAATAAAATAATTAAGTAACAATTATTTTTTTGTAAAATCCTTATCATTTAAATGGTAACTCGGATTTAAAAGCTGAGAGTACCATTGGAACCATTGGGGTGTTTTTCCCTTTGGGCAGAGCCTACCCTCGACTAGCACAGGTTGAGGGTGTCTGTTAATAATTTTTCGGACTATGTTTCGGGTAAGTTCAGTAAACGCACGGGTGGCTTCATTTATCCTTTGAACCAGTACTCGGAATTGAAATTTGAGGACACTGTTGAAGTCTCAATGCTGATATTCAATTAAGGATACGTTCCCCTTGACCGCAGTAGGTCTAGAGAATATGTTTGTTTTTCATATTTTTTTGGGAGAAGAACAAAGTAAAATAAATAAATGTTTATTTATTTTATTTGAAACCTCTATTTTGATTTCTTGGTTGTGGGGACCACCCGAACTCCCTATGTATGTAGGGGAAACCATTGGTATTCCCCTAGTTAATGTTCCAACATCAATTTACTTAATGTGTAAACTAAACTTGTTAAAATAATAAACATAATTTAATAAGTTGGATCCACTTTTTCTTGAGTTTGGGGGAAGCATTGGAAAAGGGATAATTGGGGAGAGCTTTGGGAGGATCATCTTCTCCAATGAAGAATACTATACAATGATGATCATAATCTAGAATCATTTAATGAAGATAGTGCTTGAGCTTGGATCTGAAACATCGTGCTGGAGCAATGAAGGCTAACGTCACTATCTCATCGACATCGTCTTCTTCCTCACGCCACCTCCAACGGGCTATCGAGGTAGGGGATTTTATATATGTTTGAATTTGTTTTAATCATTTTTCATATCCTAAATTAATGATGATGATGGCCAAATGAACATGTCTATCATCCCACACATAAACCATGCCCCTCATTCTTTTTATTCATTGTGTGTTCTTTGTGCATTTTTCAATGCCTAATATTTATTGGCACTGGAAGCACAAAGTTTTGATAATAGCGATATATGGACGTGAAGCTCTCGATGTAAGGATCATAAATATGCAATAGTTTAATTTTTTTTAGTATTGTAATGAAGCTGCAATGCCTTGTGGAAGGTGGCAGAAGAAATATTCATTGTTGACGAAAATGCAATATTTTGTTGAGAGTGACATATGGACACGGAGCCCTCGACCTGAGGATCATGAATATGCCATTATTTAATTTTTTAGGTTCAGAATGAAAATGTAGTGGGTCGTGGAAGGGGAAATGTGGAGGAAAATTCTGCCGTGTCTTTGGGGTGTAGCTCTGGGAGGGATATGCAGTGCGACGATGGTTTGTGAAAGGAGTTGAGTTGGATTCATGAGGGAAACCATGGGTAGGCTGAAGGGATACATGCGTGTACGAAACGGGTGACTACTGTGGTCTAGAAAGGCTAGTACATTTGGTATGACGGTGCGATCGGGATGCCAGGATAGCCGCATGCTGTAGGGGTGCGGCTCCCAAGCGGTGAGGCGGCCAAGAAGAGAACGTTGTACGGTGTTTCCGGTGTGTGTATAGGGTGGTAAGAGCAAGGTCGTGTTCATCCCTACGGAAGCGTGATCGACGGATGGGAGTTGAGAGTTTACATTACTGACCGTGTGTAGCAGGGCATAAAGTTGGAAAAAAATTGTGAAAGGGGATAATTAGAGAGAGAATGCGTTGAAAAAAGGTATGATAAAAATTTAATTCAATAAAAAATGAAATCCATTAAATAAGGGGAAGCGCAAAAAATATGAGATTTGTGGGTTTGTTTGTGTAATGTGAGAATTGAATTAAATGAATTGAAAATAATAATAATATAATAATGATATTATTATTATTTTTTGTAAAACCATAATTCTTCCATAACATATCCATGAATCCTCTGTTTCACAAATTGTCAATGATAGTGTTACCCTGACTTTAATATAGAAATTCTGAGTCCAATATTTGATGACTTTTTCAGGTTTTTGTATCAGGTACCCTAAAAGCTCAAATAACAATAATATAATGTTATTATTAAATCTTCAACCCTCCATATCTCATGTGTGTGGCTTCCGATTGACTTACCATCTATGGTACCAGAAACCATTGGTCGAGACAGCCCTTTTGTTATACCCCACTTGTGTTTTTGATAAATTTGGGTATGTCTGGGTTGGATTGAACACGAATCTGATCGGGCCCTCGGGTCTAAAAGGATAATAACATACAGACCAAGCATCTGATTGACACATTGCTTGTCGCAGTGAGAACCCTTTAACATGGTGTTCCATGGGGATAATTCTTCATGGGACATCGAGGATGTTGGAGTATCGACCTGTGGATTGAGGAGAGGACCCTCCTGGAATCATGATAACATTGCGCGAGAATCTTATAGCTGGTTGTAACATGAGAAATGGATCCTTTGTGGGTCTGTTGTACTAGGATCCAGTGTGGGTATGATGATGTACTAGGAACCTATGTGGATCTGTTGTACTAGGATCCTCTGTGGTTCTGATGATGTACAAGGATCCTGTGTGGGTCTGTTTTAATAGGATATTATCCGGGTCTGATGATGTACTATGATACTGTGAGTGTCTTCTGTACTAGGATCCTTTGTGGGTCTGTTGATGTCCTCAGATCCTGTGTGGGTCTGATGATTTGGGATACTATGTGGGTATGCATCTTAATATAGTAAGATAATTCAGTAGTTATATTTAATCATCTCTACTACTGTACCTAAGATATACCTTGTGTGAGATTAGTCATTACCTTTGCGGTATTCTTCTATGTGGCGTACATGTGGGGTACTTACCTATATGTTGATGCCTTTATGGTATTCTTTGGCGGCATATCTGTGTGGTACATAACATTATGGTGATACCTTTGTGGTATTATTCTGTGTGGCATACCTTTGTGGTACTTACCATTATGGTAATCATTCCATCATGGAACATTTATACTTTTGATATGAATTTGGTTTTTATGTTTCCTCTTGAATGAGTTGGGTAATATTTGATAACTTTGGTATATGTATGGGCATATACCTAAGTGGGGTTATCATTGGATTACATGCCTTTCGGTTTATCCATTGTGGATTCTGTGATACCTTGAGGGTCGTGGGGTCCCTACTGATTATCTTCATACCGACCCCCACACGGGCGTTGCCCGCACATTGTTATGTTTGGTGCATATTATGAACAACACTATTTGAGGATGAGGGTACCTATACTGGACGGTGCTCGGAGGTGGACCATACGATGTGTCAGTACGCAGAGGACACAGGTGGACGTGGAGTGCTGAGGAGGTGATATGTACCAACCATTCATGTAGCAATCTCGGAGGATGAACCAGTAGCTATATTTCTGTTTATTCTGTTGTATTGTATTTCTGGTTGCAGTTATTTTTTTACTATTGGTATGGTATTCTGGACCCTCTTACATTCAGCAATCTTTTTCCTATATAGTTTACTTATGTTCATAACTTCCTGTGTGATTGGTTGAGAGATTTTACTGGATATAATGGAAATGCTTTCCCTTTTTTAGGGAATATGCCTTTCTGTGCTAGTCTCCAGCCCATGGCCTATGGAAGGTAGGCTTTTGGTAGTCACGGTATGGGCCCCAGGAGATAGGTCATGATAACATGAGTGAACTATAACTACTAAGATTGTATGATGAGTGAACTCATGATACTATGATGGACATGGAAGTGAACTGTGACTATAATGATGGTACGGGGAGTAATACTTAATTACTAAGATGTTCTTAATAGTGATGTCTTATCTACTATAGAAATCATTATATGGTTATGTGTTTCCCACAATTCCAGGTCTTATTCCTATCTTATTCTTTTGAAGAATATTTTCTTTACATCATTTGATTTATGTCTTATGAACATCCAATCATTATGCCCAAATTTTGGATAAGATCTTTGATATGCAGGGAATGATCTTCTATTTATAGGATCACATTATTACACACTTATACTCATGGTTATGCTTACATGTCTCCCTTGATTTCCATTACTGAGCATTTGATCACACCACGTTTTTTCAATTCCCTAGGGTTTTGATGATATGTACTATAATTGATATGTCCATAAAGGTTTCTATTATAGAGGAACCTAGTGGGATATTTTTAGCACACATATATTCTAGTGAATATGTTTCCATTTTTTCAAAGTTAATATTACAAATATGGGCTTTGGGTGACTATTTGTATAATATTTAAGTATTTTCCAAATGTTTTATAATGTTAATGATTGAAAATGGAAGGTCTCTATAAATATCATTAAATTATCCATCACCTAAATCATATGAATGAACTATAAATATTATTATCATAGCTTGATGGATGGACTAAAAACCCCTCTCTTTTCATACATGGATAAGATGTAAAACATTATAAAGTATAACATCACATCCAGGTTCACCAATCAATGATGAATTATCAATCAAACAAAATTGTAAAAAATGGAAAATCAATTACCACCTCTATAAAAATGGTATTTACTTCGTAAATAGTGATGTAATGAGCATTGAACAAGCTCATTACAATCTCATATATTATATTTTCATTTATCTACCACCACCCAAATAATAATAAAATTTCATCGGCTCTTATTCAATTTTGTAGCACCTAGGTTTTTAAGCTACTATATCAGTTTCCATGAGTCTGGTCACTACATGAGATCATCCATGACACCCCTTACCATATAGGATATTAACTTTCATTTTGTGTTAATAAAGGTAAAATAGGAATATTATACCCACACATCAGAGTAAGACCATAGAAAGGATAATATCAATTGATATAAAAACCAAATTATGTTTTACAAGAATTAACATATGTGAGGGGTGACAAAAGACAACTGAAACATAATATAAGCATGGATTTTATAAGAAAATTTTAGGTATCTATAAAAATACAAACTCCAATTCCAAATAAAAATAAACGATCTGGAAATGTTCGGATGTCCAAACTCATTCCTAACATCCTAGGCTCTAAACCATCATTCCATTCACAATCTAAGAACCAAGTTTTTTTCATAAAGATATACAATAAAAAATTAGAATCTTCTTAGGTAATAAAGTGCCACAGAGTCTTATGAATGGTGTGAGTACAACTCAGTAGGCCACCAAAATAGTTTATCATTAATTATCAATTCTACACAAAAGTGTACGATGATAATCAAAATTCACAAAATATTGAGGGAGAAAAAAGAAGCATGTTTCACATTTACTCAATACTTATTTGACCATGTTATCTTTTTTATGCAATATTTAAATACAACAAACCAAAGCACTGCATCCCTGTTGAAATCCTACTCCATATCAAAAATGGGTAATATCCTTTTAGTCAAAATGAGAATTAACTATTTTGTTCATTTTAACTGTATACAATGGAGAATATGTCATTGTAATAGAATTATTATCATACATTGGGATCATAGATCCTAAATCCATTATGCCAAACTTTTCCATCAATATGAGAGTAGAAATCCAATTAGAAATCATAAACTAGAAAAAACATTGATGTTCTCTAGAGAATCAGTCTAGCCAAACCCAAACATATGGATAAATGTAAAATACACTAGACATAAAATAAATTAGTGGGTCTTAGAGCATCATACTATCATGAAATATGAGAGTAGATTCTTATTCCAATGTCTCACATGTACATATTATGACATTGAAATTTTTATTTATTAGATAAACATATTTTCTATATTATCATCCCATTTTCAAAGGTCCCAAAAAACTCTTAAACTGATTTCATTGAATACATAAAACTAGAACCATTTTTATTGAAATTAACACCAAAATCAACTATATGTTTTAAAATATTCTATTAGAACACCCCACTAAATCATGGGTATTATATATGAAAAACTAAACCATTACCCTAGTATTTTATTTCCATTTCCAACTATTTATACGATATGATAAATATTATACATTAAAATTAACCCCCTCCCAATTTCAAATCATCATTTGAAATAATTTAAAAATCCCATATTCAAGTCACATATATGTCAACACCTACCTTTGAAACATTAAACACATTCAAAAATAATTATCAATCTTTGAAATCCATAACCAAGTCAAAATCAGAGACAACTCATTTAGATAATTTAAAAGACCTATTAGGCATGTTAGGAAAATCCAAAAATAATAATTTCAATTATCTATTTAACAATGACCAAATAACAAATTCAATAGCCTATCAGATTAAAAAATCCATTTATCACATCCCAACATTTAACAATTTATTTCACCATTTTCACTTGATATTCATAACCCATGGATATCCTATGTTTGGTCTAGAATCATCAACATGCCCAACAAGGACTTTGAAGAGTCATGCATATAAAATTAAGTACTAAAATGGAATTCCATAGTTAGTTAAATGTAAACCAACAAGGACTAAAATTTAAACTACTATATAAATAAATAAATCATCAATTTTATAAGAAAATCTTAATAACCACCTGCTGAATGTTTTTAGAAAACTACTCATCCATCCTTTTCCATTGGTCCTTATTTAAATAAAAATCAACATCACAAAATAGAATGCATAATAAAAGGTTTTTAAAGGATTCAAATGGTAATAAAACATTAATCATTGCCTCTTGAATAAAATGGAATGAAACAGAGTCAAAGTCATACCTAGGAATTCTATTTTAAACTAGAGACACTCCACATTCCTATAAATCAACGGAAAATCACCTGTGGAGGAGGGGATTTTTAGTTCACCCCTTAGTTGTTGGGGGTCGAATGTCGGAGAAAATTAAGGAATAAATCATTATTATTGGGAAAAAAATGTAAAAACACTAGTTTTAGTTATGTTCATGGTTTGGCAGCCCGATTATAAAAATCATACTTAAACTATTTACTTATAACTATATTAGAGAAAAATATTCTCTATAGATTTACTGGGAATCTATAAGGATTGAAAAACGATACAATGTCTTTTCATTCAGCATTTTCATGGTGGAACTCGAGCCTCATAGTGTCCTAGAGATACTCCACCTGATTTCCCAAACTTTTCACCCCTTCAGTAGGTCTTTGTTTCATGGAACATGGTTTCTACTAACAGTGAACAAATCATGATTCAGGAAAATATTCATCTCTTTATACTCATCTTCAAATCTTGATCACTAAAAACACCCCCAGGACCAATCCTTCTCACTAAAACCAATCCATAAACCAAAACATAAATCAGTGAAATAACACATCATAGGTCTCGGATCATACAAATTAAAAGGATAGAATTAAAAAAAACATTCCACATTCAACACTATGGGAAATAATTATCTGTTCAAAGGGATAAAAGACAACTAATATGTATCAATCCATCAAAAAATGGTGACGAGCTGATGATCATCATATCATGGAATGGAAATATAGGTTGAAGAGACTTTAGGATCATATATAACTAACTAATAATAGGTCTCCATAATTATCTACTAAATGTTACCCAATTATGTGACTCATGATATATAGTAAATTTTAACAAGAATCCATGTTTTAAAAAGGAACAAATGGATCATGTATTCAATATATAAAGTGCATCTTATAAAATAATTTCTTTATTAATGAAAATTAGAGGTATTTATTATCTAAATTACATGATTTAAAATTATGAAGTAACATATATTTCCATTCCATGAAAAATAAATTTGTTATTTTAGGATGAAAATGGGTTACCAAGACGCTAAATTATTCAAAGGTAATAACACCAACATATGTGAATAATTTCTATAGTAAAATATTGTTTTCAATGACTACATTGAAAATTAGGAAATAGAAATAATTTTTCTCAATTTAGTTAATGTAGATGTGAGCGGGACTATTAAATCCATATGTAATTTATGGAAGAAGGTGTTATGTAATGTTTATTTAGGAGCATAAAAATATGTAATGCCTGATTATCATCACCAAAAAAATTTGTATTGATGTGAATTTCCCATTATTGGAGGATAACTATGAAAATACATTGTGTGGAAATTTACATATTCATTAAAGAATATGATATGGAAGTTACTGATAAGTAGAATAATGTTTATCTTTAAATTCATCAAATATGTTATCATATTTCAATGCTAACTACTTAATAAAATTGTCTCAATGAGTGTGGGAATAAAATATCCTAAAATATATATCAAATAATAGTCTTTGAAAAGAATTTATTGGTGTCCTGTAAGAATGAATAAGTGATGAATTTAGTTTATTTCTCTAATAGATCATTATTATATGATATTTAATAGAAGATGATGTAGGTGATATAGTATAAGAATAATGAAGAACCCAAATAAATTTATTTTTTAGAATCAAATAATTTATTATCAATAAGGATAATAATAGGATGTGTCATCCTCATTAGAGTAAATGTATATTACATGGATATTCATATGAAAGTAGGTAATTTAAATGATTAATAAATGTTGGTGAGATTTTTTTAAACATGGATTAAAATGTTACATAATGTAATCATATTTATCGAATTAGTATGAAAATTTAAAGGAGATAAATGAAGATAATATAGAGGAAGGTGATATTGTGGTCAATGTCTTAGGATGAGATTTTAAGTTTATACAGGAATTTGACAATGAAGTTGAAAGAGAGGGAAAAAATAGTTATAATAAAAAAATGAAACTATTCATCAAGAGAATATAATTCAGGGAATTATAATCAATTACAAGATAACTTTAGTTCAGACATTGAAAATGAACGGTAAAAAGAGAACCTCACTCATATATCAAGTGAATGATTTGTTTAAGGATATTCTTAATGAGCTATAACAAATATAAAAGATAAAAATATTGGATGTTATTACAAGTAAACGTTATAATAGAATCATTAAGAAATGTTTTTTTTCCCGATTCATCAAAAGGAATACAATGTAGTGACATGGAATTACAAATAGATGATGTGAAAGGAATAACTCCCAATTAAATTTGTTATTACTGTTGATAAAATTTCACATAAGGATCATTTGGATACCATGGGTCAATTCATAGTTTTGAAATATATAAATCTATTCAAAATATATCCAATTAATATTAAAAAATTTCTTCCTAAAAAGATTAATTGATGTGGAATGTTACATTGAATATCTATGATGGATTTTTATTTATTAATATGAGATCCATTTGTTCTTATTAAGGAAGTCATTATATAGAATAAATGAGACACCAATATCATGGTACCCCACTCATTATAAATAAATCTATAATCTCAAATTTCATAGTAAATGTGTTTATAAAAAACTCTATTTTATGAAAAAAAATATAATGGATGTCGATGGTCATTAATATTGATTATATTTATTTGGGTGGACAAAATTATACTAAATGATGCATATTTTTATATTATATGATGTCCAAGTTTGATATGTCCATGATTAAAGAGGTGAAATTTTACATTGACTAATATGAAATTTACAAATTAAATGGATTTTGTAGTTATCCAAAATATATTCAAAGGATGTTATTGAAATTGTTGGAATAGAGGATTATTAGCTAATGATTACTCCTACTGATAAATTGAGGGAATATTTTAGGACCTTTATGGAATTGTGGATTGTGTGAAAAATTAAAAGAAAATTACTATGAAATCAGTATAGAAAATTACCACATAGATCAATACAATATTTTACATGTTTGAGGTTTTCAAATAAAAAATCCATCCAATGAAGAAAAACATACTTATAATAGATATAATACTATATCATTTCATCGATATAGTGACCCTTGGGAATTTTTTATCATAAATCATGACATTTGAAGTTTATTATTTACATGAATTCTTGATAGGTATTATGTAGTAATGATTAGAATTAAATATTATGTGGTGGTTATTTTTCTTTCAATTTATGAAATTTTATTTATAATTAGAAATTCAAGATATATTTTATTCCCAAATCAATATGTTGAATGCATATTTATCACATTGGAAGGTTTTCAATGTATTATGATAAAAACAACTCACATATCAGTGTATTTGTGAGATATTAAATAAATTATTTTAACAATAATGTTATATCAATCAATTAAATACATTAATTCATCATTAAAAGATAAATAACATTGATATTAAATAACATTTCATTAAATGTATGGTTGACCAAAGGAATTATTTTTTAGAGTATAACTCAACATAATATCACGTTTTAGATATCATTAATATTGAATTACAAAAAAATACCACTAAGATGAATCTACTGGATTATGGTTTCTAACCAACCACATAGTTGACAAAAGGAACCCCCACCCCACACCAAAGAAAATAAATATTTGGCAAAATTTAGTTACTCATTATTGAATTAAATTTCTGTAATTCTAAATGCCTCTTTAGAAGTTAATGTAATGATATTTTTATGTGATGTCTAAGGGGATTAGTAATACATATATTACTTGTGGATATGTGACTCAAGAGAATATGTCACTATATAATTGTTTACTAATAAAAATGGGAGACAATAATTTTGTCTAGGTGGAGTGAATAAATGATTATTTTGGGTGTAAAAGGACTTTTAAATGTGGTGATGATGAATAAAATCTAAAAAGAGATTCCATGAGGATCATATCACTTACTAATGGTTTATCATGGTGAACCAGTATAATGTGTGTTTAATGTGGGTGTTCAGTGAATCCCCAATGAATTATCTAATGATATATGATTTTAGAGCACAACAAATACCAGTTATAATTTTTTCATATTTGAAACATTTATTCTCCATTGGTTATTCATTGTATAATTTAGTTTTGAGGAGTCTTCATAAAAAATAAAGATGTTTCTTTTTTGGAAAACCCCTTAAGAGATTATTGGTGTGCATTTTTTTTACAATGGATTGTGGTTAGACATCCAATTAATAAAAAATG
Organism: Viscum album; assembly: GCA_963277665.1. Taxonomy (NCBI): domain Eukaryota; kingdom Viridiplantae; phylum Streptophyta; class Magnoliopsida; order Santalales; family Viscaceae; genus Viscum; species Viscum album. The sequence continues at coordinate 1,433,690,814 of OY728163.1, forward strand.
ATGGCATATAAGCATGATATATGATGTAGATAATGTATTAAATCCCACTGAATGAGTCAAGTGTTGATGAAATGTGTTTAGAATTCAAGGTGTTTTATTAAATATTATTGGAATATAATTCCTTAATAATGTCAAGATTAATGATAATCATGGTATCATTTGTCACACCATTCCAAAAACATCACAAGATTCATTCTGGTAATGTCATAAGTATTTTTTATTCCATGATATCTTACTTCATATCATAACTAATATTTACATAATTATTCCAAATTTCCAAAAAGGTAATTAAATATTATATCATTGTGATATTTTTTATTAGTATTGCATTTTATAATATAGTTATTATTCCAATATATAGAATGGAGTGTTTTTATTGAAATTTAATTCATATTTTGATGTTCTGTGTATAAAAATTATTATATGAGAGATCATGGAATTTTCAAGATGGTTTGGGTCAATTTTGGAACACACTATGACAGAAGGCTCATTTTTGTAGTGGATCAAGGAATATGTTTTATTTTTATTAATTTTGAGTCTCCTATTGTGACATATATGTTCACACCAAGACCCATTCAAGGATGAATTTTAATTTTTTGATATAACCTATCATGATCTAACTCGGGTTTCCTAACTATCTATAAATCAAGATATTACAAACATAGCTCCAAATGCATTCCTAATACTAAGGGGAACCCAAATAATTGGAATTTATAAATACATATGAGAACTATTTTTTCATAATAGAATTTCTGACATGATAACATGAAGGAATATAATTTTTGGATTCCAAAATATATGAAAAATAGAAAAGAAACAAAAGTACAAAATACAGATGATTCAAAGAAAAAAACATAAAAATGAAAAAGAATAAAAAACCATATCCATGTGACATGTATTCACCCACTAGATCACACTCTATAAAAAAGAACAATCTAGTAACCAAGCAATGGCACATTTCCCGTACATGAATCAAACAAATCAACATTTACATGATTCCCAAAGTGCATTATGGGTGTGACAAAATTAGTCCATCTATTATCCCTTCATGTTTATCAAAAATACTATAAATTATAATCTATTTTTGATCTTATTAATAAAAAAATCATGAGATTAAATTTTAAATATTTTAATATGAAACAAGGAAAAAAACTCTTCACCAAAATTTTAAAACAAATAAATAAATTTGGTTTAATATAAATTTCATAAAAATAATAGAATATATTTCAAATTCTATATGAATGGAAAATATATACCATTTTATAACAAAAAGTTTGTTTTGGGAAGATCATCAAACAATATTTTTGATAAACATCTCCCTAGTGTGAAAGCTACTTTAATACCATAGGCCTATGGCATACGAGATAACAAATTAGAGTGGTAATATACCACAAATTGGGCTTCATGTTGTTTTTTATCCTTTAATAACAATCCTAGGGGGTAAGATTTTATCCTCAATGAGGGATCTCTATCATGGAATATATATTACCCAAATTCCTATTTTTTAGGATACAATATTGGTTTCAATACAATCATATACCCAAGACAGTCTTTATGTGGACTAGAGGGAATTCTTAATCACCGTAATATTGAAAATAGTGACTGGTCACCAAGAACTAACCATTGGAATGAACATTCCATTAAAATAACTGATAAAATCAAACCGTAATAAAATTATTAATATAATGAAAAAAATGCGAAGTGTAAAAGAATCAAAATTAATGAAATTACATCTACTAAAAACCACAATCAAATAACAGTGGAAAAGAAAAGGAAATAACTTGTCTCAGTGTGAAACATTTTCACCTACAATATTTTTCACCATTAATACCAAAAAAACATCCCCCACATTGAAGTGCATTTCCCTTACCAACATTATAAAAAATAGAGTGAAAAAATTCCTAGTTGTTTATCATGGCATGAGAAAACAATTCACAATATGATCTCAAAAAAATATTCATAAGAAACATTTTTAACATAAACAATTCATCCAATTTAAATAAATACAAGACATGAGATACAATTATAATAAAATTTAAAATAAAAAGTAAAAACTACCCTTTTTTAATTTTGAAAACATACAATGAAGCTGGTTTTTAATTAATAACAATAAAAATAAAATACTACTTTTCAATGTGTATCAATAAGGAAATACCAACACTTGTTGTATAATCATAAAATGGTTAAAGGGGATACATGTAAAATATTAATGACCAATATAACACCCAATAAACACATTACCATATAAAAAATTGGCATCGAGGTAAGTGTTTATCTCATGAGAGAGGCTCCATTCAACACAATAGGCCACCTCGAGCAAAAATTACTATATAAAATCAAGCCTAGACGATATTATTTCATACCTTATGATGGATCCATACATTAGCATTGATCATAATCATATTCAAAAAAATAAATCCTCTAAATTGGAATGCCATTTATATTTAATAACATAAAACATGAAAATATATAAAAAATACTTTAATCCTAATTCATGATTGTTGATATTGACACTTAGTCGATGTTAGGATAGACACCCTATAGAACTTCCACCATCGAACTCCCCACCCATCCAGCATACGGGTGTGTTATAATGGATTACATGTATTGTACTTAGTTACATAATTTTTATTTTCTATTTTACAAATAAAATAGCTACAAAATTAATTTCATTTAATAATATTATTTCTTAATAAAATATATATTTAATTGAGATAAATTTGAAAAATATATTTTGGACACATATAAAAAATAATTGTATGTTTCTAGTAAATATATTCAATTTTATAATAAAATTAATTATTATTAATATTATTTTTTCTAATAAAATCGACATTTAAATAAATATAACCAATATACAAATGATATATGAATTTTATAATGGTGTAATAACATTTTTAATATTTGTCAGAAATTTGACTATGCCATAAAAAATTATATTTTAAAATAAATATTTATTTTATATTTAATAGTTAATATTATCATATTTAGTGAATTGGTATGAAACAATAAACATTATATTTGCAATCAACATTTTGAAATTATTTTTAAGGTCACTTTATGAAAAATTTCAAAAATAATTTATTTTTTCATGAATAGTGAAAATATTGATATTGGGTTTAAGTCTATTTTATTACTTCATATATATGTATTAAAAGTGGAATAATTATATCATCATAATAAAAACATAATAAATTATTTCAATTATATTATGTATTTTACAATATTTTATTCCATTTAAAAAACATGAAGTGACATTCCAAATTAAAAAAATAAAAAAATTTATTTTCAAAATATATCACTTTTATGAATATATCATTTTTCTATTCCAAATAAATTATTAGAAAATTGTATTTGGTTCAGTTGGATTAAATTATCATAATATATTACTAAAATACCCCAAACCGTAAGAAAAAAACAAAGGGTAATCCAATTATTTTTCATTGTCCACAACCAATAACTCTTTGACATATATTTGGAAATTATAATACAATTCCTCCACTTATACTATTAATAACAACCCATTTCACCATTCCCCATTACTCCTAATCCATCCAATATGATTTTATAGTGACCTTCCCTACCAATTAGTCCCCTAAGGCATCCTCAATCACATAATGTTCCATCCACTGGTTTTAAGAACAACTCTTCTAGGTAAGGGAACCTATTCACTTCTCTTTTCCATTCATGTATCATTTTTTGGTATGTATTCTAAATACAATACTATGTTATTTTAGGACTATATATTAATCCATTATAGTATTTATAGATTTTCACAAAAGGTAAACCCTTTCCCCTCTCATATTACCATAATCTATAACCAGGTTTTATATCCATCAAGCAGTTAAATATTCATTTTAGATTTCTCTATTTTACATGAGAATGTTTCATTTCATTTTTATTTGAATACCCAAACCAATTTTCATTTCAATGGGTAATAAAATATATCTAAAAGTTATGTTTATTCTCATAGATATATATATATATATATCAATCATATATATTCTTTCATGAGATAAAAATGATGTAACGATCTTTCCATTAAGTTATTTTTTATTCCATATTTTTTTTATAAGAATTTATTGCATTGTTCTTAATGAGTTATTAATTAAAAGATATATTGTGACCATTATGGGTAACATTAAATTAAAAAATATAACCCATATTTCTCTCCAAATAATTAAATAATGAATTTAATTTCAAGTGATTACATGTTTTATGATACCTTGGTGAACAACATTTGTGATTTTCATTTACGATACCATTGTGAAAAACTATGGTGATATTCATGTGAACGTCATTTAAATGTCATAGAAGAATTTACATGTCAAGACTCAAGTACTTATAATTATATTCATCTTTTTTCATGTACTATTTTCATGTTATTATTTTTATGTATTAGGATCACATGATATAGGTCCTTCATTAACCCTAAATAGGTTTCATTCTCAAACCTTTACCATTACATATACCAAAAATATGTGATATGAAATAGAAGTAACATATAATGAACCTATGAATATATATAACTCAATTGGTTTTTAAATAATCTCTTTATTTTCATGTATTTTTACCATATTTATATGAAACTAACCTTTCAAAAATCTATTGTTTGAAAATATAAATGCAAATCTTTTAAATGAAAAGTAGGCATGCTATATTCAGTATTAAAGGATGGTTTTGTTATTTATATAAATTAGTAAATGGAAACATTAAAAAACACTAGGTAAAATTATAAATATAGGTAAATGTAGTTATATTATTTTATTTATTAAGAAAGTTGTTTCTAGAAAAATAAATCCATATATGGATATTGAAAAATTAAGTGGATCTGGGAAAGATGTACCTTTGGGTAACACCTAAAATTACACATTGATCTTGACTCGATTAAGAACTAGTGCATAAAAATATTCCTTATTTAACACCTTCTTTTTCTCTCTTAGAGGCTATGTTTGGTTATTCGAAATCATTTTATGAACAATTTTAATCAATATATTTAAAATATATTTATTATTAGGGGATATTAATATCATATTTTAGAATTGTGTTTTATGAAATAAAATAACATTAAAATTATAACATTCATAAATGAAACTTATTTCTCAATAATGTTTTCATATTTTCGAAAATAGAATGAAATTTGATTAACCATGTAAATGATAGGACCAATGAATGATGAACTAATGAAATTATGATGAATCATGGAATGGAAAATTTCATAAGGGAAACGAATCAACTAACTAAATTTATTAAAAATAAATTTTTTCTTGTTGGGAGACAAGATTCACCTCAAAGGGAACAATTTTCTATCGAGTCCTTTATTCATCAACGACCACCTTCTTTTAGTGGATCTATTGAACCATTGATTTTTGGACAATTTATAATCTCTAGAAAATTGTTATTTTATGTATTTAATTTTTTTTGAAAAATCTAAATTCTCAACTACAATATACCATGTAGAAATAACATCTAATTAGTGGTGAAACTATTCAAAACACAATGCCAATAAGGGATATTGATTCTATGGTGTAGCGACGTTTCAGGGAAATAGTTTCCATAAATATTCCCCCATTTTCATGTGAATGAAAATGGAGATGTAATTATAAGATATAAATTTGAAGGAAAATGAATATGTGGAAATCAATGAGATGAATTGTATAATACATTCTCGATACACATATATATTTGTTATAGAACCTAAGGAAAGACTGATAGATTCTTTGGTGTACTGAGAATCTATCTACCAATGAATCTTTCATATTAGGAAGAAAATGATATGATGAGATACTAAAGAGTTATATTAAGTCCAAATTGGTGATTTTAGAGATTTATTGGTCACATAGATCGAATAAAAATTAGAGATCGATGGAGTCAAACTCATCGAGAACGTTTATCATGTTTTTATAGGAAATAAAGTGAAACATCACAAATGAAAAAAATTTGGGAGGAAGTATTAATTTAAAATCATTATTGGGAGTGAAATGTTCTAATAATATGTATTAAATATAAATATTTCTATGAAATATCATTTTGTAGTGAAGCCTAAACTACTCAACACTAAAAAAAATATGATGATGGGGGAGGTACATCCATAATTTCAATGATTCTAGTGTGGATATCTGGGACCCATTAATAATAAATATATAAATCATATGATAATTTAGGGTAACCACCGAAAACCACATCATAGGAAAATGGATAGAAATCAGGAATTATTTTTCATTATGGATGAGGTAGAGGCTCCAAATGATGTGGTGGAAAGTACACTTATTGTGTAATAAAATCTTCCAATAATATTTATTGAATATTTTACATTATATTACTTTATTTCATCATTGTTTGAGAAGATTATAGAATCAATCCCCAATGTATAGATGTAGAGTAATTGGTCAAGATACCTAGAGGGATTATCCTTGTATGAATAGTCTATGTAAACTATAGTATTAACTACAGTGAGTACAGTATCATATCAAATTGATAGTCACTCCAATGGTGGAATTAGAAACTGAATAATGGATATAATGACTCTCAAGGTATAATTATATGACCAATAGTAGAAGTACAGATATTAAAATATTCTTGAATGAAAAACATACAGTCATTTGAGATAGAGACATATCCAAACATGGGATTTATGTAGAAGAACTAAGTGTACATATCTATAGTTGTGATCAATGATAAGGTTTCATTAAATAATTTAACAATGATATATAATGTCCCCATAACATTATAACACATTGACATATTTTGGAAATTGTTACCTAGACAAGCCCTAGAAATAGAGGTAGAGTTCTCTATCTTATTAATACATGGATCCATGTTGTAATCAAACCCCCATATAGAATGGAAAATATGTAGTTAATGGAATTAATGAAACAACATTAAGAACTTTTAGATGAGGGATTTATATATAAAATTGTGTCTCCATGGTAAACACCTATTATATTTCGGAAGTTGAAGGATGGATCAATGTGTCTATTCTTGGATTATATAGATCTTTATTATATCATAGTGTAGAAAAAATACCCTAACCTAAGGATTGATGATTTTTTTAACCTGCTTCATGGGAATTAATTATTCTCCGAGATTTCCCTCATATCTATGTATAATCAATTGTGGGTGAAGAGGAATGTATTCCGAATAATTCCTTCTGAATAAGATATGGTCATTTGGATTTTTTATTCCCTTATTCTTGGCTAATACTCCTTATATATTTATGGATTTCATGGATAGAGTCTTTACATACTAATTTGATAAATTCATTATGATTTTTATTAGAAATATAATGATATATTCTTAAATTCATATGGATAATTATAATCCTCTAAGGGTTATTTATAAAAATCTGTTGAAATGGATGAATTTTTGATAATTCGAAAAATGAAATTTCATATTATATCATGTTTTATTCTTGGGGATCATTGTATCCAATGCAAGAATATTAGTTTATATTGTATAGACAATGGTTGTAGAAGAGTATCCACATCAATCAATAGATACTAGGATTCATAGATTCTATGGATTAGTAGGACATTATTGGAGGTTTGTGAAAACTGTTTAATGAATTTTCTTCCCAAAAATTAGGTTAACATGAAATGGAGTAATGTTCACACTGAAAAATGTAAATAATGTTTCCAACAACTAATGGAGACATATGTAACTACAACCTTTTTAACTCTACCCTCTATCAGAGATTGAATCATTAGTTTTTGTGATTCATATTTGAAATGGATTGGGTGTGTCGTCATGATCCATTAAAGGGTAATTCAATATATTTTTCAATAATTATAGACATAGGAGTAAAATTATCATATTCATGACCTATAATTAGCTTCTATTATTTTTTATCAGCAAATATGGTGGTGTTATCTTTATGGGGAGAAATGTGATATATATATATACTGACGACCAATGTTTGAAGTATATTTTAATAAATAGTAATTTAACAAGAGATAAAGGGGATAGTTTTAATTTCTTTCAGACTCTAAATGTTCTATTAATTATGAAACATGAATGGAAAACAAAATCCCTAAAGAATTATACAGTAGATACTCTATTGTGGGGGAAATCGTAAGGATTCAATGACCTAATTTGATAAAGTAAAAAGTGAAAATATACATTTAAATTATAATGGAAGTGGAATAATAAGCCATATCACAAATTATTTCTCAACTATCATTACTAGATACATTCAAGGTAACTCATAGTGAGGTTCCTTTGATAAAAAATAAGATAAAGGCTATGTTGAATTGTAAGTTTCCTAAGTTCAATGTTTAACATGAAGGTTTATTTAATATTTGTACAAGGATATGTGAACCATCTTTCTGGAAGATAAATAAGGAGATAATGGATGAAACTCATATATATAAACTCTCAATACATCCTAGAGTAAATAAAATTTGGAGAGACCATTATGATCACTATTTGTAGGATAACATGCGATGTGATATTGTCCAATACAGAAAATGTTGTTGCTTGGTCTACTTGTGAAAGTGAAGTGACAATATCCAAATTGTGTATTGAATCTACAACCATACCATAATTTAAGTGTGACAATATCACTGTGGACTTTATCCGTAATATCCTAGATACATCCAAAGGAAACAATGATATTTGTGTTATAGTGGCTCAAATAGATAAGTTTTATAATTTTAATAAAATTTGTGAATATTTGTCTCTAGACCAATATTTTGATATATATGTAAAATATTTTTGAGGTTTCTTGGGGTGATACTCTCTATCAATTCCAATCACTATAAAAGGTATATATATATATAAATTATTTATAATTATTCAATATGATATGATTAGTGAATTGATTTTTTGTATGACTTATCTCCCTCAAACAAATTTCAAATCAAAAAGGATTATTAAGAATCTTGTGGATGTGAAAATAACTAGCTTAATAAATTTTAAAGGTCAATGGGATCATCTAATCTAATTAATTGACTTATCGGACAATAGTAGCTTGTATTCTTGTATTCAAGTGTAACCATATATAGCTCGACACGAGGAACATTATTGATATCCTACATATTGGGCTGAAGATTTCGAGATAATGATTACTGAACCTGATCTTGTGGAATCTGGGATTGGAAATCATCATACCATCTAGTAACATATAAAAGACTCTTAGATTTTTCATAAGAGCTATGATTATGACCCCCAAATGGGAATATATATTTATGTTATAGAAATTATTTTCCTTTGGATATAACCATGTAAGAGGTTCATTTGGTTTGTATGGAAAGGGAATAGTATCCCTAAGAACATTGGCCTCTATGAAGTTATTGATTGGATTGGAGTACTGTCCTATTAGCTAGATCATCCACCAAATAATTTTCAGGTTCAAGATTTACTCCATGTATATCTTTTAATGAAATATATACCAGATCCCTCAAATGTAATGATTTCGGAGGTGTAAAAACAAGAACATGATATCTCATACATGGAGTATAAGGTGGGGATTTTGGGTTGTGTTGGTTGGAGAGGATACTCAAGATGTGGGTGAATACAGTTCAAATTAAAATTTTTGTTAAAAACATTATGACTAAGAAAACCCTCAATTTTAAAAATGGCCCAGTTAATTAAGGAAGTAGAAATGTAAATGATCAATTGGTCATTAGGTTTCTCAACGGGTGATTAATCCTCAGTTGAATCAGTGTAGAACACCAATTCAACATTTGAAACAAGTTTACGGAATTAAACAAATACACACACTAATGAAAACAAACTATCAATGTGTAAGAAAAAACAATATTATATTTTAGAAAATATTAGTAGTAGAAAAAACAAAACAGAGTAATTGATGATTGGCACAATAATTAAAACAAGAGGTTCCATCTCAAGTAGTGGCTTAATACTCTCCACTTGGTGATCACTAGCCACTATGTTGTTTATATAAACAAATATTTAATCCACACCATCGATCGGGGTTTACAACCACACACCCAACTGTCTAGGTCACACTTGATATCTACCACTATTATTCGTGGGAAACAAAATATAATAATAGATTGAGTATGAGGATAGTTGTATATCCTCCATTTATTCTCAAGAGACAATGTGTGTTATAAAAACAAATATACACACTGCTTAAATATTGAATATAAACCATGATGGTAAGAAATTCCCCAAGGTAAAATTGCAGCATTTTTTTGGTTGATTGTGTTTATTGACAAAGCATGTTTCCGTGGTGAATTTTCATGTTCGTGTGTTGTTGTTGACAATCCATGTTGACAAAGAACCCTAAAAAAGTAATGGATGATTTGGAGACGGTATAAAAAAGAGTAGTACAATGTGGTGTCGTTTTCCAGTGTTTGCCAAATTTTTGGGGTCCAAAATTTGATTTTTGGTGAGCATCACGAAAATTGGTTTTCCATGAAGATCATACTTAAATATGGAAAAGGCATGAATTTGGCAAAGAACGGATTCAAGGTTTGGATTTCGCGAAGACAAGAAGAATGTTGATGGTGATGCTTCATGATTACGTCATGCTTCACGAACGGAAAAGTTGAAGCGCATCGGGGCAGTGCAGGGATTTGTGAGGGAGATTCACGACGAATGCATGAAGGTATTGACGGTGATGCTCTGTGATTATGTCAAGATCTGCGATCAGAAAAGTGTCGTGGTGCTTCATGATTTTAAGATAATTTCAGGTGAAACTTCAGAGCATTGCGATTTGAGATGACCTGGAGTTGACATCGTGCATAAGTATTGAGGGACAGTTGAATTTCCTAAAAATAGGCCTCGACCCCCTCAGGGGAAGCATAAGAGAAAGAGAGAATTTTCATAGAAAATATTTCGCTTTTGGTTCGTGAAGGTAGTTCACTAAGGTAGTGTGCTTCATGAAAGGAAGGTGCCTCGCGACGACTATTCTAGATCTACGAAAGTGGAAATCTTTACATTTGTTCAGTGATATATGCAAGGGAAGTTTCTCTACGATGACTTCATCTTCACAATAGTGCATCATGAGAGCGATTCACGAGAGTGCTTCGCGAAAAGGTAGGATCTTCGTGAAGTCTTGTTTGAGCATCACGAAATTCGAAGCCTTGCCAAGTAGGGTGCTTTGCGAAGGTATTTCCAAAAGGAATTGCCCAGTGTTAAGGGGAAATGGGGTATTCATCAGTGCATGAATGTTGGACTTAAATAGAGAATCTACATAATGTGGAGTATATATTCGTTAATGCAAATGAATAGAACTACATGTCTATAAACTGTGAGTGGATCCCTTATAAATTCAGTGATCCAAGGAAGGGGAAGAAGGTAATACTTTCTACCGGCAGTGAGGAAGAGACAGAGAAATTGGGTGTGACCCTTTGGAAGTAGTGAGCCAACCCTGAACATTGTAAAAGCAGTGAGCCTGGTCATAGAAGTGATCGTTCCTGAACATTATTGGAAATGAGCATTAGTAGATTTAGTATATCGTCACATCATCATTGTATTCTCCTTGGATGTATCCCAGTGAGGGTGAACCAAGTAAATATATATGTGTCTGCCTGATTGCTTCCCTACATTTCATATAAAGCCTAAAAATCAGATAATGAGAAAAAGTAGTGATCAACCTTAAAACATAAGAGAATACAAAGTGACCCTTATAATATATAGGCCAAGATCTAGTGGGGCATGAATAATTTTGAAATAGAATGTCCATACACTGTTTCAACCCTCATCTCAGGGTTTCTAGGCCCCGTTTGGCCCTATCAATTAGTATCAGAGAGAAGGTTTCTTTTATCATATTTGTTTGTTGTGACTCTGGTTAGACGATTTCTGTTGTTAAAGATTATGCCTGCTTTTATCTTGGTTTTCCATGGCAAAGGAAAAAACATCATTGAAGAATCATAAGTTAGGTCATATTCCTCGGTGTAGAAGTGTGTATGGAAAAGGTGTGATTCAATTAAAAGAATCAAACAATTTACTGAAATAAGGCATGGGAGAATCTAATAGGTAAATGATTTATTCACTCAATCGTGAAGTAGGAATGAGTGAAGTACTTGAACTTAAAAGTGATACCATAACAGCTGATGATGAATAAATTTCAAGGAGTCCCCAAGTAGATGTTCTCCACATGACAAAGAAATTGGATCAGAAATTGAATGAAGAGGTTAAATTTAAAGATATCTGGATCATGGTATTGGAAATTGAGGTCAACAAACTAAGAGGCTTAAATTAAAGGCTTATTGACAAAGCTAATGATCTAAGGGAGAAGAATTATTCTCAAGATAAAGAACTATGAATGAGATCTGCAATGGTATAAAAATAAAAAGCTGATGTCAAGGGAAAGAATATGAACTCAGATGAGATTCAAAATTGGAAAACCAGAAATGAGGATCTTTATAAAAAACTTTTTGAACTAGTTTAGATGAATCAAAGGCTACAACAAGAGTGTACATGTTGTTCTAATTCTATTGAAGAAGAAAAATTTAAAGTGAAGGAGAAAAGTGACATGGTTAAAAAGCTCACACTAGAACTATAAGATGACATGAGTAGTTGGAACAATCTTAGAAAAGAACTCAATGCTCAATTTGAATCAAGAGATTCAAAGATTAAATAATTGGAGGAAGAGATAGAATCATCCAATAATGGAATGGAGATTTAAAAACACAAAGGAAAACCTATGTTGAAGGATGCACTACACTTACTATTCGATTTTCCTTTGGCAGGTGATGATAAAATGGAAAGAAAGTATGAGATTTCGGAGGAGAAACAATAATATATTTTCTTAGCTCAAATACCATACAGTTTAGGAAAAACCAGTATTGGATTTGATGAATCCACTCTCGTGCAAGAAATAAAGAGTGTTTTGAATAGTTCCATAAGTAGAGATAATCCTTTAGGTGCTGGAGACGGTCCTAAGAGGATAGTTACAAGAAGTAGTGATGACATGTGCTATTATTGCGGGATTCTTGGCCACCCAACAAGCATCTGTTTAGAGGCTCACAGATACATTTAAAGAAGTGAAAATAGAGACATTTCTAAATATAAGAATAATAAGAAGTGTTATGAGAAATCAAAAAGAAGATTCTCATATAGGAAAGAATTTATTAGGTGCTTCTATTGTGGAAGAATGGGACATGACATGAGTATGTGTTAGGAAGTTCAGGAGCTCAATGTTAGAGGAAGAACTCAAGTTACATCATCTTCTCGACATAGAAATGAAGGAATGAGGTATTCCATTGATGAAAAATGTTTTATATGTTCATATTATGGGAATTTGGGATGAAATCGCAGCAAGAAGTATATAATAAAGGAAAAGGAACTCAAAAGGAGATTCTTGACTCCACTTGTTCATGATAAGAAATTATGCACTGGAAGACAATGTGAACAAACCTGGAAGATTAAGGGGAGATCAGTTCCAGCTGTGAGTAAAAAGAATGCACATTTAGTGGAAAACTCATCATCAGTGCAAAACAGTGTGGTAACTAATATATCTAATAAAAAAAGACAAATAATGAATGCGTTGAAAAATTCACATGTCGTGTGCCACAGAGAGAACTAGAAGAAATAGGAAGATCCCTACAATGGTGGAAGAATCAATGGAAGATGACAAGAAGAGAGATTCATACTCGGAGAAGGAATCAAGGAGAGTGTCATATTGGCGGAACATTAAATATGGAAATGTGTACAAGTGGGGTTAATCCCCAAACATTGAGAAAGGATAAGCCTAAAAAGTCTATATATTATAAGAAGACTTAGAATGTGGGTACATAATGTTTAGTCATATTGCCAGAGTAGATAAAATTGTCTAGGAAGCTAAGAGAATCACGGAATGAGTGTGATTCTTTGAAAGAATGGATCAAAGGGTTGACCCATCAGGATCAACCACAATCCTCATCCAAGGATTCTATAATAACCCCACTCCCTATGTATATAAATGTTATTAACTTATGATTCAATTTGTTCATGTTTTAGGGAGATACGATCCAAGGTGAAGTGGCATCTAAATATGAAAAGTGGAGAATTTTTGTTCTCCATGGTTTCAATTGCCTCAAATCATGTACAATGGGGGAAGAAGAAAAAAAGTTACATAGCATAATAGAGAGTAATTGTGTTATTAACTTTTTCTATTGATTCCTACATGTATTTTCTACTCATTATGCTTAGAGATTTTATTAATGGCTCAATGACAAGTGGAAGATTAGAATAAATGATGCAGGAGAAGAAGAATGTTTAGGAGTCTAAATAGTGGGCCTAACCCCAGGAAGTATTGCATAATATAGGGGGAGAATTCAATATGAAAATCAGATGAAAGAGACATCAACGAAATAATCAGATGACTCAACTCAGGTGTTCCCTGTCGAGGGAAGAAAAAAACATAGGGAGAAGAATCCATAATAATTCATCTCATGATTGTCTATTTTGTTCTAACATTATGGTATCAGCTGACTCTTTTCAGGATACCAAGAAGCTATGAGAGAATATTAAAAAAAATTCAACACGGAGCTTAGAAAAGTATTTGAAATAAATGATGTCACTATAGTAGAGAATGAGGAGACCATTCAACAGCACATTGAAAAATTTATAGTTCAGAGTGATGAGGAAGAAATCAACGTTGGGAGAGAAGATCTGGATGATGTTGATTCATAAGAAGATACTGATGATGAGCTTGAGGAAGTAAAATCTGTATCTATACAAAAGCCAAGGAGTCGACCTGGAATTGACTGATAGAATATCATTGGTGATCAATCAGCTTCAGTTCAAACAAGAAGAATGAAATCACTGCAGCATACATCTTTACAATTCCAGGTTCTACCAAAATTCTTCGCGGATGCATCTAAACATGAAAAATGGATTCAAGGAATGAATGAAGAGCAAGATCAGATTGAGAAGATTCAGATGTGGGAGATTGTTTCGAGGCCAGCAGATAACAGTGTCCTCTGAAATAAATGTGTCTATCGCAAAAAGATGAAATAAGATGGCACAGTGATTCGGAATGAACCACGACTAGTGTTCAGGGGGTACTCCCATATTGAGCGAATATATGTTGATGAGACATTTGTACCAGTTGCGTTACTAGAGACAAGCAGATTATTTCTATCCATTGCAGTGTAATGGAAGTTCAATGTTTTCCAGATGGACGTCTAATCGGCATTTTTGTACTGGGTTCTAGAGGAAGAGGTTTATATTGAGTATGCATATGGTATTCTCATTCATGAGGACGAGAACAAGGTTTTCAGACTAAGGAAGGCATTGTGTGGGATGAAACAAGCACCAACAGCATGGTACTCAAGGCTTGATCAGTACTTGATGAAGCATGGTTTCCAGCGTGGGGGATTTGATTACAATATCTATTTCAACAAAAATAGTAATCAAAGGATGATGGTCTTTTTTCAAGTCAACAACATAATATTTGGTGGATCCGATGAAGCTCAGTGTAGACAGTTTTACGAATTCTTGAAAAGTGAGTTTGAAATGTCAATGGTTGGAGTGGTAAAATTTTTCCCTGGCCTACAGGTGCCATGAAGAAATAATAGAACATTCATTTCACAATCCAAATATGCCAATGAGTTTCTGAGAATGTTTTGAATGGATAATTCAAATTAAATGAAGACTATGTTTGCTACCCGGATGAAATTATCGAAAGATGATAATGACAAGGCAGTTAATATCAAAAAAAATAGGAAAATCATTGGGAGTTTATTTTACTTAATAGTGATGAGACCTGATATTTTTTTCTCCACCTTCCAAGCAGAATGATATCAATGAAATCCCAAGGAAATCCACCTGCTTGCAGTAAAAAAGAATACTTCTGTATAACAAGGGCACGGTGGACTTTGTCTTGATGTATAATGAAACATACCATATAGAGTTATTGGGATATACTGATGCAGATTGGGCCAGTTCAGCGGGTGATAGGAAATCAACATCCAGAGGTGCATTCTAGCTAGGTTACTTGTGAGTTTCTTGGCTAAGAAAGAATCAAATTTGTATTTCATTGAGCACCGTAGAAGCTGAATATATTTCCACCACTCAACCTTTCACACAGTTATTATAGGTGCAGTAGTATCTTGATGATATGGTCATTGAAGTGAAGTCTCCAATCCGAATCCAGTGTGATAACTCAAGTTCTATAAATCTCATCAAAAATACTCTCCATCACTCAAGGAAAAAGAAAATTGAGATAATGTATCATTTTATCAAGGAGAAGGTAGAGAAAGGAATTGTGATGTTGGAGTATGTTCCTATAGAACTATAGTTTGCATACATTCTTATAATGGCCTTAGCCAAGGTAGGTTTTGAAACGCATCGAATGGATCTTGGAGTTCAGTCGACTCCCCGCACTTAAAGGAGTGTGGATGTGGAACCCCCTTCTCCACAAGGTATTGTGTGTTTTTCTATAAAGCACTAATATGTGTTGTTTCCAATGTTTCAGACCTCAAAGGAATGAACATTGGGTTTGTTGAAAAAGGTGGAGAAATAGTGACTCCTCAAGGGGGAGAAATTGTGGCTAACAAAGGGAGAAAATATCTTAGTAAAAGACACATGGAGAAGCTGAAAGGTGGAGTAGCAAGATAGGGGAGATCAATGAGATAGCGAGAGCATTTTAAATATGATGATGCTATAAGTAATCGATCAATGATTAGATATCACGATAGCTACAGATCGTGATAAAAGCAGAAGTGTGATGTTGGAATGGTGTGATAAGGGTTCTAGCGATCAACTATTGGTATCTGTATGATAATTGGTATTTGATAAGGTATCCACAATTGGTATCAATTTGGAAATTGGTATTATTAGAGTGTCAATAGTTGGTGTCAGAAATGAAGTCATTCATTGAGGATCTTTTCATTTACTCTTGTTTCCCATGACGAGCATTGCTCATGTTGGCTTAGAGTATGTGGTGATTTAATATTTGGTCTCTACCTGAATCGCAAGAGGCGAATGAATGTAGATGATTGAAGGAGACTCAATGAGGTATCAACGTGCAGAAAATCATTCTGAGTAGAGTTTTGAGATGTTGTCAATAAACCCAAATGGGGAGAATGTTGGGGGAAAATCCCTCAAGGTTAAATTGCATCATTTTTTTGGTTGATTGAGTTTGTTTACAATGTAGGTTTCCATTGTGAATTTTCATGTTCCAACGTTTTAATTAAAAATCCACGATTACAAAGAACCATGAAAATGGAATGGATGATCTGTAGGTGGTACAAAGAGAGCAGTACAAGGTGGCACCGTTTTCTTGTGTTTTCCAAATATTTGAAGTCCCAAATTTGGTGTTTGGTGAGAATTTCGGAAATAGGATTATCATGGAGATCTTATTTATATATGGAGAAGGCATGAATTTCACGAAGAAAGGATTCATGGTTTGGAATTCGCGAAGACAAGATGAAATTTGACAGTGATGCTTCACGATTACACCATGATTTGCGAACGACAGAGTTGAAGTGCATCATGGTGGTGAAGGGATTTGCGATAGAGATTCATAGAAAAGGTGTGAAGGGATTGATGGTGATGCTCCGCGATTGCTTCAAGCTCGGCAATTGCAAAATTTACGTGGTGCTTCACAATTTTGAGAGAATTTTGGCAGGAACTTCAGTGTTTTGCAATTTGAGATGACGTGGCGTTGACTTCGCGTGGAAGGTTCGATGGTCGGTGGAATCACCTATAAATAGGCCTCGACCCCCTTGGGAGAAGAAAAAGAGAAAGAGATAATTTTCAGAGAAAGTATTTTTCTCTCGGTTCGAAAAGGTAGTTTGTGAAGTGAGTTTGCTTCGTGAAAGGAAGGTGCATCATGACAGCAATTCTAGCTCCATGAATGTTGAGCTCTGCGTTGGCTCAGTGAGGTACATGAGGGATGTCTCTCTGTGACAACATGAGCTTCGTGAGAGTGCTTCGTGAAAGTGATTCATGAGAGTGCTTCGTGAAAAGGTAGGAGCTAGGCGAAGGCTTGTGTGAGCTTTGAAAAATTGGGAGCCACATGAAGTATGGTGCTTTGCAATGGTATTTTGAAAATGAATTTCCCACTATTAAGGGGAAAAGGGGTATTCATCTATGGATGAAATTTGGAATTTAATAGAGTATCTACATAAAGTAGAGTATTCATTCATTAATGAATATGAATAGACCAATAGGTCTATAAACTGTGAGTGGATCCCTTCAAGTGCAGTGAGCCAATGAAAAGAATGAATGCAATCCATTCTACTGGCAGTGAGCCAGAGTGAGAGAAATAGGGAGTGACCCTTGGGAAGAACTAAGCTAACCCTAAACATTTTAAAGGCAGTGAGCCTAGGCATATTAGTGATCTAGCTCGAACATTATTGGCAGTGAGCTTTAGTGTATTTGGTACATCAACACATCGTCATTGTATGCTCCTTGGACATAGCCCAGAGATGGTGAACCAAGTAAAAATCTCAATGTCTTCGTGGTTGTTTCCATGCAATGCATCTAAATCATAACCATCAGATAGAGATAAAAAATAAGTGATCAACATTAACACATAAGGGAAAACAAAGTTACCCTTATTATATAGAGGTCAACATCCAGTGGGGAAAAATGAATTTTGAAATAGAATATCCATAACCTGATTCACCCACTCTTAGGGTATCATGGCCCCTTTGGCCCTAAAAACACAATAGAGTTATGAATAGAATAGAGTAATGAATTCCTTGTGTGTTGTGAAGTAATCCTCAGGACTCAATGAATGTTGAAAAAATGGTATTTGAGACTTCTTCTGGATGATGTCTTTATAACAGAGGATCACAGTTTCTGTAATCCAGCTTCGAGGAGTGAAAAGGTTCAGCTCATCAGTGTTTTGATGGATATAGAGCCCTTTTTTTAGAGGTAGCTTGTTTGAGTTTTCTTGTAATCTCAAGCACTTTGTTCATCACTTTTAGTATTCGCACGGTCTATGTCTCAGCATGTACTGCTAATGTCATATCTTTAACGTGAACGATGAGGACCTTTTATAATCCATGATCCTCTACACATAAAGATCATTTCACGTGAATGTACCTCGTATTTTCTACAGATACTCCTATGGACAACATTAAATAATGTCAGAAACATTAATTTGTCTAAATATTACTGATAAAAATAAATATTGAATTAATAAAACAGAAACAGTAATTTATATCAATCTGGGAGTCATCTTCAGTCTGTTGTCTTCAGTTTGATAACATCGGTCTGTCATCATCAGTGTTTTGACTTTGGTGTGTCGACTTTGGTCTGTCGAACTTCGGTGTGTCGACTTCAGTCTGTCGAACTTCGGCGGGTCGACTTCGGTCTATCGAACATCGATGTGCCGACTTCGGTAATTTGAATTTTTGTGTGTCAAATTTAGTCTGTCGAAAATTAGTGTGTCGACTTGGGTATGTCAAAATTCAGTGTGTCGACTTCGGTCTGTCGAACTTCGGTGTGTTGACATCAGTCTGTTGAACATCAGTGTGTCGACTTCAGTCAGTCAAACTTCGGTTTCAGTGTTCCAATTTCAGTTTTGGTGTGTCAACTTCGGTTTTTCAACGAATCCAATAAATATTATGAAGAGTCTATCTTACATACACTCTTACAAGATTATTTGTTAATAAAAATGCACTTGTAAAAATATTTATTCCTGACTATAAGAAATTGACATATTAAAGTATATGTTTCTGTATGACATATTTAATTTTCATAGAGATAAAAAAATTGGCATGAAGGATATGAATCTTTATATTGACATTATTTGTGATTATGAAAAATTAAATATCATGAAGGGTCTAACAATCTACCCCTTTTTGATAATCATTAATTATGGTATACATGCAATTATACAGAATAATAATGGATGAATATAACTGTCTAGTATAAATAAAGTTTGGAAATTGAAGAATTTATTTAAAACAAGTCTCCCCCTAACTAGATGGATTATGGAGAGTATATATCATCCTTATATGCCATCCTTATATTCCATCTTTATTTTCTACCCCTTTTGTGATTAAAGAAAAGAGAAAAGCAGAAAGGAGAAAAAAGAGAAAAAAAAAGAAACTATAAGAATTTTTTTTCAAAGTCATAAGATTACCAGAAAAACAAAAAAAAAACAAATCCCTATAAAAAAGAAACAATCTATCACTAGGGTTTGGGATGAAGAGGAGCATTGCCTTAGTCTAAAAGCTCCAATAGAGGAGTAGAAGGGTTGGGAGTGGAAGAGGATGGAATGATCTGATTACAACACCAGGCAGTGCAACATCTGTAGGAATAGAAGCTGAAAGGGTAGGCCTTTTCTCTAACAACACACGACATGGAGACTGCTCATTAATAATTGGTCAAATCGGAGTAAGAGCCTGATAAATAGTCATTGGAAGAAGAGACTGAGAGGAAGTACCAATTGAAGAAGCTAGAGGAAGCCCAATATCCTCGGCCTGAACATGAAGATAAGGATTGAGAAGGTTGATGAAGTCATTAGTGATTAATCCTTTTTATTTCATTGACTTCTCAAAGTAATCCTTATTCTCCATAAACATACTCTGTAATGGGGTAATCTCTTTAAATTGGAGAACATTATTTTGGAATGCTTCTGTGACTAGAGGAATTATAATATTTTCTTCCAGAAACTTGAAACTGTTGATGAGGTCATGCTTGGTATATATCATAGTGAAATACTTATACACTTTTTCCCAAATTTCATTATGAGTTACACAGGCTTCATTCGTGCACTGTCTAACCATATTGTACACAAGATTTCTGTTCCGATGAACTTTTTCAAGGGTTTCTTTGTCTAAAGAAAGTTAGATTTTTTGAATTTCATCTCTCATCATAGCTTTGAGAGACTCTAAATCAACAACAACACTTCTCCCACTTCTGGAACTAGATTGTCCAGTCAAACTTTTTCAAAACTCTTCTTTCAGTTTTTTCAAATATATACTAATTGGATGAGTTACTACGTTCCTAAGAACATCTAGAACACCACTAAAGGGTGTATTCAAGTCATATGTTAAGGAATTCAGATCATTTCTCATCTTTCTTACTTATTCTCCCATAAAATTTTTGTTTCTAATAATAGTTTCTGCTGTATTAATAATATTCATTTGAATTTCCTATATCACAATTCTTGCAATTTTTGCGGCATCAGCATCCGAGAGACTTATTGATGTGGATGCATCATTTCTGGATCCCGCTAATGCTAGAACAGACTCACATATCTCATTCTTATTCTTTTACAAATCAGAATTACTGACATAATCACTGGGAACTGACTGAGAAACCGAGTCTACTACTGAAGACGCAACTGGTGGAATAAGTGTAGCAGTCTATGGGTTAGCATGGACTTGTGGAACCGAAGGAGTAGGTAATATCTCTTCATCTGAATCATATTCCAAACTGAAAATAATATATCCTAGATTTATATTCCACTCTCTTTCTTAGGTCCAGTCTCTTGGCTTAATGCTATCAATTATTAACCATCTTCCATGAGGCTCATGAATTACATCAATATAATCAATTTCTTCATCCTGGTCTCTTGCCATAACACTTTTTCTTAGGATAGGAACCAACTGAACTTTAGGTTCTGCCTGAGCTACATATTATTTAGCTCAACTAGGTACGTCATCAATTTGAGGAAGTGGAACTACATATTCTTATTCCTTTCTTAAAACTATAAGATCATTCAATTCCTAAATGAGCTTTTGGTTTTTAGAATTAGGATGGAATGATCTATACTCATGTCCAGAATCACTTTGATCATCAGCCTGTTAATCAGTAGGTTCAATTACATCACCAGAACCATGAACATATTCCTCACTGGATCAGTTAACCACTTGTTTTCCCACTTTTAGAGAATCACTCACATGCTCAGAACATCCCCCATCATCACCATTATCACCATCCTCCTCCTCCTCCTCCTCCTCTTCCTCATCATCATCATCAGCGTCATCATCAGATTCCTTATCTAATTTTATAACACAACCTTCAACTCTATTAACTTTGGTTTCTCCCTCATCTTCATCACAAAGAATAGTTATTCTTGAGGTAAATTCCATAGGTGGACTAGCAGGTCCATGCTATTCATGAGGAAAATTCCACAGGTGGACTAGCAGGTCCATAATTCATGTCCTTGGGACTTTCAGTAATATCAGGATCCCTCCTATCTTAAAAATAGATCCTTCTTCCCTAGGAAAATTTTCCTCAGCTTCCTCATCAGAATAGACAAGAACTTTTCTTGTTTTGAGACCTAGATCAACATCGTCCATTGCTCTAGAAGGATGGTCAACTGGATTGAATTCCTCATACAGCTTTCTTCATCTCCTACCCAATAACATTTCGAAGGGTTCCAGAAGATTTTCATCCTTTTAAAAATGTCTTTCTGAAGACAAAAACCACTATAGGAAGTTATCATTTCATCTTCATATTCTACACAGTCTAATTTCTTCATCATTGAAGAAATCATTCTCGTATTTTATAAGCAGGTTGCCTTCATAGATGGCTTAATCTAATCAGAAATATGTAACATAAGATATCTGCACAGATTCAACATTATTCTTTGATTCAACAAAAATATCAAGAAGACATCCTGATATTTCATATTAGAGAATCTCCCTTCCATGTGCAGATTTGATGCTGTATGAACTTAAAAGGAAAGCTCACTTCTCCTTCAATTTCATTTGCAAAAATTCTCCCAGATTCGTCATTTCAAGTTAGCTTCTTCAGAGTTTCTTCATATGAAAACATATTTGATGAAGGTGGAATATTACTAGGATTGTCAACATTGACACCTTCATGATGTACCTCTAAGCATTCAGCCCATCCCTTAGACGAAAAAGCTACATCCTTTCCTTTTACCACAGATTTAATCTTTACTGCCTCGGCTTCATCCAGTGTTATACTAAAATGCTGATAGAACTCATAAAATAGCTTGGGATAATAGGTTATTTCATTGTTGGTATACCAATTGATCCACGAATGAGTTTCTAGTACCATTAGAAGAAAATATTTTCTTGACATAATCCACTTAGCATATACTTCCTTTTCATTTGTAACAACTCGAATTTCTAGGCTTGGTTTCACCTTCCCACTGCTCTTATCCTTATAGTGTTTAACAGGAGGAGATTTGAGAGGTTCTTCCATTGCACTCTTAGTCCTATACATGAAAAAGCATCAATTCTAACTAAATTGAGTTTTTGATAGTCAAGACAGAGAGATAGAAACTAAATGTAGAAGGATTTATGGATATGGAGAAGGTGAAAGGTTGGGATGGATTGAACATAATATATCATTTTTGGATTGTCAATCGTAAAACATAAAATTTAAATGTGGTAAGGAGAAAGAGATAAAACTGCATCATTTCACATAAAGATGACGAAATATACAAAACATCCCATCAATATATCGGTGTCCAAGAATCGGTTTTAAGATGATCAGTTTCACAAAAATCGGTTTCACAAAAATATGTTTCACAAAAATCTATTTCAAAAAAATCCGTTTCACAAAAATCGGTTTCAACAAAATTAGTTTTACAATAATAAATTTCATAAAGATCAGTTTTAAAGAAATTGGCTTTATAATGATCGGTTTTACAATGATCAGTTTTATAAAGATCGATTCTACAAAAATTGGTTTTATAAAGATCAGTTTTACAAAAATCGGTTTTATAACGATCGGTTTTATAAAGATAGGTATTACAAAAATCAGTTTTATAAATATCGGTTTTATAAAGATCGGTTTTATAAAGATCAATTTTAAAAAAATCAGTTTTATAAAGATCAGTTTTATAAAAATTGTATACTATTTTATCATTCCTAATTCATGTCAGATATAATTAATTCTCTCTGAATTTAAGGGTTTAGTGAATATATTAGCAAGCTGATGTTCGGTCCCAATAAACTCAAGAGTTATATCACCTTTTTTGATAATGATATCTCAAAAACTTAATTCTTACATCAATATGATTTGTTCTAGAATGAGATATTGTATTTTTAGAAACGATAATAGCACTTGTGTTGTCACAGTTAATGGAGACATGTTTGAATTTATATCAACAGTCTAGTAAAGTGTTTTTCATCCACAAAATTTGTGCATTACAACAACCTGCAGCAATGTTTTCCGCTTCAGCAGTAGATAATGCAATATAATTCTTTTTTTATTCACCATGCTACCAGTGACTTGGCTAACATGTGACATGTCCCAAAGGTTATCTTTCTATTTGGCTTACCACCAATAAAGTCTGCATCTGAATAACATATTAAATCAAACAGTTTCCATCTTAGATAAAATAGTCCTAATTTGGGAGTGTATTTGAGATATTTGAAAATCATTTCAACATAATTTAAATGAGATTATTTGGGATTAGCTTGAAATAGAGCACACATGGATACACTGAACATAATATCAGGTCTGCTAGCAATAACGTAGAGCAGACTACATGTCATGCCTCTATAGTTGGTTTGACCAACTGATTCTCCAGATTTATCAGCATCCAACTTACAAGTGGTACTCATAGGTGTATCACTACCTTTACTACCAACCAAAACAGAATGTTCTAATATGTATTTAGTATACATACATTGATTTAAAATAATACCATCTTTATTTTGAAAAATTTGAAATCAAAGGAAAAAATTCATGTTCTCCCATTAAACTGATTTCAAATTCATTTTGATTTAATTTTGAAAAATCAGTACATAAATAATTTGTATAATATCCAAAAATTATATCATCTACATAAATTTTTACTATCAAAATTTTTTTGGAAATGTTTTTAATAAAGAATGTAGGATCTGATATTCCATTAGTAAAACCTTTTGAAATAAAAAAGAAACTAATTCTATCTTACCATGCTCTTAGAGCTTGATTTAGACTATATGAAGCATTGAAGAGTTTGAAAACATGGTTTGAAAAAATGGGGATTTGTAAAGCCTGTGGTTTGTTCAAGAAATACATCCTCAACTATATACCCATTTAGAAAATAACATTTGACAAACATTGGATAATAGTTGGAATTCAGATGAGCTGTATAAGCAAATAGTATCCTAATGGCCACTAACCTAGCTACTGGAGAAAATTCCTCCTCAAAGTAAATTCCTTCCCCATGACTGTAAACTTTTTAAACTATCCTAGCTTTGTTTCTAACTATATTTCCAGACTCATAAACATTGTTTCCAAAAACCCATTTAGTGCATATTTTCAATGATTCCTTATGTCATTCAACTAGTTCCTAGAATTTTTTTCATTCAAATTGATTTAATTATTCATGCATATCCATCACAAAACATTCATCACTGATAGCATCATTAATATTTATGGGTTTATGCTATGAAAGAATAGTTTAATTTTCAACCTAGTTTCTCAGCAAAGCTCTAGTTTGTGTTACTCGATTTAAATAACCTACTACTTCATCTAAGGGATTACTCTTGAGAGTTTGAATACCTCTAAAAAGAGTTGAACTAGACTCCTACTGTTTGTCTATTTGTTTAGACTCAATTGGTGCAACTTCTGGATGATTCCCAGAACTATCACTTTTACAGGGGATTCATTTGCATTTTCATTATGGTTCAAAATTGACATATCTTCTGAAAGATATTCAAGAGAGGTTTTGGATTCATGTGGATCTGTATCATCATGCATGGCATGAACTGACACTTCCACACATTTGGTTTTGTTATTGAATACTATATAGGTTTTACTCGAGATTGTGTAACCTTGTAAAATTCCTTCATCACTCTTGGAAGCAAATTTGTCAAGATTATCTTTCGTGTTAAGGATAATGACTTTGCAACCAAAAAATATGAAGTAGTTAACCTTATGCTTCCTACTGAAACAAAGTTAATAAGGGTTCTTCATAAGAATATGACTAATCAGGACTCTATTAATGGTATAAATAGATGTATTTACAGTTTCAGCCCAGAAATAAATTGGTAGATTATACCCACTGATCATGGTCCTAGAAATTTCTTAGAGGGTCTTATTTATTCATTCCATGACTCCATTTTGTTGAGGTGTTCTAGTAGTAGAGAAATTGTGACTATATCTATTGTGTGAGGAAGAGGATTCATACTCCTAATTTTCAAACTCCCAACCATGATCACTTGACAAGGTCTTAATTCTAAGTCCACTATGGTTTTCCATATACATGGAATATTTGATAAAATAAGAACAATCTTCACTTTTCGGAGCTATAAAGTAAACCCAAGTGTACCTAGAAAAATCATATTCAAGTACATAGACACAGTACTTCCCATTTAATCTTGAAACTCTTGATGGTCCAAACAAATCCATGTGAATCAACTCAAGCAGTTGAGAAGTAGAAACTTCATTCTTTTGTTTGAATGAAACATTCTGTTGCTTTCACTTTTGACTGGTATTTTACACTTTGTTATGTGGGAATTCCATTTTAGGTATGTCTCTAACAAAACCTTTCCTAGTCAGTTTCCTAAGAGAGTGCACATTGTAGTGTCCTAATATTCAATTCCAAAACATGGATTCCTTTTGAAAGACATTTAAATAAGAAAAATTTTTCTTAGCTCAAAAATGTAAGTCAACCGAATACACATTCTCATTTCTGAGAGTAATAAATATTAAATAATTTTTGGGATTAAAAACGTTACATGAATCATTTTTGAATTTGATATTGAAACCATCATCACACAACTGAGATATTCTAAGTAAATTGTACTTTAATCCATCAACAAGAAGTACATTAGAAATTAAAACTGTATAGGGGTTACCAATCTGGCTTAAGAAGATGATTTTACAATTAGAATTATCACCAAAAGTAACATGACCACCATCAACCTTGATTAGGCTCTTGAAGCATGAGTAGTATCCTGTCATATGTCTTGAACATCCATTTTCCAAGTAACAAAGAGTCTTATAGTAACTCTTTAGGAAAAATCCCTACAAAACAGATTATACATGGGGGTAACATTGGTACTCAGATTTTCTTAGGTCCTAAAAGGTTAGCAAGTAAAATTTTGGGAACCCATACATGTCTCACATATTTCTTATAATCAGAAGATATATTTTGAGACATAAACACTCTATTTGGTCCTTTAGAGAATTTGTTTTCAAGAAATGGTCCAGAACATGAACTAGTTGAGAATTGTCCATATTTTGGAACAAATTTCGTTTTAATGATCCTCTTTTGGCTGGTTGATATCCTAGACTAGTTGTATATTTTAGGGAAATCTATTTTCCAAGAAACTAAGTCAAGGTATCTCTACCTGCAGTAAAATTCTAAAGATTTATTCTTAATTTATCTTTGGATAACATATGTTCAGTGTTTTCCTTTAACAGTTGGGAGAATTTTTCATTTTCAATATCCATAATTGACTTATAATTTCCATTTAATGGATTTTATCTCTTTAATTATATATCTTTTCCCTTGATCTCATTAAATGTATTCTCAAACATTTCACAATATTCAAATAGTTCATCCTTAGTCATATCCTCATCATTATGTGATACACTCTAATTCCCAGAATAATAGGTATTATGTATAAGAGAGTTAAGTGTTACCTCATATTTTTTTGTCATCAAACATAATTTTGCATTATTTTTCTGTTCACTATTAGAAGCATCAGATCCACTGGAGATGTCTTCTGAAGAACTCTAGGTAGATTTCATAGACTTTTTATATCCTTTTTCCTTGTCTTCATATTTCCTCTTAAATTTCATCTTGGGACAGTCTGCCTTTACAATACCTTTTCGTTTTCACTCATTAAAGATTATTTAATCTGAGTTTTCATTGTATTTTCTATCTTTAATCCATTGTCGTTTACTATCATACATTCCCTTGTACTTTGAATTTTTAAATAATTTCATCTTTTGGTAGAACTTTTTGATTCTTCTAGAAAGATGAGGCATTTCCTCTTTACATTCTGAATCTGACTCTTCACTAGTGGAACTGTCTACCAGAAGTAGAGCTTTTTATTTATTTTTTCTATTTGAGTTAGTAGTCTTGAAAGCTACTGATTTCATCCCTGGTTTTTCCACTACATCTTGATTCACCATATCATTTTCCTCACTCATCATAAGCTTTCATATTATTTACTTTACTTGTATCTTGATTGTGTCACAAGATTATCAGATGGAAACAGATGTTCCACTCCATCAGTCAGGTAGGCATCAATTTTGTCTCATAATCTCGTCGTTTATGTCCACTGGTTTTCCAAGCAGACTCATAGTGTTAAATCGTTCATTGAACCTACGATACATATCAGGGATAGTTTCATCATGCTTCATTTTAAAATTAGCATATTTCATAGTGTATGTATTTACTCTAATTTCTTAAAATTATTTGTTCTGTCATGGGAAATAGCTAAAGTTTCCCAAATTTCATATTCAGTTTTACAAAAACATATTCTATTGAAGTTTTCATCACTTAAAATATAGTAAAATGCATTCATAGCTTTACAATTAGTATTAAATGTAGCTTTAGTCAACTGAGACCATGTGTCCCTAGCATTAGTAGGAAATATATGTTTCTCTTCAATTATATCAAAAATTTCAGGTCCCATACTCCCTAGATACATTTTCATTTTTAATTTCCAATGAGGATAGTTATCAAAATTAAAGAAAGGTGGCATGTTATTAGCAACACCATCAACTCTATTTTCTGTAGTTATTTAGAGTGTAAAGAATTAAAAATTTAGATATGACTGAAATTATACGATCAATAAGATAAAACTACAATCACAGTTGAAAATAATTAGAAAATCTTGAAAATAAATAAATCCTATGATAAAAAATGTTGGTCGGAGTGGATACACAATAGGGGGCTGAATTGAGTTCCAATTAAAATTTTTGTAATAAAAATTATGATTAACAAAATCCACACATTTAAAAACGGCCCAGTTAATTAAGGCAGTAGAAATGTAAATGATCAATTGGTCAACAAGTTTCTCAATGGGTGATTAATCATCAGATGAATTATTGTAGAACACCAATTCATCATTTGAAACAATTTTACTCAATAAAACAAATACACACAATAACTGAAACCAACTATCAAAGTGTAAGAAAAAAACATATTTATGTTTTATCAAATATAAGTAGAGAATAAACCAAAACATAGTAATTGAAGATTGGAACAAAAATGTAAACAAGAGGTTCAGTCTCAAGTACGGACGTAATACTCTTCACATGGTGATCTCCTTCCAAAAATATGTTTATATAAATAATCCTTCGATCCACACTCTGGATCGGGGTTTACAACAGCACACCCGGCTGTCCAGGTCACACATGAACTATACCACTATTATTCATGGGAAGAAAAACTTAATAAGAGATTGACTATGAGGATAGTTAGATGTCTTGTAGTTATGCTCAGGAGAAAGTGTGTGTTATACAAACAAATATACACACTGATCAAATATTGAATATAAAACACAAAAGATTTAAGAATAGAATAGTGTTAAGAATTCTCTGTGTGTTGTGAAGTAATAATCTAGACACAATGAATGTTGAGAAAATGGTATTTGATCCTTCTTATGGAATATTTCATTAGAACAGAGTTTAACAGTTTCTGTAATCCATCTTTGAGGAGTGAAAAGGTTCATCTCTTCAATGTATCGATGTATATTGATCTCTTTTTGGAGGAGGTAGCTTGTTAGAGTCTTCTTGTAATATCAAGTACATAAATCTTCTCTTTTTGTATTCACACAGCCTGTGTCTCAGTGTGTACTGCTACTATCATATCATTAACGTGAAAGATGAGGCACTTTTATACTCCAAAATCATCAAGACATAATGATATTCGCACATGCATGTACCTCATACTTTTCTACAGATACTCCTGTAAACTACATTAAATAATGTCAGAAACATTAATTTGTCTAAATCTGGCCATTTCAAATAAATTTGAATTAATAAAATGGAAATAGTTATATATATCACTCAGTGAGTCATCTTCGGACTGTTGTATTTGGTTTGATAACATCAGTCTTTCATCTTCGGTGTGTTGACATCTGTGTGATGACTTTGGTTTGTTTAACATTGGTGTGTCAGCTTTGGTATGTTGAACATCGGAGTGATGACTTCACTCTATCAAACTTTAGTGTGTGATCTTCGGTCTGTCGAACATTGTTGTGTTGATTTCGGTCTTTCGTACATCGTAGTGTCAACTAGGGTCTGTCGATCTTCGGTGTATCAAATTTGGTCTGTCGATCATTGGTGTATCGACTTTATTCTGTCAAACTTCGTTGTGTCAACTTCAGTCTGTCAAACTTCAGTTTCGGTGTGTCGATTTCGGTTTCAGTGTGTCGACTTTGGTTTGTCATGGAATCCAAAAAATATTATGATGATTATTTCTTATATATAACCATACAAGATGAAGAGTTAATAAAAATTCACATAAAAACATATTTATTCATGACTATAAGAAATTGACTTATTAAATTATATGTTGTTATATGAAATATTTGATTTTCATATAGATGTTAAAATTGGCATGAAAGATATGAATCTGTATATTGACATTATTTGTGATTGTGAAACATACAATATCATGAAGGGTCCAACTTGATTTATAGAATTGGTTATACTATATATGAATTCTCACATTGTCCAATTCTTGGAGGATTTATAAATATGAATAAGCTACATGGGATCTAGATAAGTCAATGTAATAACAGTACCCTCACATTTTCTGGAATGAATGAATAAGATAAAATTATAGTGTACAAATTTCATAAGGGGGAATAATGTTATGAAAAAACTTTTTAAAAGATATTTTTTTTCATAAATAAATGTTGTTAAATATTAACCTGAATTGTTTTTTTAATAATGATCACTACATTAGGTTGTTATGACACCAATTAAAAATCCAATCATTACAAATGGATAACGAATATTAAATAGAATATTAAAAAGGGTAAAATAAATATATCCCTAATATAAATTAACCAACACCCCACTAAAAGTTATATAGAAATTAAAAAAAGTAGTAAAAAAATAAAAATATTATAAAATAAAAATATTACCTTATCTAGAGATTATAGTGAATTTTTAGTGACAGAATGAAATGGTATTTATATGGAATAAATATAATTACAATAGATGGGATTCAAACATCATATGATCATTTTAAATATCAATATTTGTCAATATGACAATGGGAAACTATAAAAATGGGTGATACATTTACCTTTATTTATAATTTTTATATGTAGTAATGACCAATGAGAATTAGTATATATATAAGAATTGATGTTCCCATCCCGTAGAGTCATACCATTTGAATCCCATTTTTTAGATATGGATAGGAGGAAGCATCATTGTAGTTTATCCTTGACCAAACCCACTTAGATATTCAATAAGAGAATATTGAGTGAAATCACATATGGGATGTGTTTATGTTATTGAAGATTACCACTCAGTGGATGTTAGCCAAGCCACCATAGAGAAATATGACCATTAAAACCTCGAACTTTGGGCATGTGTGTGTTTAATAATGGGTTACAAGTTTAGTACGTAATTACTTTATGTGAATTTTCAATTGAATAATTAATTTTTAAATACAATTAATACATTTTACGAATATTTTTTCTTCATAAAAATATTTTTAATAGGTATTATTTGGATAAATTGATTCTTTGACATAAATAAAATATTATTGTATTGTTTTAGAAAATGTATATAGATTCATAATAAAATAAATTATACATAAAAATATTATATTTATTTATATATTATTTTAAAAATCATTATACTATATATAAATGATAAAATAATTTTTTAATGTCCTAGTAAATGTTTTGTATGGGTTAGAAATTTAATTATGCCTTAAAAATTAATATTTTTACATAAATAGTGATTTATATATTTAATTTTTTAATTTCATATTTTTAGAGAAATATCATGCAAGAATAAATAATATATTTATAATTTTCATATTTAAATTTTGTTTGGGTGAAAATATGATAATTTTCTAAAAAAAATTATTTTTTCATGAAAAGTAAAAAATACTATTTTGGAATTTTTATATGTTTTATGATATAATATTTATCTAATAATTATTAATAACTAATTATATACAATACATGGCATAAAATAATTTTTTTTTTAATATTAATTATTTTAATATATATTACAAAATTTCTAAAACAATATGTAAATTTCTATAGTCCAAAAAGAAATATGTCTATGGCATTACAATGTCGAATAATTAATATTCAATATAAAATGAGGTATATAAAAATGATGTGTAGTTTTTTTATTAAAATATCATAATATGTGACCCAGATTTCCAAAACCATGAGAAAAAACTATGTGTAAGACAATGGTTTTTATTTTTTTAAAACCTATTTTTTGTGGTGATATATTTTGATATTATTAAAAAATTCATCCCCACATTTTATAAATAACCACACATATCATCGTTTCCCATTCATATATATCTATCCTCAATTATTTGTTATTAATATTTAATCCTAAGGATTCCCCCCATGAAATCCTCTCGCCCATTAGGTTTCATCCTTGTCCTTATTAACAACTATTAAATGTAAGATAAAATCTTCTCCCCTCTTTTCCATTCATGTTACCTTCCAGTAGTATGTCACCTAAATTCCAAAATATCCACATTTCTAAAAATCATATTATCACATTAATATTATAATAGACTATTATTAATGGCATTCCCTTTTCACATACCATTATACCATATTCTAAAAAAATTACACATGCCACGATACCAAATTTAGTTCCGAAATTTCCATTGATTATAGGAGAAGTTTCCATTAACATTTTCTTTGAGTACCCATCCATCTTTTCCTTTTAATGGTAATTCAAGTAGTTTTAAATTTTCATATTTTTTCAGGTATTTATGAATATGAAACCAAAATTTCCTTTCACAAGATAAAAATGAAATAATGATTATGTCTTTAAAGTCTTTTTTATTCCAATATTTCAATAAGAAAACTATTCTTTTTCTCTATACAAGTAATTAATGAAATAGTTTATTATGATATAGGTAGATAATGTAAAATGAAGAAATATGATGTTTGTTCCTTAATATCACTCTAATGTATTGGGTAAATTAATTAAACTCTAGAGATGACATGTTTTATGATACCATGGGAAATAAAATTGGTAATTTTCATTTATGTCATCGTGGTTTCAATCCTTGGTTATAATGTCATAAATTTCTCATATAAATGTTGTAGTGACATCTCGATGTTTTGATGCATTATCTTATCATTATTTACATCTATTTCATTCAATGATTTCATGTTCTTATTTTTATTTCTCAAGATCACATTGTATATGACACCCTTTCATTTTAACTTAATGGGCTTCCTTTTTTCCTATTACCATTGTTGTATGTCCCTATGATGTGAGATTTAGAAAAAATATCCAATAGGTAAACCATTAATAAGTGTTTCTATATGTTTTATAGGAATGTTCATGTTTTCATCTGGTGTGTATTATATTTCAATGAAACTAACAATTTAAAGACATTATATTTGTACCATCAATTGATAATTTAATAAATGAAAAATTGGGATTCTATATTTAATACATTTTCCCAATATAAAACTAATTTCAAGGATAAATAAATTATTGTACAAATAAAAAAATTAATGAAACCACCAATCCTGAAACACATGGAATTCAACTATCAGAAGGAAACAATAATTTAGTGAAATGAAAATTATCTAATAAGATTGTGGAAGAGCTTGTGAGTCATGGTAACAAATTATTGATCTCCATGTGGTTTATTTTAAGTAAATGGTGAAAAATGGAATTAGATTACAAAATTATTATTGGAAAGTCCTCCAAGAAGAACATATATCATTAAAAATAAAAATTTAAATGATTGATCATTAAGAAAAACGATTTGAAACATGAATATGATAAATTCCATGGGTTTACATGGAACATGGATAAAATGAAAATTAAGATTAATGTGATCCTTAATAAAAGTGGATTTAGTCATAAACATATATATGATTGATAATTTTATCAATTCTTTAATCAACTATTGATTTGTGTTTTGAGATACCAAATATTCTTTAAAGGGTCTTTAATTTCAATTAGATATAATATATATTAAGTGAGATAAGATAATAAATAAAATGTGTGTCCCTGATAAAATATATTTCAATATCCCTTACTTTTCCCCACCCAAATGATGTTTATAGAGAGCCTTTATTAAAATAAGAATTTTGTAGCCACCATAAATACCACATGGTAGAATTTTTTTCTTTCCGACTTGACTATGGATATAGTAGAACGTGTATAGACTATTACATGTACTCTGGATAACAATTGTCCTTCTCTAATGATATGGAAAAAAATCTGTGGATTAATTTTCAATAAGTTCAGGTCCAGCCTCATCCAATCAAGGAACCACATGAATCCCTCTTAAAAAACTAAAACCCTATAAAAACATATCACTAATAAAAGTACAATGGAAAAAAAATATTTCAATACATAAAAATAATGACATGATATTAAAATTAATCCAATCATTTTTCTTTCTAAACTGAGAAAAATATGCTCATTAATGGGGATCTATAAGGAACTAATATCATCACTACCTCATAATAGATTACTACTATGATGTGTCAATCGTATTTGAACCATTCTTCTATAAATATGAGTCCAATTAAATAAAATTCACACATAAAAACTTCTCATGGGAAACAATTATCTGAAATAATAATTTCATCACAAATATTCCAGGTTCAATTTCAAGGTCCTCCCAATTTAGTATAGGAGATGGGTCATGCTGAAACATCATGAGATAAGAAACATTAAATTCATTGTCGATGAAATAAATATGTGGTGATAAATCCAATTTATATTCCCACATTATATATATTTAAATAATTAAAATTTTCCCTTGTATATTGGAGGTAAATTCATATACATTTTTACTTATTAGTGTCCCAAAAGAGAAAATACCTTCAAAAATGATTTATCACCAACCTAAAATTCCAATGTATAATTATAAGGATGTGTAGAATATTTTTACTATCATTGAGATTTCAATAAAATTATTCTTTATAATTGGAATATTTGATTTTGTATCATTGAAAATATTAGTAATATCAAAAACATTTCACTAACCTAAGACAAATACATTTTTTAATTGAATGGTAATACCAATTACAAAAAAATGATCCATTTTCATTGATGAATGGTAACTATAATTGTATGAAAATTAACCTATTCCAAAATGGATATCCCAAGAACCTTCTATATCAAATACATATTCACACATGTTATCCTCCGAATATTTCAAGACCCACTTACCTCAACTTATTCTTTTAATGATGATATGTTTTACTCAACCTGAACTGAGTTCCCATAACCTCATAGTGACCCTACAAAAATAAATAAGTAATGTGAGAGTCAATATACAATACCATGTCCATTAGATTCATAAGAAATGATATAATCTGTTAACTTAAATCCATTTATTCCTAATTTATTTTCCATGTTGGCAGGAAAGTGGGGTTAATCATTCCAAATATCTTTTCATCCTCATCAATAATCTATTAGAATGTATATCATCCAGAAATGAAGTCATATTTGTAATCCATGATACCAGGAAACCAATTATGATGTTTCATTTCATGAGAAATCATCACTGATCAAGGGTAGACATCCAACAATGAATGATAAACAATTTCAACGGGGACTTTCTCAAGATTTAATATAATACCAAATAGTTATTAAATTTTTGAACACCTTCTAATGGTATGGAACATACTCTAATTATATCCACACTATAAAATTAATCCTTGATACAATATAATTCTTTATATTTTCTCTAATCATGGAGATTCATTTTAGGGTGATAGGATGAAAAATAAATTCAAAAAAAATAATATACTCTTCCCCTAGGACTCCCAAGTGTATATATATAATGTATTATATCATGATTACTTTTTACTTTTATTCAATAACATATTGAAAAGGAACATTATTTATTTGGATTTTGATACCCACATTACCCTTTCCAATAATATATGAAATATTAATGAAATGTATAGGAATTTAAATCATATATCCTCTCAAATTATTGTTCAATTTTTTTAGAAAAGATGATACAAATAAGGATAACATAGGAATTTAAAAATCACATATCTTGTGAGAGAAATGATTTTATACCATCATTTAATACACAATGATTTCATCCATATAGTCCACTAAAATATTATCAATATATTTATAGTAGATTATGTTCATAAATATTTTGAAAACTATAGGAGTGCTTTTTAATAAAAATGGAATTTTAATCCACTCAAATGGCCATTCCAAATCCTAAAAGAAAATTTTGAATATTTAATTCCTTTATTTTGAGATAATGATAACTAAAATTTTCACAATTCATTAATAAATACTTATCTAATTTTAACTAATCATAAAAATCATCAATTTGGTGAAAGGTATAATTTTATTCAATGTTGCTATATTGAATTTCTAATAATCAATGAATAAGTTGAGAGTTCCATCATACTTCTTAAAAAGTATCATAATAGCTACCTATAGTCACACAAAATGGTTAATAAATCCCTTGGATATCAGGTCACAAAATGTATCGTTAATGTATTTGAACTCATTTGAACCCATGTAGAATGATGGGACTAAAATTTTTTATTTCTTGATGTAATATCAATTGAGAACACTACATTCCTATATATATAAAAATCCAACCACTCGTCCAGAAAAAAATTATGAAATTCATTTTATATTATAAAAAGATCACTAGTAATGGTTTATTATTCTAATTTATCCATTTATATTTACATCATCATAACTATATATGACAATGTAATTATAACCCCTATAGACCTTAGATTCCATTATCCTAGAAAGTCATGGGAGTTTCCATCGAAGGACTAAAGGACACCAATTGATGAAAAAATTGATTAAAGATTTAATTAAAATCGTCTAATACTTTTTATAATAACATCAAAATATTAGAAGTTAAGTGAAAAAATTTCTCAAACTAGATCAATGTTGCACATAATGAATGAGGAAGAAGGGAACCAAAAAATATAATAATTCAAAATAATTAGATGCATCCCCA
The DNA here is from genome assembly GCA_963277665.1 of Viscum album. Lineage (NCBI taxonomy): Eukaryota > Viridiplantae > Streptophyta > Magnoliopsida > Santalales > Viscaceae > Viscum > Viscum album. The sequence goes on from OY728163.1 coordinate 1,433,727,760, forward strand.
ATTAAATAAACAATGAACTGATTTTTTGGACGTTTTTGTGGATCCATAACAAATTTAAACATAATAGGGAAATATGAACCCAATAAAAATTGTGTCCTTACCGTTGAAGAAACCAAAATGGTTCCTATCATAACCCCATGACCCGTATCAACTTCCACTGTATGATACTCCACTATATGAAACTACATTATTACATATAATTATTGCTAGAACTTTATATTATATGAATAGTATGACCAATGAGAATAAATTCATGGTTATAATGATATTATTTTTGAGTGAGGTAAAAGAATTATTTATTCAATATCTATAGGTTATTATATAATACACACGAGTCACAGATCATTACTGTCATAATAAAAAAGAATTTTCTATTCGCTATGAGGCTACAATTTTTTTTTAAAACTAATCACTAATTAAGATGAAAATAAATAATTATAAGAATGACCACCAGTTTTCCTTTATAGAACTCATTGTTCTAGAATTTATTCTAATCAGATATATTGAAACTACATTTGGAGGTAATAAAAACACTTATCAGTCAAAACATACTAGTTATGGAAATATTTTCAATCGAATCCCTAAAAACAACCTCAACATTGGTAATGATATGTATATTAAAGAACCAAGACCATATATCATGTATAAGAACATTATAAAGCATATGATCATTCATATTCCCATTTTACACCACCTCATGTGAATACAGAGGTATCTCTATGATGTGCATCATTTATACAATAACAATCAGATTCTCATTTCAACAGTTGTATACCCCCTATTAAGGACATAAAATATGTATGTAATTTATTAATTAATATTTTATTGATATATTTACCCTTAAATTATTTATTATTCCTTCACAAAACTATGGATTCCAACCACCTTCTACTAGGGACCAAAAGTATGAATACATCACATCTATTATTTACATGGATAGGGGTCTCAAGGAAGTCAAATAGTGTTTCAATAATTTATAAAAAATAATCATTGACATGAGGACTACATTTACCATATAAAGATAATGGGTTTAATGAATAAATCCTTGATCTATAATCATTTCAGAGTCCCCATGAGTTTATTCCTCTCTATCCTCAGTAGTTATTGGTGTTGTATCATGATATATAATTGGTTCTATGGAGAAAAATACATTGATATGGTTCTAACTAAATATAGTGATTCCATACAGAGTGTTGTTAGCAACACCATAATGTTAAAATACAATGTTCCAGTACAGGTATGATATTACACAAAATCATTCAATGTGAAACTGGTACATTATATCATAAAAATAATTAAATTTTAATTTAAAAAATCAATGATAATTTTAAAGATAAATGTAAAACACATTGATTAGAGAACTATTAACACAAAATGAAAGATATCCCAATAACCCATGTTATCTTAAATGACATAATCATTAGATATTTTCAAAAACATGCCCTGAAAAATCACCAAAAGTACAAATATTCATAACTCTTGTCTACCAATACTTCTAATAATATGTAAATAAGACAAAATTAAATGAAATATTTCTTTGATACAAATGTTTCAACAACCATTGCATGATTAATTACTAACTAAAACCAAAGATAATCTTAACGCTGCATGAATTTTGTTCCAAATATCCATGGACTACTAATAAGTGCTTGGGAATCAAAAACTACCATTTGGAATGATTTTATAGACGAAATATTATAAAATATATAAATGTGAATAAGGATAATGTCACTATTTTAAAACATGTTAATATATGAAAAGATAAAAACATATGGAAAGTAAAAGAGAAAACCCACAAACAAAAATGCGTACATAATAATAGTAAAACCCTATCTCCACATGACATAGTGTCAAATCCAGCTCCTATTTCGTACTAAAAATAATCAAGTTTCCACACTTATTATCCTAACCCTTAATGATTTTAGACAAAATGAGGTCCATATATACCAAATGTTTGAGGTAGGTTGGGATAATAAAATCCTATTAGGATCCCATGATGTATTTTCGAAGAATACATTATAATATAAACCAATTATACTCTTGTAAATAATGGAAACAAAAGTAAAAAAATTAAATGAACTAATGAAAATCCACCATTTTCTCAATTTGTAAAATATGCCAATAATAATATTTTCACTGATATGCCAAAGAAATAAAAAAATATATTTCAAATACAGTCAATATGGATAAAAAAATCATTGGGGTAACATCAAGTCTTGGTTAGTGTGGATCCATATCAAATCTCTTTGATAAATATGCCACTTAGTGCTCAAAATAACATAAAACTGTAGGATAACGTGTAAAGTGTCCACTCATGATAGTAGATCAAAACTACACATTGGGGAACCTAGTGGTCTCAGAATCATAAAACATCAATCCTACATGTAAATTTCGCATCCACTATGATAGCTTACTTCCCTGTTAATGATCACATTCTATATTTCTATAGTAAAAACATACAATAGGAAAATCATTTATTCGAAAAAAACATCACCTCTAAAATATATAAAATATGTATAATAACCATTATCATTAATGAAAAAAAGTGATAAATTCATTTTTTTTAAATAACGATTTTTTTTATAAAAACATGGTTACAATACTTTAAAAAAATATAGAAACCAATTTAAGTTACCATTATCAATAATCATGATATAGCAATCTATAAAATAATAACAATTCATGAAAGAGCTTACCTTAAAAAACATATAATATTACTACTATAAAGAAACCACAATTTAGGGATAGGGAAATATTGTAAAGTAAATAATAATATCCAACTAAACCTAATTTTTAATTAAGAATCTCTATATCATGAATTCATAGAATATGTATTTTATAGAAAAGATTTTATAGCACTTTGTTAGGGTCAAAATGAAGTAGAAGAGAGGCGTAGATAAGTTTTGAGTTGCCCACATCTTGAAAAGATCACACCAATGATAAATATTTAAATTTTCTACGGATTTCGGATTTTTGATATAATATTATTCATTAATAAATCATATGTTTGAATTCATAGTTTTCAGGTTTAGGTAGAAAGAATAAGAAAAAAATGGTGGATCCAATAGTAAAATATGATAACATCCATTAATTGAATATAAATTATCAATGTCTTATGAAATATACTAGTAACCATTTGGTCGGTAAATATTACATAATAAGACTGTAGACCACAATTTTCTTGGAGGAGTCCCAATAGTCAGTTGGTGTCTATAAGAGAATATTAGTAAAATCATTATTCTGAACATTTAGTTATTGTCTCTCATTGGGTTGGAGTCTGGCCCTCACCAACTAATTGGGATACCCCCATACAACTTCATTGGGTTTCAGATTATGTCTAACTTAACCCACTCATTGAGGAACACTTCAAACCCATTTTAAAATACTAAAAACTACCATAAATAGTTCTAGACTGATAAATTGAGAATGAATTTTTAATACTTAAAGGGTGTTACCTGATATCAACAATGGTATGTGACACAACCCATGATCTAATAAATAATTAAATATAAAACATATAAAATATTTTGTTGATTTTTTTTTGATAGTACAACATACCTTGATTGATGATTTCACAAATTGAATGGTTTATTTCCAGACCACTATAAATGTATTTGTAAATATCAAAATTTTGAACTTGAATGACTTTATTGGGATTATGTTAATCTAATTTTAATTTTATACCACTTTAAATATTTTTCTCCCAAATTGTATTATATAATTTTTTCTAGAGAAATTTGTTTACATGTGTGGTTTAAAAAGATAAATGTTACTCTCTTGAAATAATGAATGTGCATAAAAAATACATATAGATATACATATATATTATTGGATGAATTTCTCAAACATTTATATATGGTTATAGATGGATACTGTAATGATCTCAATGTTATTGAAATAGAGAATATGGCCCCACCATTTTTAGTGTAACCATACATCATTATTCTTATGGATTTTTGAAGTAACTATTATAGGGAAAATTATTTTACAGAGTGTTTGATAGTAATGAGAATTCATATGGTGAATGTTTTATAATATGAATATATGTCGGGATCCTCCAAAAATTATAACCAGATTACAATGATTAGTGTTTTAGTCACAAAATACCATTTCATTTTATGATCCTTATATGAACCATGTAAATATATTTTTTTACTCAATTATATAATTATATAAATTGTGGGGAATAGAAATAAATTCCAACTAAAAATCTATATAATATTATAGAAATTTTCAAGAGGATAAATTTTTAATTCAGTGGTTATCCCCCACACATCTCAAAATAATCATCCTTGTTACAGAAAATATCGTTCAATAATAAGATTCTATAAATCCATGGCTAAAGGGTTAAATACAATAAAAATATTTATTAGTGATTCAAATTACTATTTTATATATTTTTAGTTTATAATTGAATTATTTTTACTATGGGATCCTCTATAATAAATGTAAATTATAATTAAACATTAGTGGTGTAATTTATTCTCATACATTATTATTCTAAACCACTCATATTATATCTAGTGGGAAAAAGATTTTTAATGTTTAATCTATTTTTATTGGATATTATAGAATTTAGTCCATTTATAAAAGTGTTCTAAGTTCCACTTCTATATTGTCTATATTTATTTTGAAATTTATTGTTAATTCTAATGTTTTTTTGTTAAACATGGATCTTTTGATTTTGATATTTTCATTTTTTAATTTGTGACACCAAAATAGTACACATTACTGGTTATTGTTTCTTTATCAATGTATAATACAAAATATTATGAGATATTTCAATCCATGATAATATATCTTAAATCATAAATAAAAACATGAATTATTATTATAGCAGTAATATGTGATATCATCATCTATGACCCAATTCAAAAATTCTAGTCTTTTGTGACATGTTGTTATAGTTATGGAGATATATTCTATTATGATTCCCAACAAAAATCATCAAAAGGTACCATAATAGTATTGGTTATTCGTTCATCAACTATTTCATCAAAAGGCATATTGGATATCATATCATAATAATACAATAATGGATCTGACCGATATAGGGATATCATAACATATTGTTTAACCATAATATATGACTTCATATATCTATGTTTTTTATAATAGGGAAATTACATCAAATATATAATTGGATTTATTATTTATTTTACTTTATATTTATAGATGAAAAATAAATCATATTCTTTTTATTTCATAATAATTTAATTTAAACAAAATGTTGTAATTTTTAATGCATTCTTAAATTAATTTAAATTGTGAAAATATTCAAATATTTATTAAATATTAAATTAAATTTTAATATATATAATTTTAATATTAATTGTTAGAATTAATATTGATGCATCTATATGGAATCATGGCTATGATTTGAATAAAAAATTTTAATGTTCATATTATAAACTAATATATAATTATTTTTTATGTTATAAAATATGGAATGATATAAATTTTTAAAACAAAATTTATCAAATTTTAATAAATAATATTATGAAATAAATTAATTAACGTCTTCAAATATAAGGTTTATTTAGACCAATTAATAATTATTCTAGTGGATGAAATTAGGATTAAAATTATTATTAAATTATAATTTTATGTAGTTTTAAATTTAGCAGATTTTTTAATAAAAAGTCATTCATAATATTAAATGGTAAAAATATGATTAATCATTTTACTAGGATATCAAAAAAAATTATATAGAAAATGTTATTTATAGAAGAAAAACATAATTATGTATTTTATTTATATAAATAAATTAAAAAAATTAATTATTAATCTATGTTAATGACATAATATATTCCCTATAGGTTAGAAATATTTTTTTTGAAATTAATATGATATATAATTAAGGGAACCAACTGATTTAAATGTTATGGTTAAAAAATATTTTTTTTCATTACATATTATATTTTAAAATAATTTTTACATAACTTTTATTTGTAAATTGAGTTTTATGTTATTTATTTTAATTTTTTTATAATCAAATAATTATTTGTTAAGCTCAATTTCTTTTTTAGGAAAACAAGTAATTTATAGAGGTGAAAATTAAGTTCTCACTATTCACTTAATTGTGACTAATTGGGTCAAATTATGTAACACCCCAGGTAAATAAAGAATATGACATTTTCATATTTATCCATATTTTTGAATAAAATATTAATATGACTTTAAAGGGGACGCTATGCTCGATGGCGTACCCAACACACAACAACGAGTTTCTTGGGAATCATATGTTGCACTCTAATAATAAAATAATATTATTTTAAATGGTAGTTAACATGTAGCCGTTGTAATGGCGGGAATGGATAGAAATAACTAAAATATGATTATATATGTTTTTAAATGTTTTTAAATTTATCCAATAAAAAATAAAGGCTTAAAATACGGAAAGAATTCGATTTTAGGCGTATATGCCCTGGTTTTCACTAAAGGGTCACTTATCGCCTTTTGATGGCGAACCGTCATTAAATATAGTTTTTTTCACTCTTATACATTATTTTGTACCAAATAAAACTCTTATTAAGAATCGGGACATCAAAATTTACTTTGTGTAAATTTTTGGTATCTTTCTGATAAAGTTCATTTTTTTAATGAATAGTGTAAAATGTTGTATTTTAATTCAAAACCTCTTTTTAATATAATTTATTTATATGATTAGATTATCTTTTGAATTGTTTTTTAAGTGAAATTAGAATATATTTTTACCATTAAATCCAATAGTGGTCGTTGGAATTAATTTCACTTTAAAATCAGACTTAAACCTGTGTCAATCTTTTGATACTTGTTGTTTCATAAAAACACGCTATTTGCTCTGACAGCGCGAATTAATTATTAAGTTAATTAATGTGACTTATATGTTTTGAATTTTGTAAAATAGACTTCATTTTTGAAATCATAATATCATATATAGCTTAGGGTTAATTTTTGGGATTTTTCTGAAAAACTTCAATTTTTGAGGAATAGTGAAACCACTAAGTGGTACTTATAAAAACTGATTTTTCCATTTAAATGAAATTTTGCCATCTTTGTGTTTTGAATTTAAAAAATCTGACATACATGGTTGTCATTAAGAAATAAAATGTGGTTCAATGGGATAAAAATAATTTTTTGGTGAATAGTAACTTATTAAGTTTTTAATCGCGATTAGAGGTAATTAGTGTAGTTTAAGTTAAAAATAATGTTTTAATAATATGAAATGAACTTGACAGATGTCTTAACCTCATTGGATGTGTAATGGCCGACCAAGAAAAGCCATGGGTCAACTTGGGGACACCATGGAGCCACTTTGGTTGGGAAATGACATAAATAACTTTTTATTTAATGTAAAAGTAAAAATGACACAAACATGATAAGTTTTACTAAAAAAAATTTAAGTGGGGTTATACAAGTCAGATATTTTATTCTAAATAGTCATTGGAAAGATAAAAATATTTACTAAATCATAGTAATTTTTTTATTATTTTTAGAAATTAAATAAATTAAATTATTTATGACATCATAATGATGCAGCGATGACATCATTATCTGACGATTTAAATAAAATGAGAAGATAATGTAAACTCTATGACCTACACATGTCCAAAACTTATTGGATGGGTGGATTTTGAACCCTTATCACCTTATCCACGAATTATATCAATGTGGGACCTTTTAAAACCGAAACACATTTTCAAATAAAGTAATATTTCTTACTTTCCAAAAGTGCCTCTCCTCTCCTCTTATAAAAGGCCCCCACCTCTACCTCATTTCACACACTCCTCAAGCCTTTGGCTCGGCCAACCCCTGCCCATTTACTCTCTCCACATCCATCTCCTAATCCTAGTGGATTACCATTGGGCATAATCCTTTCAAAGAGAGCCTTTAGGCTCAAATCAAAAGTAGTTACACTTTTAAAGGTAATTCATTCTCTCATGTTCATTTGTTTTATTTTTCTTATCCAACCCCCTAAAATCTTTTTATTTACATCTTTTGTAACAAAACCAATATATTAAATATACTAGGATGTTGTTATAAGATTTATTCGAGATACACTCTCACCCAACTACATCAAATGGTTAAAGAACATACGGTTTCCGTGGATGGCGAAATTCTGCCTCCCGAAACGATGATTGTTCAATACACATTTAAAACCGTCAAAGGTGGCCATTATAATGTCACTATTTTTATATATGATATATAATATGTTTCTGTTTTCCTTAAGCTTCTGTTTTTTTTTATTTTGGGCATACCTTTATGGTTTCCATTATGGGTAACGCGATATCTTCATTTAAGGAAGTGCGGACTACCGCCCCCTCAAAGTGATTTGATTCGTTAAATACCATATTTGGGACGTATAAAGGATGGAACTATGATATTATATATGATATTATACTGGAATTATAATATACCTTTATATCATTATGATACCATTATATAAAATATGAAATAGAAATGAAAGTAGCGTTCATGCGTACGTACGGCTTACCATCTCCATGAACGGTGCATTTCATTTCTTACCTCTAAATGATTATGTAATGTCATAAATGCATGAATTTACTGGATATATATGACATATATGATATCTACATCATGAATAAAATTCTGTATATAATAAACATTTCGCCACATGAACAACATGTAATTGTAAGAAGTCCACTTTCGACTTAAGAACCAAATATCGGCAAAACAAATATTATTAACTTAAATGATTACATAATGTTTAGGACATGGTAATAAGTGATATAAAAGGAATAATGACATTAAAAAAGGTTATTAAGGAAGTAGAAATTAACTCAAGTTTATTATTCAGGAGATTAAAGAACGATCGAGTCAAGTCGGACCTGAGGTAAGGGATCCTACTCCTCTCTTTCTTTTTAAGTACACACTTTTATGTCATTCCTTTTAAAGCTCATCATTCTTGTTATTGGGATGATATTTTATATTAAACTTACTGTAATTTTTATGTTCATGTGATGAGAGACCCTATTCTCTCTCATCAATCCATTTTGGAAGTTTTGAGTGGCGTCGTTAGGCTGCCGAACTTTCGTAAGAGATCTCACCTCTCTCTTTCTTTTTTAAGTACTCTCCTTTTTGTCACTTCTTTTAAGCTCCTATTTGTTATGTTTGGGGATGTTATTTTGTATTCCTATTTCCTTAAACTTTATGTTGATATGATGAGATGGCCTATTTGATCTCATCAATCGATTTTTGTAAGTTTTCTGTGGCGCCATTAGGCTGCCGAGTTTTCGCAAGGGATTTTTCATCTCACTTTTATTCCCGTGAGATTTATGCTACATTGGCCACAATTTCATTTGAGTGGTGTATGTACTGCCATTATTCTACTCTTTGTGTAATATAATTTCCTTTATAGGTATTTACATCAATGATTTATTGTCCTTCTTTCATGGGGTGTATGTTTTGAATGATATCCAAGTCGGTAAGGGAACCTTTCACCCTCCTCTTTTTTTAAAAGACTTCTTTTGTAGGGTCTTTTAATTTACATATTGTTATGTTGGGATATGTTCTCATATATCCTTATTGATGTAAATTTTATGTCCAAGTGATGAGATACACTTTTTTATCTCTCATCAACTCATTTTGATGTGATGTCGTTAGGCTATCAAGGGAACTTTTTAACCCAATTTCGTTTTCTTTGGGTTCAACATGTAGTCATTGAATATGTTATCCATTGAATATGTGTGAATGACCTTTTATTGTTTTACACATAATATACACTTATATTTGGTGTATTTATATTTGTCACACATATTTTTGAGATTGATTTGTTCTTAATTTAATGATACCTTCTTTATAAGGGATTTCATCACATTTGACATTTCTATTGAGAGTTCATTGTTGTTATGCACCAATTCACTTTTTTATGGTGTATATAATATCCTTTGGAGTATTATATCATGAACCCATTTATTCTCATGATATTATAATGTTCTGACTAAATGTTATTCCTCAATTATTGTATTCAAGTGTCTCTAATTTTGGTAAAACCCCTTTAACCAAAATATCGCTTTAAATGTTTTAATTATTTGTTATTATTAATATCCATGTTTTCAAAATGGTTTTAAGGATTTATTTATATGGATATTAATGGTTTAAAATTTTAAGCTTCAAGGTGGTATGGGAAACTTTGATTCAAAAATCTCTTTATTAAATGTTTTAAATGGTTTTGGAAATGGTTTCTTTTTGAATGGATTCAATATTTCAATATACTAAAATGTTATATTGTGATTGAAATGTGGAAATGTTATTTTTCCTTTATGCATGTTTTATGTGATACATTTATGCTATGGTTCTTGGGCATTGTTATGAAAACGGGTGGTTCCGTGATAAACTAAGGGCGGGTGAGCCCGATATAGCTCTCCAATGCATTGGGTAATGCGAAGGAGTGAAACGTTAAGGTTTCTCCGAAGAGATTTAGGGAATATACTGTGATGGGTATTCCAAACGTAACCAAGAGGGTTACTCCCTACGTAAGAATCGTATGAATGCCTCAAGTTACCTTTTTGTCTTATGACTTCTATGATTTATTCATGATTTGATGAGATATGTTAAGGTGCCTATGTTTTATGGGTAATGTATGATTTCATTGTTATGTATATATAAACTCATGTTTCCTTTCCATATTTTTATAACCTTTACTGAGCATTTTATGCTCATCCCAAGTTTTTTTGAAATGTTTTTCACAGGTCAAGGGAAAGTTACATGATGTGATGATAGTTTCAATGATGTGTCAAGAAAGAATCCATGTTTTATTTTAAATATGTTTCCGTTGATGGGAAGAATGAATACTGTCTTTTATGTAACCACTTTGTTTAAATGTGGAATGTAATTCATGTTTCATGATCTAATTCTCTAAAACTCTAAACCTGAAAAGATCCTCAACGTGTAATCTTGTAATAACTCAAGATTAAGTAAGGTTTAAGACTGGGGCCTTAAAGTTGGTATCAAAGGTCGGTTTAGATAAATTTAGAGGTTAGGGTATTCTTTAAGCATAAGTGACATTACCATAATGGTTAGGATCTTAGAAAGAGTCCTAGTTTTAGATAAAATGAATGAGTAAGTATATCTTAGTGTTTATCTTACTCATTAGTACATGATGGTTTTGTTGATATACTCACACTGAACTTTTTGGTTTTAGTAAATGGATGGATCTAGCAGGCACCAAAGTAACAGTGGATGTGAAGGAAACTTTGACAGTTTTTTTAGCAAGCAACTGAATGATATGGGAGCTGCAATGAGAACTCTTGTGATTATCCTCAACCAACTATCTGGAGTCATGATTGACCACCTAAACCTTGGAGATTTCCCTAAGGCATCATATATGCAAGAAACAAATCCTTACGGAAGTACAGGTAATAATCATAAAGGTAAGTGTGTTCAAAAACCTATGTGTCCAAGATGTGGAAAGAAACACCTTGGAAAATGTTTCAAAGGGACAGAAATATGCTATAGATGTGGAAATGAAGGTCATAAAGCAAGAACCTTCCATGGAAAAAGGAATCATCCAGTTGACTCGAGGAAAGGGAAAGAAGTTCTTTCTGAGGGATCAATTGAATGTTTTAAATGTGGTGTGCATGGTCATTATGAAAACACATGTCCTATGAAGAAGTTTCGTGAATGGGGTCACCAAGAGCATACCAATATTCGTTTACCAATACCTAATGCCATTCCGATTGAGGATGAAGAAACTGACAATGAACAATCAAAGGTATGTACTATTTCATGACTATTGTTTTCCTATTTTGGAATCTTAGGATATGATTCATGATTATGTTTGTAGGAAAGAGGTATTTCGGAATAATTTGGAAAGGAATGGATAATGGATCATGAAGAATGTTTAATGATTAAGATGTCAACATATAAGGGATTCAAGAGTTATGGTGAAATTCATAATAGTATAAAGTCACTTTTGATGATGGGGTTACATTAGAAGACTTTTTATATTATGTGTAACCCTAATGTTTAATATAGGCAAATTTTATTCAATTAATAATTATCTTTTCTTTTGTGGACATAGTTATAAAGAACCATTTGGGTTTATATGATCCTTACTTTTGAGGTAATTATGGGTTACTATATGTTATGATTGAAGTGAAAGGCATGAGATAAAATTGAGGTTAAATTATGTTATGGTTATTTTTGATGATTTTATCCCTTTTTGGGGAATGATTTGAGAATTATATAGTTTTGGAAAAAGGAAAACACGTAGACCGTGTGACTACCCGTCGCGTCGAACAAAGCTGCGGGAATCGAACCCACAATCAAAGTGCTACTAGTATTTATCGCCTACCACTGGACTACGTGAAGTCCCTGGATAGTTTGACTGGTTCTTTTTAGTTGTATGATTTTATGAATTAATAGTAAGTTGATTTTGGGTTATTTATGAAAATTATTAACTTATCATAGAGGATATGTGATTAGGTTAATTACTTTTCAATACGAGACTTTAGGAGCAACTGATGTTGTTTGGAGATAAATGTTACGATTTAACTTGGAAGACTATGTGACTAAATCCTTCAAATATTTGGGTTTCAATATTATATTGGTTTAATTTGAAGAATTTTATGCACAAATTGTTTATCGGATGGTCCTCATTGAACTTTGGGTTCTGTTGGACAAATTTTGGAGATTAAGCATGGATTTTCTTTTTAATGGGTTATCCTTTTCTGGATTATCTGACCTTGTACTAACCTTTTTTGTTTTGGTTTTGGTTAAAGCCTAAAGACTTGGGATTTATGTAGTTCTCTTTTGTGGATTAGGTGATTCTCTAGAAGTTGATTATAGTACTCTTAATGTGAACAAGTCTCCCTAAATACTCGTCTTTTGGAAAAAATATGAGTTTGATTAAGGAATCTATTAAAAGTTGAAAGTCAACATGATAAGTGATTATGTTTCCTTATGAATAAATTCCTCAATAAAAAGTAACTTAAAACAAAAATGTTTTCTATTAACTTTTCCTACTGGGGAACTCAACACCATTTAACCCATCACAGGTTTGTGATTTTCTTGTGGTTAACTTTCTCCTAAACATGTTTTCTATCACTCTCCATCAGAACATGACCCTATGTTTTCTCCTCAATTTCCATGTTTTCCTACTTCAAATCCTAGTATGGGTTAACTCGGGTGACCTCTGTACTTATCTTTCTTTATTTTAAAGTTATTGTTTTACCGACTCTTGTTCTGATGTGGGACTTTCAATGATGTTTCCAAGCACAATTTTAAAATTGCGAGGACGCAATTCCCAAAAGGGGGGAAGGATGTAACACCCCAGGTAAGTAAACAATATGAAATTTTCATATTTATACATATTTTTGAATAAAATATTAATATGACTTTAAAGGGGACGCTATGCTTGATGGCGTACCCAACACACAACAACGAGTTTCTTGGGAATCTTACGTTGCACTCTAATAATAAAATAATATTATTTTAAATGGTAGTTAACATGTAGCCATTGTAATGGTGGGAATGGATATAAATAACTAAAATATGATTATATATGTTTTTAAATGTTTTTACATTTATCCAATAAAAAATAAAGGCTTAAAATACGGAAAGAATTCGATTTTAGGCGTATATGCCCTGGTTTTCACTAAAGGGTCACTTATCGCCTTTTGATGGCGAACCATCATTAAATATAGTTTTTTCACTCTTATACATTATTTTGGACCAAATAAAACTCTTATTAAGAATCTGGACATCAAAATTTACTTTGTGTAAATTTTTGGTATCTTTCTAATAAAGTTCATTTTTTAATGAATAGTGTAAAATGTTGTATTTTAATTCAAAACCTCTTTTTAATCTAATTTATTTATATGATTAGATTATATTTTTAATTGTTTTTAAAGTGAAATTAGAATATATTTTTACCATTAAATCCAATAGTGGTCGTTGGAATTAATTTCACTTTGAAATCAGACTTAAACCAGTGTCAATCTTTTGATACTTATTGTTTCATAAAACCACGCTATTTGCTCTGGCAGCGGGAATTAATTATTAAGTTAATTAATGTCACTTATATGTTTTGAATTTTGTAAAATAGACTTCATTTTTGAAATCATAATATAAAATATAGCTTAGGGTGAATTTTTGGGATTTTTCTGAAAAACTTTAATTTTTGATGAATAGTGAAACCACTAAGTGGTACTTATAAAAACTGATTTTTCCGTTTAAATGAAATTTTTCCATTTTTGAGTTTTTAATTTAAAAAATCCTACATACATGGTTTTCATTAAGAATTAAAATGTGGTTTAATGGGATAAAAATAATTTTTTGGGGAATAGTAACTTATTATGTTTTTATTCGCGATTAGAGGTAATTAGTATAGTTTAAGTTAAAAATAATGTTTTAATAATATGAAATGAACTTGACACATTTCTTAACCTCATTGGATGTGTAATGGCCGACAAATAAAAGCCATGGGTCAACTTGGGGACCCCATGGAGCCACTTTGGTTGGGAAATGACATAAATAACTTTTTATTTAATGTAAAAGTAAAAATGACACAAACATGATATGTTTTACTATATAAATTTTTAAGTGGGGTTATACAAGTCAGATATTTTATTATAAATAGTCATTGTAAAGATAAAAATATTTACTACATCATAGTAATTGTTTTATAATTTTTAGACATTAAATAAATTAAATTATTCATGACATCATAATGATGCAGCGATGACATCATTATCTGACGATTTAAATAAAATGAGAAGATAATGTAAAATCTATGACCTAAACATGTCCAAAACTTATTGGATGGGTGTATTTTGAACCCTTATCACCTTATACACTAATTATAACAATGTGGGACATTTTAAAACCGAAACACATTTTCAAATAAAGTAATATTTCTTACTTTCCAAAAGTGCCCCTCCTCTTCTCTTATAAAAGGCCCCCACCTCTACCTCATTTCACACACTCCTCAAGCCTTTGGCTCGGCCAAACCCTGCCCATTTACTCTCTCCACATCCATCTCCTAATACTAGAGGATTCCCTTTGGGAATAATCCTTTCAAAGGAAGCCTTTAGGCTCAAATCAAAAGGAGTTACACTTTTAAAGGTAATTCATTCTCTCATGTTCATTTGTTTTATTTGGCTTCTCCAACCCCCTAAACTCTTTTTATTTACTTCTTTTGTAACAACACCAGTATATTCAATATACTAGGATGTTGTTATAAGATTTATTCAAGCTACACTCTCACACAACTACATCAAATGGTTAAAGAACATACGGTTTCCATGGATGGAGAAATTCTGCCTCCCGAAACGATGATTGTTCAATACTCATTTAACACCTTAAAAGGATGCCATTATGATGTAACTATTTTTATATATGATATATAATATGTTTCTGTTTTCCTTAAGCTTCTGTTTTTTTTCATTTTGGGCATACCTTTATGGTTTCCATTATGGGTAAACGCGATATCTTCATTTAAGGAAGTGCGGACTACCGCCCCCTCAAAGTGATTTGATTCGTTAAATACCATATGTGGGACATATAATGGATGGAACTATGATATAATATATGATATTATACTGGAATTATAATATACCTTTATATCATTATGATACAATTATATAAAATACGAAATTGAAATGAAAGTAGCGTTCATGCGTACGTACGGCTTACCGTCTCCATGAACGGTGCATTTCATTTCTTACCTCTAAATGATTATGTAATGTTATAAATGAATTCATTTACTGGATATATATTACATATATGATATCTACATCATGAATAAAATTCTGGATATAATAAAAATTTCGCCACACGAACAACATGTAATTGTAAGAAGTCCACTTTCGACTTAAGAACCAAATATCGGCAAAACAAATATTATTAACTTAAATGATTACATAATGTTTATGACATGGTAATAAGTGATATAAAAGGAATAATGAAATTAAAAAAGGTTCTTAAGGAAGTAGAAATTAACTCATGTTTATTATTCATGAGATTAAAGAACGATCGAGTCATGTCGGACCCGCGGTAAGGGATCCTACTCCTCTCTTTCTTTTTAAGTACACACTTTTATGTCATTCCTTTTAAAGCTCATCTTTATTGTTATTGGGATGATATTTTATATTAAACTTACTGTAATTTTTATGTTCATGTGATGAGAGACCATATTCTCTCTCATCAATCCATTTTGGAAGTTTTGAGTGGCGCCGTTAGGCTGCCGAACTTTCGTAAGAGATCTCACCTCTCTCTTTCTTTTTAAGTACTCTCCTTTATGTCACTTCTTTTAAGCTCCTATTTGTTATGTTGGGGGATGTTATTTTGTATTCCTCTTTCCTTAAACTTTATGTTGATATGATTAGATTCCCTATTTGATCTCATCAATCGTTTGTTGTAAGTTTTCTGCGGCGCCGTTAGGCTGCCGAGTTTTCGCAAGGGATTTTTCATCTCACATTTATTCCCGTGAGATTTATGCTACATTGGACACAATTTCATTTGAGTGGTGTATGTAATGCCATTATTATACTCTTTGTGTAATATACTATCCTTTATGAGTATTTACATCAATGATTTATTGTCCTTCTTTCATGGGGTGTATGTTTTGAAAGATATCCAAGTCGGTAAGGGAACCTTTCACCCTCCTCTTTTTTTAAAAGACTTCATTTTTTGGGTCTTTTAATTTACATATTTCTATGTTGGGATATGTTCTCATATATCCTTATTGATGTAAATTTTATTTCCAAGTGATGAGATACATTTTTTTATCTCTCATCAACTCATTTTGATGTGATGCCGTTAGGCTGTCAAGGGAACTTTTTAACCCAATTTCGATTTCTTTGGGTTCAATATGTAGTCATTGAATATGTTATCCATTGAATATGTGTGAATGACCTTTTGTTGTTTTACACATAATATACACTTATATTGGGTGTATTTATATTTGTCACACATATTTTTGAGATTGATTTGTTCTTAATTTAATGATACCTTCTTTATAAGGGATTTCATCACATTTGACATTTCTATTGAGAGTTCATTGATGTTATGCACCAATTCACTCTTGTATGGTGTATATAATATCCTTTGGAGTATTATATCATGAACCCATTTATTCTCATGATATTATAAAGTTCTGACTAGATGTTATTCCTCAATTATTGTATTCAAGTGTCTCTAATTTTGGTAAAACCCCTTTAACCAAAATATCGCTTTAAATGTTTTAATTATTTGTTCTTATTAATATCCATGTTTTCAAAATGGTTTTAAGGATTTATTTATATGGATATTAATGGTTTAAAATTTTAAGCTTCAAGGTGTTATGGGAAACTTTGATTCAAAAATCTCTTTATTAAATGTTTTAAATGGTTTTGGAAATGGTTTCTTTTCGAATGGATTCATTATTTCAATATACTAAAATTTTATATTGTGATTGAAATGTGGAAATGTTATGTTTCCTTTATGCATGTTTTATGTGATACATTTATGTTATGGTTCTTGGGCATTGTTATGAAAACGGGTGGTTCCGTGATAAACTAAGGGCGGGTGAGCCCGGTATAGCTCTCCAATGCATTGGGTAACGCGAAGGAGTGAAACGTTAAGGTTTCTCCGAAGAGATTTAGGGAATATACTGTGATGGGTATTCCAAACGTAACCAAGAGGGTTACTCCCTACGTAAGAATGTTATGAATGCCTCATGTTACATTTATGTCTTATGACTTCTATGATTTATTCATGATTTGATGAGGTATGTTAAAGTGCCTATGTTTTATGGGTAAAGTATTATTTCATTATTATGTATATATGAACTCATGTTTCCTTTCCATATTTTTATAACCTTTACTGAGCTTTTTATGTTCATCCCAAGTTTTTTTGAAATGTTTTTCCCGGGTCAATGGAAAGATACATGATGTGATGATAGTTTCAAGGATGTGTCAAGAAAGATTCCATGTTTTATTTTAAATATGTTTCCGTTGATGGGAAGAATGAATACTGTCTTTTATGTAACCACTTTGTTTAAATGTGGAATGTAATGGAAGTTTCATGATCTAATTCTCTAAAACTCTAAACCTGAAAATATCCTCAACGTGTAATCTTGTAATAACTCAAGATTAAGTAAGGTTTAAGGCTGGGGCCTTATAAATTATGTGGTGGGCATAACATTTATTCAAATAGATTTGTTTCATTTTGGGTCAAGGGTATAAATTACTTATATTAATTATTTTTCCAATTTCAATCCACATATATGTTATAAGAAGATGTTTCAAATTGTTGAATGTGTATTAATGGAAATACCTCTCAAAAATCACTTATAGAAGAAACCCTTCTATTACACTGACAATAAAATCATAGAATTCAGGTCCTATATGGAACGCAAATATATATTCCTCTCCTAAATCCAATTCATATATTTAGTATCCTTTTGTTCAATGATGGAATCATAAATCCTTCATTAAAAAGAAATGTGTATCATAATGTATAGAATTCATCAAAGTTCCAAAATAATTAATATTTTATTGAATTAAAATTTGAACACTACTCCATATAAATATAACTATGACATATACTAATGTGTTATTTAAATCATTAGGTTTCTATGAGAATGATATTACTACTATATAACACAAAACTCTTACACATTCAATAGTATATTGTGTTCTTAATTATGTAAGTTCAACTACCAGCATAAACTATTCAAAACCATATCCCATAATCTTAATCATGAAATAGAATTAAGAGATTCATGTCAGTAATACAACATATTAATGAGTAATTTAGGTCCTAAATTTTTTTTATGGTACTATGAAAATAATGAAATGTTTTTAGAAGTATCCTGTATTCATCAAAAAATTATATTTATCTTGATCATTTTATATTTAATTATAATGATACATAACCATAGTTTACATAAAATGAATTAGGAAATGAATAATCCAATAATAAGTGATAATTAATCTATACAAAATAATATTAGATTGATATAATGGGTATTATTGAATAATGATTTACCCTAAAATTTGAATCATTTATAAAACTATAAAAATCAATAACATTTGATGATGAAAATAAAAGAAATACTATCAAATATATGTGTAGTGAATGATTATAATTTGATTGAAAATTGTTCAAATGATATTAATAAGTAACATGATAGTTAATATCTATATATATTTCCTTTGAATAATCCAAATGTTTATAGATTATTGGACATGGAATAGTTACTAAAAATGTGTTGTGAAATATTTTATGAATAATATTATAAATATTAAAAACATATAATACCATTAGTAAATAAAATTATTTTAATTACTTATAAATTCATAGGAAATATGATTATATAAATATAATTATTAAAATGAATATTTTATAGTAAAAGACAATTTTATTTTTATATATTATTTTCATTACAAATAAATCATTATAAATTTTAAAATTCCTGTATAAAAAATTAATTTAATTTCTGAATTTCTCGTGTCAAAATTATCATTTTGTGAAATTACAAAAAAAAAATTGTCTTAAAGGTGAATGGTGAATAGAAACTTATTTTTTCTAAAATCTCCACAATTGTGATGTTATCATATTAGAACAAAGACTATAACATTTTTTTATTTTTTTTCCTATAAAAATGATATTTTTGTAATGAATATTAACGTATCAAAAAATATTACATTTAATTAATAAAACCATTGTTGATTTTTTTATTATAAAAATATTTTATTTATAAGTGTATGATTATATGAAAAACACACAGAGATCCCAGAAAAGCTGGAATGGAAGACAATAACCCCCTGGGTATATTCCACCCACCATCCTCATTTATTTTATATGGATTTTATAAAGATGTAGTGGGAATTAAAGGAAAATACATTTCACAAATTCCCACTTCATGTGCCCATCTGAATGGTCTTCCTAATTCATGTTGTCATATTGTCTGGAAAACACTCCAATTGTCATTCAACACCAATTTTTTTCTTAGCCCACACAAGCCATTAATTTTCACATCAAGACCAAAGCAGGATCCCTGCATCCCCCCACTAGCAAAATCATATGACATTCATGTCATCCTTCAAACTTCTTATGGCCTATCCGTAACCATGGGGCTCATTATTAGCAAAAACTGTGCCCAATGGATTTATCTTTCATTATTAGTGAATTTTTTTCA
Organism: Viscum album; assembly: GCA_963277665.1. Classification (NCBI taxonomy): domain Eukaryota; kingdom Viridiplantae; phylum Streptophyta; class Magnoliopsida; order Santalales; family Viscaceae; genus Viscum; species Viscum album. Next base: position 1,433,747,888 of record OY728163.1, read on the forward strand.
ATAACAACTTCTTGTTTTAGAACCCAACCCAATCCATTCGATAATCGCCAAGTGAACCATCATACACACCTCCTCAAGAGATCTTTCTGTTATAGAATCACTATATATTATGGCTAGAATCAGTGCTACCATCTCTGCATTCCTCTATATGTTGATGTCAACTCTACCCTACCCCTAATGAATTCAAAAATACAATGTGGGTAGGTGTCAAAATAAGACTCAACACCCAATTGATTTTTCAAATAGATATATGTGACCAACTACCAAGCACCCCACTTGTCAATAGAAACATAATAATATATTATTATAAAAAATTAAACAAAGTTAGTTTTAATCACTGAAATAAATTTTTAGGAGGACCCATAATAACATGACAAAATATTAGGACTTTTTGGATTAATATTAAAAACATTAAAAAACTAAAAAGTCTCTAGACCAGTAAATTCCCCATGTCTTTAGAGGCTAGATTCATAAATATGTTGTAACATAAAGGATATTTAACAGCTCCCAAAATTTTCTTCTAGAATAATTATTTTAATTACATGATTGTGAATAAAAAATTATTTCATAAACAATGGATGTTGAAACATAATTATAGTTACATAATATTTTTAGACATATAAATTACAACAAAATATATGAATAGTATTTATATAACATAGTTATCTATTCTAGAATATAATATGCTTTTAATATTTGGAAACATGGAAAAATAGAAAACTAGTTCACAGAAGTTCAATATCACCCAACACAACGATATTCATAACAATCAACCTTATTCAACATATCATATATAAAAAATTTCTTCATAACAATAGATTTAAAAAATATATATAGAGATCTTTGATGCATAGTAAGGGTAAATAAAGGAAATATAAATTGTAAAAATGACGAAAATGATAAATGTTTTAATATCATTATATTGTGGTTTTAAAATATTCCAAGAATTTTATATTTCGTTATCATGATTCATAAAATAATTTTGGGAATCTTATAGCATATAAACCATAATGTAATCAAACCACATGATCCATGAGAGCACAATATTTTTTTGAGAAACGAAATTGTGATATAAATATAAGCATTGAAAATTATTCTCATAGTAGTCTAGAAACATATCCAAGAATGTAATATTGGAATGGGTAAACAACCCAAAATATCATTGTAATTATGGATTACCCCTAATAATATCATAGTGTTAAAATTATTATATAGAATATTTTTGGCTCCCCATTATAGTCTGATTTATCTCATAAGATATTAATATTCACCCAATTAATTGGAGGGGGATATATGTCCCAATAGTCACATAGTGAATATATTGAATATGTTTATATAAGGTTATAAATCATTCATCATATTATAATACATGAAAATAAATTATTTTCATAAACATTTCATCATCGAATAATCCATGAAAAAAAGGATTCTGTAAGAATGCAATCATATCACAACCCATTTAATAAAAAATGTTTTTATAAAAATTGTTTCTTCCTATACATAATTCATATAGGAGAATGATACATATAGTGTTCTTATATCATAACCCCAAAATAAGGAACATATATAGATTTTTTAGTGAATGTATGTATAAGATTAAGGTCATTAATTACATTCTTTAGGAAATTAGCTATTCCATTTAAAAAAATAAATAAAATAAATAAATTTAAAAAATATTATATATAATAATTTAATTTAACTAAACCATTGAATATTATAAATTATTATTTTAATATATGAGTTTTAATGATTGTGGAAAATTATATTCAGGTGGTATATGTTATCATGGAATATTAATTGAGACCCTGGCCTTTTACATATAACATTTTATGATTTTCTGCATAATTAATCATCAGAGTTCAAGCCAGTGATCTATATGTATAGTGTTTTGGAAGTCTAGGTACTAAAAATATAAAAAAGGGGATAAAAAACACTTTTTTATTTAATCTATTTAAAGATTTCATAACTTCCTATGAGCACTTACACCTTAATAGGGTATCATGGGGAACACATGAACAAATTGATGAGCTAAATAGCCCCATAATGGAAGGAACATAAGGATATGTCTTAACCATATGAGTTAGGAGGAATGAAATAATGATATCCAAAGATTAGAACCTACAAAATCGTATCATATAAGCATGTGATCATATAATCATGGAATCAGATAAATGTGGCATAATAATAAACCATTTCTTTAGTATGGGTCAAGGCTAACTTCCAATCCCATTTCCAATTTTAGTACGGGTCAAGGCTAACCGCCAATCCCGTTTCACATCGCATCTCATGAGAGTTATCTTTTCCCAATGAATTGGAGCTCTATCTAGGAACACCCCTCTCAAAATTTTCATTAATATTCATTCCACATAAACAATCATTCATAATCAACTAGACATAAACATAAGGGTACCCAAGGAATGAATTAGGTACCACAATCATGACATAAAGCATAACCATGGACGTAACATGAAATTGCCCATGAAATAATGGTTTTAGAAAATACATGGAATTTCATATGGTAAAATAGGAATATAACACGGTAAGATATGTCAATATTAAGTGAAAACATATAAGAAATATATTTTAGAATCAATAGCATAAAAACATTTTTTGTTGTTTTAAGGGAAATACTATAGAGCTTTTAAAATAGAAATGTTGAAAATCTCATATATAAAACCCGAGATGAACCAAGACGGTATTACTAATACAAATTATCATTTTATAAAGGAAATGGTGGATTAAAACAAGCGATAGAGTGCCCTTAAAATTAGGTAAATATTTAATAAGTTCCCTTAAAACTGGTTTTCTTATCGAAAAGTTCTATGGAGGGAATCTTTTAAAATCATGTATATCCCCCAAAGAGAGTGATGAAAGGCTCCTCATAAAATAAATTTATTAAACTAAAAAAATTTAGAATATGAAAAAAAACATATAAGATAACTCCATATTGATATAAATAATGATAAGGGAACCTTGAAAGAACCAAGGAGGTCCGGGAAGATTTTGCTAAGAATTATCTGTATGGTTTCCAGTGCATATAAGAGGGCATGCTGAGAAAGAGAAGGGGTTTCTCATAAATTATAAAACACGAGGGAAGTATGGGGGAGGTGAGAAAATATACCACATCAATAGGTATTACACATAAAATTGTATAACATAGAGGGAAATCATGATTTAAAAGCGAAATGGAGAGTATCTCATACCTTAGTTCTGTTGGTGTTCTCCACTTGTTATTAAAGTATTGAATAAACAAATTTGATGTATTAATTAATAATTACCGAACATATTCTATATTTAATTGGATTAGTATAATTATTTTAAGTTCATTTATAACCATTTTTATATTTTGAAGATTTTGGGAGATTTTGGATGAGGGGGAGGACTGAATTGTACTATCATTGGAGTCGGTCATGGTTTAAAATTTATATTCCTACTAAATACTGTATATGTGGAAAGCAGGCTCAAACCCAAAGGAAGGTAAATTTGGCCCCTAATAATGTAAAAAAACTTGGTAAACTCTACTGTTGTCAGTAGTGAAGTGATGTTTCTATATTTTTTTTAAATTTTTTATTATATTTTTACTTTTTATAAGAATTAGAGCGACAAAACATTGGAAACATGAATTTAAAATAGATTGAGACTAGAAGATATTGTTTGAAATTGAATAATAGTGGTTTAGAACACTGATAAAATGAACAATCAATTAAAACGCTTAGGGATTACTTTCTATTCTACTGGTTTTGAAGATAATTCAATTCACTTATTGGTTGTTGCGGAGAACCACTATAAGAGGTATGAATCACCTCCCTTTCCAAGAGTTGAGTCAGACAAGAAAACTAATTAAATAGTATTCCACTCCAAATTAATCAATTGTGAACTATTTTGGAAATTACCAACATGAAAAACTCACCATAAGTCATGATGACTTTTGAATCTATTTTTTTGAAAAGTGTTTCCACAATGAATATCTCCAACTGACAGTGAAATTTTGAGGTTATGTTCATGTGGTTCAAGCAATTAGATGAACTCAGTATTGATCTCACCAACCAATAATTAATACATTCAAATGATTAAGTTAAATGTGAATTTAAAGTAACCAGTATAACCTCAATTCATCCCTGAACTAAAAGATTTACCTAGAAAACATGTATATTATCAAAATAGTAATTAAAAACAAGCTATATGAAGTTTAAGAATTCAAAAAAAAAGGAAACCAAAATCCCCAATGATACTCCACTCCTATTCTTCTCCAGCTCCATGTAGAGGTACCAGAGTCTCCCTCTGGACTCCCCATGCTTCTGATGAGAGAAAAGCTCTCGGATCATCAATCAATTACTATATGTGTGAATCCACCTTCAAAAGTATGCCACTTTCTTTACTTTAAGTAGCTACAATCAAAAACATCTTGTCACCACTTGTTTTCCACCGACATCAAATTTCCTTCACCTATGCACCGCACAACATGCGTTTTTTCACGACTAGCACATCGCACTTGTTTTTCTCACATAAATAACTCCCGGTGAGTTAGTTAATTGAATATGGACGTATGCTTGTCTCTTGAATGAACCTGCACATGTTAGAACAGAAAAATAAATGAATGAATCATCAATTAAATGTTAAGTATTATAAAAAAATATACATTTCAATAGATAATTCTTAGATGTTTTTAAATTTGAATTAATATCTTATTAGTTTAAATTCTATTCGTTAATTATCTTACTTAAATTTAAGTTGTTACATGTTATTATTCATATAATTAATTAATGAGAGTGATTAGTTATAAAATATATTAAAGTAAAAGTTTGGTAATTATTAGACTATTAGAGAATAGTTTCATTGTGAAATTTAATATAATTTTAAAAAATGAATAAAAAGCCTTTATATTTTATATTTTTATTATTCAAAATAGAGAAAATTTATAATTTACTATACTCATTAAAGTAAATAATTTATTTAAATTAATTTTACTAAATGTTTTTCAGAAACATTTTAGTTTTTATATATTTCAATTAATTTGTTCTAAAATTGATATTGTTTATTTATTATTATGAATAGTTATTTATTTGTTAATGTCTATGTTTTTATTATTATTATTTTAATTAATTATTTTATGGTTATTATATTGTTATTATTATTAATTTTTATTAAGTTAACTTTCTGTTCCAGTCTTCATCCCCAATCGACCTTCTCCACGCAGCGCAACAGGGAAGATCTTCTTCTTCAACAAGAAGTGTCACGACATGCTACTCTTCTGTGGCAAGTGGCAAGGACAACTGGATCGGCTATCTTTCAGCAGACCGGCGGCATCCTGAATGGTGGTCTGTGCTTGGTTGAAGATCATAAGCAGTGAATAATAGCAACTCTTCGAAGTGTCTTTCCAAAGCTTCAAATTGGTGAAGGCGGGTTTCGGGGTTCAACCTAGGGTGGTGATAACTTCAGTTGCTTCATGTAAAAGGTGGTGGATATGATGTGGATATAGGACAAGGTTTAATCCTTCCACACATAACATTCTTTCGATTTGATTTGATTTTGATGTAAATTGTAGATCATTGATTTAAATGTGGTTTGAGATGTGGTTCGTGGTACCTACGTTGGATTCAGTGTAACATGCTGTATCAGTTTGAGGAAGAATAGGTAGAAGAAGGAAACTATGCTTGGCTGTGGGAAACAATTCCACACTTTTAATGTGCAATAGAAAAGGAGAGGTGAGTGGTGAGATGAAGCAGGAGAGGAGCATGACGCAGATTGGTGAGGAGGTTACTGTTACAAAATAAGAAGATCTAAAAGGAGAAGCAGCATGGGAAGTCACCGCTAGACTAAGTTAAAAAAACAAATGGGGAGGTGAAGGGAAGGTGAGGCAGAGGGTCTAGTGTGGTATTGGGGTATCAGTGAGGAATAGCTCACCGATAGAAGAATAGAAAATGTTCACCATAAGAAATAAAAATAAGGGGTCACTGTTAGTCTTAAAATTAATGAAAAGATTCTTCATAGGGAGTCACCGTTAGAGAAAATAACAAAACAAAAGGAAAATAACAGCGCAAGGTCACTAATAGAACAAATTTGACCCTCACCCGTAGCTTAAATAATTTTAAGGTTACCAATATAAATAAAAAAATAAGGTTCCTGTTATGCAACTAAAATATGAGGGTCACTATTAGAAATAAAATTAAAATAAAAGGGGATCATCGTTATACTTAAATGAAAGCTACTGGTAAGGGAAAACGGTCACCGTTATGCAAAAGGTCACCGATGGATGAAATAGTCACTAATAAAAAACTAACAGTGACCTAAAAACACAAATTGAACTTAAAAAAATAAAAACATAAGTAATTTAAAAAATGAATGAAAATAATTAATTACAAGAAAGCTAAATACCGATAATTAAAACATGATTTTTATTAAACTTCAAAATATTAAAACCACAACTAATATTATTAAATAGATAAAACTTATATTAGGAACTAAATAATTAATAAACTATGATTATAAAAGACTTAAATTAAAATCTCTATAACCATTAATTAAAGGTTAACAATGAGTAAATGTGAAGAGTATTGGCGAACAAATAAGTTACTGACAGTTATAGACTACCTCACGGGTAGAATAAAACCAATAATAATGAATAAATAATCAAACTGCATAGATAAAATTATATAATTAATCTTTAAAAAATCAAAATTAATTTTCTAAATAACTATTTGAATACATAAAATAAAAAGACAAACTACATAATTTAATTAAAACTAAAATTATTATCTTAAATAATTACCAGGATGATAAAACTTAATATTTAATAATGTTAAGATATTTTAATGAAACTATGTTAAAAGATAAATTTTAAAAATAACGGCTAACTTAATTAAATATAATTACATTGATTAAATAATTATTTAAAATAGATATTAACTTATTAAAAAGTCAACCAGATTATACTTAACAAGACTAATTAAGAAATAATTAAATTATAAAAGTTAAGTAAGATTGAAATTATTAATTTAAAGACTAAAAATACATAATTAATTATAAAAATTGATTTATTAACAGAATTAACTATAAAAAAATAAAATAAAATTATTTATTGTAATTAGATTAAATAAATAATTAATTCATTAAAAATTAAGTACAAATATGTGGCCAATCTATGAAAAAAATATACCCGCAATAAATTCTACCACACTTAATGATTGTTTCTACTCACACAATATAATGATTTTTTATCTTTTAAAAATAGTAAAGTGTATTTATTACTAAGATCACACTGTAACATGTTCATCACTCAAAAACAGAGGACAAAACATAACAGCAGGCTTTTAGAAAATGAATTACTCATATGAATCTTTCATATTAGAAATACTCAAAGGTAATTAAGAAAGTTATTAATCAACAATAAATGAAGATGTCATGGATCATAAGTGATACAACTGAATGACTCATTTCAATCCAATCTGATGTTCTACATCCAAGAATGAGAAAATGTAAAATATCAATAGAATTAAGACCTTAACCCAGGAAAATTTTACTTTGACAGAATCCTATGTTCCAAAATTAATTAATATTTTTTTTCAAATCTCCTTATTGATAAAAACTAAATGATTTCCATAAAAACCAATTGATCCCTTATTCATCTGGCGTTCATTATTCCCCTCACCTTAATGAGCTCATTTTTGACCATATACACGTTATTTATTTTTCTCATGCCATGTATCATTGTGCTCATCACTATGCATAAGCACTTATTCAAGTTGAATAGAGGGAATAAAGTTAACAGAATTTCACCCAGCATCTACGGTCTCATAGACTCACTGTGGGATCCCAGATGCCCAATTTACTCTTGTTTCAAATGATTTATATCAAAAATCATTTACATTGTCTCATTAAATTAATTACTTTTAATATTTAAAAGATGAATGATTCCCCTATAATGAATTCAAACATCCTGTTCTAAGGGATATGATCATAAATTCATTAAAAAAGTAACCATATCACTCTAGAAAATAGACTCTAAATCGATATAACTATTTAATCACTAAGAAAGACCACTCAAAAATCATCCAACAACATCAATTTCAGACTATAAGTAGTTCTTAACTAATAGAAATGAATTTTACTAAGGCAAGGCCCAATTGATTACAATATAAATCTTATAAAAATAACATAATTTTCAAAAAAAATAATTATTTATTTAAAAAAATGATTGAAGTGACGTGGGAATTGATTGTATTTCATTAAAGCATAGTTTATCATAGTCAAGAATTAACCCCCTCCCCCACACATAAAACACAACTTTGTCCCGAAATTTGACTACGAAATATGGAGAAGAACAATTTGAAATTTAATGTTTAAAAAGGACTTTCAATTAAGTAAATTTTTGACATATTTTAAGGGTCTCAATGATGGTCAAAAATATTGTTTTCCACAATGGTTAGTTTACAGTAGGTTCATTTGCAAGTATATGCATTAACATTGATGTCCAGTGAAAAATATTTTTCATTAAAGTTCAAACAAGGCATGAAACCTATGGGTATATAGTGGATAGGGTGTAGAAATCTGAAAATTTTGGTTCAAAATAATTATCAATATAACATAAAAATTCATGCTAACATCCTATATACTAATTAGTTCCAATGAAAAACACAACTACCATCAAACATGTACCCCCCACACTTAATTTTATATAGTGAGAAATTAACTAAATATTTTTCAGTGAATTCGAATTTCCGGTAAGAGGCACATGTAGAATTTTAAAACACAACATATAGACAAGCAGAAAATGTTTTTTATTGCAATATATGCAAGATATTTTCAGTAAATATATATCATAATTTCTTAAACAAGAATAATTTTTTAAATGAGCTTAATTTTATTAGAAAAAATAGAAGCATAAATAAAAGGAAAGAGTAGAAGTACTTCCCTGACTAAGTTGTTGTCCAAAAATGATCATGGGAATTCCACTCCTTTATTGACACAAGTAGAAGCAACCTAAAAACATAGAGCATGTAACCAAAGAAAATAGAACAAGAAGTAACAAGTATTTATCAAAAACAGAGTATAGAATCAGCACTTTATTCAAGGTTAAAAAGAAACAATGTAAAAAAAAGAAACATGGGTAACCTCCCATGTAGCACTATGTTTATGGTCTCCAGCAAGATTTTATTCAAGAATAGTTTTTAAGCTCATTGAAGGCAACCAAGACCTTTGGATATCTCTCTAAATAATGTTTCACTCTTTTCCCATTAAGCCACATGGGATTATTTTCTTCACCAACAATTTCTAATGCGCCATTTTTAAGCACTCTCACAATTGTATAAGGTCCTGACCACTTGGACTTCATCTTTAAAGGAAAGATTTTGAGTCCAGAATTAAAGAAAAGAACCTTCTATCTAGGATTGAAATTTTTGTTTTGAATTATAGAATCATGAAAGAATTAATCCATTATTAATAAATCCTAGGATTATCATACCTCTCACTCCTAATATCATCATGTTCACACAACTCAAGTTATATCCTCTCAAAAACACTCTTTAAATCAATGTTTAGAGCCTTAACTTCCCAATAAGATTTATGTTTCAACATCATTGGTAAATGAAAACATTTCCCAAATATATTCATGTAAGGAAACATAGCTATTGGGGTCTTAAAAAAAACTCTATAATCCCCTAACAATTCATCCAATTTAAGAGACCATTCGTTCCTAGAGTACAACACAGTTTTCTCAAGAATTTGGTTTAGTTCCCTATTTGAAATTTCCACCTGTCCAGTGTACTGTGGATGATATAGAGTACCAATTTTATGAACATTTACATATTTCTACATCAACGCTTTAAACTAAAAGTTCTTAAAGAATTTTCCATTATCAGTGATAAAAGCTCTTGGGACTCCAAATGTTGTAATGATGTTCTTTTTAAAAAATTTGACTACAGATTTGGCCTGATTTTTGGGTAGTTCCACTGCCTCTGCCCATTTTGAAACGTATTCAACATAAACAGGAATGCACTTATTCCCATGAGATGATGGAAATAGACCCATGAAATCTAAACCCCAAAAATCAAAAATTTCAACGTCCAGAATACGTTTTTGGGGTAACTCTGGATTCTTAACAACATTACCTAGCCTCTAACACATATCACAGCCATCCACAAAACTTCAAGCAACCTTAAAGAGAGTAGGCCAATAGAAACCTGATTGAAGGAATTTTTGAGCAGCTCTTACACCACCATGGTGACCTCCCCATGGTGAGGAATGAAAACTATAACACACCAAGATTTTATGAGATATATTCATTGTAATTTATTTTATATATTATATTGTACAATACACCATGATTATCTTGTACTATAAGGAACACCATATTAGCATGCATTATATGCAACATTATTCTTGGCTCGTTTTACACAAAATTTCATGTTTGTTTTGTAGAAAATATTCTACGCCACACTATGTATAGATTTTTTTAATGTATAAATGAAATAAGTATTGATTATGTTATATGAAACACTAAAGGGAGATTCCACTACACGCGATTCTGACTTGGCTTTCATTACATGCAATCTCGTCCTTCCTCAATAGTGTGTGTTGTACGCAATACAGGGATTGGATAAACCATGATATATTGTTATAATATTACTATGAACTAGAAATTATGAATATTATTCAGTAAATTTTTAATTTTATAACATTATTATTCATCGTACACATTTTCTATAACATGGTATTATAACAAAATAATATTTTCGGGTAAAATAAGTATTTTTAAGAAAATGCAGTTTTGCAGCCTATGATGGCGAACCCACATTAAATCTAGTTTTTGACATATTTATAAGTTCAATTTGAAAAAATAAAATTCTTCTTTTGAATTAGGATATAAAAATTTACTTTGGATAAAAATTTCATATTATTCTGATAACTTTCATATTTTAAGGAATATTAAAAACACGCTATATTTTAATTAAAAACCACTTTACTCATCGTAATAATTTATATGGTAAATTTATAATATTGAATGGTTTTAAATAATAAATAGAATATATTTTTACCATTTAATATAATGTATATCATTATCATTGATTTTACATTGAATTCATATGTAACTTCATTTCAATCTTTTGAAATGTTTTAACTTTTAAAACTCGTTTTCATAACAACGAGATTAATTTTAAAATAAATTTTCTATATTATATTATTTGAATTTTGAAAAAATGATTCCATATTTGTAATCAGTATGTCCAAATTATGTAAATAGGCAACTTTTTATTTTTGGGCACTATGAATAGTAACTATGATAAAATTTATTTACCATAGTTAAAGGTAAATCGGGTAATAAAAGGTAAATATAATATTATATAAATACCCTAACACTTGTATTAATATAATTTGATGATTATATTTCGTCCTAATGTATATTTTGGTCAAAATAGAATCCATTGGAACCCACTCAGATGTGATTAAGACCTTTAAATTATTTTATTTTAATGAAAGTGAAATATGTATCACTGAAACATTAATAATATAAGTATATTTAATATAACGTTATACCGAATATAAATTTGATTATAGATAATAATTTGAAAGATAAATTATTTTTCTTTGATATGGTAATTTATTTGTAATTTTTACAATATATTTAATTACCTTAATAGCTTACACATTAATGATGCAGAAATTATTTATTTATTAAAAAAATCAATAATATATTTTTTATTAAAATAATAATACCCATGAAAACGACCATAACCTTGAAAAAACCTTATTGTTCAAGTATACCTATACCCTAAGCATTTAAGAGTCGAATTATGGACCATGTGGAGCATTATAAAACAGATTAGGACATTTATATTATTTTATTTTAAATGACGTCAAAGTTGTCACCTTCATACTTTAATAAGATAAAATTTTAAAATTTTGTTTTTTAGAAGATAAATTTGACTAAACGTATTAGGATTAAATATATTATATTTATATACATTATATTTTTTAATTTTTAATTTTTATACAATAAATTATTATATTAAATAATTATACAAAATTTGTTTTACTAATTATTTTATCATGAGAAATATCAAATAAATTATTTTAAAAGAATTAAAATAAATATTATATGAACTAATTATTGTTCTATAAGAATTTTATAGGTTAATATGACTTGGTAGTAATCTATTAAATAATTGTTTCGAAAATATATTCTCTGTGGATTTTATTTAAATTCAAATAAGTGAAATATGTCAAAATTGACACTATTGATATTATATATTATTAAATTTTTTAAAATCACAAAAATAACTAAAAATTTATATGATTTAACATGTCCTGAAGTATCAAATTATTTATAATTAACGACACATAATTATGTATTTATAACCATATAATATTTATATCATTATTACCTCAAATAAAATTAAATATATTAAATTAGGATAAATCAAAATGATAAGGTTTAAAATAAAATCAAAACATGTCTAAATTTAATTGGTTGATGAGATTTCAACCCTATATTATCTAATATCCGAATTTGTGTCACATAGAAAGTTTTTATGTGTGTTTTGGGTTTATTATAAATTAATATTTTAGAGGTTTCCAAAAGTGCCCCTCTCCTCCCTTATAAAAGGGCCCCTCCACCCTCTCCTCCTCACACCACTTTGAGCCTTAATGCACGAACAAACCCTGAAAATTTATATTCTTCGCATCCCTTGAAACAAACAAGAGATCCTGGTCTTCTTTAAAGGTCAATTTTAGAGCCCTAAGGGGAGGTTAAGAGAAGGCGCGTCGAAGAAGAGGTAATCTCTTCTACCGATTCGTTCAAGTTTAATTATTCTTCTACTTCATATTCTTTAGTTTCTTCAATATATATTAATAAAATCAGTATAAATAAAATATTTATATGTTACTATAAATACTAAATATCCCCACTTCACCTACTATCCATCCTACGGAAAACGGAATCACCGCGCATGCGTACGTACGGAATACCATCTCCATGTCGTGGTGTAATCTTTTTTTCCACAACCACCATACATGGATGTGTATATTGGTGTAAAGAAAAACTATGTATTCTTATTATAACATTATAGTGATTCTGAGAAATTATATCATCCACTCCAATTCTATTCAATAAATATGGGAACGATATCACCGCACGTGCGTACGTACGAATTACCGTCTCCACAACGTGATGAGATTTATTCTCCAAGTTAACTACTCAAGAATTATTATAAAGTATATATATTAAATAATACTGAAATATATGACATGTATGAGATTTATTTATATTCTTATTACTTAGTTCCATTCAATTTAATAAGGAAATGAAAACAGCATTCATGCGTACGTACGACCTACCGTCTCCATGAACGGTGTATTTCATTCCTTTTTTCGATCTATTATATATTTATATGATGAATATAAATTATATATAAAACATTTTTTACATTCTGGAAATATGTAATCTGGATCTAAGTAATCATATGAAGAATTACAAGTCAAAACATGTACGATAAATGCAACGATTTTACCCAAAACACGCCTTTAACATGAAATTGACAAATGAACAGTTATTATAAAGTCATAAGTGAACCATATATGATATCATAAATATTATTATGGTTCTTTTACAAGTTAATAATATGTTTAAACCCAATATAAAATAGTCTCGGACACATACGGATGAAATTGGACATAAGGTAAGGGATAATTTTTCAATCTCATTTGTATCTGAGATTACTTATTCGTAAGTATTTACTAGGGTTATATTTTTCATCCATGCCCATAAAATGTTTTTCATAATGTGTTTAATATGCTTCCATGTATTTTTAATGTCATTTTTACCCCTCATTGACTTTTACTTTGTGTTATAGAAGAATCTTTCTTTTGTTTACCAAATGTGGTACTTTTTGACTTTTCCTTTAAAAGTATGAGGCGAATGTCTTTTTAACTTATGAGGCATGAACATTTTTTTATAGTTTCATAATGCCTAATTTTAATGAATCACCCTCTACAAGATTTCATGGTTATTTTCAATAAAATACTTTTCTTTTAAAATTGTGTGGAATTTTTTGAAAGGAAAATTATTTTGAAGAATAAATGATATTTTCCTCAAGAATTCATTCCAAGTGTTATATAAAAACTATATTCCATCTAAGATGAAATTATTTAGCGTGTTTATGTTTCATGTATAATGTATCTATTATTTACATGGTGTGATTTTTCTTATGAATAAATGATATCCATTTGTTTTATGTGGATTGTGTAAGGATGGGATGATGTTTATGAAACCCATTTTATTCTTTGGGTTATGATGAATGATTTATTTTTATTTTGTAGCACAAGTAAGAATGATTTCATTATGAGGTAGGTGGGGCACATATCTCTCTCCAATGCATTGGGTAAAGATTTATATCTCATGATATAGACATGGATGGAATGCAAAGTTTATCGATTTCAGTGATATTGGACTGGAATGAGGAGTGAACTAAAATCAGTAAGAGATTTTGTCCACTATGATGGTCTGGCAGCAATGCCTTGGCTCCTATGGAAATCATAACAAGTGCTTAATGGTTTCCACAATAAATTTTTTTATTCCCTTGTTATTTAATCATGGTTAATGCTCATTTTTGATCTATTTCGTATGCACTGTCATGATTTATGTCATTACTCATGATTTTTATGTTTTATGTTCATGTTCTTATGTTCAAATGTTTAGTGATTGTTTTATGTTCTCCATGTTTTCCCTTATTGAGAATTTGAGATCACTCTTTTTATGTTTTCTTTTACCCAGGATATAAATAAATATTTTAGGTAATAAAACCAAAGTGGAAGATCTTTATGGGAGATGTTGATGATCTTTCACCACGAGTAGAAGATTATGTTCTGAGTTTCCAAAGACAATATACTAATATGGTCTTTGGGCATCTGTTTCTGTCATGTATAAAGTATTCCGAAAAAGTAATGTAATGTATATATACGTAAAGTTATGGGTCTATACAATTGGTATTAGATCAAAGGTTTAGGTAACCTTTGGAAACTAGGATGCGAAAACTTTCATCAAATCCACAGAGATATTTATAAGGTACATCTAGTGGTGTCTCTAAGGTTACGTATATGTATAGGTTATAGTCCTAGAATTGCGGTAATAATTTTACAATTAAACCTAAAATGTTATATATTGAAGGTACTCCCACTTTTTTATGTTGTTCTACTAGCATGATTTTTGCATCTCACACTATTATTTTTGGGATTTAGAAAATGGTTGGAAATAGGAAGATTCACGATAATAGAGCATATGATGGACAATGGAATGATATTCTTCTTGATCTACCCAATGAAATGGTATTTAGATGGTGAAACATCATTATTATGCCTATTCCGCAATCTCATAATATGATCAATAATCACAAGATTGGTAAGTATCGAAACTCAGCTAATAAGAGAAACATGGAGTTTTATGCTGATCATAGACGAAAGAAAGTTCAATTCCCCTCATGTAAATAATATGGACAGAGGCATCAGGGAGAATGTTTCAAAGGAACTGGAAGATTCATTGGGTGTAGAAATGAAGGAAAAAAATCCAGTAATTGCAATGGAAAAGGTTCAGTTAACAAAATGGACATGGATAATGGTATTGATAAAACATTAACCAAGGATAAATATTTTAAATGTGGAATGTTCGAGCATTATGCAAACCAATGCCCTAAGGGAAAATCTCACGAATAGTATCAACATGGTCATATGGGTAGTATTTATGTTGATGATGATGAAGAGACTACAAATGATATATGAGATGAAAGAAGTGTTGAGGAATAAAAGGAAGAAACTCAGTAAATGGTTTAATAATCTAGTTAAATGATTGCATTTTTATCAAAAATAATGTATGGTACTATGGAATAAAGAAAAATCTAAGGTTTGTTACACTATTGTTTTTCCTTGAGTATTTCAAAGTATATGTAAATTGGTACCAGTAACCATGAAAAGTGATTGAATTATTTTTGGAAATCACCTAATATGTGAATAAATAAGGGATAAGGCAATAATGAAATGTTTGATAGTATTAAATAGCTCATGACAGATATAAGGACAAAGTGATATCATGCATTGAGTATATAAAATTTTTTGTATTTTGGAATGTTGAAAGAGTTACCTTTTGAAAGAATTCATGTTTTCAATAATGATCAATGGTAATTTTTGTTTCAAGAGACTACATGATTAAGGTATTCCCATGATTGGAATGTGACCAACAACAAGATATATCTTATGATATATGGAGAATAAATGATAGTATTCACATTCTTGTTATGTGACCTTTTCAGTAATCATTTTCTTTATACAATGAGATTGGAATAAATTATTTTGGATATGTCTAAATATTGGAATGGATTATCTCAAACATTACATAGTATTGTTTAAGGCTAGAAATTTTTTCGATATTATTTATGTAATGTTATAATATCGTAGTTTTAGAAAAAGGACAACCTACATGACGAGAGACAACCTGTCGTGTTAGACAAGGTTGCAGATTTCAAACCCACAACCAATGTGCGACATGTCCTTATCGCTTACCACTGGCCTACATGATATCCCTGGTTAGTAGAAATTAGTTATATTTTATTAAGAAGTATAATAGTTTAAGTATAAGTACTTTTTTGGAATCATATATGGTTAATCTCTCCATAAGATTGACTTATGTATATAACTTTTGCAAACCATATGTTTGAGATAGCTGGAATGAACATTCATTATATCACATGATCTACTAACACTTCACAGAAAAAAAATTCAATTTCATTTATTTTTGAGATTAAGTGGAAATTGTTCAAGGAACAAACAATAGTGATATTTCATCAAAATCAAGTAAGTATTTATTTTAATTCAAAACATCTTCAACATCAGGGAAATTATCATGGAGACCAAAAATGTTGCCCAATTACCCTCATATTCGATGAATCAGTTGGTACCTTAGATCATCTAAAATTTATGGCATTGTTGTCTTTTTCATAGCCATGTTCTCTTACACTCTTCATCAGAACATGATGGTTAGATTTCTCTTCTATATCATTATTTTCACTTATTTTCTCCTATGTGGAAACACTTTGATGAGTTAATTTTGGTAACTATTACATTTCATACTTTACTTTTTAATATTATGATTTAGAATTACTTTTTTACGATATGGGTTTCTATGATTGAAACTTTCATTTAGTAAACAATTTATAACCCCAACGAATTTCGAGGGGGAAATTCATTTTATGGGTGGTAGAATGTAACACCCCAAGATTATATATGATATATTCTTTTTAATTTCATTGATGTATTTTTTTCTACTCTAAACTAATATTAGCATGTACTATACGCAACACCGTATTAGCTTTCAGTATACGCCACACTAATCTTGGCTCCTGTTACACAAAATTTCAAGTTCTTTTTGTAGAAATTATTCTACGCAACATTATGTATAGATTTTGTTTAATGTATAAATGAAATATGTTTTGATTATGTTATACGCAACACTAATGGGAGCTTCCACTACACACAGACATGACTTGGCTTGCACTACATGCAATCACGAACTTTTCGATAGCGTGTGTAATACGCAATTCCGGGTTTCGCTAAACAACGATATATTATTGTAATGTTACTATGAACTAGCCGTTATAAATATTATTAACTAAATTTTGAATTTTATGAAATTATTATTCATCTTAAACATTTTCTAGAACATGATATGAGAACAAAATAAATTTTCCGGGTAAAATAAGCATTTTAAAAAAAATCCAGTTTCACCGCCTTTTGATGGCATACCCATATTAAGTCTAGTTTTTGACATGTTTATAAGTTCAATTTGGAAAAATATAATTCTTCATTGGAATCAGGATATAAAAATTTAATATGGATATATTTTTCATATTATTCTGATAACATTCATATTTTAATGAATAGTAAAAACACGGTATATTTTAATAAAAAACAAATATTTTCATCGTAATAATTTATATGGTTAAATTATAATATTGAATAGTTTTAATGTATAAATAGAATATATTTTTACAATTTAACATAATTTATGTCATTATAATTAATTTTACATTGAATTCATAGGTAAAATCATTGCAATCTTTTGCATTGTTTTAAAATTTAAAACTTGTTTTCGTAACAATGGGATTATTTTTAATTTAATTTCTACATATTCTGTGATTTGAATAGTGAAAAATGGATTCCATATTTGGAATCAGTAGGTCCAAATCATGTCAATCGGATACTTTTTATTTTTGGGCACAATGAATAGTAACTATGTAAAATTTTATTTGTCATAGTTAAAGGTAAATCAGGTAATTAAGGGTAATAATAATTTTATAAAATTACCCTAACACTTGTCTGAATATAATTGGATGATTATATTTCATCATAAATCATATTTGGGTCAAACAGGAATCTATTAGAACCCACTTGGATGTGATTGAGACCTTTAATTTATATTATTTTAAATCGAAATAAGTCTCACTCAAACTATAACAATAAAAGTATTTTTAATATAAGAATATACAGTATAAAAATTTGATTTTAAATACTTACTTGAAAGCTAAAATGTTTTTCTTTGTTATGGTAATTTATTTTTAATTTTTAAAAGATATTTAATTTTCCTAATAGCTTATACATTAATGATGGATAAATTATTTATTTAGTAAAAAAATAAATAATATTGTTTTTATTAAAATAATAATACCCATGAAAAGGACCCGAAACTTGACCAAACCTTATTGGTCGAGTATAACTATACCCTAGTAATCCAAGGATATATATATGGACCATTTAGAGCCTTATAAAATAGATTATAACATTTATATAATATTTTTTTAAATGATATCAAAGTTGTCACCTTCATTCTTTAATAAAGATAAAATTTTAAAAGCTGGATGTTTTAAAAGATAAATTCAACTAAAAGTATTATTATGAAATCTATTATATTTAGCTTCATCATAGTATTTTATTTTAAATTTTTATGATACAAATATTTATATTAAATAATTATACTAAAATGTTGTATTTATTATTTTATTAAGAGAAATATCAAATAAATGATTTAAAAGTATTAAAATAAATATTATATGAACTAATTAATGTGATATAAGATTTTTCTAGATGAATATGACTTGTTAGTAATCTATTAAATAAATGTTTTTCAAAAATATATTCTTTCTGGGTGTTATTTAAATTCAAATTAATGAATTGTTTCAAAGATGACCATATTAATATTTTATATTATTAAATTGTTTAAAAATCACAAAAATATTTACAAATTACAAAATAAAATTTAAATGATCTAAAATGTCATAATTTATCAAATTATTTATAATTAATAACACATAAGTAAGAATTTATAACAATATAACATTTATAACATTATCACCACAAATAAAATTAAATAGATTAAATAAGGATAAATCAAAATGATAAGGATTAAAATGTATTCAAAACATGTCAAAATTTAATTGTATGATGATATTTAAACCCTATCGTATCTAATATCCTAATTTGAATCACTTTGGAAGTTTTTATGTGGGGTTTTGGTTTATTGTAAATTAATATTTTAGAGGATTCCAAAAGTTCCCCTCTCCTCCCTCTCCTCCTCACACCACATTGAGCCTTCAATATCGCCCAAAACCTGACAATTTATCCTCTCCACTTCCATATAAATATACTAGATGTTCTGGATTTCTTCAAATACCATCTTTAATGCCCTAATAGGAGGTTAATATAATGCGCTTCGAAGAAGAGGTAATCTCTTCTACCGATTCATTCAAATTTCGATATTCTTACACTTCTTCTTGTTTTGTTGTTTCATTATAAATTTATAACATATTTATAAATAATATACTGATATGTTATTATAAATATGAAATAACCCCATTTCACCTTTTATCCATCCTTCGATGAACGAAATCACCGCACTTGTGTACGTTTCGAATACTATCTCCACGCCGTGGTGTAATCTGTTTTTCCACCACCACCTTACTTGGATGGGTATAATGTTGTAAAGAATAATTATATATGGTTATTATGACATCATATTGATTATGATAGATTATATCATCTACCCCAATTTCATTCAATAATTATGGGAACAATATCACCGCGCGTGCGTACGTACGGATTACCCTCTCCACGACGCGATGAGATTCTTTCTCCAAGTTAACCATTCAAGAATTATTAAAAAGTATTTATCTTAAAAATCATGAATTATATGACATATTTATGATACTGTATTTATTTATATGTTATTTACTTACATCCATTCAATTTAATAAGGAAACAAAAACATCGTTCATGTGTACATACAGCCTACTGTCTCCATGAACGGTGAATTTTACTCCATTTGTCGATCTATTGTATATTTATATGATAAATATATATTATATATAAATCATGTTTTAAATTATAGAAATATATAATCATTATCTAAGTAATCATATGAAGAATTTCAAGTCAAAATACGTACGATAAATGATACGATTTTACCCAAAACTCGGCTTTTACATGAAATTGACAAATGAACATTTAATATAAAGTCAGAAGTGAATCATATATGATATCATAAATATTATTATGGTTCCGTTACAAGTTAATAATATGTTTAAACCCAATATACATGAGTCTCGGACACATACGGAAGAAATTTTACCTAAGGTAAGAGATAATTTTGTAATCTTATTTTAATATCAGATTACTTATACGTAAGTATTTACAGGGGTTATATTTTTCATCCATGCCCATAAAATGTTTTTCATAAAGTGTTTAATATTCTTCCATATATTCTTAATGTCATGTTTACCCTTCTTTGAGTTTTACTTTGTGTTATGTGAGGAGTCTTTCTTTTGTTTACCATATGTGGTACTTTTTGACTTTTTCGTTAAAGGTAAGAGGAGAATGTTTTTTATCTTAAACGACATGAACGGATTTTTACGGTTTTATAACGCCTAATTTTCATGAATAATAGTCTACAAGTATTAATGGTTATTTTCAATAAAATCATTTGCTTTTAAAATTGTGTGGCATTTTGTGAAAAAAATTTATTTTTAGGAAGAAATGATATTTTCCTCAAGAATTTATTTCAAGTGTTTTATAAAAAAATTCCATCTAAGATCAAATTATTTATCATGTTTATGTTTCAAGAATAATGTATCTATTATTTACATGGTGTTATTTTTTTTATGATGAAATGATATCCATTTGTTTTATATGAATTATGTGATGATGGGATGATGTTTATGAATTACACTTTATTTTTGGGTTATGATGAATGGTTTATGTTTATTTTGTGGTACATGTAAGAATGATTTCATTATTAGATGGGTGGGACCTATATCTCCCACCAATTAATTGGGTAAATATTTATATCTCATGAGATATACATGTCTAGAATGTCAATTTAATCTGGTTTAGTGATACAGGACTCCAACGAGGTTTGAACTCGATTCAGTAAGGGATTCGGTCCACTATGATGGTCTTGGCAGCAATGCCTTGGCTACTATGGAAATCCTAACATTTTCTTAATGGTTTCTACAATTACATGCTTTGTTCCCATGTTATTTTGTCATGGTGAATTCTCTTTTTTGATCTATGCCTTATGTACTTCCATGATTTATGTCAGTACTCATGATTTTGATGTTTTATGTTCATCTTTTTACATTCAAATGTTTAGGGATTGTTTTATATTCTTCATGTTTACCCTTATTGAGAATTTGAGCTCACCCCTTTTTATGTTTTCTTTTCCCCAAGATATAAAAAAAGGTTTTAGGTATGAAAACCAAAGGGGACGATTATTAAGGGTGATGTTGGTGATCTTTCACCATGATTATAAGATTATGTTCCATGTTTCCAAAGACACTAAACTAATATGGTCTTTGGGCGTCTGTTTCTGTCATGTATTAAGTATTGTGCAAAATTAATGTAATGTCAATGTATTTCAAGCAATGGGTCTCTAAAGAAGCTTTTTAAGTCCTGTAGAATCTATTCATGAGGTACACACCTCCCACTTTTACCATTACCACACCTCTTAAACAGCAAGGTATCCTCCCAAATGTAGTACTTAAGCTCAGAAATAAATTTCTTTCTTTTTTTATTGGACAGATTTTTGGAAAAAACACATGCTGCCAGGATGTTGGAAAAATCTACAATCCAAGCAGAATTCCGGATTGAAATAGTAACAAACTTTTCATCAGGAAAGGAAGATTTTATATTTCTAGAATCTATAGATTCATATTGAGTAAAAGTAAGCCTATATAGGTGATAAGAAACTAAAAATTTTAGGTCCCGGATTATCCCTAATTTATAAATCAAATTCTTGTAAGAAAAGAATCCATCTAATTAACCTGGGTTTAGTAACCTTCTAAGACATCAAATACATTAAAGCACATTGATCTGTGTAAATGATGACTTTACATCCTAAGAGATACTTGTCTAAACTTCTCTAGAGAAAACCCAACAGCTTGTAATTATTTTTCAGTGGTGGTATAATTATTTTGGGAATCATCTAGAAGTATACTAGAATAGTACACCACATGAAATTATATATCATTCCTCTATCTAAGGAAAGAACCTAAAACCATTTCACTAGCATCACACATTAGTTCACTAGGTAGTTTCAAATCACGTATAGTGATGATAGGTGATGTAATGAGTTTCTATTTAAAATGATTAAATTATTTCAAATAGTTTTCATAAAAATTGAATGGTGTATCCTTGAGTAGCAAAGAACATAAGGGATTAGTAATTTTATAAAAATATTTTATGAATCTCCAGTAGAAACCGACATGCCCTAGAAAACTTATAACACCTTTAACATTAACAAGTGGTGGAAGTTTTTGAATAACATCAATCTTAGCAATATCAACTTCTAGACCGCTTTTATAAACCTTATGACCAAGCAATATACCTTCTGTAATAATTAATTGAAATTTCTCCCAAATAAGAACAAGGACAGTTTCAATGCATCCTTCCTATACTAATTCATGATTTTCAAGACATGTATAAAATGTGATACCCAAAATGGAGAAATAATCCCTGAAAAACACAATAAATCTCTCAATCATATCCAAAATTAGATCCATCAAACACCTTTGAAAGTTGTATGGAGCTCCACCAAACCCAAAGGGCATCCACATGTATACAATTGTTCCAAATGGGCATGTGAATGTGATCTTTTCCTAGTCCTATTGACCAACAGTAATCTGGTTGTAACCAGAATACCCTTCCAGAAAATCAAAAAACACATTTCTAGGAAGCCTCTCAAAAATATGACCCAAAAAGGGCGTTGGAAAATGGTCTTTCATAGTGTCTGTATTAAGCTTCATATAATCTATACAAACTCTCCATTTTGGGGCTTTTCTACCATGGACCTCATCATTTTTTTCATTTTTAACTATAGTGAAACCTCCCTTATTGGGAACAACCTGGATAGGGCTGACCCAAGCACTATCAAAAATAGGATAAATCATTCTGGTGTTCAACAGTTTAATCACATACTCTCTCAAAACTTCTTTCATGTTAAGATTTAATCTTCTTTGACCTTCTAGTCTATGATTATGGTTAGGCTGCATAGGAAATTTATTCATACATAATGAAGGACTAATAAACATGATATCAGTTATTATCCTTCCAATGGAAGATTAAACTTTTTAAAATCATTCAAAAATCATTCCTATTTATTTTCATTACGTATAGAAAAAAATATTAGAGGAAAAGTGGACTGCTCACCTAAAAATGAATATTTAAGATAGGAAGGGATTGGCGTTAGATCAAGAGTGGGTGGTTCTACACTAAAAAGAAGACTCTTAGGACTTGGAGGTCCAAGATCTTAAACATATCATTATTAAAAAGTATTTAAATATGAAATATTATCAATTTCATGTTTATATTTTAAAGTAACAGTGCCACTGTCCAAAGTGGGTAGTAAACTGTCCAGATTTTCCAAATCAGATTTCTACAAATTAATCAAAGTAGAATCATCAAGTTGTCTTATAAGTTCTCCCTCAATATTATCAAAGTTTTCATCAAGGATGTAGTTAATATAAAAACCCTATAATTCACTCAAAAAATCTCTTATATTCAGAAACAGAGGACCATTCTATGGTAGAAATTGGACAGTTGTCTAGTTTTGGAAAATTTTCCAGATTTGGAGTTTGAGCAGAATTTTGAATTTCTAAAATAGATTCACAAAGATTTTAATATTAAAAATTATTTTCCTTAACAGTGTATTTTTAGAGACAGAAAGCATGACTTACATGGAAATTACATTACTTTTTCGTAACACTTAATACCTAACAAAAATAGACACATAAGGACCGTAATAGTTTTGTGTCTTTGGAAACTCAGAATATAATTTTCTAATCGTGGTGAAAGATCTTCAACATCTCCAATAATGATCTTCCCCTTTTGTTTTATTACCTAAAACCTTTCTTTATATCTTGGGGAAAAGAAAAAATAAAAAGGGTGAGCTCAAATTCTCAGTAAGGGTATGGATGGATAAAATAAAACAAATCATATAAATTTGAACATAAAAACATGAACATAATGTTTAAACATCAAAATCATGGGCAATGACATAAAACATTGCAGTACATAAGGCATAGATCATAAAGGAACATTAATAATGATAAACTGCAATGGGAATAAAACATGTAATTGTGGCATCCATTAAGCACATGTAATGATTTCCATTGTAGCCAAGGAATTACTGCCAAGACCATCTTAGTGGACAAAGTCTCTTACTGAACTGGGTTTACTTGCCGTTCTAGCCCTGTATTACTGAACCTGATTTACTTTTAATTCCATCCATGTCTATCTCATGAGATATAAATCTTTACCAAATGCATTAGAAGGAGATATAGGTCCCACCCATCTTATAATGAAATCACTCTTTCATGTTCCACAACATAAACATAAATCATTCACCATAACCCAAAGAATAAAATGGGTCTCATAAACATCATCACATCATAACATAATCCATATAAAACAAATGGATATCATTTCATCATACGAAAAATGATACCATGTAAATCATAGAGACATTATACTGGAAACATACACATATGAAATAATATCATCTTAGATGGAAAAATGTTTTTGATAAAACACTTGAAATTAATTCTTGAGGAAAATATCCTTTCTTCTTCAAAATCAATTTCATTCCACAAAACATCATCCACTTTTAAAAGAAATAGATTTTTTTTGAAAATAGTGATGAAATCTTTTGGAGGAGGCTTCATGAAAATAAGTCTTTATAAAACCGTAAAAATCCTTTCATGCTGTATATGTTAAAAATCATTCTCCTCGTACTTTTGTCGGAAAAGTCAAAAAGTACCTCGTAACGTAAAAAAAAGAAAGATTCCTTACATACCATGTTGTAAAAGACAAAATGCATAAAATGTACATTAAACATACATAAAAACACTTCTAAAAACATGGACTTGGATGATAATAATAACCCCAACAAATACTTACGAATAAACAATCACGGATAAGAACGAGATTGGAAAGGTTATCCCTTACCTTATTTATGATATGCTTCGTACGTATCTGAACCTCCTATATAATTATTTAAATAATGTCATTGACTAATTACAGAATCATATTCATTGTTATGATATCATATATGGTTCACTTATGACTTTACATTACCCGTTCTTTTGTAAATCCCATGTTAAAGCAACGTTTTGGGTAAAATCATCTTATTTATTGTACATGTTTGGACTTGTTGTTCGTGATGTTATTATTAATTATATAATGATTTACTTACTTCCAGTATGTAAATACTGATTTATATATCATATATATTTATTATATATCTATAATATACATGTATTTATAATAGTACAAAATATATGGAGGTAAGAAATGAAATGCACCGTTCATGGAGACAGTAAGCCGTACGTACTCATGAATGCTACTTTAATTTATATTTATTATTTTAAGGGAATAGTTATATTATAATTTCATTATAATATCATATATAATTTCATATATAATATCATTAACTCCATCCTTTATACATCCCACATAAGGCATTAACAAATCACATCAGTTTGTGGGGGCGGTCATCCGCACTTCCTCAAATGAGATCATCGTATTTACACACTATGGAAAACATAAAAGCCTGATATAATTGGGAAGTAAAGAAGAATAAGTTAATAATAAACATAATATATATCATATATAAATTCAGTGACATCATAATGGCCACCATGAGAGGCGGTAGGAGAAAATCGAACAATCATCGTTTCGTGAGGCGTAAGTTTCCCATCATAGTATCATTATGTTCTTCATCCATTAGATGGAGGTGTGTGTAAGTGTATTTCGAATATTTCTCATAAAAAAATACTAGTATATTTAGGATACTATTTTTTTAACAAAATAAACTATTAAAATGAGTTTAGGGGATGGAGAAGTAGAATAAAAGAAATCCACTTAAGAGAAACTATTACCTTTAATTTGGGTAAATTCCTTTTGTTTGAACCAAATGGACTTCTTGAAGTGACTTATGCCTAATTTAAGGCTTCTAGTAGTAGTAGAGGGATGTAGGGAGATTATTTGGGCAGTTTTTGGACGAGCCAAAAGGCTTTAGAGGTGTGAGTAATTGCATAGAATTGGTCCCCTTTTATAAGGGAGAGGAGGGGCTCTTTAGGATAGTTTGAAAACATTATTTTATTATAGACTCATCTTCGGTTACAAGAGGTCCAAAACACATTAATGTAGAATATAGGATGACTCATATTCGAAATAAAAGCATCCAATAAGAATTGGATAGGTTTTGTATTATATTATATTCATTATATTCTTATTTATTTTAATCATTTATTAATGAGGTAAATACTACATCATTATTGTGTCATAAATAATTTAATTTATTTGATGTATAAAAATTATAAAAAAATACCATCATGTAAGAAATATTTGTATATTTCCAATGAATATCTATAGACTATAATATAATTTATATTGCCCCTTATAAAAATTAATTACTAAATGATTGTTGTTAATGACAATTTTGTCTTCACATTAAATTATTTAATCTAATGTGTCATTGTATTTCATAAGTAGTTCCATGGGGTCCCAAAAACGACCCAAGGATGACCATGGTCGTCCATTACTTATCCAATAAGGTTTGGACAAGTGTTAAGGTAATTTTGAATTATTATAATATTCTTTTAACCTTGAATTACCCTATTTACTTTTAACCGTGGTAAATAAAAGTAAAAATATACTATTCACCAAATATTATTTTTATCTAATTGAACCACATTTTACTCCTTTATATTAACCATGTCTTTCGGATTTTTGAAAATCAACTCATAGAAGCGGTAAAATTATGTTTTATGAACAATTGCAATAGCTCCTAGGAGATGGGTAAAAGACGGTGAAAAGTTCCATATAATATTTATAAATCTAAAATTATTATAAAATGATTCCAATTAATTTCATTTAACTTATATAAGTATTATGTATCTATTTTTACCTATAAATTTTTAACTCAAATAAATTATTCTATAAATAAAAGGTCGGTTTAAACCAAAAACACATTGTTTTCACTATACATCAAAAAATGATGTTTTTCAGAAAAATGACAAAAATTAATCCTAAGATATACTTGATATTCCAAAATCAAAAATGATGTCCATTTTTTCAAATTCATAACATAGATGTGGCATTAATTAATTTTAAAATCAATTCCCGTTATCAAAACAAATAGCGTGTTTTTAAGAAACAATAACTATCAAAAGATCCACATTTGTTTATGTCCAAATTCAAAGTGAAATTTATACCAATGACCAACACTGGATTAAAAGGTAAAAATATATTCTAATTACACTTTAAAACCAATTAAAAATGTAATCTAACCATTTAAAATTATTCCGATGTAAAAAGTTGTTTTTAATTAAAATATAGCGTGTTTTTACTATTCATCAAAATATGATAGTTATCAGAATAATATGAAAAATTCATCCAAATTAAATTTTTATATCCGAATTCCAAGGAATAATTTTATTTTGTCAAATTGAACTTATAAACATGTCAAAAACTAGATTTAAAGTGGGTGCGTCATCAAAAGGAGGCAAAACTGCATTTTTTTAAATTACTTATTTTACCAGAAAAACAAATTTTGTTCTCATACCATGTTCTAGAATATATGTAAAATGAATTATAATGTTATAAAATTCAAAATGTAGTTAATACTATTCATAATGGCTAGTCCATGATAATATTATAACAATATATCGTTGTTTAGTGAATCCCAATATTGCGTACTGAACACGCTATCGAGGAAGGTCGCGATTGTGTGTAATGCAAGCCAGGTCAGGGTGGCGTGTAGTGCAAGACTACCTTGTTGTTGCGTATAAAAAAATACAATGATATTACATTTATACATTAAACAAAGTCTATACTTAATGTTGCGTAGAATAATTTCTACAAAACTAACTTGAAATTGTGTGTAACACGATCCAGGAATGTTGTTGCGTATACTGAAATCTAATACGGTGTTTGGTATAGAACAAGATAATCATGGTGTAGCTTACAACAAAAGACATCAATTAAAAATAATAATTCTCATAAAATCTCAGGTTGTTACATTCTACCCCCATTAAAATGAATTTCACCCACGAAATTCATCGGGGTTATAAATGGTTTGTTACTTGAGAATTTATTTCATAGAAACCCACATCGTAAAAAGGAATGCTAAAACCTAATTTTAAAAAGTGAAGTATGAAACATAACGGTTACCCAAATTAACTCGTCACTATGTTTCTATATAGGAGATCATAGGTGAAAATATGGATATGGAGGAGAAATCAAACCATCATGCTCTGATGGAGAGTGGTAGAGGAAATGTCTATGATAAAGCCAACAGTCAGAAAGCCATAAATTTGTGATGATCTAAGGTACCATCTGATTCATCAGATATAAGGATACTAGGAAAACAATTTTTTTTTGTTTTCAATATCATTTCCCTAAAGTTGAAAAATTTTTGAATCAAAAGAAATAATTACATTATTTTGGTACAATCTCACCATTGTTCGTGCCTTGAACAATTTACACTTCATCTCTTAAAGAAATGAAGTTGAATTTTTCATTCATGAATCGTTAGCAGATCATGCGATAGAATGATGAGTCATTCCACCTATTTCAAAAAAAAGGTTATAAAAAGTTATCAAATATACAAAAGTCCATATGTTGTGTGGTTAATCGTATATGATTCCAACAATGGACTTATACTTCAACTATTATAATGCTTAATAAAATAAAAGTAATTTCTACTAACCATGGAATTCTTGTAGGCTAGTGGTAGGCGATAAAGTCATGTCGCACTTCGTTTGTGGGTTCGATTCCCATAGCCTTGTCCGACATGACGGGTTGTCGCCTGTTCTGCAGGTTGTTCCTTTTCTTAAACTACACTATTATAACATTTTATCTATAATATAGAAAAAAAAATTATATTCTTAAACAATACTAACTTATGCTCAATATAATTCATTCCAATCTTTTGTCTTATCCAAAATACTTCTTCCCAAACTCTTAGTATAAACAGAGAGATTACTAAAAAGTTCATATATCAAGCACTTGAATACCATCATTTATCCCTCATAAATCTTGTTGGTCACATTCCAATCATTTGAATACCTTAATCATGTATTCTCTTTAAAAATGAATACCCATTGAACCTTAGTGAAAACATGAATGCTATCAAAATATAACTCTTTCCACAAACCAAAATCCAAAACTTCAATATACACAAACCATGATATAACTTTTTCCTTATATTATTCATGAACTCATGAATTCTATCAAACATTTTATTTTCTCTTTATCCCTTACTTATGGGCATATAATCTGCTTTACAAAATATTTGAATCACTATTCATGGTTACTGGTACCATATAATTATTTAAAACCACAATGGACCAATACATAGATATTCCAATATACCATAAAGGTACCTCAACAACATTATTCATGAATACCAATAAATAAACACTTCAATCCATACACTTCAATGATGGTCATGGAATAAGTCCTTTCTGGATTAAGAATTAACCTCTTACGTCAGGGTATTGTGTTGGGTAATGCCCATGTTCTCCAAAAATAAGACATTGAATTCCATAACAG
The DNA here is from genome assembly GCA_963277665.1 of Viscum album. NCBI lineage: Eukaryota > Viridiplantae > Streptophyta > Magnoliopsida > Santalales > Viscaceae > Viscum > Viscum album. Next base: position 1,433,778,032 of record OY728163.1, read on the forward strand.
TCTGTCACTCTATGACCCTTTTCTCCATAAAGATAACATCTTCCCCTCCATTTGAGGTATTCTTCAAGGTTCTTCTTCCCTTCTTTATAAATCTCTATATTTCTTTCTCTATGCTCCTCACCATGCGAACATGCATAAAATTCCATCTTCCTCTTATTTGATGACTTAGGAATACCACCAAATTTCACCTTGTTAATCATATATCGTGATGACTAATTCGGCATAATCACAATATCATTCTCTCTAGGAATTACACAATTTTGTTGATCACAGTCCCCAACTTTTCCATCAGAATCAACGTTAACTGAATTATTTCTCGTTCCCTCTATTGACTAAAACCAGAAACCATGGTGTAAGAAATATTTAAAATAATGAGGAACCACATAATCATTAAGTCACTAAAGTTCTCAAATCCTAGTTTCCAAAGGATAACTAAACCTTTCTTCTGATATCAACTGTAGAGACCCAAGTCTTTACGTACATGAATATTACATTACTTTTGCGGAATACTTAATACATAAAAAAAACAAACAAACAAGGACCGTAATATTTTAGTGTCTTTGGAAACTCAGAATATAATCTTCTAATCGTGGTGAAAGATCTTCAACATCTCCCATAAATATCTTCCCCTTTTTTTCTTACCTACAACCTTTATTTATATCCTAGGGAAAAGAAAACATATAAAGGGTGATCTCAAATGCTCAGTAAGGGTAATAATGGATAAAATAAAACAAATGATATACATTTGAAATTAAAAACATGAACATAATGTTTAAACATCAAAATCATGGGAAATGACATAAAACATTGCAGTTCATAAGGCATAGATCATAAAGGACCATTAATCATGATAAACTAGAATAGAAAAAACATGTAATTTTGGAATCCATTAAGCACATGTAATGATTTCCATAGTAGCCAAGGCATTGTCGCCAAGACCATCTTAGTGGATAGAGTCCCTTACTGAACCAGGTTTACTTTCCATTCCAGCCCTGTATTACTGAACCAGATTTACTTTCCATTCCATCCATGTCCATCTCATGAGATATAAATCATTACCCAATGCATTAGAGGGAGATATAGGTCCCACCCATCTCATAATGAAATCATTCTTTTCTGTGCCACAATATAAACATAAATCATTCATCATAACCCAAAGAATAAAATGGGTCTCATAAACTTCATCCCATCGTAACATAATACACATAAAAAATGGATATCATTTCATCATAAGAAATGTGAAACCATGTAAATCATAGAGACATTATACTTGAATCATACGCAGATGAAATAATGTCATCTTAGATTGAAAAATGGTTTCGATAAAACACTTGAAATGAATTCTTGAGGAAAATATATTTCTTCTTCAAAATCAATTTCTTTTCACAAAACATCATGCAATTTTAAAAGAAAGATTTTTTTTAAAATAGTCATTAAATCATTTGGAGGACTCTTCATGAAAATAAGGCTTTATATAGCCGTAAAAATCCTTTCATACCGTATAAGTTAAAAAACATTATTCTCGTACTTTTGTCGGAAAAGTTAAAATGTATCTCGTAACGTAAAAAAAATAATGATACCATACATACCATGTAGTAAAAAACAAAATGGGTAAAATGGAAATTAAACATACATAAAAATAATTTTATAAAACATGGACTTGGATGATAACAATAACCTTTGAAAATACTTACGAATAAACAATCTCGGATAAGAACGAGATTGGAAAGATTATCCCTTACATTAGGTCTGATATGCTTCGTATGTATCCGAACCTCCTGTATAATGATTTCAATAATGTCACTGAATTATTACAGAATCATATTCATTTTTATGATATCACATACGGTTCACTTCTAACTTTATATTACCCGTTCTTTTGTATATCCCATGTTAAAACAATGATTTGGGTAAAATCATATTATTTATCGTACGTGATTGGACTTGTTGTTCTTGATGTTATTATTAATTATATCATGATTAACTTACTTCCAGATTGTAAATCATGATTTATATATCATATATATTCATTATATATCCAGAGTATACATTTATTTATAATAGTACATAACATATGGAGGTAAGAGATGAAATGCACCGTTCATGGAGACGGTAAGTCATACGTACGCATGAACGCTACTTTCATTTCTATTTATTATTTTAATGGAATAATTATATTATAATTACATTATAATATCATATATAATATCATTAACTCCATCCTTCATACATCCCACATAAGGAATTAACAAATCACATCATTTTGAGGGGGCCGTAGTGCGCACTTCCTCAAATGAGATCACTGTATTTACCCACTATGGAATAACATAAAGGATTGATATAATTGGGAAGTAAAGAAGAATAAGGAAATCATAAACATAATATATATCATATATAAATAAAGTTCCATCTTAATGGCCACCATGAGAGGCGGTCGGAGAAAATCGAAAAAACATCGTTTCGTGAGGTGTTAGTTTTCCATCACAGAAACATTATGTTCTTCATCCATTAGATGGAGGTGTGTGTAAGTGTAGTTCGAATCCTTCTCATAAAAACATCCTAGTATATTTAGGATACTGTTGTTGTTACAAAAGAAAGGATTAAATAGAGTTTAGGGGTTGGAGAAGTAGAATATAAGAAAACAACTTAAGAGAAACTATTAACATTAATTTGGGTAACATACTTTGGTTTGAACCAAAATGACTACCTGAAGATCCTTCTGCATAATGTAAGGCTTCTAGGGGGAGGAGAGGGATATAGGGAGATTATTTGGGCATAGGATGGATGGGCCAAAAGGTTTTAGAGGTGTGGGGAATTGCATAGAAGTGGTCTCCTTTTATAATGGAGAGGAGGGGCTCTTTAGGAAAGTGTGAAAACATTATTTTATTATAAACTTATCTTCGGTTTCAAGTGGTCCAAAACACATTAACGTCGAAGATAAGATGACTCATATTCGAAATAAAATCATCCAATATGAATTGGATAGGTTTTGGATAATATTTTAATCATTATAATCTTATTTATTTAAATCATTTATTAATGAGGTAAATACTACATCATTATTGTTTCATAAATAATTTAATTTATTTGATGTCTAAAAATTATAAAAAAAACCAAAATGTAGGAAATATTTTTTTCTTTACAATTAATATTTATAGTTGAAAATATAATGTATATATCCCATTATAAAAATTAATTACTAAAGGATTTTTGTTAATGACAATTTTGTCTTTACATTAAATTAATTAATCTAATGTGTCATTGTCTTTCATAAGTGGCTCCATTGGGTCCTCAAATTGACCCAAGGATGCCCATGGTTGTCCAGTACTCATCCAATAAGGTTTGGACAAGTGTTAAGGTAATTTTGAATTAATATACTATTCTTTTAACCTTTAATTACCCTATTTACTTTTAACCGTGGTAAATAAATTTAAACAGTTACTATTCACAAAAAAATATTTTTATCTAATTGAACCACATTTTACTCATTGATATTAACTGAATCTCTTGGATTTTTGAAATTCAACTCACAGAAACGGTAAAATCATGTTCTATGAACAATTTAAAAAGCTCCTAGGAGGTGGGTAAAAGACGGTGAATAATTCAATACAATTTTTATAAATATAAATTTATTATAAAATGATTAAATTAATTTCATTGGACTTATATAAGTATTATGTATCTATTTTGGCCTAAAAAATTATATCAAATAAATAATTATTAAAATAAAAAGTCAGTTTTAACCAAAAACTCAGTGTTTTCACGATTCATCAGAAATTGATGTTTTTCAGAAAAATACCAAAAATTCAGACTAAGCTATATTTGATATTCCGAATTCAAAAATGATGTCCATTTTTCCAAATTCAAAACATAGAAGTGGCATTTATTAATCTTAAAATCAATTCCCGTTATCAAAACAAATAGCCTATTTTTTAGAAACAATAACTGTAAAAAGGTTGACATTTGTTTATGTCCAAATTCAAAGGGAAATTAATTTCAATGACCAACATTGGATTAAATGGTAAAAATATATTATAATTACACTTTAAAACCAATTAAAAATATAATCTAACCATATAAATTATTGTGATGAAAAAAGTTGTTTTTAATTAAAATATAGCATGTTTTTACTATTCATCAAAATATGAAAGTTTTCATAATAATATGAAAAAATCATCCAAATTAATTTTTTATATCCTGATTCCATGGAATAATTTTATTTTGTCAAATTTAACTTATAAACATGTCAAAAACTAGATTTAAATTGGTTGTTCCATCAAAAGGCTACAAAACTGCATTTTTTGAAAAATACATATTTTACCCGAAAAATTTATTCTGTTCTCATACAATGTTCTAGAATGTATGTAAGATGAATAATAATGTTATAAAATTTAAAATTTAGTTAATAATATTCACAAAGGATAGTCCATAATAATATTATAACAATATATCATTGTTTAGTGAAACCTGGTATTGCGTACTGCACATGCTATCGAGGAAGGTCGCGATTGCGTGTAATGTAAGCCAAGTCAGGGTTGCGTGTAGTGCAAGACTCCTTTGTTGTTGCATATAAAACAAATACAACCATATTTCATTTATACATTAAACAAATTCTATAATTAATGTTGCGTAGAATAATTTCTACCAAACGAACTTGAAATTGTGTGTAACACGAGCCAAAAACAGTGTTGCGTATACTGCAAGCTAATACGGTGTTGCGTATAGCGCATGATAATCTTGGTGTAGCGTACAACATATGACATCTCTTAAAAAGAATTATTCTCATAAAATCTCGGGTTGTTACATTCCACCCCATTAAAATGAATTTCACCCTCCAAATTCTTCGGGGTTATAAATAGTTTGTTACGTGAGAATTTATTTAATAGAAACCCACATTGTAAAAGGGAATGCTAAAACATAATTTTAAAAAGTGAAGTTTGAAACATAATGGTTTCCCAAATTAACTCATCACTAGGTTTCCATATACGAGATCATAGGTGCAAATATGGATATGGAGGAGAAATCTAACCATCATGTTCTGGTGGAGAATGGTAGAGGACATGGCTATGATAAATCCAACAGTCACAAAGCCATAAATTTGTGATGATCTAAGGTACCATATGATTCATCAGATATAAGGATACTAGGACAACATTTTTTTGTTTTCAAGATCATTTTCCTAAAGTTGAAGAATTTTCGAATCAAAAGAAATACTTACGTGATTTTGGTACAATCTCACCGTTGTTCATGCCTTGAATAATTTCTACTTCATCTCATAAGGAAATGAAGTTGAATTTGTCATTCATTGAGCATTAGCAGATCATGTGATAGAATGTTGAGTCATTCCATATGATTCAAAAAGAGGTTAGAAAAATTTATCAAATATACATAAGTCTATATATGGTGTGGTTAATCGTATATGATTTCAAAAATGGGCTTATACTTCAACTATCATACTACTTAATAAAATAAAACTACTTTCTACTAACCAGGGACTTCCTATAGGCCAGTGGTAGGCTATAAAGGCATGTCGCACTTCGGTTGTGGTTCGATTCACATAGCCTTGTCTGACGTGACGGGTTGTCGCCTATTCTGTAGGTTGTTCTTTTTCTTAAAATACACTATTATAACATTCTATCAATAATATATATAAAAATTCTATACATAAATAATAATAACTTATACTCAACATAATTCATTCCAATCTTTAGTCTTATCAAAAATACTTCTTTCCAAACTCAGAGTATAAAGAGAAACATTACTAAAAATGTCATATAACTAGAACGTGAATACCATCATTTATCCATCATATATCTTGTTGGTCTCATTCCAATCATGTGAATATCGTAATAATGTATTCTCATGAAAAAGGAATACCCATTGAACCTTAGTAGAAACATGAATGTGGTCAAAAGTTAACACTTTCCACATACCAAAATCCAAAAATTCTATATATTCAAACCATGATATAACATTTTCCTTATATTAGTCATGAGCTCATGAATACTGTCAAACATTTTGTTTTCTCCTTATCCCTTCCTTATGTGAATATCATCTGCTTTCCAAAATATTTGAATCACTTTTAATGGTTATTGGTACCATATAATTATTTAAAACCACAATGGACCAATACATAGATATTGAAATATACCATAAAAGTACCTCAATAACATTATTCTGGGATAAAAATACATAAACACTTCTATAAATCCTCTTCAATGATTGTCATGGAATAATTCGATTCTTGATTTAGAAGTAACCTCTTATGTCAGGGCATTGAGTTGGGTAATGCCCATGTTCTCCACAAATAAAACATTGAAGTCCATAACAGTCTATCACTCAATGACCCTTTTCTCCACACAGATAACATCTTCCCCTCCATTTGAGGTATTCCTCATGGTTCTTCTTCCCTTATTCAAAAATATCGATCTTCCTTTGTCTATGCTCCCCACCATGTGAACATGCATAAAATTCCATCTTCCTCTTATTTGATGACATAGGAATACCAAAAAAGTTCACCTTGTTAATCATATATCATGATGACTAATTTACCATAATAAAAATATCTTTCTCTCTAGGAATTACAGAATTTTGTTGATCATAGTCACCAATTTTTCCATCAGAATCAACATTATCTGAATTCTTTCTCGTTACCTCCATTGACTAAAACTAGAAACCATAGTGTGAGAAAATATTTAAAATAACGAGGAACTGCATAATCCTTAAAAGTCACTTATGGGATGTCTAACTTATCACACATTCTTTAATCCATGAAACCTTAGTTTCACCCTAGGTTATTCATGAATTTCAACATAACCCTAGTACTGTAACCTATAGTTATACTAAACCTTAGGGACATTCCTAGACATACCTTAGAAATATCTCTAGGGATCTCACTAAAGTTGTCACATCCTAGTTTCCAAAGGTTAACTAAACCTTTCCTCTGATACCAACTGTAGTGACCCAAAGCTTGACGTACATGGACATTATATTACTTTTTCATAATACTTAATACATAACAAAAACAGAAACACAATGACCGTAATAGTTTAGTGTCTTTGGAAACTCGGAATATAATATTCTAATCATGGTGAAAGATCTTCAACATCTCTCATAAAGATCTTCCCCCTTTGTTTTCTTACCTAAAACCTTTGTTTATATCCTGGGGAAAAGAAAACATATAAAGTGTGAGGTCAAATGCTTAGTAAGGTTAAGCATGGATAAAATAAAACAAATCATATACATTTGAACTTAGAAACATGAACATAATGTTTAAACATCAAAATCTTGGGCAATGACATAAAACATGGCAGTACATAAGGCACACATCATAATGGAACATTAATCATGATAAACTAGAATGGGAATAAAATAGGTAATTGTGGCATCCATTAAGCACATGTAATGATTTCCATAGTAGCCAAGGCATTGCTGCCAAGACCATCTTAGTGGAAAAAGTCACTTACTGAACTGGGTTTACTTGCCATTCCAGCCCTGTATTACTAATCCAGATTTACTTGCCATTCCAGCCATGTCTATCTCATTAGATATAAATCTTTACCCAATTCATTGGAAGGATATATAGGTCCCACCCATCTCATAATGAAATCATTCTTTTGTGTGCCACAATATAAACATAAATCATTCATCATAACCCAAAGAATAAAATGGGTCTCATAAACATCATCCCATCATAACACAATCCATATAAAACAAATGGATATCATTTCATCATAAGAAAAGTGAAAACATGTAAATCATAGAGACATTATTCTTGAAACATACACATACAAAATAATGTCATCTTAGATGGAAAAATTGTTTTGATAAAACACATGAAATGAATTCTTGAGAAAAATATCATTTCATCCTCAAAATCAATTTCTTTTCACAAAACGTCATGCAATTTTAAAAGAATGATATTATTTTAAATATAGGAATTAAATAGTTTGGAGGAAGCTTCATGAAAATAAGGCATTATAAAACCGTAAAAATCATTTCATGCCGTATAAGTTAAAGAAACATTATCCTCATACTTTTGTCGGAAAAGTCAAAAATTACCACGTAACGTAAACAAAAGAAAGATTCCTTACATACCATGTAGTAAAAGAAAAAATGGATAAAAAGGACATTAAACATAAATAAAAACACTTTTAGAAAACATGAACTTGGATGATGACAATAACCCTAGAAAATACTTGCGAATAAACAATCTTGGATAAGAACGAGATTGGAAAGGTTATCCTTTACCTTAGGTCTGATATGCTTCATACGTATCCTAACCTCCTGTATATTGATTTAAATAATGTCATTGACTTATTAAAAAATCATATTCATTTTTATGATATCATATATGGTTCACTTATGACTTTATAATACCCATTCTTTTGTAAATCTCATGTTAAAGCAACGTTTTGTGTAAAATCATCTTATTTATCGTACGTGTTAGGACTTGTTGTTATTGATGATATTATTACTTATATTATGATTTACTTACTTCAGGAATGTAAATCATGATTTATATATCATATATATTCATTATATATCCAGAATATACATGTATTTATAATAGTACATAACATATGGAGGCTAGAAATGAAATGCACTGTTCGTAGAGATGGTAAGTCGTACATACGCATGAACGCTACTTTAATTTCTATTTATTATTTTAATGGAAAAGGTATAATATAATTCCAGTATAATATAATATTTAATATCATTAAATCTATCCTTTATACATCCCACATAAGGCATTAACAAATCACATCACTTTGAGGGGGCGGTAGTCTGCACTTCTTCAAATGAGATCATCGTATTTACCCACTATGGAAAACATAATGGCTTGATATAATTGGGATTAAAACATTCATAAGGAAATAATAAACATAATATATATCATATATAAATACATTTCCATCATAATAGCCACCATGATAGGCGGTAGGAGAAAATCGAGCAATCATCGTTTCGTGAGGCGTTAGTTTTCCATCACAGAAACATTATGTTTTTCATCCATTAGATGGAGGTGTGTGTAATTTTAGATAAAAGAATTATCATAAAAACATCCTAGTATATTTAGGATACTGGTTTTTTTACAAAAGAAAGGATGAAAATATTTTATGTGTTGGAGAAGTATAATTAAAGAAAACAACTTAAGAGAAACTATTACCTTTAATTTGGGTAAATTTCTTTGGTTTGAACCAAAAGTACTTCTTGAAGTGCCTTATTCTTAATGTTAGGCTTCTAGGGGGAGGAAAGGGATTTAGGGATCTTATTTGGGTAGAGTTTAGACGATCCAAAAGGCTTGAGAGGTGTGATAAATTTCATATAAGTGGTCTCCTTTTATAAGGGAGAGGAGGGGCTCTTTAAGAAAGTGTGAAACAATTATTTTATTATAAACATATCATCGTTTTCAAGAAGTCCAAAACACATTAATGTCGATGATGAGATGACACATATTCGAAATAAAATCATCCAATAGGAATTGGGCAGGTTTTGGATAATATTTTAATCATTATAATCTTATTTATTTAAATTATATATTAATGAGGTAAATACTGCATCATTATTGTGTCATAACTAATTTAAATTATTTTATCTTTAAAAATTATGAAAAAAATACCAACATGTAGGAAATATTTTTATCTTTCCAATGAATATTTATAGTCAAAAATATAATTTATATATACCATTATAAAAATTAATTATTAAGGATTTTTGTTAATGACAATTTTGTCTTTACGTTAAATTAATTAATCTAATATGTCATTGTCTTTCATAAGTGGATCCATGGGGTCCCAAAATCGACCCAAGGATACTCATGGTCGGCTAGTACTCATACAATAAGGTTTTGACAACTGTTAAGGTAATTCTAAATTATTATAATATTCTTTTAACCTTAAATTACCCTATTTACTTTTAACCGTGGTAAATAAAAGTAAAAAGTTATTATTCACCAAAAAATATTTTTATCCAATTGAACAACATTTAACTCCTATATATTAACCTTGTCTCTATTAGTTTCTTAATTCAACTCACAGAAGCGGTAAAATTATGTTTTTTGAACAATTTCAAAATCTCCTAGGAGGTGGTTAAAAGACGGTGAACAGTTCAATAAACTTTTTATAAATCTAAAATTATTATAAAATGATTCCAATGAATTTAATTGAACTTATATAAGTATTATGTATCTATATTGACCTAAAATAATTTAAATTATGTAAATTATTATTTAAATAAAAAGTCAGTTTTAACCAAAAACTCAATGTTTCCACTATTCATAAAAAATTGTAGTTTTTCAGAAATATACCAAAAATTCATCCTAAGGTATATTTGATATTCCGAATTCAGAAATGATGTCAATTTTTTCAAATTAAAAACATAAAAGTGACATTAATTAATTTTAAAATCAATTCCAGTTATCAAAACAAATAGCGTGTTTTTTAGAAACAATAACTATCAAAAGATCGACATTTTTTATGTCAAAATTCAAAGTGGAATTAATTACAATGACCAAAATTGGATTAAATGGTAAAAATATATTCTTATAACACTTTAAAACCGATTAAAAATATAATATAACCATATAAATTATTGCGATGAAAAAAGTTGTTTTTAATTAAAATATAGCATGTTTTTACTATTGATCAAAATATGAAAGTTATCAAAATAATATGAAGAATTCATCCCAATTAAATTTTTATATCATGATTCCAAATAATAATTTTATTTTGTCAAATTGAACTTATAAACATGTCAAAAACTAGATTTAAAGTGGGTGCGCCATCAAAAGGTGGCAAAACTGCATTTTTTAAAAAATACTTATTTTACCCGAAAAAATTATTTTGTTCTCATACCATGTTCTAGAATATATGTAAGATGAATAATAATGTTATAAAATTAAAAATTCAGTTAATACTATTCATAATGGCTATTCCATAATAATATTATAACAATATATCGTTGTTTAGTGAAACCCGGTATTGCGTACTGCACACGCTATCGAGGAAGGTCGTGATTGCATATAATGCAAGCCAAGTCAAGGTGGTGTGTAGTGCAAGACACCTTTGTTATTGCGTATAACAAAATACAACCATATTTCATTTATAAATTAAACAAAGTCTATACTTAATGTTGCATAGAATAATTTCTACAAAACGAACTTGAAATTGTGTGTAACATGAGGCAAGAATAGTGTTGTGTATATTGCAAGCTAATAAGGTGTTGCGTATAGCGCAAGATTATCTTGGTGTAGCGTACAACACATGACATCAATTAAAAATAATAATTCTCATAAAATCATAGGATGTTAGAGGATTGTTTTCAGATTTTCCAATATTTCTAGTTGAGTTTTCATCTTCTAAGGTCTCTTGCATTGAACAACTTTCATAAAAAATTGGTCCTTTAACTTTTTTAAACAAATTTAACTCTTCTTGTTGTTCTCCAATTTTAAAAATTAATTGACCCTTATAGACATTAATAACAGCACCACATGTGGCCAAGAAGGGCCTACCCACGATGTTGGGAACCTCTTTATCACACTCCATATCCAAGACTAAAAAGTCTCTAGGCTTAAATTTCTTCCCAACTGCAACTAGAAAATCACTTACCCTATCCAGAGGAAGAGTGAATGATCTATCAGCTAACTGTAGTATGACTGTGGTGGGTTGAAGGTCAACCATCCTCAAATTTTAAAATAGTGAGTATGGGAGGAAATTAATAATAGCACATAAATCACACAAAAAATTGAGCAGATTAGAGTTTCCTAGTGTACATGGTATGACAAAAGTACATGGGACTTTTAGTTTAGGTGGGATTTTCTTTTGAAGTATAACACTACACTCTTCAGTGAGGCTATAAGTAGAAAATTATTCTAGAGTTTTTTTTGTTTGAAACAATTTACATTAATGATTTTAGATAGTATGGGATTTGAATTAAGGCGTGTGTGAAATTAATGTTCACTTTAAGTTTAGTAAGGAGGCCATGGAACAGAAGAAGTTCAGCCCTAGTGTTACTTTGAGGTTTTAGCTTCTCGGGGAAAGGGATTGGTGGGGAAAACTTTTTTAGAATAGTAGGTATATACCCTGACCTATTCCTCATATTTTTCATTTACTATATTATTCTTATTTTTTGAAGAAGATTCAGCTTGAGTTTCAGGTGAAAGATTCATATTTTGATCATTTTCAAGAATTTTCTGTGATCTTCCAACATGTATGCAGAGCTGATTTTTATTTCCAGACTGAAGCATATATTCATTTTGAGCATTTTAAGCTTCTTTTTTAGCAACAATTTGAGTATTAATCACAATTCTAGTTACAAAATCCATGGAATTATCCCAAGGTTTACGATCAGTTGTACTTTGATGTCTATCGTTTCCCTAAATGAAAATTCTCTAACAAGTTGACAAAGTTGTGTTTCCATGTTTTTTAATCTATCATCAGTTTTTATTTTATCAGACTCATATTGATTTTGATCATTGGATAGGTGAGTCATGTATCTTTCTTCTTTAGAGTTAATTTTATTCAAGATTAGATCAAGAATAAAAGACACGTGATTATCATTGTTTCCATGTATATTAGAAGACTCAACCCTTTGATAATTTTGAAAGCATGGTTTGGTTGGTTAGATTCATTATGGGCAGTGGATTGTTTGATTAAGCCCTAATCATTCCAGGACAGATTAGGGTGGTTCGTATAGCCTTGAATATAATTATTTGAAACTATATCTTCATTAGGTGGCATTCGAGAACCGTAGTTAACAAATTTTTAATTTTCTTGTTGTTGAGCAGGCATATCAAAATTAGGAAAAAAATTCTCAGTATGTCCAAAAAACCACATTGGTCACATTATTCTCTTAAATATAGGTTGGTATTTTGACATACTAGTTTATTAAAAAATTTCTTTGAATTTTGGTTCATCAAGGATTGAAGTTGGTGGGTAATTTCAGCATGATGGGATTGAGTTTTATTCATTGAACCAGTGTTTGAAATAACATTAATATTGATTCATTTTCTTATTGAATTTTAATGTTGTGAATTTAGTGAAAGATTATTAATTATTTTTCAAAGTTCTTCGTCTGTTTTATCATTTTAATTACCCCCAATAGCTTGATCAACAAGATTCTGTCTAGAGGAGGATATCCCTTCATAAAATGTATCCATAAAAAGGTGAGATGGGAGTTGGTGATGGGGAAACTTCCAAAGCAGATCCCAGAATCTCTCCCAAGCATCATGAAAAGTTTCTCCATACTCTTGATAAAAACTATTTATCTTTGTTGTAAGTTCATATTTATGTCTTTGAGAACAAAATTTCATAATTAATGATTTATACACTTGATCCCAATTTTCGCAAATGTCATCATCTAGACTCGGAATCCAATTTCTAGCATTCCCCTTAAGGAAAAAGGGAATGAATCTCATTCTAAGTTCATTTTCTGTGAGTCCTTGATGAGGTAATTGCAGCACAGTTTTATAAGTCTCTAATGAAGTCAAGAAAGTGCTCATTTGAGTACCCATTAAAAGAAGGCAGTAGTGAAATTTGTGATTGATGACGTTCATAGTTTCTGACCCTAGGACTAATTCCGATGGATGAGGATTTCTTGAAACTTCAGGATGTTGTACTTCCCTCATCCTAGGCCTTTCATTTTCATCTAAAAGATCTGGTTGATTTTGATAGTTGTTTGTTGTAGGAACTCTATTATCAATGTTTTCCATTTCAATTTTGTTATTCTCTATTACATTAGTGAGATGTTTATATAATTAAGGGTTTAGGGGCTCTAATATTACACCAAAAGTTCTTATGCTCATAAAAATTGAAATAAAAGACAGTACACAATAGTAACAATCGATCAAGAAGAGACATAGTTTTTAAAAAAAATCAAATATTTTATTATTTTTATGAATTTATATATATATAGTTTTTAGAGTATTTTGGAGTAATGGCTCATGCTTTACCTGAAATCAATGCCAAATACTTGATTTGTACTATTGTTGAATTCAGTCAATGTTTAGGATTTATATTCCTACTAATTAATGTATGTGGAAATCAGGGTCAAACCCATATGGAAGGTAAATTTGTCCACTAATCCTCTAATAAAAACGTGGTAAACTCTACTTTTGCCAGTAGTTGAGTGACTTTTTTATATTTTTTTAACTTTTTTTTAACTTTTTACTTTTTATCAGTAGTAGAGAGAAATAAAATTGGTTAACACGAATTTAAAATAGATTGACACTATAGGTTGTTTTAAGATAAGTAATAACAGAGGTTTAGAACACTGATAAATAAACAATCTATTAAAATTCTTGGGGAGTATGTTTTATTCTACTTGTTTTGAAGATCATTCAATTCACTTATAGGTTGTTGAAGAGAACCACTATAAAAGGTATGACTCACCTCCCTCACCAAGAGTTGACTGACACAATCCAACTAACTAAAGAGTTAGTCACTCCTAATTTATCTACTTTGATCTATTTTGGAAATTAACAACAAGAAAAACTCACCATAAGTCTTGACGTCTTTTGATTATATTATTTTTTTTAAGCGTTTCTAAAATCAATCATGCCAACTATATATAAAATTTTAATATTTTGTTCAATAGGTTCAATAAATTAGATGAACTCAGTATTGATCTCACCGACCAATACTGAATACATTCAAATGATTAAGTGAAATGAGAATTAAAAGTAACCAGTATAGCTTCAATTCATCCCCGAACATAATAATTTAGATAGAAATCATGTATATTATAAATACATTAATTGAAAACATGCTGAACAGAGTGTATGAATTCAAAATCAAAGGAAATAAAACTCCCCAAAGATACTTTTCTGTTATGCTTCTCTAGCTACAGGTAGAGGTACTAGAGTCTCCCTTGTGACTCCATATGCTCCTGATGAGAGGGAAGCTCTCAGATATTCAATAAATCACTTGATGTGTGAATCCCCCTTCAAACTTCTTCTTATTTCTCTACTTTAAGTAGATACAGTCAAATTTTTCTTGTTACCACTTTTTTTCCACCGACTTCAATTGTCCTTCACCTATGCACCGCACAATGAGATTTTTTCGCGACTGGCATGTCACACAAGTTTTTCTCACATAACTAACTCCCGGAGAGTTAGTTTAGTGAATCCGGATGTATACTTGTCTCTTGAATGAACCTACACATGTTAGAATAGAAAAATAAATGAATGAATCATCAATTAAATGTTATGTATTATAAACAAATAAAAGTATCAAAAAATAATTCTTAGATGTTTTTAAATTCTAATTAATAAATTATTAGTTTAAATTGTATTCATTATTTAACTTATTTAAATAAAATTTGTTACATGTTATTGTTAATATAATTAATTAATAAAGGTTATTAATTATTAAATATATTAAATGAAAAGTTTAGTAATTATTAGACTATTAGAGTTTAGTTTCTTTTGGAAATTAATTATAAATTAAAATAATTAATAAAAATTTATTATATTTTATAATTATTTTATTCATAAAGGTGTAAATTGATAATTTACTATACTGATTAATGTATCTAATTTATTGAAATTAGTTTTACTACATGTTTTGCGTTAAAATTTTAGTTTTTATATATTTTAATTAATTAGTTCTAAAATTATTATTGTTTATTTATTATTATGATTAGTTATTTATTTTTTAAATTTCTATGTTTTTTATATTATTATTTTAATTATTTATTTTATTGTTATTCTATTGTTATTATATTTTTTTTATTAAATGAATTTTTTTCTGGTCTTCTTCCACAATCCCTCTTCTCTACGCTGTGCAATAGAGAAGATCTTCTTCTCCAACAGTAAGCAACGCGGCTTGCTACTCGTTCGGGACAAGTGGAAAGGCCAACTGGATCATCTCCCTTTCAGTGGACCAACAACATCCTGAATGGTGGCATGTGCTTGGTTAGTGATCATCATCAGCAAAAAACAGCAACTCTTCACAGTGGCTTCCCATAGCTTCAATGTGGCGACGACGGGTTTCAGGGTTCAACCTAGGGTGGTGATAACTTCATCAAATACCTCAGATAGTTGATGGATATGATGTGGATGAGGGAAAAAGTATTATACAACATGCCTAACATTCTCTGGATTTTATTTGATTTTGATGTAAATTGTCGATGACTGATTTAAATCTGGTTTGAGATGTGGTTCATGGTAGCTGTTGTGGTTACAGTGTATCTAGTGGTACCAGTTTGATGTATAATAATGAGAAGAAGGATATTGTGCCTGGCTGAGGGAAACAGTTCCATAGTTTTAATTATCAGCGACAAAGGAGTGGTGAGTGATGAGAAGAAAAGGAGAGGTGTGTGGCGCAGATCGGTGAGGAGGTTACTGTTACAAAATAAAAAGGTCAAAAAGGAGACGCGAAGTTGGCATTCACCGCTAGACTGTATTAAAAAAATGAACGGTGAGTTGAAGAAAAGTTCGGGTAGAGGGATCAATGTGGTATTGGGGTATCAGTGGGGAATAGCTCCCTGATATAATAATAGAAAATGTTCACCATTAGAAATAATTATAAGGGGTCTCATTTAGTTTTAAAATTAAAGGAATGAAGTAGTGTAGGGAGTCACCGATAGAGAAAATAACAAAATAAAAGGAATATAACAGTGTAAGGTCACTGATATGCCAAAATTAGACCCTCACCGTAGCTTAAATAATTTTAAGGTTAAAATATAAATAAAAAAAATAAGGTTACTGTTACCTAACAAAAATAAGAAGGTCACCATTATAAATAAAATTAAAATAAAAGGGGGTCACCGTTATACATAAATGAAAGCTACCGGTAAGAGAATAAGGTCACCATTAAGGAAAAGGTTATCGATGGATGAAATAGTCACTGATAGAAAACTATTAGTGACCTAGAAAAAAACACATTAAACTTTAAAAAAATAAAAACATAAGTTATTTAAAATAAAGATTGAAAATACATAATTACAAGAAAGCTAAACACATATAATTAAAACAAATTTTTTTAATAATTAAAAATATTAAAACCACAACTAAGATTATTAAATACATAACACTTCAATTAAAAACTAAATAATTAAAAAACTAGATTATAAAAGAATTAAATTAAAATCTCTATATCAATTAATTGAAGGGTAGTAGCGTGTAAAACTGGAGAGTATCAGTGCTCAAATAGGTTATCAACAGTAATAGTCTATATCACTGGTATACTAAAACCAATAAAAATGAATAAGTAATCAAACTGAATATATAAAATTATATAATTTATGTTTAAAAACTCAAAATTAATTAGCTATATAACTATTTTAATAAATAATGTAAAAAAGTGAAGTACTTTATTTAATTAAAACTAAAATTATTATCTTAAATAATTAGCAAGATGATAAAAAATTTATTTAATAAACTAAAAATATTTTAATCAAACTAATTTAAAAGATAAATTATTAAACTAAAGGCTATCTAAATTAAATAGAATTATAGTGATAATATAATTTTTTAAAATAGATATTAACTTATTAAAAATTCAACCAGATTCCATATAACAAGACTAATTATGAAATAATTAAATTAGAAAATTTATGTAAGAATAATATTATTAATTTAATGACTAAAAATAAATAATTAATAATAGAAATTTATTAATTAATAGAATTAATTATAAAAATACAAAAGTACACTTATTTAGTATAAAGTGATTAAATAATCAATTAATTCATTAAAAATTAAGTAAAAAGATATGGCAAGACTATGAAAAAATAAAGCCACATCAAGGATCCAGGAAATATATGGGTAGAATATTAGAAAGACACAAGGCTTGAGAGTTGTAAATATAAGAGGGAGTGGGGGGCAATAGTGGAAGAGAAGAGATATTTCATAATATTATAATCCTTAATTTATTAATTCTTCACAAAACAAGTAATAGTAAGTTCCCCGTGAACATGAATAGTAATATATGCATGTGAGTTCTATATTTGGTTCATTACATCAATTGTGATGTCATGAATAGTGGATTTTATTATAATATATTTATAATGTAAATTAAGGTATTTTACTATTCACTAAAAATTCAGGTATTTTAGAAAAATATGAGAAATTCATCCTAACCATTTTTTGATGTGTAGAATCCAATAATGAAGTCCATTTTTCATTAATAATTTTTTAAAAATGATTATATTAATATTTAATTAAAATACTAATTTATTAACAAAAACCATTCATTTACTTATTCTAAAATATAGGTATATCTTACATTGAACATGAATATTATATATATATTATCATAGTCATGCTTACTATTCAATAGGGTATATCACTACTCAGAATGGTTTTTTACTATTCATAAGGGTTTGTTAATATTCACCAAAATTATTTTTTTCTAATATGACTCCAAATAACATACTGATTGCAACATTGTATGTCAGATTTTAAAAATTCCAAACACAGAATTGAAAAACTTATGTTTAAAGGTTACTTAAAACTTAGTAGTTTATTATGTTGTGTTATCATGTGAGTTTTTGTCATATTTAGGAGAAGTTACTTTGCATTGAAAAAATTAGGTCATTACATTCTTCCACTTTAATAAATTTCAACCACGAAATTTCATTTTATATTATAAGCCTAAAACAGGAGGGGGTAATTTTCCTTCATTGCTTCCTCTAATTCCAATGTTTCCTCTTTATAATTATGGTTTCACCATTGTACCATGACCAGTCGATTAGTCTTGTTTTTTAGAACTTTGTCTTTATCAAAGATCATCACTGGTATCTCCTCATAATAAATATCATCCTCCATCTATATCACCTCTGAAGAGAGTACATGTGATGGGTCTGGTATGTACTTCATTAAGAGGAGTACATGAAATAAATCATGTACTTTTAACATGGTAGGAGGAAGTGCAAGTCAAAAGGAAACATCTCTGACTCGATCAAGGATCTCGAAGGGGCTGATGTACCTGGGACATAACTTCCATTTCTTTCCAAACCTCATGTCATTCTCCCATGGATATATGCATAGAAATATGATGTATTCAACTTTGAACTCAAGGTCTCATCAACGATTATCTACATAACTCTTTTTTCATATTTGGGCTGCCTTAATATGTTGTTGAATGGTGTTCACCTTCTCCACCATTTCTATGACAATTTTATGTCCCAGCAGGTTACGCTCACTATCTTCATCCCCACACACCAGTGTTCTGCACCATTTCACATAAAGGGCTCTATATGGTGCCATTTGAATGTTTGAGTTAAAACTGTTGTTGTAGGAGTATTAGACCTGTGGAATATGTTGGTCCCATCACCCATTTAATTCCATTGAAAATTCTCTCAAAATGACTTCTAGAGTCTGAATAGTTCTCTCAGATTGGCCATTAGTTTGAGGATGATATTCCATACAGAAGTTTAGTACAGTGCATATAGCATGTTGGATACTTTTCCCTAACATCTAGGTGAATATATGATCACATTCGGATACAATAGATAGTGGTAATCTATTGAGCCCTACCCCTTCTTTGATTTAAATCTGAATAAGTTGATCCAATGAGAGGACCTATCAAATCAAGATAATGTGAGATTTCTTAGTAAGATGATCCAAAACATCCCATATAGAATTGTTTTCTCTAGATGTCCTTATAATTCAAGTGACAAAGTCCATGGTAATGTTCTCCCACTTCCATGCTAGTATGAGTAGTGGTTGCATCATTCCCTTATAATTTTTCCTCTCAGCCTTCACATGCAGACATACCAAGCACTTTGATGTACATTCAGAAATCTCTCTTTTGATATTGTCCCACCAAAAGATTTCCCTCAAATCTCGATACATCTTGGTGCTCCCTGGGTGGATAGAGATGTTTGATCTATGTGAGTCATTAAATAGATCCTTTTTTATCTATGGATCAGATGGTACACATAATCATATCTCAAATTTTATAGCTCCTTCCTCATAAAAACAATAGACAACAAATACAACATTCCCTTCTTCCAAGAATTGGAGGATAAAGAGTATATTTTCAATAAAGTTAATCCATTGTTCCATGAGGAGGGGATCAGAGGATCTGATAAACATTGGATGCCTCTTCCACATGAAAGATTATAGGAAAACATTCTAATTCCTTGTAGAAGGTGGGAATTCCACCTGATTCTAGTTATTATTCATAACTCAAGCCAGCTGAGAAAGTACTTTCAAGATGTTTTGAGCACCCTCTCCTACCATATAAGGCATATAATTAGGTAAATATTCACATTTCATGACACATTGGTTGTTATAATGTGTTCTTTTTATTTTACTCCTTTTCCTAATAAAAAAAATTTATATTTAGAGGTATTTAATACATAGATATTATGTATAAAATGAAAACTTTAAACATAAAAGGATAAACTTATATAGAATAATTATAGCCTAATTTGTGTTTTGTTATGTTTAAATATTTTTTATCCTTAAAATATTTCATAACATAAATTCATATAGTCTTTTTGGTCACTTAATAATGGTTTGTACTAAGCTCGTGAATCTACTAAAAAATATTCATCGGGATTATCATAACCAAGAGTCCAGCAAGGCCCCTTGTTGTGTACCAAGATACCTCAGGTCATGCCCGAAACTCCTTGTCAGTGTTTTCACTATTAGGTACATCATTGACAGAGCCGCCTCTACCTACACGTATCCATACATGGATGTATTTTCTTGATAATCCAATTACTCAATAATCACCACAATATAGGAATGTTTTTTTATACTTAATATCATCCTTAAAAATTCTCACTAAGTCGATCTATTAAAAATCTCAAAAAATAACTATAAAATCCTATGATACCAACTATAATGACCCTTGCATTTTACATATAACATTTCATGATTTTAAGAATAATCAATCATCAGAATACAAGATATGGATCATTAAGTCTAGTGTCATGGAAGACTAGGTACATAAAAAAAGAAAACATGGGGATAAAAATAAATTCTTTATTTATTCTCTATAATGATATCCTAACTTCCTTTGTTCCCCTTCATATACATAGAGTACCCTAGAGAAGACAAAAATAGAGGGATGAGATGAAAATCCCAGTAAGGGAAAGAACATACATATACATATTAAGCACATGAGTTTGGAGGCATGACATAATGATATCAAAAGCATGAAACATATAAAATCATATCATATAATCATGTGATCATGTAAATATGGAATCATATAAATGTGGAAAAGTCATAAAATATTTCTTTAGTATGGGTCATGGCTAACCACTAATCTGGTTTCCCATTTTAGTATGGGGCACGGCCAACCGCCAATCACATTTCACATTGTATCTCATGAGACTTAACTTTACCCAATGCATTGTAGTTCTATATGGGAACAACCATCTCAACATTTTCATGAATATTCTGGCCATGTAAAAAATAATACATAATCGACCAAAAAAATAATGTACCCAATGAATGAATTGGGTTCCACAATCATGACAAAAATAATAACCAATGGGTGTATCATGAAAGTGACTTTGAAAAAAAGGATTTAAAACATACATGGATGTTAATAAGGTAAAATACACATATAAAATTTAAATAATTTTCAAACATAAGTGAAAAAGAATAATAAATGTATTTGAAAAACATTAGAATTAACCCATTTTTGTGCGATTTTGAGGAAAATACTATAGTACTTTTAAAATATAAAAGTGGAAAATCTAAAATATAAAACTGGAGTTTAATAGAGATAGTTTTCTTAATAAAAATAATCATTTTTTAAAGGCCATGGGGGATTAAAAAAGAGGATATAATGAATAAGAAATTTGGTAAAAATTTGGTTAGTTCCCTTAAAACTAATTTTTTTATCAGAACATTCTAAGGACAGAATATTTTAAAAACATGTATATCACCAAAATAGATTGATGAAAGATTCATAATAAAATAATATTTCACAAATAATAATAATTTATAAGATTTCCAAAAACATATAATATAACTCCATTTTGATATAAAAAATGATATGTCAACCCGAAGGAACAAAAGAGGTTGACGTATATTTTGTTACGGATTAATGGCATGATGTCTGGTGCACGTAATTGGGATTGATAATAGAGAAAATGGGTTTATCCTAAATTATAAAACATTAGGGAAGTATGGGGGAGGTTAAAAAACATATCACATCATCAGGGATTATACATAAAATGGCATAGCATAGAGTATAAATTTTATTTACGATTGAAATTTAGAATATGCCTTACGTTTATTTTGTTCAGGTTCTTCACTTGTAATTAATTTCCTGGATAAAAAATATAGGTTTATTAATTAATAATTCCATAAGTTATTTTATATTTAATTGGTTTATTATAATTATTTTCTGTTCATTTATAACCATGTTGATTATTTACGAGATTCAATTTCATTGATCATGCTTATTTGTTTACTAAATTTTAATGACCGGTTCACTTATATTCATGTTTGGATAAACATGTAAGATGAATATGGTTGTCTAGAATTGAAGTTATGTTATTTTAGTGCACATCCGAGAGATTACAGGTTTTTAAATTTAATTTTGTTACTTAGAGTGATGTCTAATTAATAAATAAAACCATTTTTAAAACATTTTTTGTTAATCAGTTGGATTCATTACAAAGAACATGTTTTTTCTTGATAAATTAACATTATTTTAACAAAAATATTACAGAACAAAAATAGGATGTTTTACCTATATAATAATCTCGTTCAACCATATCAACAATGATTTCATGACCAGAATTAATGATAACAATTGAAATTGTAAAACTATTATCCATGAATGTGATAAATTAGCACATCTCAAACAGTGTGTTCATTTCATTAAAATAAAAGGTGGGGAAAAGGGAAGACAATGAAATATACCATTATAATGAAAAAATTAAAGTACATGTATTTTATGGGTGTTATCAAACTATTTGGGTTACGGGAGGTGAGAAAAGAAACAAAAACAAAAGAACTTAAATGAAATTAACGAATTTGAAAGAGAAATTTTCCTCTTGAGACATCCTATTCTGAAAAAATCTTAATGGGAGAGGTTTTGGTATTTTAAAGTGGATTAGAGATTTGGGATGTGGGGGAGGATCTTGGGGAGATACTTGTGTAGAATACTGGCAAGGAACAAGGCTTGAGAATAGTAAAGAGAAGAGGGATTGAGGGGGAGGGGTTATATTAAAATAAAGGAGGGATTTCAAAATATTATAATCATTAAATTATTATTTCTTCCTAACAAAACAAATAGTTAGTATTCCATGACCAAATATAGTAATAAATGAATGTGAGTTTGATATTTGGGTGGTTACATCACTTGTGATGTTAGGAATAGTGGATTTGAACTATAATGTATTTATACGGTAAATTAATGTATTTCACAATTCACTAAAAATTCAAGTATTTTAGAAAAATATCAATAATTCACCATAAATATTTATCGACATTTATATTCCAAAAATGAAGTCTATTTTTCAAGATTAAGTTTTTAAATATGATTATTTTAATATTTAAATAAAATCATATTTTATTATAAGAAACCATTCGTTTACTAATTCTAAAATATAGGTATATTGTACATTGAACATCAATATTATTTATATATTATCATAGGTAAGGTTACTATTAATTACTGTATATCACTATTCATAAAGTTATGTTACTATTCAATAGGGTATATTTAAATTCTCTCAAATTATGTTTTTCTTATCAGGCTCCAAATAATTTACTAAATGTAACTGTGTATGTTAAATTTTCAAAATTGAAAACACGGAAGTGAAAAATTTATTTTTAAAGGTTACTTAGAACTTAATAGTTCATTAGGTGGTGTTCTTATGTGATTTTATGACATATTTATGAGAAAAAAATTTCCTTTGCAAAATAATGTTTCGTTACAACATTCATATCACATTTTTATAATAAGTATTATGTACTTCATTAGGAAAATGAAAATAATGTTTTTTAATCATTTTCATAAAAAATGAGGATAATTATGAATTTATAAAATAATTAGATAATAGTATAAACCATCTTCAAAATATTTTAAAAAAATATTTTTAATAATGAAATTTTTTAAATGAATTGATAAATAAAGTTTATTTTCAATAAAAATATATTCTCATTATCCAGGGTTTAAAATGGGATGAGAAGGAAAGGAAAACATGTATATTCGTGAAATAACAATAGGAAACGAAAAATAATTATTATCTTTAGAGGTATATTATAATCATTCTTCATCATATATTAATTTTATTCAATCATTATTATTAATACGAATGTAACATAAAACCCCTTACCTCAGGCATGACTTCCATCATATGTTTTTAAACCTCATAAAAAATAATGATAAATTTATTATACATAAAATTAAGTCACCACAATAATATATAAAGAACAATTTATTAATTAATTTTACCCTTTTAACACCTTTTTTAATATTAATTTATTAGAATCAATTTTCCATGTGGAAATTTTGTCATTTTTCATTTCAATTTTTGTTTGGTTGTTTCGTGCCCTATACATTGATCAGTTTTGAATTTTCTCCATAATGTCAATAATGGTATAATTATCATATATACCACATATATATATATATGTATATTAAATTCCTCTTCATTTCCATCCAAAAAAAATATAAATAAAAATGAATCCCATCACTATATGGAGTTGGTAGTCTGCATGTACATATATGAAACATTACCTTTTCTTAACAGCCTTGAGGGTAATATGGTGGAAATGATATTGTCATTATAGAAGTATAAATTTATCCAAAAATATAATATATAAATATTAAATCCAACATTATAACCACTGATAAATTATAGTGATGAAAAATTCATTATATCAATATGTGGGGATAAGATGTTTTATGTACGAATGAGAGATACATTAACTTCCAATTCAATGGGAAAGTGGGTGTACAATGTTGTATTTATTATAATGAAAAAATATGTATATTTGGGATAAAAAATATTCTTTTATGAACAATACAATATATTTTGAAGAGAAAATATAAAAATTTAAAATAATTTGATCAATTATAGATATTACCTCTTCTTTGAAACCATTGCTTCAGATCTCCGTTAATGTTATATAAGGTATATATGTTACAAAGAACAATACCTATATAGTCTGTATAGAGAATTATATAATATATAATGTTAGTGTTCTGTTGAGATATTTTTAACACCGTGAGATTTTTTTAATATATGTTTCTTTAAATAATTTTACTTCATTGGTAGCATTTGTTATTCACAATATCGAGTTTAGAAAAATCGTGAAACATTATTAAATTATTATGTGGGAATTATAATATAGATTTTGGATTTTTTAGTATGAATATTAATAACTAAATTATAAAAATATTTTGTATACAAATTTATAAAATGACTTCATTAGTTATCAAATGATTATATTCAAAATATAAAATAATTTGGAAGTAAATGTGATGATTTTATGAAAAATTGTTTTCATTTGTGTACATATTGTTTAAACTAAAAATATAACTAATTTAAATGATAATAATGAAATATAAATTACATTTAAATGATAAAATGTAATTAATGTTAAATAATATTTTTCTAAGAATACTATATGAATAAAAACTATTTTTTCTTTAAAATGTATAAAACTAAAAGGCACATACAACTACATTTTTCAATATTATATTAATTTATTTTTTTCAATTTATTGTTATTAAATTGTATAAATTTATTTAAATAATTATAATTATGTGGTTAAAATTTTTTAAATATGAAGGTTTTATTTTCGGTCAATATGTATAGCAACCATGAAGAAATTTATCACATTGGTAATAATTAAATCATGGTAATCTGGATTATAAATAATTATTACATCCATTAATAATCATCATAATTCTTATTTAATAAATTTTTCTATACATTTAAAAATTACACTTTCAATTGAGTTGATTAATGGACACCAATCCTTAAAAATTAATTAAATTATAATTAAATTAATGAATGTTAAAAAATGTCACTAATTTTTTTAATATTAGTTTTATGTCAACATAGTAAAAAATATATGTTATGAAAGAATATAAGTGTTTATTTTAATCTTAATATTATTATTTCCTTGATAAAAAATTATTTTGTATTTTTAGTATGTATATATAGATCATAATTAGTTATGCAACACAAATTTTGTATTAATCCATTTAATAGATAAATACAAAAAGTTATATTTAAAATATAAAAAGTGATATAAGATAAATGATTTAATTTTACCAATGAATTTTCAAGATCTATATAAAATATTTCAATGGATTTATGTAATCATATTGGTGTTTTCCATTTTTTGTTTTGTTTGTTATTATATTAAATGAATAGTTTCCAAATTCGAAATAATGAAATTTTATCAAAATAATATATTACTAAATGATTTAAAAAACATAAATATATTGAGAATAGACCCAATGGTTATTATATGGTCTAAAATGTAAGAAAAGTTTTATTTATTATAAAATTTTGACCATATGATTACAAATTAAAACCATTATTATTAAAAATATTTTCCCCAATTAAATTAAAATAGGATAACTAAGGGTTAATGAAAATGATGTGCATTAATATTTCCTGAAACATGTATATAATATATTTTCTGATGTGATAACTTCAATATACTACCTTATATTAATAAATGCGTAAATTTTTATGCATTTATCTTCATAAAAAAACTCATTATAAATTAATATGTTGACAAATTGAAAAAAATCCCATTATCTTCATTATATATGAGAACATCATCCCTATATTCCTAACACATCACTGTGACTTTTAGAATAAAAAAACTCTACGAGATTCCATTATCAACTACCCTATTAATATTTTAGAGGTTCTTTTCCTTCAAAAAGTCCATCCATATGACCCTTTTAAGGGATCTACCAGAATTATTTAAAAGAATAGATAATCACACTAACTAATAACTTTGGTTTATATTCATCCTTAACTCCACTATATCTATGTAACATATCATAATAAAATATCATTTTAAGCCTAAAAATTTATTAGTGTCTTTATATTTATTAATACACCATAATAAAACCACTTTCCCATTTATTGATATATTCCTTTAGATTTATTTTCCCTAGGTTGATTCAACATTCCATTATCAATAATTGTTTGTGGATCCAATCATTTTTATCATCATTTAGATCAAATAAAATCAATCTCTAATAACTCTTTTATGAATAATCTATTGAAACCATAATATCAATATCTTCATATATTACCTCATTCATTGAATGTAAAGGGATCTTTAGGTCCTCTTTTTCTTCCAAAATAGTGAGTATTTCCTTACCACATACAACTAAATCCATGTCACAAGGAGTGGTTCTTACCACAACCAGAGTTTCAAATTCCTTTCCCACCTCATGATTTTTCCTTGGCTCCATCATGGAATTCATTAGTCTTCTCACAAATCATTTTACCATGTGATTCATAAGGTTAGAGTAATATTCCCACTTCTTAGTATTATGTATTCTATATACTAGAAATATTATAGAAACCAAATTTCCTAGTTTCCCATTCCTAAATCTGCACATGTTAATCATTATTAGATTATGGTCATTCTGAAACTCTTAATCTGATTGGGAATCATAATATTTTACCATTTGTTGGAGATCAACCCAAGATCTAGACCAGTCTATCTTCCTTGTCCATCATTGCAAGATAGACTACCACCTATCAGGACTAATATTATTCTTTTTGATTTATTGGT
Source organism: Viscum album (assembly GCA_963277665.1). Lineage (NCBI taxonomy): Eukaryota > Viridiplantae > Streptophyta > Magnoliopsida > Santalales > Viscaceae > Viscum > Viscum album. The sequence goes on from OY728163.1 coordinate 1,433,805,732, forward strand.
GTGAAACATTTCCATTTTGAGATTATAAATGGGGAAATATCAACATGTTTTTTTCATCATACTCTCCAATATATCTGATGGGAATGAATATCTATGGGGTTTTTAGGATAACCCTATTAATTAAAATAACCTCATTAAAAAATATTTCTACATTGATCAAGTTATTGTTTTATACATTATTGAAGTGGTAATATTTTATGGTTTACAAAAATCAATTATATATAATTAGGATAAGTGTTTTACCTCACTGCTTTGGATAATTATTCAAAAAACTATAGAAAAATAATTATTTTTCCAGACAAAATTACCATCCACATACACATGGTTATCCAAGGAGGAAATTTATAACACAAGATGAAATTTTGATAATATTATATATGGATATTTAAAGTTGTATGGGATCAATATCATCATATACGGAATATTTCTTATAGAACTAAATTTCAATCTAGTCTTCATATGGATCCCTTTAAATCCATATTTGGAAAAAATTAATGAACTTTAATATGATAGAATTCACTTTGAAAAATAAATCTTTTAGGACCTTATATAAATATGGAAATTATAGAGTCTATTTGAGCCATACAACGAAACGTAAAATAGTAAAATAGTTGAAAAAATGGGTATATTGAAAATCATCAGAAGTATCTTGAGATTGGTTTAGGATACATTTTATTCCTATAAATATATCCCTTTAATAAGATGATAATATTTTGAAATCAGGGAAATAAATGAACATTTTGTATCTTCCCTTTCTAAATTATTGATCATAATAAGATGGTAGGGTACCAATTGGTGTTTCCACCAAATCAATCTGATGTTCATGATGTGTTCCATGTATCTCCCATGATAAAGTGAATTCCAGATTTATCACATGTAATAAAACACATTGGTTATACTACTCTTGGTGTATAATTGAAATTAGAAATAATTCCTATAGAATCACGATGATAGTAATAAAGTGCTATTGATCAAGGCAACTCACCTGGTATATATTTTGTAATGAAACTAATAATTTGAGGATTCAATGAAGGATACTGAGGATGTAATGAGATAGAAACATTATCAAATATTTGTACCGGAATGATAATTTTTTAATGGTCGAATTCATTTATATAGGGTACAATGTAACACCATAATATTTTTTGAAATATATATTTTGAAATAATATTATTTTTTGCTAGATTGTTTCCTCACATCACTGAGTTTTTAAAAATGACATAACATTATGAAATTAGTATGTGATTATCATCATATATCCGTTATTTTGGATGGAATGGTTAATAATGACTAAATTATAAAAAATATATATATACACAATTACAAAATGAATTAGTCTGTTATCAAATCATTAGATATAATAATGTTATTGGATATAAAAGATCAGTTTTTTATGAAAAAATAATTTTAGGCATGAAATTAATATTTATAGTAAATTATTCAGTATTAGTGAATTATTTTAATTAAAAATATATAATATTTTAATGAAAAATTGAATTAAAAATTAATTTTGTAAGAAAATTATAAGAAAAAATCATGTTTTAATCATAAAAATATTTATTTTATAAAAAGTGGATTTTTCCCATATTATAAAATTATGTTCAATTTAATATTGAAAATTTTTAGGTATTGAATTTAATAAAAATAACTATATATTTATAATTGTGAGGGTAAAATTTAGTAAATATCCCACTTATATTATTATGAATGCAAATAGTAATCATGGTAAATTTTATCACCTCAGTAAAGGGTTAATCATATTAATATGGATTAAAAATAATTATTAAGGCCATAATAATTCATAAATATTCAAATTTTATGATATAAATATGAAAAATAATACAATATTCTCCAATTTAATTTTTTACTAGAAACTTATTAAGGAAAGAGACTTAAATATTGTTTAACTCTATAATAAATAAAAAATATCACCAAATTTTTTTAATATCAATTTTGTATCCAAATGGGGAAAATATAAATTTATAAATGTTTTTTAATTTTGATAGTATTATTTTCATGATATTAAATTATTTTTTATTTTTACATGTTACATACTTATGGTAATTTTTCATTGCATACTATGAAATTATATTTCATCTTAAAAAAATAAATGAAATGATATTCAAAATATTAAAAATGTTATAATTTTTAATAATTAGCAATTTATGGCCCAATTTTTTATTTTAATGTAAATATTACAACAATATTGTTTAAAATAGTTATCACCGTATTTAAAATTTATATTAGTTCACTAATGATATATCAAAATGAAAAAGATTATAAATACACCATGGATTTTAGAAATTATATTATATATGAGTCTTAAAACTGAAAAATACCTTATATTCCAATCCATGCCCATTTTGATGACATTGGGAAGATAATTAAATTAATATCATTTAATCCCTTTTTTAATTCAAAAAGTTCGCCACTATTAATTTATTAAAGGGAACCTCTACATCACATAATTAGACTATTGTGAGCCCAATTTCATGAAAACAATATGATTATTTTATTGAAAAAATCCCTATATACAACCTAGTGGAATTTTAATTTCAATAAAATGGATCTTAGAGCCCATAAAATGATAGAAAAAAAGGTTTATTACGAGGGATAGGCAATTTTCTATACTGATCACATTCTATTTATTACATCCTTAACACATATAACTCTATGATATTATAATTAAATTATAAATTATGTATCATAATCATTGTTAAGTGCTACTGTGATTATTATAACACTATTATTCACCATATTTATCACCAAATGATCACTGAATGTATCACTCATATGTACATACAGCTTACCATCTCCACAGAGTGATAAAATTCATTTCTCATCTCAATATAATGTGTATGGGTATTATTATTGTTAAAATGTTTATATATGATATTTATAAAATAATTATTCATATGAAACTAAAATATTACATCATCTTCTTACTATCCAATCATTGGGGAATAAATAACCTTTTTCTAGTATTCATTTGGATTACCACCTCAATAAAGATATTTGATTGATTTTTCATTTAAATTATACTTGAATCATAATGAGGAAGTATTTGATAAATATATATTATATAACATGAATCCCATATTAGTGAATTAATATTTACCTTTATATTAGTCCATTTAATAAATAACAGAAACAACGTGTATGTGTACATATGGGCTACCATCTCCGTTAACATTATCATTTATTTTTTAAACTCAAAATTTTAGGTATGTCAATAAATATCTATATAATTATTATATATAATATTTAAATTATTACATGAATTGAAGATGTTATGGAACCAAGATAAATGAACAAGTACCAGAACTACTAAAATTTCATTCTTATGAAAACAAATTTGATTACACCCAGAATTGTAAATTTTAATATGGATTTATTGATAAAATGGGGTGTCAAAATGTTTAAATGTATTTTAACGGCCCAGTTCTGGTGCCGCCCAAAGGTGCCCCGATCCTAGTTGGTAACATAACCTTAAGCGCATTTCCCGTAACACCAGAGGCTTCCAACTAGAAAAACAGACATAGTCTAAAAATCAGGAGACTTTGCCGTCATTGTAAAAGTAAACAAAAAAGAAAAAATAATAAAATTTGGTGGACCAATTAATATCATAGAAAAAAATTAAATAGTGGAATAATGAAAGTTTAAACAACTACAATATATATATAAATAAATTATCCATGTGACATATAACTAGGAATATTGAAAAACAAGTCATAATGCAGGAAATAAAATACTGAAACTAAGTAAAGAAAATATTAAACTCCAACTACACCACAAGCCTCGGTTTGGTCCCATGCCCTCCATCTATATCATCAATGAAGTACCTGATGAAGAAGTTAACTTTCACTTATCTATACAAGAAACTATAAAATATATTTTGGGCCAAAAGAATAACCCAAACAAGTTGTGAGATGAATCCCAGTGACACCCACAAAAATATATGTGCCTAACTAGCAGTGAATACATATAGAAGGTAATACGCCAGAATGAGGAAATAAAATAGGAAGTACTCAAAAGTACTCAATCCTAAAGTATTAAATTATATTCATTTACATTCAATGACTATTCAATATTTTTAATGATTAAATATGGAGATCTATCCTATGCTCTATATACCCTGTGTAATATCAAAACAGATATCTCAATAGACCACCTCACAAACAGGTAAGTCCAAGTCCAAGCTTGTGCTTTCGCTTGGTAGGCTCATCCAATTAAACAATCATTACAATGAAAAACTCTAGGAAAATTCTCATTGTCTAACCTCTCCGGTTATACATATCTTCAATTAAATAAAAATAATTAAGACCTTCTTTTAATTCTCAAACAGGTTAACCCCATTTTTCTCATATATTACTAATAAATTTCAAATGTACTCATTTGTATCTCTCACGTTCAATACCCCCTTGGTCTGTATAGTAGCAATATAAAGGACTCTCTAGAAGCTCTCACAGTCTATTCCATATGGTCAAAAATTCTGTTAAAAATGACCTTATGGCTAGCTCTAACGGTCTAACCCCTATGGTCTATGACCACAGGGAAACTATTATAGTGAATTATCTATAGGTCAACATAACTGTAAATATATATAAGTGACCCTACATCAGGAATCTCTCACAGTCAATTCCCTTTAGTCATACTTTCTAAAAGAGATACACATGCATCTCATATATGAAGAGAATACATCGTAACCTCAAAAGGCATGGAAAACAAGAAATCGTAATAGGAAATTCGAATCCAAAATGCCATAATAAACCAATCATGGGAAGCATAGCCATAAAGAAGTTATTAAACCTTACACCTAAAAAAAATAAACCTTTATTAATAAAAAAACCATAATAGGTATTAAAATGAATTAGAATACCATACACGAAATACCATAAACAAGGGATTTCGAAACATATCAATATATAATCAAAAGACAAAAAACTAAAGGCCCAAACCACTTACCATGATCTAGTACGGTGAAAACTCTTGAACGAAGAACCTTGAATAGGCCTAGAATTACATATATCTATGAAAATGCAACAATGAATCAACCTTCAATAACTCATGAGAGAGAATAAATCATTAAGGGAGTCACTTGGGAAAGAGAAACCTCACTGGTGGGAATGCAACAACCCAAGAGAAGTCTCAATCGGAGCTCAGATAGAGGAATAGGAGAAGCACAATGATCATCAGTTGTACATCGCTCTCATGTACGAGACACGGGAAGATGAAGAGTGTTCAGGTGGTGAGACCTGACCATAGTATTATTATTCAAATAAAATTAAAACTACATTTTTTGTTGATTTAATCTACATATAGTGTAAAAGCGTCAACTTGCCCCCGCATGAGGCAGTCAGCCAGGTCACATACACAGCCACATACTGGGCCATTAAACGGCTAATACACTATTATTCATGGAAATTAGGTTCATAGTGTGTACTCAATATTATTAGACATCTACATATAATATTTCTCAATTATTCCATTTTCTTATAAAAATCAGGTATTCATGATCCATACAGAAAATGAAGATCCTGGTTCTTACAAACATCCCCACTTAATGAATTTTATCTTAGAATTTCTCTTCAATGGGTGGGGAAGGAGAATACTAAAATCACTATAGCCACTAGGATCTAACATAGGCCTACCTCTCCAATGTCTTATCTTTTACTCACCTGTGATGCCATAGCAACTATACGAGAGGAACAGACAAGACATGAAAAACCTTCATGCTGCACTCCAAAATCCGAGAAGGGTGCTCCTCAAAGGATGCATCCATATCCAACTCATCCTCCTCGAGTATAAAAACATTAGACTTCACAGAAATGTAATTCCAGGGTAGAGTAACATTGAAGGCATTGTTCCTAGCTCTATACCTTTGATGTAAGTACAACTGATAGGAAACCAAACTGTCTCTCTCCAAACCCTCAAATGGATCGACGTATGTCGGTGAAAGTTTCCATTGTCTCTTAATAATACATTGTCCCAACCTCGGTGTGACACGTAAGAAATCCTAATATCCATATTGGAACTCCATAGGTTGTCTCAATCGATGAACAGATAATTTATTCCATGATTTTGCAGTACCCATCCTCTTCTAAATCAACTACCCCTGCCTAGGGTCTCCTAGACAAGTTGAGGTCCCAACCCATCTACCTCTCATACCCCCAGGAAACAATGGGGGTGTTTCAATTTAATAAATTTTTAATATATTATATTATAACTTCAAAAATTAATATTTTTAGAAATAAAAATAAATTTAAATTTCTTATACACGCGTTTACAATGATTCAGATGAAATATGAACTCGAGGTAAGGTTTTTATTTATCAAAATCAAAAAAATATGTATTTTATATTTTAAAGTCTCTTTTAGGGAATATTTGTCATCCATATCAATAGTTTATAAAAATATACTTTTTTTGCAGCCTCTTTTTATTTTTATATAATAAATTGGGCCATTTTTTAATTTTTATAGAATGGGTTGAATGTAATAATTTTTTTAAATGTGGTACTCTGTGATTTTTTTCAAAGACACAGATGGAATGTTCTTTAACACATATGGAAGGAACACTTTTACAATATTTTAAGGATTATAATTTCATTGAATAATCCTTTATGTTTTTTTTATTTTATTTTCAAATTATGTTTTTTCTTTATAAGTCTGTGTCCCTTTTTTAATAAAATATAATTTTTAAAAAAGATAATGTTGTTTTTTTCAAAAACATTTTACAAGTAATATTTTAAATTCATTTTCCAACATGAAAACATCTTTCGATGTTATGTAAAAAATACTGGGGATATGATCCAAGCATATCCCACTTGTTATTTCTCTAGATTGTTTACTATTATGATTAAAATTTGAGTATGAAACCCATTTCTTTTATATGTCTTATGTGATGATGAAATGTTTATAAAACACATTTCATTTCAATGGTTTAGATATTATGGATTAATTATGGTCATGAGGGACACATATTTATGAAATTCAATCTATAATGATTGGGACCTCTTACTCAATATATTTTATTGGGTAAATATTGAAATCAAAAAATATAAAGAGTATTAAAATGGGCTGCCAACCGTGCTTAGTAATGGAAATTGCCCAATATTATTTTCTTTAGAGTAAGATATGACTACTAAGATGGTATGGGGAGTAAAAGTATCCTATTATGATAGTGTTATAAAATATCCTTGACTACCAAATAATGGTTTTTATATGCTAATTTTTATTCAAAAATTCAATTTCATATGCTAATGGCATGCTCTCATGGGTCAAGTTAATTAATTACATTATGATTTATGTCTTATAAACTACCATGATTTATTACATGATTCCAAATTGTGTTATATTTTATAAAATTTGTGGTCCTCAAATAGTAACTTAATGTTCTTATTCCTATATTTTCATATAATTCTTATATTATCATTGATATATCTAATTTTTACCCATACTGAGCATCATAGCTCACCCATTATTGTAGTTACATTCCATAGGTTATATATAAATGTATTAAGTATGAAATTTATAATATGGTTGCAAATTAAGAACAAATAAGTGGTATATGATGTATATATTTTATGAACCGTCTGGTTATGTTTCCAAGATTTCAAAGACACTAGACCTATATAATTTTTGAGTGAATAAAAATGTTAGGTAATATATATTCATCTATTGAAAATGTAATATTTATATTTAAAATATATAATTCTATATACAAGGAGGATCAATGTTTTGTGATTAATTAAAGGGATGAGTTTCCATTTATAATTGATTGGAAGAGAACTCTTTTAATTTCATAAAATAACTTATTTTTATAATTTTTTTTTTATTTCCAAACAGCTCCAAATTGATAATATTAAAATATAACAAGACTATGAGTCTAAGTCCTATCATATAAAAAAATTTAAATGTTGGGATTATATTTTTAAACTCATTTCTATTTTCAACCACACATTAACCCTGTAGAAAATTATCATTATATAAATATATTTTACCATTTTAGTGTTAATGGAGTTCATAAAAAATGACACGCAACCCATAAATTGACCAAGGTTGAGGTTTCAACCATATCCTTATCAATTAACAGAATCATCAGTTTTTAATATCATTTAATAAAATATTATTTATTATAAAATATCATTAATATCATTTTTAACACCATTAAATTTATTTAACATTAAATACTAGAAGAAAAATGGTAAATTGAAATATCATTATTTCAGACTACCCTAATATGTCATATTTATCTATAAAACTCATCGGACTTAATAAATACTTAATATTATTTAATTTCTAAATAATTTGTTATATTATTTTATTAAATTCAGTAATATTACATTGATGTTTCATAAGATAATAATTTCATCATAGAAATACTAAATATTATTCCATATCCAATTGAAAAACAATTTCATTAATGTATATATATTTATAGATACTTGGCTTCAATCAAATAATTTTTCCACTATGCAGAATCATTCGTGATATTAAAAACAACGCGAGTGAAATTTTGTAACATTCATTGATTTAAATATTAAACAAGTCATTATCAATGACAACCCTCTATTGAAAAAATGAATTCCCACTATAAGGTTGTAATGGATAAATTCCATTCATTCAGTGTTAATTATTAGGAATAATTATGTCCTTCAAACAAATATTTAATGTTGGTTAACATGGTATACCCATTACTGAGATGTTAAATCAATCAACGGTTTCCATTCATTTTGACCAAAAATAAAATGGGACTAATCAAAAATTTTATTTAACCAGATTCTAGAGGTATATTTCTTTATAAATAATTCAATAATTATAAATTAATGAAATTAATTACTATAAAAATTTAAATCAAAAACTCATTTTGAATATATATAAATATATAGATTAAACATAAAACTTGGTATATTATAATAATAAGAATTAAAAAATATTATATGAATGTTAAAATGTATGATTGAATATTTATTATATAATTTCCTTAAAATAATTAAACAATATTCGTAAATTTTATTTATAATAATAAAAATACGTTATGCCCATATATACAGTTTTTCAGAGAATTATATCCTTATTTTAAATTATTTTTTACATTTATAATTAATTTATAACTAATGATTTAATTATAAATATGTGTGAACAATAAATTTTCATAATTTATTTAACCCTATTAATACCCATAATTCCAACTACTATGTGGTAATAACATATTAATATTACATTGTTTTTCATCTAATGTCACTGATGCATGTAATGAATGGTATCAAAGAATTTTTTTTTGAAAAATGATTACAAACTAACATGGTGATGTATTATACCTCATTAAAATAGTTTTAACCTTTAAGTAAGTTACTCTAATACAAAAAAATTGTATTCTTATTCCTCATTATATCCTCAGTTTCTCACATAGCATCCTCAAATTGGCGTTTTATAACAAAATTGTTACCATGTGTCTAGTCTTATTTCAAAGCAATTTATCTCTATAATAAAAAAAATCTACATGAGATTTTCCTAGTCAGAATGATCTTTCTCTAGTGGTCCTCCATCTGAATTTAATAAATTTGATGTTTTTGGTATATACTTCACAAGAGATACACATCAAAGACATCTTGAAGATAATAAAGATTATTTCAGTGAGAACAAACCAATAATGAACCATCCCAATAAGATCAAGAATTTCAAAAAGGAAAAATATTCCTAGGGAATGTATTTACCTTTTTTCCAAATATCATCACCCTCTTCTAGGTAGAAATTCATGAGAATACATTTTCACATATTTCACACTCTATATCTTTCTGATGGTTTCCATCATAACATTTTTATTGACTCATCGTTACCCTTACATGATTTTTAATGGATTATTCATTCTCTCCCATTTTAACAATTATATCATGTCCCAATAAAATTCATTCTCTAACATCACTCTAGTTTTTTGGATCTCATCACATCCATCCATTAAGGGAATTCTAAATATCCATATAAAAGATGTAGTGAAAGCTATCATTGCTATAATATTTTAACAGTGGAATATATTGATTGATACAACTATTGAAATAAATAGAGAAAGCTCTAAAAAAATTTATAGAGACTAAATGATCATCTTATATGACCATCTATTTTAGGATAATAACAAGTGTTCAAAAATAACATTGTATACAAATCCTACAAAAGTATTCTCTAAAACATCGGTGTAAAGCTCATATTCCATCCAGATAGAAGTGATAATATTATATTATGATATAATAACATTTTTGTAAAAAAATAAAAAATTATGTTTATTAAGAGAGAAATATTCTATATTAGAAATAAAGTGTTCCAACATTATAAGTTGATCAATAACAACCCATATAGAATTAATCCCTTTTTTATTTATTGTCTCTCAACCTTGATTAGCTGACATAACTAGAATTAAGAAACGTACTTGAGAATATTCCACTTCATGTCATCCATCCTGAAATAAACTTTCGAATCCCTATAAATATCAATCCTTATAGGATGAATATAGTATGGATAACTATGATTTTAATTCTATAGATACATCATTAAATCTAGCACCAATAGGGGACACTCTTTGTTGTTTATTCCTATTATTACATTATAACAGATATTGGACTTTTGAATTATTATAACTTTATTTTATAGATTTATTAATTTCTTTAGTAACTCTATTATCTAACATAGATAGATGTATTAATACTCTATTTCTAATGACCAAATATCACCCCTTTCATGATGATTAATATATCTATCAATTATAATTTTAGAAATAATAGATATTTTGTGATATTCATTACAGATGTTCCATATTTTCCTTTTAACTAAAAGAATATTCAATCAGGTTCTCTCTCATTTGGTGGTAATTTATATATTTTCTATAAAAATTATTCATCTATAACCATCTTATCTAGTTCTTATTCACCACTTTTGATAAAAAAATATACATTAATTAGTTTTAATATGTATATATGTCAAACCTTTATCAATATAGATATTTCATATATTTCTTATATGAAAAAAATATGCCAGCTAAATCCAAATAATGTGTTGGGTAATTTTCCACATGGAATATAAATTTTCATTTTGAAAACACTATCCAAAATAATACAACTGAGGATGCATCGTAGTCCCTAACATGATAAATCAGTATAGATTAAAAAAAATCACCACTTGTAGGGAATTTTAAGAAAATGTAAGATGAATAGAATTTTATTCAGTTACATAATGAATTCAAATAATTCATCCATCCATTGGAACTTGTGTATCTTTTTATTAAACATGGTTTTTGGATTCAATATTCTTGAACAAATTCATGAAAATGTGTATATAATATTTATCCAAACAATGAAAAATATAGATACCAGTCAGAGTGGATCATCTAGTCAAATTTTAAATAAGTTATATATTTTATGTGTCTACTAATGTTCCCTCATATAAGATAATATTAATCAATAATTGACATTATGATTCCAATATTTACACATTTCCAAATTTTTGTAACACTACCCTTTCCTCATGATCTTTAGAACAATTGTAAATTCTACTTCATGTTATTAAATTACCTTCGAATATATAATAATATAACCTAAAAATATTCTATGAAGAGTATTTTCATTAAATACATTACGATAATGAGTTCATTATAAATATTGAATGAATGTACCATAAATTCAATGTGACCATACCCTATGTGAAATGTTGTCTTCAATATTTCCTCATTGACTGCCAATTGATGATATCTAAAATGAATATATATAACAAAAAAATGATATTAGAGGAATAGATTTATATATTATATTTTAATGGACATTACATATTGAGTTTATCATGCATTACATGGATAACATAGTTTATCTTTTCTTAAAAAAACCCTGATATTTTTTTGTTTAATGGTTTTTTCAACATGGGACCACAAAATTAATAAAACCCATGACATGTATTATCATTGTAAACCAGTCATTGGTATGGAATGTATAAACATGATTAACTATATTAGGAACAATTTGTTTTAAAATGTATATATAATTAATAATTTGGTGACCAATTTATTATAAATGAAAATAAAAACCTTTTAAAAATATAAGGATGTTATTTTATGAAAAATATATTTTAATGCACACAAATGTGTTTAAAACCCATAAATTTATCAAATGAATCTTACTGGATTATATTAATGGAATATGTGTATATTTTATTGAATATAATGTTTAACATTCAATCAATATGTTTTCCATATAGGAAATATTAATTTTTTCCTCAAATACAATATTTTTTCCAAAAAATGATTCCCATGTTTTTTGTATGAGATTTTTAGAACTATATTTTTAAATAATTATAAAATATAATATTTTTATAAAATATTATCTTTAAATTGTTATGAAAAAATATTATATGTTTAAAATTATGGGATTTTAAAAAATTCTTGATTTTCCGGAGAATAGAAAAAAATTAAAAATTCCTGAAAAAACATATTTTCTTTTCAATAAATTATGTAATATAATAGAACAAATGTTTTTTGAAGATTTTTTACATGTAGAAAATATTTTATATAATAATTAATTTAAATCATATATATATTGATTTTTTGTATAGTTTATTTTTAGGGGATTAAAATCTTGTATTAGAAATACTATTTTAAGATTCATAATGTTTCACATTATTATTTAATGTAAATTTATCCCAATGGCGAATTTTATTAATATTTTTTTTATAAAATATATTATTTAATATGAACTTATCTTCATAAAATCATTATTATTAGTCATATATTTAATATAAAATATAAATTTTCTAAAATTACTCCTAATAAAAAACACATTGATCACGACATCTATTGGAAAAATATAAAATCATAATATTCCAATTATAGAAATTTAATTAGTAAATAATTATTCCATATTTGGTATAATAATTATTTATAATAAATTATTCCCCAAACATAATTTTCGAATAATGTGACTAGTGAAAATAATTAAAATGAATTATATTGATTAGGGTAAAATTAGTTTACTTAGTGGTTAAAAAATAAACATTAGGCGAAAATCACCTAGATACCAATCAGGAACCACATGGAAGGAAATATTTAGTCATTGTTTGCATCATATATCTTGTTTTTTTCTTTATTAGAATATTTATAAGTAAAAATGTGGGTTCAACTGACTTTCATTTGAAGAATACCATGTTTGTCATTTCCCCCATTTAAGAAAAGTCCACATACTGTCCTCCTCTATGCGAAACTTCAAAACCAAAAGGTTCATCCAATAACTAACTCAATAATAAAACAATCCTTCCCATCCAAGAGTCAGTACATTTTTTATATGTACAAACAATGAATGAATGTTTTGAAAACTACAAGTAGTTACCTGAAGAAGACTTATCATTCATTAACTTGATTTTTCTTTTATTTTTTCCCCAACACCATTAATTATTATTATACCATGATTATATAAAAAATGGTATCCTAGATATATTATTTTGTGAACATCCTTCCCAACACACACTTCTATCAACTCCGTTATGAAATTATCATTCATGTCTTTGGAGGATTACCCCCTCGTAAAACTATGATGTTCCTTTTTTCATTACCAAAATCAATTTTTCATAATAGGGATGGAAATATGATATATATAAAATATTTAGGTCATTTATGACATAATTATACCTATTAATTCATTATATCATATTCACACATTCCACATTTGATATCATAGGGGATACGATAACTTCACTTCTCTGTGTGACAAACTAATGCCTTGCTTTGTGATGTACAGAGTTTTTAACAATCATGTTAATTAGATGTTAACAAGGGTAACTATAATGAATATATTTGATATAAATGAATTAATTTTAGTATTCATGAAATAATTTATTATCTATTATTTTTTATCAATCATTTACTTCTACTATTTGAAAAACTGAAAAAGTAAAAATGTCATTGGTAAACCTGCATACAAAAGCCTCCACGAAGCTATGTGATTCTTCCCTTTTAATTAACACATCACGTAAATAATATATAGAAATATATATAATTAAATAATATCGTATTAATTATATTATGATTATTATTTAAATATTAATTTTATGTAACTTATTTCAATAATAATCCTTGATAAATCAAAATGTTACTCATGCGTAAGTATGACGTACCATATTTATGTTCATAATTTGTTATCATTTATCAAAACTATATTACATTATTAGATTACAGAAATTTACGTGTAAATATGATTATTATTCCATGATTATTATTCTTTATTTATGTAAATAATGAACCCTTTGACTATTTTTGAGCTATCAAATTCATTTTTGACTGATAAATTTAATATAGTCAAAACATATAACATAATACTTATAGTTTGAGTAATTATATATAAATTTTTTTTATGTGAAAATTTATTATTCAATAAATTGTATAAATTTCTCAAAAAATTTAATAACTATCTTATGTTTTTAATAGTTGATGATAACGAAAATGTGTGATGGATCAAACTAAAGGTAATGGTTATTATCATCTAAATATTATTTCTCCGAGATATATTCCATTTACACAATAATTTTTTTCTGTTTTATAAAAAAACAGATATATTTTATTATTATTAATAAAAAATATAAGGTGATTTTAATATCCTTTTTAGTATCTATATTTTTTAAGTTTTACATTTTCAAAATTACAAAGTCACTAAGAGACTTTTGTCTCAATTTATCTTCATTGAAACGTTTATTGTGTTATACAGATATCCTATTTTATGTGGTATATATACTTACCCTATGACATGTTATAATATTAATACTCTAAATTTATTTTAATTTCATTCTTTTATTGGGATTAAATTTCAATGAAACCAAATTTTAATGATTTTCTTGTAATAATATCTTCTTTTATGAGGATTATTTTTGATTTTGTCTCCAATGATGAAATATTAAGATCTACCGTCTATATAGTAATCATAAATTTTATTATAAATGATTTATTTCATGAGAAAACATATATTACCTTTACTATAAATTTATTTTTGTACTCAATAGTCTAAATTATTTTTTATGAAAAATAATGTTTTCGATCACAAAAACATTGGATAATAAAACCATTTTATCTACAAAAGTTTCATAAAATTTTATGAAAAGTTATATTCCAATAAAAATGAATATTTTTTGAAAAAAATAATATAAATTGGTTTTAAAATCATTAATTTTCAATATTACAATGGAATTGTTAAATAAAATAAATATTAAACCATTTTATATTTTAAAAAGTTTTTTTCAAAATAAAAGTGTGTTTTCATCGCAAGGTTATTAATAATATTTTCATATTACACAAATTATTCAATATTAAAATTCATTCTAATAATTATTCTAAAATGGGTATATTTTCTAGTGATACCATCATCATTCATTATATGGATGTAATAATAATGTTTCCAAAAGATTTTTTGAAATTTTTTTTCATTCCGTGGGACTAAAATTTTTAAGAGTCATTTATATGAAACCAATTTATTTTCTTTGGGTTAATCATGATGAAAAGATATTTTCATGGAACCCATTTATTTTAATTAATATATCAATTTCTCAATGATATTTTTATTTAACCCATTTCATTTTCATAGGTTAATAATGTTTCCGATATATTATTATAGAACTTGTTTCTTATAGAAAGTGTAATCATTTTATGAAATGAATTAAGGGGGTTTCAATGAGTTATGATGAAACTAATTCCAAAAAGTATTTATTAATTTTCTTACTTTAAATTTTATGTAATGGTTGTAACACACAGTGATTTTGTGAAATATTTCCCTTACAATTAATTAATTCTCTTAATTATTCTATATTATATGAAACTCTAAAATTATACTCTTTTATAAAGAAGAAACATGTTATTTTTTATTCATACACAAAAAATGTCTAGCTCATTCAATGAATATCCCGTATATTATACATTAGTATAGGTCAAAATATTATTTTCATGGGTAATATAAATCGACAATTTCCTTTGATAACATGTCATACATACAAAATTTTGTTTTACCAAACTACAATGCACAAATAATATTCATATTATAGTACTATTATAGTTCTAACAGGACATTTAAATTGAATTTATGTATATTATTAATTAAATTATAAAACATTTCTTACACATTATTGTTTATTTCGGGTGTATTTAATTAGAAATAATTATAATCCCTATTTTAAAATGTAGTAAATATTTTGTTGGAAAAGTACAATTATTCAATAAAAAGATATATAAATTAATAATTTAATTAAAACAATATTTATAATTTAATTTAATTAAATATAAATTATTCATTCAACTATTTATCGTACATATTATGAATTTTCAAGATAATTGTTATGAATAAAAACTATTTCAGGAAAAATATTGGCCTTTTTCGAAAAGGTGGATTTACATAATTTTAATAAAGAGCTTATCTTAAATATTAATTTTTTACACTTTTAAAATTTTAATTTGAAAAAATATACTTCATTTTTTAATTCATATATTTTTAATTTTGTTTAAATGAATTATTTTTATTTTTCTAAGAAGTTTCAATTTGTGTTGAATAGTGAAAAACATAGAATATCTAATGGAAGATGATTATTAATATAACTTATTTTTATATTAATATTATTTTATATATGTTTATTAAATTATAAATAGTTTAATTGTAAAATAAATATTTTAATTCTGGACAGTGGAATCAATTTCACATTAAAATTTTTTATTTAAACATTTCGATCTTTTGAATAATTTCACTTTAAAAACAAGTTTTTTATTCCCCTCTATGAGATTAATATTAAATCAATTTCTACTAATTTTCTGTTTAGAATATTGAAGAATAGATTCCATATTATTTATTCAGATAATTTATAATTAATATTTATTTATGAATAGTGTTTTAAAAAATAGATTACAAAAAATATTTTATATTAACTACAGTGATTAAGGTCAAAGTGAGTTTACTTAGTTTCTGAAGAAAAACATAAGGGGTCTAATTGTCTTTAAAAATGTCCAAAATCCATTGAATTCAAATATTTACACTATATAATTTTGATTATATAAATTATTGAAAATTATTTAGGCACATAAAGTAAAAGATACATCAAAATATTTTTTTCCTTTTTGTTTTACTTGGATACCACTCCACCCCCACTACAGAAGGGAACTCTCCCACCATAGCTATTACCAACACATAGAACCTTTTATGAAGCCCAAAAATTCCAAAATAATTACCTATGTTCAATATATTATCATATAAGCCTCAATATAGGCCAAAATCAAACCATGTTAGTCTTTTGATGCAAACCAAAAAAATTACTCAAAGAAGAGGAAAAATCATTCAACATGAACTTTTGTTTTATTATATTTCTCAAACCACTAAAAAAAATATTATTACTTAATTATATAATAACCAAATTGACCTAAATATACTGATATGTTATTATTTTAATGTTATGACAAACAATCATTGACACGTCCATCAAATGTGATACACAATCATCATTTATATGTGCAACGGACTACCGTATCGAGAACTGATGTTGTTCATTCATCATTTACCATATATCAAGGATGGAAATAATTATTTATTTTAATTTTTTATAATAAATATGATATTTATATAACACATAATTTCATATAATCCATTTTCTAGGTATATGTTATCTTTTCTGTGGATGTGTGGACTACTGCCTCATGAAAGTGATTTGATTTAATTAAAATTTACCAGTATTGTAATAATGAAGTGTTTAATAAATGTATGTGATATATATAACAAAATAATTATATTGGTATGATAATATATATATATATATATATATATTATTTTTTATATTTCATTCAATACGACATGCAAACAGAAATAGTGATCATGTGTATGCATGACCTACTGTCTCCGTGAATGTTTCATTTAATTTTATATTTCTATATTCTTTACATTATTATAACTACATTTATATTAAATATATATGATATTTATATCATTATTTACGTTTTATAAATAATTATATCATGATATAAGTAATATTATCAGGATTAACATGTCAAAACATAAAAGAAAAACATAGCAAATATTACCTCAAATAAAACTTAAAATGGAATAGTTAATAAAAATATGATATATCGTAGTAAAAAAATTTAAATGATATGATATATAATAAAATGGTGTTTTGGTAGATTTATAATAATCATACAATTATAGTACATGATTTTTTAATTTATATGATGAATGTTATTACATAAGTTAAAGTTTTAGTCGTATCACATTTATTTCTGTGATATTTAGGAAATATTCACCACTTATTCTAATTATGTGGTTTATATACTGAACTAAGAATATTTAGTTTATGATTTTTAATTATTTATTATAATTTAATGTTATCATTAGGTTGTAATGGTTTTCTTGTCTAAGTATTATTTCTTAGAGGTATATACTATATTCAGAAAATAGCTTCTTATATAGAGCAATCACTGAGATAATAAATTTTATATAAGGAATTTAATTAATTTATTGATATTATAATGTTTAATTTATTTTAATCTTTCATGGTTATCATTGTTCAAAAGATACTCATGTATTGATTGTTTTCTCATCTCAGTTTTATTTATGTGAGATATATGTTATATTCACCAAATATTTTTGTTTTTTTGTCTATATAATTTTGTTGAAACTTTATACCATGAATTTTCATTAGTACATGATATTAAATATTTTAATTTATTTTATTCATTCATGGGGATCCGATCCAAATGTAACTATGGTAGTAAGGTTTTTCTCATCTCGCATTTATTACCATTAGATATATGTTATATTCACCACTTATTCTTATTGCGTTGTATATATAATGACTTGAGTTTTTTATATAAATAATATACAATATTTACAGAAATTAAAAATATTATTTTATATTATTTTTTCATCGGGATGATGATACAAAAGTTATTCATGTATTAAGGGTTTTATAGTCTCACTTTTTTCCGTGATACTTATGCCTTATTCACCAATTGATTCCTTTCATTAGTGTATATATGAACCATAAATGTATTATATTATCATTATCCTTTATGTTATGTATATATACATATGAATTTTATGATCACATTTTCAGGTTGGTTGTGGATAAATTTTTCCCAAGTCAATAAGGAAATTTTTGTCTTAATTTTCCATCTTTAGGACACATGCCATGTTATACAGCTGTATTAATCTAAAAGGGGCATATACTGACCTTCAAAATGTTATATCATGAATCTCATTATTTTAATGAAATTTTAGGGTTAATTTATTTTTATTCTCTTGTGTGGATTATAATTCAATGTTACCAAATTGGTATGATTCTATTGATACAGTCTCATCCTTTATCCGAATTATATATTTTCATCCTTTAATTGATTAAATATTACGATCAATATATCAATAAATTTCATATAATTTCCACTAATAATATTATTCATGACATGGTCATGTTATTTTTCCATTATTCTACTCTTTATATCATAAAATTATTTCACAAATTTTTTTAAGAAAATCCAACATTATTCTTCTCTTCTGTCGGGATGTATTCTCTATCCAAATACAGTGATTTATAAAAAAATTAAAAAAAATAACTTTAAATTACATTTTAATATCATTTTTAATAAATATTTTATCAATCATGTTTTTTAACAATTGTATAAAATTAACATTAAAATATTTAATTATATGTTTTCCAATGGAATTTGGAATTAAAATGATTTTGAAAATGTTTAAGGATTAAATGAGTTATTCTCAATGAAATATTTTATTCATTATGAAATATTCCATTAGATATTGTATAGTATTTATCTATATAACATTTAATCCTTTGATATATTTTACGATTTAATGGAGTTATGTTCCATGTTCCAAATTCTTATTTAGTATTTTAATGGTTTATTTTTATGATAAAATGATATTTATCAAACTTGTTTCAATTCTATAGGTTATACCTTGATGAAACTGACTTCCTTTAATGGGTTATTCGGATATTAAATGATTCTAAATACTATATAATTTCCATATTTTAAAATATGAAGAAATACTTATGATAACCATTATATTTCATGGGTAATGTAATGATATTTATGATACCCCCCTATTTTTATGGGTTGGGATATGATGAATGCTTTATAATATTATAGAACATGAATAGATGATTTAATTATGTGATGGGTGGGACCGATATGTACATACAGTGCATGGGTTACTAATTTTTATCTCATTTTATAAAATTTCAAACAAGTTATGGGATTGATCTATTTTCGACGCTTTTGTATAGGGGAAAATGTCATCATGACATATTTATTGGACATTTAGGATGCTCCATGTTGATACCCCGCATTCTGTTTTTTTAATCAATGGTGGAATCTATCACCTCTTGAGAGATTTTGATTCTTTATCAAAACTAGATGATGTGATGTAATTATCTCCTTCCATTGATTCTGCTTTGTAATTTTTCAAGTTGGTTATGTCTCCTTTAATTATTAATAGGGAATGATAAGGTTTGGGAACCATGTTTGTGTTCTTTCCATTTCAAATTTGAAAAAAGGATCAATTAGAGGAAGTTCATAATTCATCATTCTCTATTAAGCCTAAAAGTATGATGATGTATATGAACATTAAATAATACTTTTGGTGAGATGACTTGAAGATATATATCATGATGTTAGTTTTTAAATGATTGGTATTCCAACAAGTAAATGCAGAAAGACAAAATTCTAAAGGGATGTGGGAACCATTTCCCATACCTGAATAGAAATGGGTGAACACCACCATGTATTTTGTCATTATAATACCCAAAACCTATGAAGGGATTAATTATATATGGATGGTAGTTGATCTACATACTATTTCATCACCCTTCATTATAATCAGAGAAGATTTCCCTCTTAATCAGCTATTCATAATATACATTAAAAAAGTAGTAAGGTGGTATGGAGTACCACATTATATTATATCAAATTAGGATCAAAATTTTACATGAACGATCAAGTGATGTATTCAAAAATTACATGACACAGAATTGAGTTCCAACACTATTTATCATCCTAAAAAGATAGTCAACCTGAAAGAACAATTCATACATGATAGGATATGTTGAGATATTGTTTATTGGATTACAATGGTGGTTAGGATCATCACCTTCGACTTGTTTAGTTTTCCTAAAACAATTGATTTCAATCTATCATTTAGATGGTTCTTTATGAGGACCAATATGATATGGAATTTAGAGATACAATATTTTGGGATGAGGTTGGAGAAATAATGATAATGGGACCTGAGATCACTGTAGAAATGGTGAAATGGTTAGAGAAATTAAGCAAAATATGAAGTCATATCAATGTCAACCTAAAAGATATTTTCATAACCATCAGTATGATCTACAATATAAAGCAACTGAAAACATTTTTTATATTAATATCAACATAGAATAAGTTTATGGGAATCAAGAATAATGGGAAACTAAGACCATGCTTCATTATTATTTTTGAAATTCCTTATTGTATTAGGATTTTGTCATATCTCTTCGAACTTCCTCTAAATATCTCTCAACTACATGATGTGTTCAGTGTATCACTCTAGATGAAATACATAACTAACCCTTCATAATTACTGAACTGAATGTTTAAACTATTTGAGTATGATCATTCTTACAAGGAACAACCTATTGGAATTATGGACCAATCAGAGAAAGATCTACGAAACAATACCACTAGCCTAGTCAAATATTTTGTGAGAAATCACCAGTTAGAGTACGCTATATGGTATGTTGAGGATATGAAGAATTAAATGTATCCTCACTTTATTTTACCCGAGTTATGAATTTTGTGTATGAAATTCATTTTAAAGGGGTAAGAATGAAAAACCCTAAGTTATTATGTACCTTTTTTTAATAAAATTAAATTTTAATTTATATCCTACATTGAACTATGTCATGGGTTCTTTTAAATGCAACACCGAATTAGTGTACATTACAGGCAACACTGACTTGGTGTACACTGCACAGAACAATGAGTTGACATACGATACACACAACACTGAGATTCAATGATATATATCTTTCTTATTTTTTTAATTATTAAAATAATGTAATTATAACCTAGTGGTTATCACAATAACATGAATATTAATAAAAACTTTTCTAATATTTATTATAATTGTTTCATATAAATAATATATGTTATATTTTGTAAACTCTATTTTATGATTAAAAACATTGTTTTCTCGAATGAAATGCTTCTATTAATAAAACTAATTTTAGAAAAATTTTGAAATTAAAATAGATAAAATAAACAGTTTTTTTATTTAGAAAAAAAATTGGTCAGGGGTGATTTTTATGTATTTTTTAGAGAAATATCATTTCTCAATGAGTAGAGAAAATATTATTTTTGAGTTAAAATCATCTTTATTTCTAACTATATATTAAATATAAATGATAATATAAATTATTTTCAAGGTAAAATTAGATGAATATAACATATACTAATATAGTATAATTCATTAGAATACATTCAAATTTTATACTATATATAATTTCTTAACAAACATTTAAACCTTTTCATACTTTAAACACACATTATTTCATCCGAGGTGGGGGATTAGAAAAAATCCTAAATTTTCCACTTTCGTGATGTAAATTTAAGAAATCCAACATATACCATTGTATTCTGTCCAATATTTAGTGTCTAATTAGGCCATGATAAATTTTTACCAAGATGATTTGTAAAAGTGTTAAAATTAATCACTGTAGTTATGGAAAAATTAAACATAATTAATTACGGGATAAACCTATATACATTGAACCCAAATAACATAAAAACATATTAAACACACATTGGATGTCCAAATTTTATCCACACACCTTCCATTATTTTGGTATGTTGGTTTTTTATGGATTTGTTAGGTAAGAACATGTGCAAACCTAACTTTTTTATAAAAAATTGATGTGATTCCTTTTCACTCCCATTAAAATGCATATAACACTACCAATTATTCACACCTATCAAAACACGAAATTTCTTCCATGATCTTCTCATGTAGCCTTCCAAAAATCCTCCCCTAACAATTAAAGCCTTCCTTTGGGAAGAAACCCTCTCAAGGAATCCTCTTGGCACATACCAAAAGGGGTTACTAGATTAAGAGGTAACATATTCTCTCAAACTCATTCATTTTATTTTCCTTCTCCACCACTAAAATATTATTACTCTCATATTCTGTTATAACCACAGTATCCATTATATACTATGATGTTGTAATAAATAGGGTCTAACCTACACATAAACACACTTCTATCTAATGGATATTGGACATTCTGTTTCAGTGTATGGCGAAATACTTCTTCATGAAAGGATGATTTTTCATTTATCCATTACCACCAATCATGGTGTATATTATGAAAGAAAATTTTTTATATATGTAATATATTATATATTTTTTATGTATTTATGCATATGTATTCATTTTAAGAAACACATATTCTTACATTCTATTTCGGGTTAACCTGATAATCGCTTATCTGGATGTGTGGACTACCTCCCCCTCAAAGCGATGTGATCCATTCACACCCCACTTAGAAAGTGATTAATGACCATATGTGATATATATAACATAATCATGCTAATGTGATAATGATATATATATATATATGTCATTAATATAATTTCTATCAATAATACAATTAAAAAGGATACAATGTTTATTTGTACGAATGAAATACCATCTCCAAGAAAAGTATATTCCATTTCATAACAAATTATTCTATAAAATATTATTGTAATGGACCAGACCCACCTGTCCCATTACTTTTCCAAAACACAGCACCACCAGTGACGGTGGCACTGGTGACGGTGGCCCCGGTGACGGTGGCACTAGTGATGGTGGCACTGTGATGGTCGCACACTGATTACGTGGCACCATGATGGTGGCACCGTGATGGTGGAACCCTGATGGTGGAACCAGTGAGGGTGGCACCGTAAGGGTGACACTGTGAATGTGGCACCGTTTCCTCACCATGTTATTTTCCTGTTCTCAACTTTTCCGCTCCCACAACTTAGCTTTTAGCGTAAAGATGATTTATTATCCCTTTCAATGATATTTAAAGCCCATAAATAATATCTAAAATCCCCCAAGGGTCGAGAAACTCTTAACATACCAAAACCTATGGTTTTTCCTCGGTGTCACGCCCTTCCCCGTAACTTCTTGTTTCTCCCCTATTGCATGTTCTTCCTCCATTTAAAAGAAACGGTTTAACACATTGTCGTTATACCACCACCCCGATAGGATAAATTAAATAATAATTAATCTCATCATGTGTAACTGCCCAACCGTGTGGGGAACCATGATCCGACATTATAGGCATTTAAAAATCCCTTATCCCATAACAATAGAATATCATCTTTTTATCATGCTAGATTTTTTTCCTTCCCCTTCTTGGCTGGATTTATTTCTGCTCCCTGGTGCGCTTGGAGTCCCCCATTCCTGAGGCTTGTGGTGCACCTGTGCTGGAGTATCTACTCTTTCTTGGAGTCCCCGGCGTTCCTCCCCTGCATGTCGCGCATCACCAGTTCTTGGCACATGGAGAAGAACTTTGATCGATGATCAACCAGGTAGGGATTTTCCGTCTTCTCTCCTTACTGTATATCATGTGGGGTGGGTAAGCTATTGTTCTATGGGAATGGATGAATCAAAACATTAACAATGATAATAAATAGATTGGTAAAGAATTATGGGGTGTGTTTGACCTTTCTGTTGTACTCTTTTATAATTTCAATATGTAGTGAACTGTAATGGCAATGCTCAATGAAAATCCTGGCCGTTGGAGTTCTTTCGTTGTGCACTAATGAAACCCTATCTTTTATGATGATTGAATGAATATAACATGGAAATTGGATAAACACATAAACACGATAGATTAAAAGAATACTAGTGAACATCAATCCTTATGTGGTCACCCTAGTCATCCAAATGAAATGAGAACTTAATGAATGATATGCTTGAACCTGGAATTTTCCCTACTCTATTTTGGTAGTAGGTGTGCTGTTCTTTTTTATGCTTATCAGGTGATGTGGATGAGGATGGGATCCTTTATAGTGGTATGGTTGTTGGTTTTGAATCTAATGTTGTGTGGGGCTACATCTGGAGGCTTCGATTGGTTCCATTACATTGGGGGATCTCACTGATCCCTTTGTTGTTGTGACTTTACAAGAGAACCGGGTGTGAAAGCTTAAATTGTTGTTTGGGTGTTTCTTTTTCTATGGCTTGTGGTTATGCCTATTATTTTCCCAGTATTGTATAATTCACCTGAATGGGATCACTTGAACATGAAAAAAAAGAATGCTTTAAATGGGGAATTGGTTTTGGGAATGAGTTGTGAATTGGCCGTGAGATCTCTTCCATTCTTTTATGAATGAATAGTAACAGGGTGTTTGTGCATGGGTTGCATTTTCAAGCACTAGGTTGGGATGAGTGTTTTTTACCTATACATATAATATTATTTCTTATGTTTCTTATTCGTGCCCCACCCTAATTGAGAACTTAGTGCCGAACACCCCCATTTCATGGGGGAGGGTGTTTTTCCTAACATTCCTGTGAATAGATGGTTATTAGATCATTTTCTGCTCCCTTTCCAGAATAGACCAAGACTCTTAGGTTAGGATGTGATAGCCTGAGGTTCATTATAGCCCAAGATTCTTTGGGTAGGGTAGTTGTGTTAGTTGGCCCAGGTGTGTGTGCAGGCTGGTTTTTTCCCAAGATTCTTTGGGATGAGGCATAGGAGTCTTCGGGTGAGGTAGTGGTTATTTTAGTCCAGGTGATTGTGGGCGTGGTTACACGTGGTGGTTGTGGCCCAGGTGTTTGCGGGAGGGATGTGTGGTCGTGGTCCAATTGTTGGTGGGGGGATGTGTGGTAGTGGTCCAGGTGTGTGTGGGTGGGGTGGGGTATTGGGCCTACGATGAGAATGGAGGGATTGGTTCGATGCATAGGATTTCTTCAATAACAAGTGGGAATGTGGCACGGGGTACCCAAATATTGATGTGCTATTAATATACATTACATGAATTGCATTATTTGGGGAGTGTGCCTTGGTGAGTTTTGGGAGGATAGTTTTCCTTGCTAGGTTCATTTTTTATATCTTCTCTCACAGGGCATTAGAATGCCTCCCCACTTGTACATTAGAGTCTTTGGTTTTCCTACTGAGTATACTTGTATGCTCAACATACATATATAAACTGATTTTAGATTTCCAGGAGGACTTCAGGGATCATGCAGGTCCGTACTAGCTCAGGCGTTGGGGCAGTTGCAGTTGTTGTTTTCCTTATCTTTTGGTACTTTACCATTGTAGTCTCCTTGTAATTTTTTGTTTTTACCGTTTTAACATGCATATGGGAATGGTTTTCTTTGGCTTTAATTTTACCCCCAATTTTGGTGTTATTGGGGTTTACAATCTTGTCTCCTGATCCTATTAAAGAAAAAGGGTAATGCCTTCCATATTCTGTGTGAATCTATACCCTTGGTGGAAGTCGCCACTCTGGGACATATTGAAGATGGGTCTTCGGGGGTCATTATCTCTACATCAACATTAAGAAGGAAGGGTATAAAAATCGGTTGTCCCTTCTCTCATTATGGTGAAGGCGGGTCATGACAGAGTGGTATCAGAGGGAGGTTTAGAGATCAGATGGAGTCTGGGGTTAGGAATAGTGAGGATTTCATGAGATGGTAGGACAAAAGTGTTGGTTGATCTTGGTACGTGAAATAGGCCCAGGATGACTGGCTAAGACACGGGATTTGAGGGGCCCCTTTGATCCGATGAAAGGACTCTGGGCCAACCGAATGACCAATTAAGGCTACACTGATTGCAGGGTAGAGACCCTAGGAAAGGTACATACATCATAATGACATGTGTTCTTGTGTTTTATGAGTATTTGGTGATTTAAGATGAATAAGAAGTCTAGGCGAATTTAAGAACAATGTTCTAGACTACTTGGGCATAGGAATTATTTATTTACCATGCAGTTATGGAACCTAGGAGACTACCATGAGTAGTGCAGGAAATCGAGGCCCAATATTTTGACTTGTCCGATCCATAGAGGATTGACCGAGATGAGGAGGATGATTAGTGGTAGAGGAAGCTTCGTGCTTTTTAGCGGCAGACCCTAGGGAAGTACGAGTGTAACATCTCAGACATGGAGATAGAGAGA
This sequence comes from Viscum album, assembly GCA_963277665.1. Classification (NCBI taxonomy): domain Eukaryota; kingdom Viridiplantae; phylum Streptophyta; class Magnoliopsida; order Santalales; family Viscaceae; genus Viscum; species Viscum album. The sequence goes on from OY728163.1 coordinate 1,433,832,933, forward strand.
TGGGTAGAGGAGCTGGTGATAGCTTTCAGCATGATCCGGGCTCCGACGGAGTACTGGGTTCCTATGGCTATGAGCCAGATGCATGGAGCAGCACGTCAGTGATGGATGATTTATCTTGGGGAGAAGAGGGAGGCTGAGGTTACCTGGATTGACTTCGAGAAGGAGTTCCGGGCGGAATTCCTCTCCTACACGATGAAGGATGAGAATAGGCAGGAACTACCCTCCCTCCAGTAGGGGGTATGTCAGTGAGGGAGTTGGGGATTCAGTTCACGGATATTCATCGCTTTGATCCTAACCTCTTTCCGGATGAGGATTCTTAGGAAAGAAAATTGGAGGAGGCACTTCGACCTTCTCTCCAGTATGTTGTTACCCCCTTCACCCTACCGATGTAGTTGGAGGTCCTGAAAAAGGATGAAGTGGTGTAAAGGATGCACACAATGGGAGTGTATCGCGAGAGGTAATCCAGTTGGGCTTGTCAAAGGGGAAGGCCATCTGCAAGAAGCCTCCAGCATCAGGGCCCTCTAAGTTTCGACCAGCAGGAAGCAGACCTCAGCTATTCCAGTTCCGATCTCCCAAAACTCACCCTTTCTTTTTAGGCACAGGTCCAACACGATTCATCTGTGGAAACCATGGGAATATTCTTAATCAGTGCCTGGACAGAGTGTAGTACAAAGATGATGGGCAGGTTCAGCGCCCACCTCAGCAGCAGCAGTTTTCCAGCTTGTCTCTTTTAGCAGCAGCAGCAGTGGATGCATGCTCCCGCTCCTCCCAGGGTAGGCATTGCATGAGGAGGCCAACCTCAGGGCACTTCTCAGGGACCTCGACCAGGGAATGGTCGGGGAGGAGGCTGATAGCCAATAGGCAGGGGAGCTGGGCGTGGACAGTTACACGCCGCAGTGGCAGAAGCTCTAGCAGAGCTAGAAGTCGTCTGAGGTTCGATCAGCTTGTTTTGTACTCTTGACTATGCCTTGTTCGATACAGGATCTTCACACTCCATTTTTGCACCTAGTCTAGATCATGCTATGTGTTTAGACGCTGAGAGGCTTCCAGTTACCCTGGTGTTGTGCTCACCAGTCAGAGGCCAGACCGACTTTTTTTATGTTTACTAAGGGTGTATACTGATGATAGGGACACATCAATCTATCAGGGATCTTCTCTTGTTGCAGATACATCCATACGATATCATCCTAGGAATTTAATGGCTGTTCTTTGTATGTACCATCATTGATTTCTTCTGAGGAAGGGTCATGTTTCAGATTTGGGCGGCCGATGTGTTTCTTTTATCGGCGAGCAGGGTTTCCAGAAAAACGGCAGGTGAGAGGAGCCCCATTTTTCCTTGTTGGCTGAACTATCAGTGGAGTCGGTGGATTCAGAAATGGTGGAAGTCCCATGGATCATCAGCAATTTTATAGACATCATCCCTGAGGAGGTTATGACTCTACCCCCTCGACGCGATGTTGAGTTTGGGATAGACTTTCAACCTGGTTCTCGTCCGATTTCAATGGCTCCCTACCTAATGGCACCTTCTATGTTATAAGAGTTGTGGATTCATATTGATGATCTGGTGAAGAAGGGTTTTGTTTGACCACGTGCGTCAGCATGGGGTGCTCCAGTCATATTCGCAAAGAAGGTAGATGGTGGTCTGAGGTTGTGCATAGACTACTGGAGACTTAATCTGGTAACGGTCAAGAACTATTACCCTCTCTTGAGGATAGATGACCTTTTTGACCAGTTAAAATGGGCATGGCGGTTCTCTAAAATTGACCTGTGGTCAGGATATCAACAGTTGAGGGTAATGGAGGGTGACATCTCGAAGACTTCCATCGGGTGCAGATATGGGAACTTTGAGTTTGTGGTCATGTTTTTCGGCATTACGAATGCTCGAGTTGTGTTCATGGTTCTCATGAACTACGTCTTCAATAAATACCTAGATCGGTTCGTAGTCGTGTTTATTGTCGACATATTGATCAACTCAATATCAAAGGAGGATCACGATGAGCACATGAGAACAGTTTTGGAGGTCCTCCGCCAGCACCAACTCTATGGGATGTTGTCCAAGTTCAAGTTATGGACGTGATAAGTGAACTTACATGGAAACGTGGTGTCCGAGTAGGGATTATCGGTGGACCCATCAAAGGTCGAGGCAGTTGTTTCTTGGGAAGAGCCCAAGAGCATGGCAGAATTTCATAGTTTCCTCGAACTAGCATGCTACTATCGGAGGTTTGGGCCCAACTTCCCTCGATTTACGGCACCTTTGATGGATTTGACCAAGAAGGACCAATCTATCATGTGGAATGGGTAGTGCGAAGCAGCCTTCGGCTATCTGAAGGAGAAGTTGGTAAGTGCCCCAGTGCAGAGATTTCCAGAAGAAGGGGCGGTGTATGAGGTGTTCTGTGATGCTTCAGGACACGACCTCGAGAGTGCGCTGATGTAATGATAAGCAGTGATCTATTATGGGTCTAGAAACTTACGTCCCCATGAGAGAAATTATTCCACCCATGATATGGATCTTGCGGTAGTCATTTTCGCACTAATGTAGTGGCAGTATTAACTCATCGGGGAGAGCTTCGTGGTCTTCATGGATCACAAAATCTTAAAGTATGTCTTCTCCCAGCAGAACTTGAACATACGATAGTGAAGGTTGACGGAGTTACTTCAGTACTACGACTTAGATATTTCCAATGCCACATGAAATGGGAATGTGTTGGTCTATGCCTTGAGCAGGAATTTGTAGAAGGATGTGGTTCGAGGGTCGGCAGATGCTTGGAAGGTGATAGAGGTGTTTGCTGCCCTGCACCTGGATGCAAGGATGGTCGTTGGTAGAGGTTTCATGTATCAGATGATAGTATAGTCTTCTCTAGAAAGGCAGGTGGATGTGTCTCACTGGGGAGACATAGAGTGTGATGTGATGCGTGGTTGGGTTAACCAAAGCGATGCTTCAGAAGGGTGGACAGAGGATGGTCGGAATCAACTGCTTTTTCAAGGGAAGTTGTTTGTTCCAGAGGCGATGCATGGGAGAGTTCTTGGTGAGTTCCTAATATCACCCCTGGAAGTACACCCATGAGTTTCCAAGATATACCAGGGTCTGAGTATATAGTTTTGGTGGCCCAAGGTAAAGCAGGCGGTGGCTGAGTTCTTGGTCAAGTGTCTAGTGTGTCAGAAGGTGAAGGCTGAACACCGTGTTCTAGGTCGTCTATTACAACCACTATATTTCCCCGAGTGGAAGTGGGATGACATCTTGATGGATTTCGTCACAGGTCTACCTACGGTTCAAGGAGGCTACGACGCTATCTAGGTAGTGGTGGACTGGTTGATGAAATCAGCTCACTTTATGGCGATCAATGAGTCGGGTGTAGTGGATGCCTTAGAAAGAAGGTACGTGGATGAGATGGTGCGGTTGCATGGAGTTCCGAGGTCCATAGTCTTGGATAGGGATGCACAATTTACCTCATGAGTCTGGAGATGATTGAACCATGCTTTTGGTACCCAGCTACATCTTAGCACTGCTTTCCATCCCCAGACAGATGGACAAATAGAGCACACCATCCAGACATTGGAGGATATGCTACAAGAATGTATTCTGGACTATGGGGGATCGTGGGTTCGACACTTGCTTCTAGTAGAGTTTTCCTATAATAAAATCTATCACTCTACCATTAGCATAGTTCCGTTCGAAGCTTTGTACAGATGACCATGTTGCTCACCCATGTGCTAGACTGAGGTTGGGGAAACAAGTGTTCATGGACCAGAAGTGGTGCAGAGCACTATGGATAAGGTTCAGCATATACAGGAGAGGATGAAGGCGTCCCAGGACTGACAAAAGTCATATGTCGATAATTGTAGGAGACCCTTGGAGTTCATGTTTGGGGACCACATATTCTTGATGGTCTCCCCTCGGCGTGGACAATGAAGGTCCGACAGGGGGTTTAATCTTTCTCCAAGGTTCATCGGACCTTTCGAAGTGTTTCTGCGGGTCGTAGTAGTGGCATATCAGCTAGCCCTACCACTACCACTACTAAGATTACCTGATGCCTTCCATGTGTCTTAGCTCCGACAATATCTACATGAAAATTTACATGTCCTCGACTGGGGAAATATGGATATCCAGGATAGTGTGACTTTTGTAGAAAGACCAGTGAGGATCAAGGATCGTGAGGAAAATGATCTTCATGGACAGACCATTCATTAGGTTCGTGCGTTGTGGAGGCATGGTGGGATCAATGAAAGTACATGGGAACAAGAGATATAAATGCGCACCCAGTACCCAGAGTTGTTCTGAGTTTTGTTCTGTTATGTAGTACATGTTTGTGATGGAACTCTTAACTTTGTTAACTATGGAACATACAATTTTCTTTATTCAATGGATGTGTGTGAAGAGTCCTAACTATGGGGGGGAGAACCTGATCCCTAATCAAGACCCATTATGTTGGATGTGATTAAAATTGTGCGGGCGAGTAAGTGCCACCCAAATCAGATATTATCTTGACATGAAGGAAAAAACTCCCTAACCCATATGACTAAATTGTTTGACCCTTGATGTTTCTTGAATTTAATGAGGGAGAGGTGATCCAAGATGTCAATGAGGTTCACTCCTGAGAGGTATAGTATGAGGAGGTTGTTTGAAACCCCTTTTTTCTTCGGGTCTAGTTTTGATTCTCAAGGGAGATAATAGTTTAAGAGGTATCTGATGTAACAGCCCAGACTCACCTGGCCCATTACTTTTCCAAAACACGGCTCCAGCAAAATGGTGGCACCAGTTACGGTGTCACCATGATGGTGGAACTGGTGATGGTGGAACCGTGACGGTCGCACACCGGTCATGGTGGCATCATGACGGTGGCACTGGTGACGGTAGCACCGTGACGGTCGCCCACCGGCCAATGTGGCATCATGACGGTTGCCCACCGGTCACGGTGGCACTGTGTCCTCACCGTGTTCTTTTCCAGTTTATCACTTTTCTGCTACCACAGCATATCTTTTAGCGCAAAGATGATTTAATATTCCCATTTAAAAGACAATTAAATCCCATAAATAATATCTATAATCCCCCAAGGTTCAGGAAACCCTTAACTTACTAAAACATGTGGTTTTTCCTCAGTGTCACGCCCTTCCCCGTAACTTCCAGTTCTTCCCTCATTGCATGTTTTTCCTCCATTAAAAAGAAACAGTTTAATGCACAGATGTTTTGACACCATCCGAATAGAAATAATTAAATAATAATTAATCCCATCATGTGTAACTACCCAGTCGCGTGGGGAACCCTTATCCAACATTGTAGCTATTCAAAAATTCTATATCCCATAACAATAGAATCTCATCATTATATCACGCTGGAGTTTCTTTCGTCCCCTTCTTGGCTTGATGTCTTTCTTCTCCCAGGGGTTCTTGGAGTCCCCCCTTCGCGAGGCTTGAGGTGTAACTATGCTGGAGTTTTTGCTCATCCTTGGAGTCCCCAGTGTTCCTCCCTTGCAAGTCGTGCATCCCCAGTTCTTTGCACGTGGAGAAGAACTTCGATCCTTGATCAACAAGTTAGGGATTTTCCTTCATCTCTCTTTACTGTGTATCATACAGGGTGGGTACAATATTTTTCTGTTTGAATGGATGAAACCAAACCTTAATAATAATAATAAACAGACTGTTAAATAATGATGGGGTGTCTTCAACTTTTCTGTTGTAGTCTTTTATAATATCTATTTGTTGTGAACTATATTGGCCTTACTTACTAAAAATATTGGCCGTTGGTGGTCTTTCCTTGCACACTAATGAATCCCTGTCTTTTGTGATGATTTAATGACTGTAAAATGGAATATGGTTAATCACGTAAACACGGTGGATTAATTGGATTCAAGTGAACATCAATACTTATGTGGTCACCTCGGTTAACCAATAGAAATAAGAACCTAATGAATGATGTGCTTGAACCTAGAAGTTTCCCTAATCTATTTTGGTAGTATTTGTGTTGTTCTGTTTGACGCTTATGGGGTGATGTGGATGAGGATGGGATACTATGTTGTGGCACAGTTGTTGGTTGTGAATCTGAGTCTGTGTGGGGCTGCATCTCGAGGCTTGGTTTGGTTCTAGTACATTGAGGGATCTCACTAATCCCTTTGATGTTGTGACTTTACAAGAGAACCGGGTGTGAATGCTAAAATTACTTTTTGGTTGTTTCATTTTCTCTGGTTTGTGGTTTTTCTTATTTCATGGCTAGTAGTGTAGAATTCACCTGAATGGGATCACTTGAACATGAGAAAAAGAATGGTTTAAATGGGGAATTGGTTTTGGGAATGAGTTGTGACTTGGCTGAGAGAGCTATGCCTTTCATTTATGAATGAATAGTAACATGGTGTTTTTCATAGGTTGGCTTCGGAAACCCTAGGTTGTGAAGAGTGTTTTTTACCTAGACATATAATTTGTGTTCTTATGTTTCATATTCACGCCCCACTCTAGTTGATCACTTAGTGCCGAACACCCCCATTTCATGGGGGATGGTGTTTTTTCTGACATTCCTTTGAATGGCTGGTTATTAGATCCTTTTCTGCTCGGTTTCCCGAATAACCCAAGACTCTTCGGGCAGGCTGTGATGGCCTGAGGTCCATTATAGCCCAATATTCGTTGGGTAGGGTAGTTGTGGTAGTTGGCCCAGGTGTGTGTGAGGGCAGCTTGTTTCCCAAGAGTTTTGGGATGAAGCCCAAGTGTCTTCGAGTGAGGAAATGGTTGGTTTAGCCCAGGTATTTGCGGCCGTGGTTACATGTGGTGGTTGTGGAACTGGTTTTTGGGGGAGGGATGTGTGGTAGTGGCCCAGGTGTTTACTGGAGGGATGTGTGGTAGTGGCCCATGTGTGTGCGGGCGGGGTGTGGCAGCGGGACTACGATGTGAATGGCGAGATTGGTTCGATGTGTAGGATATCTTCAATAACCAGTGGGAAAGTGGCGCGGGGTACCCAAATATCGATGTGCTATTACTATACATTACATGACTTGCGTTATATGGGGTGTGCACTTTTGTGAGGATTGGGTGGATTGTTTTCCTTGCTAGGTGCTTTGGTTATCTCTTTTCTCATAGGGCATTAGAATGCCTCCCCACTTGTGCACGAGAGTCTTTGGTTTCCCTATTGATTATACTTGTATGCTTATCCTACGTATATAAACTGCTTTCAGGTTTCTAGAAGGGCTTCAGGGATCGTGCAGGGCCATACTAGCTCAGGTGTTGGGACAGTTGCAGTTGATGTTTTCCTTTTCATTGGGTACTTTACCTTTGTAGTCTCCTTGTACTTTTTGGTTTTTACCTTTGTAACATGCATATGGGAATGGTTTTATTTGGATTTACTTTTACCCCAGTTTTGTTGTTGTTGAGATTTACTATCTTGTCTCCCGATCCTGTTAAAGAAAAAGGGTAATGCCTTCCATCTTGTGTGTGATTCTATACCATTAGTGCTATTCGCCACTCCAGGACAAGTTAAAGGTGGGTCTCGGGGGGTCATTATCTCTCCTTCAACTTGAAGAAGGAAGGGTATAGAAATCTTATGTCCCTTCTCTCATCTTAGGGAGTGTGGGTTGTCACTACTATAATCTACATATGTAGGATATAACCAATATTTATCTAATTTTTTACCACTTGTAGTCAATATAAGTATAATTACCAATGGTATAACAATTAAAACACATGTGAAGAAAAAAGCGAATATTTATCAAGTTGAAAATATAGCATAGGGTCATTAACAAGTGGGTAATATAAGGCCATAATCCAAATATATATGTTTTTATGAATAAAAATATTCTTATGTAAAATATTTATAATAAACTTATATTTGTTGTAGATGATTTTTTATGAGTACAGAGTGTTTCAGGACAAAAGGTATGGGGATTTTCAGCTAAATATTATTTTTTTGAGATACAAGATATGTTATTTACTCCATTATTTTTTTGGGAGTATGTACACTCATTATTTTATGCAATATATCTTTTATATAAATTTATTGTTATTCACATATCCATTATATCATCCTTATTTCTTGGTTTTTTACATTCATAAGTTAATAGACCAGTGAAACTATTTTCTCTCAATTTTCATTCATGACACTCATTTTTTATTATGCACCTAAACTCTTTTTCGAGGTGTATATACTTCCATTTTAGAAGTTATATCTTGAATATCCTTATTTCATGATATATTAAGCTTCTTGTATTTTCATTTTCTTACATGATTATTCTAATCCCGTGTTACCATGTAATAAAATTTTATAGATACAATTTCATTGCTTTCAGAGATTGTTTATGATTTTCCTTCCTTTGATGAAATCTTATGATCCGTCATTCAAGAATATCACTAAGATTCCTTCGACTCTATTTATTAAAGATACGTAAATTTTTAGAACCGTTTTCAACTATTAGGTACGTATGATCTGGTTTTTAGTAAAATATTACCACCACTCTCTTTGGTTGGAATTATATGTTATTGAAAAAAAATGTTTTCAAAAAATAACCTTCCAAATATCCTTGAAGTTAATTCTCACAGAAAAATGGATTTTAATTTTTTTATTGTATTAAATTTTTATTTAATAATATTTCAATTATTTTTTCAATGAAATATGTTTTCAAAGTCATTTAGGTATTAAAAATCATTTTCCAAAGAATAAAGTATGTTTTCCCCATGTAATTCTTTGAAAAGATCTTTCAAAATTATTTCTTGTCTTTGATTTAATAAATTATTGTTGATCATGACATTATGTGGAATTATTAAATGTTTGTATTCATAGTTTTTCGAATGGTTGATGTTTCTATGGCTGGATGTTATGAAACCCATTTCAAATTCATAAGTAAAATTTATTTGAAACCCGCTTCTTTTCACAGGTTATGTTTCTGATAAAATGATTATGAAATTTGTCTCATTACATAGGTATTGATATGTTTACATTTTTTAAAGACATTTCATATCATTGGTTATGATATGTTTATGGTCTTATGGGACATGTATGTGTGATTTCATTATTTGAAGGGTGGGACCTATATCTCCCACCAATACATTGGGAAATGATAAATGTTTTATGAGATAATACGGAATAAGGGAGAACATCCCTATCACAAAACAATAGGGAACATGGGAGTACATCACAGTCTTAAAACAATAGGTATGAGGGTTAAAAATCATAGTCCTGAAACAATAGATTCATGGGAGAACATCCCAGTCTCGAAATAAGAGGGAACATGGGGGAACATACTGGTCCTAAAACAAGAGTGAACTGTGGATAACATGTTAGTCCTGAAGCAGGTACACGGGTGGTTATCCCAAGTCTAAAATGATAAAACAACCTTGGTAGACCGCCAGTATATAGTGTTTTTATATTCCCTAGCGTTTCCAAAATTCCATTTCCTAATCATATGTTATGAATTCATGGGATGTGGCAATTACATTCTTTTGATTTGGGTCTTATGAACTTACATTATTTATTCCATGATTCATGTATATGATCTATGAAATGTAGGGTATGGTGTTCTATATCCAAGATCATGTCCTCGTACCCTTATTTTCATATTTATGATTACATTTTTCCCTTCATTACCCATGATGAGTAATTGATTTCACCCCTTTTTATGTTTCCTTCCCCATTTTTTAAATATATATATTATGGTTGAGGTATCTAAGAAGTGTTCTAGTATAGAGCAACCTAGTGGGAGATAACGTAGCTCTTTTATGTACTCATTTTTATGTTGGCATTTTTTAATACCACTATACTAGTATGGTCTTCTATCTCCGGTTTGTATAATGTTTATGTGTTCATCAAAATTTATGTAATGTAATTTCGGTAAAGTGAGGGTCACTATAGGAATCAATCCATGCTTATTTATACAATTCCATGTAGTTTATCACCATACAGTAAGGATGTGGGAAACTCAAAGGAGAAACAAGCTGTGTGGTACATATCCCAATGTGAATGGGTATAAAAGTACTCCACATGCCACACCACACGTTCCTAGAAGGGGGATAGGGCCATGAGGACAAAAGGATGAATGAGATTGCATGAAGACCATAAATGAAGAGTCTTGGGGTCACTATGTATTCCATAATAATGGGTATCAAGGAACATATAGTTCTTGAAAATGGTATAGAAGAAAGCCAATACTAAAAGGAGAGAAACCCTATATGGTGAGGAAAATCATAGTTATTATGTTGTTTAATCCCATGAAAACTAGGAAATTTGAAGTCATAGTTTAATGGTCATATAGTTATGACCGTATGGGGTAGAGATGTGTTGTATAGATTCATGACATGGCCCAACGTGAATGAGGACAAAATAAGTCCACACCAAATTGTACCATTAAATAGCAGAAAATATAGACCATGGAAGGGCTGGGAAGTTTCAGAATCTATAGCTAGACATGGAGGTAAAGTACCTAGGTGTCACTAAATATCTCAAACGGTTGAGAATCATTCCACACATAGTTGTGTAATGTGGCAGGATAGAGGGCTTATAACAAAAGGTAACATCTTCTCGAAAGAAGAAATCATATGGAAAGGTAGTTTATTGGTACACAGTCATGATGTAAAGGATTTGGTTTAATGTCATAAGATAAGGATGCATGAGATCCTATTTTATGGTCATAGAACTCGAACAATAGGGATTTGTGGTTCTTCCATGATGGAAAAAAACATACCCTAATCTCTAATCACACATGTTCCATGCTAGGCAGGGGAAATAATGGCATAGAAGTTCTTTACAATAGATGGGAAAACATGGTAGGTTTCTAAGACGTAGAGTCAGAGATGACCCCCTGAATCTGGTTCTTTCTATTAATGCATGATGTTAGAAAGGGAAATACCATCAAGGATTTCATAGATCCATTAGAAGATGATTACATGGACGGGAATTTCAATCATTAAAACAATATGTATGGAACAATGGTGTTGGAATAACAATGGTGGCTAACTATTGACCGTATTCGAAACAGAACATCCATATCATGTGACAAGGGATGGGAAAAAAGTTTGGTTCAGTCGCATTCTACATTCATTATGTGGGACCTGTCTCAAATATCATTTGAGATCTTTCTGGATGTTGGCCCATAAAGTAGGCGATTCATAAGGCTGAGTTTCCATAGCTCCCGGGGGGTCATTTTTATGTGAGAGATAATCGAGTCATGACCAATGCAATGCAATAATCATGTAATTGGAAGGAGATAATTTACCTGAAAAATTAAACACCCTAATCCCTAGACCACAATTCTTGTGAGTACATTAATGGTTCATAATAAGAGAATAGGGGCAAAGTTAAGAGTGGGTGACTTGAGAAGAAAAGTGGAGGAAAGGGGAAAAATAGGTCGATGGACCTAGGGATGGACTCAAAGACAATGCATCTGGGAATTCCAATTCATCCCATAAGAATGGGATTGGAAGTCAAACATAGTTCTCGGAATTACTTGTAGTTTAATGACATGTGGTAATTATGAAGTGGTACATGCCTTTTATGGTCATGCAGATTGGACCGTAAATTCCATGAAGTTTAGCATCTTTCAAGTAGGACAAAATAGTATAACATCATGTGGGATAAGATATATTTTAGTTTACTATCATATAACTCATAACATGATGTTGGGATGAAATGGACATAAAGGATAATGAACCTAGGGATGGACCAAATGATGAAATGTCTAGGCATTCCTTTGTAAATCACAAGAATGTTAATCAATCCACACATAGTTCTATAATTCCATGTTGTTTAACGTCATCCACTAAGGATATAGATGAAAGGGGAATCCCAATATAGGGGAGTACATTGTGAGACTATTATAAAGATTATGTGAATGAGAAAAAAATATTTCCACATTCCACACCATGTAATCCCATAATAATATTTGAAAATGGGCCGAACAAAAGGGATAATTTAGGGAGCCTGGGCAGGACCCGGGGAAAACATTTCTAGGAATTGTTATTTATCATATGAGGGTAGGAATAAGTCCATAAATAGTTCTATAATTTGGTGTAGTATAATTTCATAAAATAATTATGTGGGAAGTAAGGGAGGTATTACAATTTATGACGCACGATGCAGTTACTGTAAAGCTGATGTGAATGGAGACTAAATGATTCCACACAACACCGCATGCTCTCAAAAGGAATTTCAGGCCATAAGACTGAATATGGGGAACATGGGGTTGGACGTGATGGAAAAATGTTTTGTTGTTCATACATATCATATATGGAAGGGAATCAGGCCATATGTAGTTCTTCAATTCAGTGCATTATAACATTATAACGTATGGACATGAGTAGAATAGAGGTTGTTTTGGAGGGATGGGAACATGGTGTGGGCTTTGTAAACCCAATGTGAATAAAGAATAAAGAATTACACATTGCCCCACATGAAGCCCTTGAAGATAAATAATCCTAGAGGGGAACTAAGGGGTGGAAAATATTTTCTGGTCTACATCATAAGTTATAATGTATAGAAATTTTTACATATCATGTGGGGGAACAAATCAAGACAAAAATAGTTCTTGAAATTTCATGATGTTTAAAATTGTGTTGTAAGGAATTAATTTATAAATGGATATATCATTGAAGTGGGTACATGATGTGGTAGTTGTAAACCCGATGTGAATGTGGAAAAAATAAGTCCACGTCATTCCACATGATCCCAGGATACATAGGATGAGAGGTCCGATGGAAGGCAGAATCAGTTGTACCTAGATCTGGAGAGAAAGATGAAATGCATGAGCTTTCCAAGGTATCTAGCATGGATGGTAATAAAGATAAATGTAGTTATAATAATTCTATACAGTATAACCTCATTTTTTAAGGATACACAGATATTTGTTTGTGATCATAGACATTGGACCCTAAGGTATGTTTACCGCTTATAGTTTAACATCACGCAGTACAAAAGGGATCCTAGTTTATTATTATAAAGAACATAAAAGTTGCTGTTTATAAACATATAGGATGAATGTTCCCAATCATGTATATTACAATAATAGGAATTTGGAAATGGTGAGATGAATAATATTCTCACCTTCCATTGTGACGAGAGAGTATGCATAATTGGGGTAAATCTTGTGAATGATATAGTGTCCCTCAAATTTGGATTCCCACTTTGGTTCCTTAATACCAGGTATAATTAGCATTATTTAGGCCTATACAATGTCGTCATTAAGTAAATAACAAATATTTACATTTTAGTTGAATGATATGGATATCTTATGCAGATGCCTCTACAAATTGTGCATGGCCTATAGCCTATTTTTATCAAGGAAATTCAGTTCATCAAGATGGACTTATACTACCATTTCTAGTGTATGATGATCATATATGGTTATCTGGTGTGATGAAAGTTGAATCTATGTGTGTAGGGATTCCTCGGTTCCATAGACTTTGGAAAATGGGGTAACTTTGGTGGAATTACAGGTCGTCGTATGGTTATCCCTGAGAGTATTGAGAAGCATGTCTAGCCAGCTCTTCTTCTTCGGACCGACCCTCTATGGCATGATGTTAGAGAGTGGTTTTTTAAATTCTTTGATCATGCAATTTTAATGCACATTATAGTTGGATCTATGATTATATTGGATATTGTACATGACATACAATTTCTTCTTCTCAGCTATCCCTAAATCGGCATCATTGTAAGTGAAGAAGTCATGTGGAACTTTGAATAAGTGGATGATATTGGATCTCACAAAATTTAGGATAGAATAGACCTTGACTTCGATGAGTATAGTTTCATTTTCCCTCTTAGAAATGAAACCCATATAGGTCAGGATAGAACTTCACTATAATGTGCGGATCCTCTTTGTGAACTCGATATAGTAATGGATCAGGGTGGGATAGAAATAGCATGACCATTTGATCTAATAAGAGTGTTTCAGTCCTTCATAATGAGCTCAATAGGAATTGGCATTAAATCCATTCATAACATTGGGAATCATATCTCCATGAATGCAATGGAGGAGAAACCCATCAATCCAACATATTAATAGAATATTATCAATAGTGGGACCACTTGGGAGGGCGATTTGCACTGCATGATGATGGATTTGATCACATTCAGCTTGGTTTTTCAAGATATTACCATGCTGGAGACACTCTAAAAAGGGATTTGTCCAAATAGGGGTCCCTTCCATTATGTCAGTGGGGCCCAAAGGTCTGAATGTGGATGAACATGCTGTGAGATGACATACATGGTGACTATCACCGTCATCTGGAGTGATATGAGAAATAAAACATAGATGTACCACGAGGATAATAATATCTTCCTAGTCAGGACCTAAAATATATGTTGCAAGACTATCCAATTCATTATCATGACCATTTTTTAATAGGATAATGTGATTAATCTTATTTATAGAAGGTAACTAGGCCATCAGTTGGCAAGTGCGCTCTAAAAATGGCATGAGATCTAGTTTTAAGATGATGTAGTCATTGTTGATCTATTTTATGACCATCTCAAATTCCCCCTTCTCATTCTAGTGGGGAACATCAATATCTAGGTCTATCATGATTTAAATAATAAGGGCCTGATACCTTTCCTATTTGTTGGCGCAGCCTCTGATAATAATAGTGAATATGGCAGGAAATCATGTGCAAGTGTTGTGAATATTATACCCAATGCTACCCTATTAATCTTGGGATTATTGATTCGTCTTCTTGTAGGGATTAATGAAGCTCCATAAAAGATAATCTTCTATCATGGTACAACCAAATCCATTAAAGGGATAGTCGTATCTAGTAAATCAGGATCTACAGACTCCTCTGTAGAGGCTGTATTGATGGAATGGAATTCTCCTAGCACCTAACCCCTAACAGCTTTCTACAGAATGAACCTAATGTAAACTTTCTGATATATCATTGACCATTGAGAAAAATGGCATGTTAATATGGGGTGGTTCAAAATATATTTTATCTTGTCTTTGTGAGACACAAGCTATATCCTATGGTGCATCAGGTAGTGCACAATTTCTGGAGCACAAATACAAGTTCGAGACAGGTCTTCTTGATAGTGCAATATATCATCTATGTATCAAGGAGTGTGTGGATATGATTATATAAACTATTAATTCACCACTCATAGTTCTTCTAGAAGATAAGGGAACTAAGGGACCATTGTTGGGCGGTGACATGAACGACTTGGGAATTCTGGAGAAGGGTGACATTAGAACCATAGGTTGTTGAATGTATTTCTTGATCTCCTCATATGTAGCCTAACCCTCTTCATACCACTGGTAGTAATCGTATTTATTCATTAACCAAGAAAAAAAGCACACTTTATGGGAATATTCATTATGAATCGTCACATGTAGTCAAAGTAGCCTTGAATGCATTAGAGCTCTGGAATTCTTCTCATGGGGGAATCTGACTGATGAACTTGATCTTATTTGGATCATTCTAAATGCCTCTATATCTGAAAAAAATCCTTGAAACGTTCCTGCAGTATCCCCGATGGCACGCTTCTAGGGGTTCATCTTCCGATGGTGGGGGTGAAGGAAGCTAAAATCATTCTCAAGATCTCTAAGATGGTAATGACTGTAGTGGTATTTGACCACCAATTAATCCACATATCATTCTACCAATTTCCTAAGGATCATCTTGAATATATGGTCCATGGAATGATGATTAGTGGAACCTATATTCATCATAAAGAATGGCATTACTAGGTTACAGAAATTACCTTCATGTTTCATGAAGAAGGTAGACTCTTCATCCATAGGGTCCATTCAGATTTAATTATATCTCGACTACCTTTGCATGAAGGAGATAGATTTGAATCAAGTGGTAGCATCGATCTAAAGCTCTGTTGTTGGAAGTGGATATTCATACATGAGACAATGATGGTTGAGAACCTTGAAGTCAATGAAGAATCTGATATGTTCATTTTTTTCAGAAGGGAATGATGTTGGCTTGACATTTTGGGTACTGGACTTCCTTAACAATTTTGGGTTTAATGAGCTTATCAACATTAGCCTCAACCATGGAAAAATGAGGTGGGTGCATCTCTTGGGGAGGATGTTGGAACCCGCGGTGGTTTATTGGGAGACCAAGGTGGTGGGTAGAGATCATATGATCCATTCATAGAATCTCATCATAGCAAAAGGATAATACATATAGATGTGGCTTTACGAAACCAACATACTCCTACTGCTCTTATACAGACAAAGCTATGATGAACATTTTTGGTTTCAGATCAATCTGGAGGATGAGGTTCCCCTGTACCAACACGTTGATAGTGGTGGAGTCACCAGCCTCAAATTTAGGGGGAGATTCCTCCAAATCATCTACATTTTCCATAAAAAGATGATCATCGACATAGAGAAGATCATCTGAAGTGGATGATTCTAACGGAAATCGGGTGTCTGCCTGAGCTGTAGTTTAAGCTTCATTGGAGGAATCCTATTTTATTTAAATCAGGTAAATAAATTTTTAAATCATATTCCATACGGCCTTCATCCTGATGCCCTTTACATGATAATATCAAATAAGTAGTGGTGCGTCATCTGGAGCTAGATCAACCCATCCTGTAAAAGAAATAAATTATGATTCATTATTGTTTCTATGAGGTTAACATCCCGATACCATATCTGTTTAAGGGGTTCTAGGACCATGTCAGCCTAATTTACGTAAGAGTATTAGGCAATTTTCTTGTATTCCTCCCACTGAGGAATGTTATTTCCCCTTGTTATAGAGATGAAATTGAAGTGTACCATATCCAGGGTCTCGGTATCTAATAATTGAATTGGAGTAATATTGGAATCAAACATATATCCACAAAGATAAACCACAATTGTAGTACGCTCAATCTCATTTACTTGAAACTTCTTATCCTGACTCCTGTAGTAGTCGGCATCCCGGTAGTGGGGGTCCCAAAATGAAAAAGGGAGTTAAATCATGTTGGAGAATTCCCACTCAACCATTAATAAAGCACATTATTAATTGGTGATATGAGAAGGGGGATACTGTGTGAATATAGAGAAAAGTTCTACCCATCAGCACATTATTGGTGATGTCCTATGAGAAAACCATGATCTATGTTCTGGAAATCAGGCCACCAAATTGGGTATTCAAGTGTATTTTTCCAACAAGTGCCTTCTCTGTCCTTTAATGACTTCAACTTTGTGGGCTATAGGATTTCAGATCTTTTTTAGGAATAACCATCATTAGAAGTACCCTATTTGTGTTGATGTTTATCATAGAACAGGAGTTGATGAGACAATAATGGAAATCTAGGCCATTGAACCGACCTATGATGTAAAGTTGTAGGATTTTCCCCTCTATAAGAGAAAAATAATATTATCCAAAGAATGAGATTATGTCCTTACATTCTGTAAGATCAGCCTCTCTATCATAGATGGCCTTTACAACTGCGGCCTCTGATTTAAATTATAGGGGCTCCTCAAATCTTCTATGAGGGATATACACATATCTTCAGACAGGAATACATCTTGTAGAATAAATAGTTTTTAAGGGATGCTGAAAAGGTGATCGAGCACATCATACTTCAGTGTCATTAACACATAACATGTAATAAGAGGTTTCTCTATGGTAGGATGTATGTTAGATGCTACTGGTCACAATAGTGGATTTAGACTAGAGGTGGGGTTATCCCACTGCTCACTAGTGGAATCTTATAGAATGAAACCATATAAATTTTGGATGACTATGACTATAATCTGTTGTACATGTCTAATCATAGCACAGTCATGTAGGATCTTCCAGATTGAGTATCACAATTGATGGAGTAAGTGGATATTATAAAGAAGTGTGAGAGTAGTGTGCTTGATGAGTCCTACAATGGGCTAGTTTTTTTGTCTTAGTTGAATGTTTGTCTTCGTAGGAAGAATTTTCTACCAAACAATTATGATTCATATATCCATTATTTTGTCAATGATGGCTTCACATAAGGATATTAGGAGGATCTTTCTTGCATCCCTCATCCTTGAGGACTATGTATAGTTCACGTATCCCAATGGTGTTCAATAAGGTGTACTTATGATTATAAATTGATAACTACTCCATTATTTTGATGGATTATATTCAAAATAAACATTCTTGAATGCATGAAATTACAAAGGGTACCAGATGACTTTTGTAATGGTAGAGGCCTTTACTCCCCCTTGTGGCTTCAGTGCCTACTCTCCTCAGATGGAAAATGATGAGATATTGATGCAAAAATAGTAGATAAGGGTAGCACAACGAATTTTGGAGGTTGGAGTTGATTAATATAGGAATGGATAATACTGTGGGCTGGACTAACTACCTTGACAGCTGTCTGATCATCATATATCTGGGACACATGACTGAATCTATGTTTCCATTCACCCTCACTATTGCTACCAAGATTCACAAACACACTTGATACCAATGATGGGGCCACACCCAATATGAAAATATTGTCATAAACCATGGGTTGGAGTGAATCTTGGAACACTTAACACTACTTGAGAGTGTTTCTATGGAACTAGTGATAGGGGTAGTAGTTTAATTGATCAATGAGATCTACATATTTAGGCCTCTTGCTTTTTAGAAGCCGTAGGATTCCCTGGTCTAAGGAACTCTATATATAGCTAGGGGCCTGATCTTCATTGAATTATTTGTATTGGTTTCTATTATCTAGGAAATGGGACTTAGGTAACCTATCCCTAATGGGGAGAAAGAACCAATCATGGAGGTGGAACATTATTTCCTCACCAAGGTGGATTTGGTGCATTAGGTGGTGGCGTATGGTTGTTTTGAGGGGAAGAATTTTGAGTTGAAGGTTGAGTTTGAGGTAGTGGCCCTCAATAAGGATGTGGAAGTGTATCTTCCATTAACAATTCGAACGATCTATGTGCCTCTATATGTGCAATAGATGGAGTCTCAACATTGTATGATCTTCTTACGGGTGTTGTTGGTGACAACGGGCGTGCCTACCATGAATTTTTAAAGGATTCTACTAGATTTTGATCTTTTTCATAGAAATCTTATTATACAATTGAAATGTTCTAAGTGATGAGAGGAGAAACAAGATCACACCACACATTACTTACACACATCCTTAGTAGATGCTTCTTGAGTCACCAGCATGTTGAGTGAATATGTGAGGCCCATCCAACTAGAGAAAATGTATCTAAATCACTTATCTGACCATTTCATGAACTTGATGTTGACAAAAACACTTATCTTATGGGTGATCGAATTGAACTGATACAAAAAATGCCTTTGTAGATCCTTCTGACAAGCTACTGATCTAATTGATAACTAGTTGTACCATACCAATGTGGGCCCTTCAAATGTCATTACGATGAAACAAATATTTGTGGCATACAACTATGTTTGAGTGTCCTACATTTTTCCATAATATGAGACAAGTTATCCCTGTTTCTGTATAAGATATCCTATACCATTGAAAGGGGTCAAGGATCTATTCCCAAAGCTCAGGTGTACTGGAAAAACATCTACCCATTCTGAATATGGATTTACTTCAAGTGGAATCACCACCCTTCATGTTTCAAGAGCCTCGAGGTGACTGATGAGAGAATAAATTTTATCATCTTGGCATGGATTCATATATTTCCAAGGATTCATACCTACTTTTATGTTTTCAGGTTTTTCAACATTGTAAGATGGATGTGAGGCTCGTGGATCTTCTAGTTGAATGGCATGAGGATCTTCTAGAACTGCCAATAGAACTCTTGGTAGGACATACAGAGTAGAAAGGTAAACCTAATCTAGTTATTGGGGAAGGGTGTCACACAGCTTATGTAGATAAGGTGATTCATATTAGGGTATTTTCAATAAAAAAATGCCTCTATTCAGTCGGGGTATACATGGTTGTCGAGATCAATGGGAGGAAACTCTATATGGAGAATATAAGAATGAACGTGATTCCTAAGTGGAATAGGGATGGGAACATTCCTAAAATCACCATAATCTAGAAATCGCTCCTTAGAACTCTTACCGAAGATCTTGTTGAAGATCCTTCTTTTTTCTACGAGCTTTTGGCACAACACTGACTTTTTAGGAACATCTTCTGTCTTTTACACTGAATAAGTTGGGTTATAGGGATTAACTATTGTGACATGTGCTTTGATGTTGTTAGGATCTAAACCCAATTGAAATGAATCATTGGGTTCTCTAAGACTAAGTGTATACTTTGCTGCCGAGTGTGGACACCTATATGGTCTATAGGATGTTGTGCTACCCAAGTAGCGTGTTCTTCTTCTCCAGACCCTATTACAATTACCCTTTCTGGGTATATCTCAGGAATGACAATGTATAATATGAAGAAACCTGATGTAGTATCCTCAATAACACTAGGTGAACAAGGATGGTGGAATATAGGAATAAAATTTATGGCAGTACACTACCACCAGCCACAGATCTGAACATGTGGGTAGGTCTCTATAATAACACTATATAGAATTGTAAAGATCTAGATACATCATTGTTGGATATTCCGATGATAACCGGGTGATGTAGGGTAATTCTCAATAGGGTTTCTTACCAAATCGACTAGAATAAATTATTGGACAATGTCATCAAAGAGTTCCTTACTCGTGGGGTAAGCTAACTATCAACGAAAGAGATGGAAATGCATCATCCCTAAGGTCCGGTGGAATCACATGACCTCGTCTTGGGTGAGAGGCTATGAAATGATGAATCTTGTAATTGAAATTGGCTATAACATCTCAGTGAGATGGTACACTATGAGATTGTATGAAAAACATCTTAACTCAGTCTTGGGATCCATCCCTTGGATTCCCTATTCAACGACTGGGGTAGTTGAGAGACATATAATGAGACATACATCTACTGTTGCATTAGTATAGTATTCCATGGAGTGAATGTTGTTTAATATGAGAAACTAATACATCATGGTGTCTCTCCTAGAGAAAAAATTAATTGAATTACCACGTAACTATAGGATAGGGTTCTGAACACAACTTCATAAATGGGGGTTGGGAGTTGGTGTTGCATAAAACTGTTGATCATCATTCACTAGTCCCCAAATCAATTTTGTGTTATCTCTTTTTGATTTAGAGAATTATCATTGTGATAACAGGGAGGATTTTCCAACAAGACCCTAGAAATAATCAATATCTTCCGCCTCTAGTATGAATCAATGGTTGGATTCATGGGTATAGTGAATGTTTTTTACTGCGAGGAAAAATCAGATAAATCAAGTTCCCATATCAGTCCATGACATAATGGATGTGGGTGAGGGATATATTAACATGTAACACTTTCGTAGAATGAAAATTTGATTGGTTTGACCGTGATCTAGTGATTCTTAATATCCTTATATTGGGGATGATGATTCTCCCTCCTTCCCCATACTGATTGTTCAAGGAATGGTAGATCATTGATGTGGGGAGGACCTCCATGGGGTTTGGTGTTAGAGTGGGAAGGACCTCCTCTTGGATGAACTAGGGTGTGGAGTGCACTCAGGAAAATGTTAAATGGAATGTGGGGAGGACCTCTAATGGAGTAGGAGAAAACATGGGGAGGACCTCCAAGAATATGGGTGACATGGTGAGGAGGACCTGTACTCTGATTAATGTCGTAGTGGGGAGGGACCCTGCTTGAGCTGATGATGATGCAAGGAGATACTTCACATTAATGACCTAAAATATGGGGAAAACACCATAACTAGGATCTTGATCATGGGGAGGTCCTATGTTCTAGGCAATATCAATATAGGTAGGACCTTTTCTTTTACTTGTAATGTCTGTGTGGGGAGGAAAACTATATTTAATTCATGAGTGAGGATGAACTCCACTCTAGAGAATAATGGTATGAGGAAGACCTTTTTACTGAATCTCATTATTGTGGGTCAATCAATGATAGTTTATACTTACTTTGGTGATTGAGAGAGTCAACACAACCATCCCTTGGGGTGGTTGAGGAAATAATCCCAATCGGGCATAGAGGTCCCCCGTTATGTCGTAATAGGGAGGTGATATCACATGTCGGTGGGGGGTCTTGGTCCATTGATTCCATATTAGATGATTCCTACTGTATTTCATCCTCATAATATTTCCATAAGTGTTAGTTTTGGATTATCCAAGGTCTGTTTGGTTATGCAGGGGTATGGACCACAGCTCCTCCGTCTATGGGACTGGATCGCAGTAAAGATTTGGCAGGGTGGGATCCCTCCTTGGTGGCTCCATGGTCAAAGATGCATCTTAGTGGTCTCAAACACCACATACATCATATGTGTAATGTATTGAGTTATAATATCATTTTATGGAGAGGATCCTAAAATGATTTAAGATCAGAGTGGGGAATTGGGGATCTCAGCACAACCCATGAGGGTGCCGGTGACGATGGGGCAATAAGGCCTCCAAATCTAGGTGTACCATATACCATTTTGGAATGACCCCTCTTATTCATAGGTATGGACATGAATTTTATTTATCCTCCTTTATGATAATTTGGAAGTATGGACGGGGTGTGGGAACCTGGTAGTTATGGTAGTGGATGATATCGTTATGGAGGTGGTGCCACATAGGATTTCCACATTGGCATTACCCTGCCCATGAATATGTCGGTGGGTGGTGATTGGTTTCCAACAACTATGTCATGGTTCCTGCATTGTCAGAAGATTCATCCATAAATATAGATAGTAGGAAAGAAATGACTAGTTCCACCAGCATTGTTCACTCTTCCATGGTTGGATAGAATTATACACACTAAAAACATCACATATCCAGATTCATGATGTTCAATATCCCAAAACACTTGTGAGTTTCATTCTAGGCTCACTTTTTTATTAGCAATACCAGATACCAAATATCTAGTTTCAGTGACATGCTTATCTATTTATTCTTTTAACTCGATTAATCCACATATTGAGATAAATAATTTCAGGTTGGGTTCACCATTTCTGTTTTAAATTCTTTTCCACTGGGGTGTTCCTCATCATGCTTCTTTTATGGGACACCATGGATGGCTCGGGTTGTTACCCGACATTCAAACATTCTAATGATAGGAAGTATCCCCCACCTCTTGAGGGATGTTAGTACCTTTATCAAAATGGATATTGATATTTCAGTCTCTCCTACTGTGGATTCCTCATCATAATTCTTCGCCAAGTCCGAGTCTCCATTAATTATTAAAGTGTTTTTTGTGAAACTCTTATTGATTCCATATCTTTGTGGATGCCGGTTATTTACGTTGCATCTGTCAGGACATTCCAAAGGGGTCATTTCTGGGCACCAACCTTTGGTCAGGATAGTAGTCACGTTTGGAATAACTACTGCATCAATAAGATGAAATAGAGATAGAAAATATTTTTCCCTTATATGAAGGACTCTCAAGGGAATGGAATCCCATGACATCCCATGTCGAATGCAGTGAATTGCATTTCAGAGTCATGTCTTTGGGTTTTCCCTCATATTACCATGGTTAACATAGGGTGGCTCTTGATTTTGACATCTAGAGGATATGTATCAAAATAATATAAACACTGATGGAAGTGGATCAGATAGATATATACCATAGAGGGAGTACCTATAATGTTTACTAGATGGATGGGTGCAAACACACAAAAATAACGGAATCAGAATGTCGTGTCACAAATAGAGGAATGTTTCACACTTTGAATGATGATCTAGACACCAAAAAGGGTAGATTAAGGGATTTAGGGTCCGAATAAATGGGAAAACAAGGTATACCATTGGGTGTGATGGAACCACAAGGAGGCATCCTACATACCTTTTTTGTAATTAAAGAATCAAAACCCACCATATTTGAGAGGTTGACCCATGGGATCAGGTTGTAGATAATGTAAAACCTCTTTGAAGCATGTTGGGGCCTATAAATGGTTAGTGGCCTAGGATATAAAATTTTAAATGAGATTAATGTGGCTTCCCCATGGTGAAATTATTATATGAATGGAATGATTTCACCAGGATGTGGCATCTTGGGTAAAATCAAGAAGAATATGAATGATGTGTCGAAGGGTTGAATGAGTGGGGAGGGAACTGATAACTTGTTTTAAGGTGATAGTATTGGTATTGTACCCCATAGTGGTTTCCTAATTATCCTAGTGGAAGGGAATCAAAGTACAAGAAGCTCTGGAATGGAGCGATGCGTTATTTGAGGAGGGGGATCTTGAGAATGGATGTGTATATAAGGACCCAAAGGAAGTGGAACCATCAGGTTAAAGCATGATAATCCTGAGAGAAAAAGGATCGATGGAGAGACCATGGTGAGGAGTGGGTGATGGGCTTGATCCTTGGAAAGGATTACTACATACAATTCTAAAATGGAAAATGATCTTAGTGCACGTAGTTCACGGATGGGGAATAGATTTGGGGAGTACACAACAGATATAATCTTAAGTCATGCTTGTGGCTTATGAATGGTTAGGATTTCATCATAGGTGGGAAACTATTGGTTGGATGAGTTTGGATTGAGTGTGGGGATTACACATAGTTAGATGTCTAGGGGGATCGTAGCACCTCAACGAGGATGACCTTGTAGATGTGTCCTAAAGAGGAATGTTTTCACACTGGGAGAGTGAATCCCTTGGAGGGAGTGCTAGAGTTTTCCATTTTTTTGGGATTGAACCTCTTAGAGGCTTTTCACATACTCTAAAGGGATCAATACTAATATAGTCCAAAAAACATATAGTTTAACGTCTTGTGTGATGAATAGTGAACATAAATTAAATGGATGGAGGAGATGGGTGATGGTCTTCAACCTCGGGTAGGATTCCTACAAATCCCCATTGAAGGATGTCTAGTTCTGTGTAGTTCATTGAAGAGGGGAGTGGGGCATACATGATATGGAGGCCCAATGATTATTTCATGGTTGATGCTTACTCTAATACCATGGGACTATTTCTTAGTGTGATAAGAAGAAGGAAACAATAGACATTATGATCATGCAGAAAAAGGTACATCCATGAGGAGTAGATTAGGGATTACACATGCTTAGCGGCCCAGGGAGAGGAAAATTGGGAAACTATGGGGGGTGAATAGATGTATGAGGAGGATATAAAATTATATAGGGGGGGAAATAAGGATTTTCATTGATTTTGTAATGGATTACCAAGGTTAAAATTTTAAAAAAGTGTAGTGAGAGACGAGTGAGATGGTGTTGGTGCCCATCCTCTTGAGGGTCCCCTCAGGCTTGTCAATCAGGCAGTGATCATATTTTAATGTAGTGTGTATAGAAAATGGGATTTTGTGGATGTTTAAATTCATGTAGCTCAGATGATGAGGACTCTTTTCTCACCCCTAAGACATACATAACTCTTACTAACTCACACTTAATGAGTAGAAGGCACATGAAATTATATTTGTTAATGTGGTTTTACAGGGATCCATTGAGGGTGAACGTTAGTATATATATGTGAAGAAGTAATATCAACTATAATTCAACGGCGATGATGAATTAGGTAGGGTAATAGAACATCGATCCCCTCTCTAGGGTCTCTAAAATCACTGCGTACAAGCCTGGTGGGACGTTTGGAGGATGTGTGGTAAAGATAGGGGTATTGTGTACAAGAGGGGCTTGAACATGGCGCCTTCGGGAAAGAACAACAGATCAATAACATATGAAGGTGTTCATAGAAGATTGAGTTATTATGTTTAACATGATAGGGTGCATGAAAAATTGATGTTCTGTACACATGGAGGGCGGATGCATGTAATATCGGCATGAAACAAGGGGAAATGTTTGTGTAATAAGGGTTTATTTAATGGAAATACATTAAAGTAAAAGAAAATGGGTGAGTATAATCCCCATGTGGGACCTCCAGAAGGAGGACCCTGGGAGACCTATCATGAAAGATACAATAACGTATGGCCAGGTCTTTCATGCGGTCGTGGAAGGGGTCTTCATATGTGCAAGAGATGGACAATTCATCTTCTATAATGATACCCAAATTGAGGTGGTAAATTTCTATTTATAGGGAAAAACATCCACGTCAGTGCACAATGAGGCCTACATAGAAGTGATGCTTGAAAATACATTGGGAACGCATGATCTTGGACACTTTTCATTTTCCTATTTACTGGCTTAAATTATTTAGATCGTCTACCATGGACATTTTTTAGAAGGTCTATGAAGAAGATTCTATTTGACATCACATTGGGCATGAATGTCCTGGCGTGTGGATTTCAATATTTCATATCGACCTCAAATATTTCAAATACAGCACATGGGCATATTAGGATCATCCACTGATTCAAAATATGCCTTAATATCCCATAAATATACTATTCCATGACATCAAATAAAATTTGGTACCAACATGATAAAAAATTTGAAATAGGTGTGCCCTAATCCAGAAAGGAAAATGTGTTCCCTTATCCAAAATTTGGAACATGAGTGTCCAAATATAGAATTGAACATATGTGTCTCTAAATTAATAATGAGAAATGGGTTATTCCTAATCCAAACTACAAAATAAACGATTCCTAATATATAGTTCATATGGTTCTGTACTTTTTTGACAGAGTCTAATGGTTCATTACTGATTTACGATGATTTATCACCATTATTAATCATGTATTTTGAAATAAAACTCATTATTACATGACTCAAGTGTATGCTCTATAATATTCAGGGTATTATGTCAATATTTTATGATCATTTTTGCAAACCCTTATGATCATGTTATTCTTATGTATCTGCTTTATTTATCCTCAATGTGTATAAGAGCATACTATATCTTATTTTCACTTTATGTTTGTTATGAATAAATTTTTTATGTAGATGTACTAAATGATAATATTTTTTCGGAAAAATTTAATATTTTTCATCTAATTAGAATATAGTGTTCCATGTCTCTAAAGAAATTATATTATTATGGCCATAAAGCATAAATTTTTTTAATTTATTGACGATTCAACAAAATTTATTCAAAATACCTATGGGTTAATCCTGGGTAGCTATAGTTGGTATAATATGAATGTTTTAGTCACCCCTGGGAAACATGGATGGGAAAAAATTGGGGAGATTTATAGGGATATTTCTAAGGATATGTATAAGGATGTTTCTAAGGATAAGTCTATGAATGAGTTAAAGTATATGAAAATGTCCTCAAATTTTGCTAAAAGGATTATGAGAGGGGTTTCCATGAAATTACACCAATTTCTAGATACTAAATTATGATGAGGATCTATCATATATGTACATAGGGGTAACAATAGTAAAAATTACCGCATTCATCTAGACTCACTTGTGGACTAGTGTACGAAAATGGGCCTTGCTACACACTTAGAATGAAAGTCACGAGGGATATGTTTTGGGAATTAAAAAACTCATTATAAACCATAATGATGGATTTAAATAAATTATGAAAATTAATGACATAGTATGAACTTATGGAGTAATATATTAAAATTTTGGAGTCAAGATTTAGACATCATATTACAAATTTTTCATGATTATGTGGTTTTAGATTACGATAAGTGTTTCTCACAGTATTATTTCTAGTTTTATTCAATGGAGGAAACTAGAATAAACATGGTTACTATTTAATTAATTCATATGTTAAATATATGGGAATTAAGAAACTAAATTTCCTATGTGTAAATCTAATAATGATAATCAATAAGTAGGTATGGGTATTGGGTATAATGATGAAGATAAAGAGTCTATGACTAAAATGACATTGATATGGGATATTATAATAGTAATTTTTAAATTATGTGTAACAATAATGATTATATTTGTGTTGAGTAACTTTAATTCATGGTTAACATTTCATATTGTAGTAATGGGGTGTTATTGATTACGTTGATGAATTATGTGTAACACTTTAATAATTATATTTGTTGATTTAAGTGTATCTATATTAGAATTCAATAATTTTTTTATATAAAACATGAATTATTTGTTTTCAATTACTGATTGATAAAAAATATTTAATGGTTAGGATTAACAAAAAGAGTGATTTAATGGAAATGGGATATTTTGATTAAGGGATGTTACCCGTAATGTATTCTTGATGTTGAGAAAATAGTTGCTAACATGGACAAAGGTAATTTCATAGTACTGATTACCATGGGACTCATTATTGATAATTTTAGAATGTGTTATATGATCTAATGGATTAAGATTTAATCATTATTGGATTTATAAAATATATCCAATAACATTTCATATAATAAATAATGAATTTTTTCATAATGGTTTGTGGGTAATTCAGGTTATTAATAAGTTTCAAGAAAAATTATGATTAAAGTATTCTTATGTTTTATAATTGTCAATTGTGTGCCACTTTAATATATATATATGGGGTAAATTCTATGCTATTTTTGAGAAATTAAATGACCTTATTTCACATTTTTTGGATTTCATCTTTTGAAAGGTTTATAAGATGAAATATTTATGGAATGGTATTTTTTAAACTTTAGATGTGGTTTTCGATATCAAAATATTACCCCTCCACATAAATATTTATTCATATATTATAACATATTCTACCAATTTTGTTTTAATATATAAATATGGAATTACCTGTCATTATATTTATAGTTCTCATAATCATTTATTTTATTATCGATAAAAATTCACTTTTATTTGTTAGAATAAGATATGAAGTGGAAAATGATCAAGTAAAAACAATGGGTTTGATTGTACTGAAATCCGGTAAGTATAACTAATCACAAAAATTATTCAATATTAATAAAAGGGTGTTAGAAAAAGCTGATGTCATGTTATCAAGAATTTTTGAGGACATAAATTACCATTTTAGAACCTCTTTGGATTAATGATTTGTGACCATTAAGATTCTCCTGACCTTGTTCTCTATCACTCTCCTTCATAACATGATTGTCATATTTATCTTATATTTAAGTCTTTTCACATTTCATTATATTCTCTCATACGAGGAAACATATTTATATGTTACATTGGAAAGGATTATATTTTGTACTATCTTTTTATAAAGGATGCATTAATATTAATTTTTTACATTTTGGGTTTTGATAAAATGATCTTTTATGTGTTAAAACAATGATAACCTAGATAAGTGTTTATGGAAAAATTCATTTTATGAGGGGGGTAAAATTGAACTGTATAATAATTTTTGAAATATTTTATTGAAATAATTTAATCTTTTTAATATTATGAATTTCATGGAACATTTAATATATATTGTTTCATATTAAAGAACAACGTTATTATTTATTTTTTTTCAATCACCATATCGATATTTCACTATAGGAAATAGTTGGATTAGATTATGGTACATGCCACCCAATTTTTTTGATTGTGTTATATAAAATTTTGTGTTCTTTTAATGACATATGTGACACTTAAGAAATAGTTTTACCATGATATAACATAAAATTAATATATCTATTAAAATATTAATATTTTTTTCACATAACCATTGTAATGGATATTATAAATAATACTGAAATTTTTTTAAAATTTTTCTTACACATCATTAATTATATAGAGACATAATAACTAGAAAAGAAAATAAAACCCTTTTGAATATATTCTTATGTTGGAAATCTATATTTATGTGATAAAACATGTTAGTGATTCGGTATATATGATATACAATCAAATTACCTACAATTTCACCATTAATGTAATGATATTGTTACTTGTTCGTATGTACGGATTACCGTCTCAATGAACGTGAGGAGATTTATTCCCCATCATAATCATTCAATAATAGTATTCATTTTATGATTAAAAATAATGTTTAAGATCGTATTATCATTTTTTATATGAATAAAATAAATCCTATACATAACAAACATGGCTTACGTAACCGACAATATAATGGAAAATAGATCAGTTAACACCCGAAATGATGATACTACTGCAATCAACAGATGTGTCTTCTTCCTTCTGCGATGGTCCTTTGATCTCAACTAGAATCATTACACTTCGTCATCCATGGTTTGGGTATTACTTCCAAACCTACCTCTCCCTTTCAAAAATATATCAATTATCTGAATGCTAGGATACTTGGTTGGTCGATAACTATGTTCATATAGCCGGGTTTCAGTGTTTTGTCAGGCTATCTCCCCTCATGTATGTGTCGCGGCTGATGTTTAAAATGATCCCATGGAGTGGTTGTGGTTTAGGTTGGAGAAGAGTTCCGCTGGAAAAAAGGGTAGTGTTTCAATCGTGGCCAAATTTTTTCCTGGGGTGCCATCGATTTGGTCATTTGGCCCCTGTTTGTAGTCGTGGGCACATGGTTAGATAGGTTGAGACAAGTGGTTTTGAGGGGAATGAGGTGCAGATTGGCCCTTTTACGAACCAGTGGGTGCAGGGTATTGATAGCTTGGTGGAGCAAGTGGAGGAGTGATGGGCTGTTTCAGATGCACGGGCTCTCACTAGCCTGGGTGCGAAGGCTAGTGTTAAAGAGGATCAACACTCCTTGGCCTCTCTAGTGATAGTGGAAGGTGTGAAGACAAATGAAGCTGAGCCGTGGGTTATGGATGTGTTTTCCCATATAAAGAAGGACTTGGGAATTCATGAGACATCCGTGGATGTTTCCAGTGATGTAAACTTTCTAGTGGGTGTTGTTCAATGTGCTGGTGCTCAGGGATGGGAGGACACGGACCCGTAATCTTAGTTTATGGGAAGAGGATATAAACAACCCTCAAGAATGGAGGTAATGCTGGAACAATCTTTCCAGTAGGCTGCAATCAGATCACAAAGTGGATAGGTAAGGCTGGATGATGTGAATGCCTTGAGACACCTAGACCCAAAAACCATTGGAACCAACCCCGTAGGGCTTGGGAAAGCTGGAGATGGGGAGAATGGATCATGTTTGGGGAATAAACTAGGTAAGGTGTCTCTGAGATTAGAGATGGCCCAAAATTCCAGAGAGGTAATCAAGTCGGCGAACCAATTTCAAGATCCAGGGGACCAGATACCTCTAGTATCTCTTGAAGAGGAGCCTTCTGATGATGACAGTTTCAGTCACCCCTCAATGGATAGTGTGGAATGAATTCGAGGTAAAGGACCCCAAAATCCTATAAGTAAGACGGGGAAAAAGATATTCGTGACTCGAGGAAATACATTGTGGATCAGGAGAAAAACCCAAAGGGATGCAAAGGCAACTCAAACTTTCCAAAACCAATGGAGACTCGGTCAAGAAAGAAGGGTAAAAAAAGAAAGGTAATAACATTCCGAAAGGGGAAATTGAAAAATTGTTCATGAATTCACGCAATAGGGAAGAAGAAGATGGAGAGTGCTTGAAACTTATCTTGAACTCTATGGAAGAAATGACTGAAACTATTCTCAAACCCAATGTCTCATAAGAGGAGATTAAAATAATTTATGACCGTTGGTTGAATGTTGATGCTACTGAGGAGCAAGATGTGTGGATAGATAAACAAGACTTCATACTGGCTCGGTGATTCAACCAGAGGAAAATCAACACAGAGGAATTTATTTATACAATGGAAAGGATAGTCACTCACCTTGAAGAGATAATTAGAGAGGACTCGGAAATCCAGGATAGAAAACTGCATTGGGAACTTTATAGAGTTTTTGAGTCATGTAATCTCATCCTGGAGTTTAATCTTTTTTTTTCTTTCAGCACATAGTGGTTTCGTTGATGAAAAATGGTTAATAATTTTTCCTTAAAATGGATTTTATTAATAAAAATTAAATTTGTAGCTATTGAATGTTTTGTTATTTGTTTTACTATGGATGTGTAATATTTACACTAGTCATTCTTTTATCGATAAAGTATTGACATTTCGTATGATATTTTTTATAAGAATGTATATTTTATGTTTAAAACATTTAATATGAAGAATGAATTGGACTTAGTAAGTGATGGATGGAGCCCACAATAGCTTCTTGATGCATCGGTAGGTCTCATGAGACAAACTAGTGTCTTGGGACATGGACATGACAAAATCTTATTTGTAGTCTTGGCACAAGGCCTTGACTATGCGGTTATGAAGTCTGGAATTTTGAATTCCATATTTATGGAAGTGGTTATTGATATTGTATGTGATTATTATAATAGTAGAATATCTATGTGATTAATTAAATGGAATTATATTATTTTATCTTTGACATATTATGCTAATGTTTAGGTTTAAAATTATTTTGTTGACTTATACCTTTCCTTAAATGTTTATTCTTATTTATGAAAGTTTCGGCAATATTTTTATCCTTACCGAGCATCTGAGCTCACCCCTTTCTATGTTTTAT
This sequence comes from Viscum album, assembly GCA_963277665.1. NCBI lineage: Eukaryota > Viridiplantae > Streptophyta > Magnoliopsida > Santalales > Viscaceae > Viscum > Viscum album. The sequence continues at coordinate 1,433,865,051 of OY728163.1, forward strand.
TTTTCCCAGGATGTAAAAATGTATTATATGGTCGACCATCAATAATAGGCTAAGGATATAGGTGTGTTCAATAGGGGACCAAATGTGGTTTTTGTTTTTAATTCATGTTGTAATATAAACTTATTAATGTATCTAGTACTTCCAAGGCTACTAAACTGATCGGTATTTCAGGACATGATTCCTTGAATCAAGCCAATGTTATGTTATAATGCACCAACTCTTGGTAACTTGGGTCAGGGCATTACATGTCATGTAATTATAATGGGAATATGATTAAAATAATACCTCTAGTATCACTTAACATTAAAGAAAACTCCCCTTTTCCACAATAGAGCATCTATAGACCTCCCTCGTCACTGTGGAGCCTCCAGACACAAATGAACTAGACCTAAACTCATCGAGACAACAATATCTTTGACTAAAGACCCTCCACACACCTCCCATGTATGGTTGTTATTCTCAATTAGATATATCATTCGCTTCCAATCCTCTTTCCAAATAAAAGACATATGTTTATATGTTGTTGGATATAGATCTAGATATGTTGAATCTAGATCTAGGATTATTCGATTTAGATCTAGATTTTGGAGATTTTGTTTTTTTAACTATGGATTTTGGTATCTAGTCTATATCCTGTTTATTATCCCCTTCTCTATTGAAATACATCATATTGGCATTATCTATCAGAAATAATGTGTATCTATTCTTGAGGTAGGTGGTATAAAAAATCAAATCCAAATGGTTTAATTACATTTATGTGCAATTATATTATAGAATTAATTTTATTTTTTTAATAGTTTTCTTGATTAAATTATATATTTTTTTGAATTAATTAATTTAGGGATATGAGGAATCAGTATATTGGTGTTTAATATCATTAATAATTAATTGTCAAATTGATTATGGAGTTATTAGGATTGATGCTAAAGAATAATTAATTGATTAATTAATAAATGTGAATGGTTGGGATTTTGTAACTTTAAATTTTAGATAATTAATTTTTGAAATATTTATTGTTAGATACAAACTATTGAGATTGAGAAAATAATTGAAACAATAATTATTGTTATACTGTATTAGTTTAAAAGTGATAATTAATTATATAGTTAATTATTGGATATTGTTATAATTATTAGATTTATTTTGAGGGAACAATTAATTGATGAATTAAATGGGGTGGCTGAATTAATGGGGATATACCAAGTAATTGATGAATTAGTTGGTCATATTGAATTGTTTGAGATTGAATTAATGAATTAATTAATTAATTAATTGGGGTATTGTGATTTTTTAATTATTTATCTCAATAAGGGGTTTAGTTAATTGTTGAATGAATTAATGGGAATAATGTGATTTTTTAATTTTTTAAAATAATAATGTGAATAATTAACTACAGAAATAGTTATTGTGACACATATGATTATTTAATAGTGAAATTATATAATTCGACTATTTAATTGGTGAGTTAATTAATATGACCAGTGTGATTAGTTAATTGTTGTGTTAAAAAATGGGATTAATTAGGTGCTGAATTAACTTAAATGAACAATGTGATAATTTAATTATTTAATTAATTAAAGAGATTAATTAATTTGCGACTTAATTAATGTAAATATAGTGATTATTTAATTTTGGAATTAAATAATGAGATTTATTAAATTTATCATTAATTAATGTAATAAATGTGATTATTTAATTGTTGAATTATGTAATAGGATGAATAGATTGATGAATTAATTAATGGGTATAATGAGTCTAATTAATTGTGAACATATAAATAGATTAATTAATAGAGGAATTAATTAAGTGGGGTTTTGTGATTATTTAATTGTTTAAATAAATAAATAGATAAGTTAATTGATAGATTAATTAATGGGTGCTATGTGATTATTTAATTTTTTAACGAAATAATAATGATTAACTTGATTAATTGATTTTGTAACTAATTAATATGGTTGAAAAGATTAAATAATTAGAAATTATTTAATGGAAATTGATTTTATGAATTAATTGACTATGATAGATTAATTAATGTGTGAATTAAATAATGGTTATTGTTGTGATAGAGTAGTTTAATGAATTGAATTAATTAAATAGTTAGATAATCAAATTTAATTTTTACAATATTGAATTGATAGAGTTATAAAATTAAATTATGAACTAATTTTTATATATTGGGATTTGAGAATTGATATAATTAATCATGTAATTAATTAGTATGTATTGATATTTTGAATGAGGTAATTAATTTTGGAATTGATTATGGGAATTTGAGTGTTTGGATATTTATTTTTTAATTGACGAATTAATTTATAGTATTTACATGTTAAATATAATAGGGAAATTAGGTAAGGGGATTTATGAGATAAATAATCATTGAATTAGTTATGTAATTGATGTGTTTAGATAATTACTAGATTGAATAATAGTATTGAAGTAATTGATTAATTTTTGAATAAATAAATGTATTTTATGAGAATAATTATACATGAATTAATTAATATTATTGAGGTGATTATTTAATTTGTGAATTAATTAGATGATTTGATGTGATTAGTTAAATTTTTAATTAGATAGAGTAATTAATGTGATTAGTTAATTGATTTATTTACTAAAGAAAGTAAGTGACTAATTAATGATTATGCGAATTAAAGATATGGATTAGATTAATTAATTTTGGAATTAATTAAGGGGTTTAATATGTGGACAATTTTTTGAATTAGCAATGAGGAAGAGACGATGAATTAATTGATAGATTAATTAACATGATATTGGAGTAAGATGATTAATATTTATTAATCCTCCATGATGTTATGATGTTCTATATGTGATAATGTGGTAAATATTGATTATTCTTGATAAATGAGATACATGTGAAATATATGAATTGGTAAATGATAACATGCTCATTCGGCCAACTATTATAAAGGTAAACATGACCATCCAATTATTTATTATTAAATGATGATTTCATACATGGTTATTCATTATGATGTAATGTATTGTTACATAGAATCCCTATCCTGTGATAAAAATAATGGTACAAGATGATTCATTTGTGAAATAAGGATGATAACATATCTATTCAAATTATTTTTTTAAATCAATGGTAACATGGTGATCAAAATGTGTTGATTTACAAAATTTTAAAATGGTAAGTCATTAAGAAATAATAATGGTATCATGTACATACAAATTCTGTTAGTTATTGAATGATAATAGTGTCATTCATTTTAAAAAATAATGGTACTCAATGATGTGTCCTCATATAATAATAATTCTATCTCCCTTATGAGTCGAATCAGGTGATGATATATCCCATTAACTTTAAATACATTGAACTCTAGCACTAGTCAAAGATATTAATAAGATATGATATTACATAAGGAACACTTTAGGCTTTAACGTGAGCTGAATCTATTATTGATGTATGAGTATCTCATAGAACCCTAGAGTTAATGTAGTTAATAAAAGAATAAATCATAATGTGATAACTATTTATTTATGATTTTTACATATTTATTTATACAATTATATACACAATCTGATTGGATTTGTTGTAGATGTCATTGGCGGTGGCCTACTGAGTTGTACTTAACCCCCACTCTGGCTGCCTGATCGGTACCAGAATAATCTTTGGGTTTTCTTAACAGTTTAAGGGAAAATTCCCTCTTCTAGATAGCTATGTTAGGGATGGAGCATGGATGATAGAAATAGATGTGGTTTGGGACTCAGTAGGAATTGTTTGCGCTCTTACATTCACTTCCATTTTTAGACACATTGATACTTACATTTGAATAACATGATTCCCCATTCCTTCAAATATTGTATTATTTATTTTTTTAATCTTGTAACACTATTATAGTTCATTTTTCTATAGGAACCTTCATTTGATTATTTATTTTTTGATGGTATTTTACTATAATAAAAGTGGTTATAGTCTCCCCATTATAAATAATATACCCTCTCTAATACTCAACACACAATAACATATGGGGAGGAACGCTTGAGGACATGTGACACACCGACTCGGGGCACTCGTGTGTCGCACCCAATCCAGGTCATTGAATATATAGAACTATGTATATGTTCTATTGAAAACTCAACATTACAATTCTAAGGAACTATGAGAAATTATTTCAAAAATTTATTCAGATACCCTCTCAATATAAGAATTTATTGGATGTCAAGTTACCCCAAAACCATATCATATAAAAATCCCTTTTGAATAGAAATTATATCTCTTTTGACAAATTTAAAACCCATCATATGTTCATTATTTATATCACACATATACACAATCCTTGGTTAAAATAGAATACAATATATTATAATCCTTCCTATTAAAAAAATAATGGATTTTTTTTAATGAATTTTTATATACTGATAAAATAACATCGAATATAACTAGTGGAAGAATAAAATGACTTTCTAGAATCACATTTCAAAAATAACAGTTAGATAATAATCATATAGAAATGATGAAATCATTATAAGATAATTATTTTTACCTCTAACACAAAATTTTTTTGTTGAGGTTGTACTATTATACCATTAGTAATGTGATTACATCTAGAGTTATAGGTAGATATAGATTCTAATAAGATTAATGTATTTATTGAGTAGGTGTTATGTGTCCGCACCAACATGTTATTATCTTATACTTTATAGAAAATTGTGATAAAATGACATTTCCCTTTTTCTATGGGTTTTTCTGCCAATCATCATCATTTACTACTAGATTATTCCACACCTTAGTACATTATCCAAGCACCTTAAATTTATAAAAATTTATTTTGTGTGGCACATTTTGTTGTTATTTCATTATATTAGGATTAATGACTAACATCACCCCATTACAATTATTTTATTTCATGATGAACATACCTTTCACACATGAAACATTTACAAATTACCATTAACCATTTTCTCCATGTTTTCTTATACATTTTTATCATAATTGAATCATATTTTTATTTTATCCAGGGTTTTAAAAATTTCCTTGTATTTCCATTTTCCATTTATTTTCAAAACCATGAAATTGATTGGTAAATTCATTCTTAATATCCACCTTGATAGAATATAAAATTATTTGTTCATAGCTAATAAAGTACATTATAAACAATTCACCTAACATTTATTGTTTTATCCAAACAAATAATCGATCAAACATACTTTCAAGTATGATGATAACAACACAAGAATACCTCACAAGACATTTAAAATTTCCCTCATTGGTACCAAGGGATTCATATTCCTTATATTTTAAATCATGGCATAATTTTACATTATTTATAAATAATAAGAGTAAAATAGTTTTTAATAAACATTATCTTAAACCCATCCCACTCCATATAGTAAAATTCAGTATGTTTCATTGTGTTCCTGATAATAAAATATCCCTAATATTATGAAAAAAATATCCTTTAAAAGAACCATGTAAATTAATAAATAAATATACAAAAGAATTATTTTTTATAGTGGCGATGAATTTCTTTATTTTTATATGAGTTAAAATACTAAATTATTTTCAAATTTTAGTAAAATGTAAATAGATCCTCATTTGGAAAATGATAACAAGATTCCTAAAATATGAATAAATTTTTTTGGTGTATATTTACTTAAAAAATAATTTTATAAAATATAAAAAAAATTTCATTTTTAGAAAACATGGATGTGGATGAAAAAAATTCTAATGAAAGGGGAAATAAAGTAGATTACCATTAAAAAAAATTTAGTGTCAAGTGTGCGTTATTTGAGAAAAATGAAATGTTAAAAAGTATAAAATATATATATATATTATAATAATAAAATTAATTTGTATATTTATTGGTAGATCAATATATTTAATTATTCTAACATAACAACAAATAATAATGATAAATAATGAAATCGAAACATCAAACTATTAACAACTTATTAGACTTCATGTGTATGATTTCAAAACTCCTGAATCATAAATGCCATTTTATTTTACATCATATTATAGATAAATACTCATATATATAACCATATAATATTTATTATGAAACTTTTATCATGTGATTATCCAAAATTATTTATTAAAATCACTATTTCGGGTGATAATTCCATCATTGGAAATGTATGTTTTGGTTTGTCAATTTCATTCATTATAATTATATAATACATAAATTTTATGTATAATTTTAAACATTTAATATATATAATTTAAATTTTTTACATATTTTTCTATACATAAATACTATTATGAGTAGGTAAATGGATTAAACTAATTTTGGAGATGGTATGTCGTACATAACCATGTATACTATTTTAATTTTTTAATGGATGGAATGAATGAATGGTTAATATTATATAACCACTATTGGATTGTAATTATATCTTATATATCATATATATTTATTAATATTGTCAAAAATACCATCCATTTAAAATACAAATATGAAACAAATTACATTGTTTTGTGGAGGTGTTAGTCCACACATACACATGAGTTTCTTGATTTTTTCTTAATTGATTGGATTGTAAGAAAGTTAACAGGATAATTAAATTCATTAAGATTTAGTCAATCATAATTATAATATAGAAATAATAAACCCATTATAATACCAATCCATAAATGATAGTGATGATTAATTAATTGTATGACTACATGTAAGGGTTGAGCTATACACACATATGATTAAAACAATGAATTCCCATTTGATGGGAAAATACGGTATATAATGGGTTTTCATATTCATATTTTTTTCGTTTTGGTTATTATAAATGTTATATTATTTTTAATTATATATATTATTAAGATTTTAAATAAAATTTGAAAAGAGTGTGACAGGTTAATCTGATTACCAATACATTTAAATGATTACATTAGATCTCTTCTGGAGGGAACTTTTTTTAGTTTTATGGGATAAAATAACCTATTAAATCTACATATTTAACTGTAAAATTGAAATTTTTATTTTTTCAAATATTTTTAAGTCTCAAAGTGGTGAAAATAATTGAGGGGAGGACATCCCTTTTATAGTTGAGGGGAGGAGTACTCCTGGAGTTTCTTTAAATATTACAATAATATAAATTGATATTGATATCAAAATGGATAAAAAATGATATTTTTCAAAAATAATATTAGTATGATTTGAAAATAACTTTATATTAATATGTGGAAAATTTTGGATCATATTTTGACATTTATCCATTATTCTTAACCACATTAACCAATTTTTAAAACTACCATAATATCAATGTTTTCTAAAATTTAGGGTATCAAATATATCTTAAAAATGAAAAATGAACCACAAATAGACCATGGATAATGTCTATAGTCATATCCCAATCATTTTTTCAAATATAATATTCTTACAAATTTATATTATTTAATAAAATAATATTTATTATAAAACATCATTATTTTCATTTTCAAGACTATTCATTTAATTTATTATTAAATACATCAACATGAAGGGTGTGTTGAATATTTTTCTTTCACATATCCTTAATATTTAAAATAGATCTATAAAATTTTTGGGTCATATTAATGTATTTTAAATATATTTATTTTTAAAACATTTATTAATTTTTTTAATATATGGTGAAATACTGCATCGATTTTCCATATAAATTATTTTCATTAAATAATCACAAAAATGTATAAATAAGATAACATAAAGAAATTTATATCTTTAATCCAAAAATTATTTTCAAATTCATTTATAGATTTTTTTTAGTTTCAATGTTGATAGAAAACTAATATAAAAAAAGAATGAAACATTTTATGTTTCTCTCAATTAAATATTATACTGTCTAATTTCATAGATAAAAATTTGTTAAAATAAAAAAGATAAATACACACATGGTAATTGTTGAATTCAATTAATAAAACAACAATTAGCATGACATATTATTTCCCAGTATCTTTTTCTTGTCATATATTAACTTAATTTATCTTTTATCGAGATGATAAATTTCACTACGGTTATAATTCATTTGGAAGAAAATTAATGGGGTATATTTTCCAATTTTGATCATCTTGAATATAAATATGAAATGCATTTTATATAAATCATTGCCTATATATTTTATTTAGTAATATTAATTACAATTTGGAAACTTATATTAAAACAATATTTATGAAAAGAAATTAATAAGAATAAAACTGGATTTATAATAATCCAATCAATTTAAAAATATTAGGCGAACAATAGCTCCAAACTATCACTGATATATCTGATGCAATAAAAAAAAATTACATTTGATGATTTGATATCAATGAAGCTGATCTAGTTTTTTATGTAAATACATACAATGTTTTAAGGAATTATTATATCACTTATATCCCCAGTGAGTTTTTATGTGAAGAGTTTTATAGAAGTATGAAATATTCTTCCCTTAAAACACTCATTAATTTGATTGGTAAATTTTTAAAATAGTCCTCTATTTTCATATTTTATAATTTTTCATCATTATCATCCATATGAATCCCTTATTGACATTATTCATTTAACATATTTCGTGATAACATTGGTAAAATTAATACTAATAAGGGTGATATCAAATTCTAAATAAGGGTAGACAAGATCATTAACAATTGAATGTCAGCACTAAGAAAAAGAAGAGACTAAGAGTATAGTGACAAAATAAAAGTGCCTGATAATGACATAATAGAACTCAAAAACATTAAACCTGGATAGAAAACAAATGACATAAAATAATGCTTTATCAATAGAATTTGTAATTAAAACCAATAGTCACGATCTATGTGATATCAATCATTATCCAAAGAAATATTTATAACCCCCAAAAACCATAATAAAAAAAGTATCAATATGGAAACATTACCTTTATTACCAATTTATAGACATATCAAACATAACTACAGTCTAGGTAAATCAATATTGGGAACCCTCTGTACCACACATCGTCCATCTAATGAAAAAGGACATTACACAATCCATTGAATAGTAATCAAGGCACACCGATCATATATGTTATATCTGTCACTCCTAATTATATCTGGGAACACAAATAATATAAGTAATACTCACCTTACATGAATTAATATATGAGTTATCATATAAATTGATGTATTTATATCACCATTTACCACCAAAAATGTCAATTTACTATTCATAATGTAACATTTTGTGTCATTCATTTTCTAATCTAACAATAATCATTAACCATTCACTATTTTATTATTCCATAAAAAAAAGGGTTCCATGTCACCATGATAATACATTATGATAATTAATAAAAATGTCATAATAAATAATATCATGGGTGGTGTGAATGAATAATTAAGATATGATTACACTAATAAATTTAAATAAAGTCAAAATATCATTAATAACCGATTAATGAAAATTTCATTTTCAATTTTAAAATAGCTTTTAAAAACTAAATATTACCAAAATATTTTTAAAAAAAATTCAATGAAGAAAAACATGGAATTATATAATGTAATATTAAAAAATTGTCATTCTAGTGGAAAAATAAATACATGGTGTAACAATTTGAAATTGACATTCTTTTTAGTCATTTTCTAAAAGTAGTAAAAATTGAATAATTTGAAAAATGTTATGAACATTCATTTGAGAATAATTTAAAATAAGGTAAAATATTACGATAAATGTCATTGACGAATAATATATATTTATAAATGAACAATTTTGAAATTATTATTGAAAACATTTTATAGAAATGAAAGATTATGGATCAAAAAAATGATACAAGATTAGTATCAGTAACCTATATCTTTATTTGAATATATTTATTAAATTATAGATGATATATAAACATAAAATTTAAAAACCATTAAATACCAATTGAGAATAAATTATATATATTTTATGTATATAATATCATATAATCTCATCAAAAATAACTTTCATTATAAAGAAACCAAAGAGAAATGATTTTTTAACATAAAACATTTTCCACTTTAGTAACTCCTTAGTCACAATCACCCTAAAATATGAACATCATATGAAACCATAAATTTAATGAAAATAAGGATATTAATGATATAACATGCATGATGGATAAAAAATATACCTAAAAATGAATATAGTTTCATATTATTAAGGAATTTTTCAAAGAAATATATTTTGAGACGAACAACCATAACAAAAATAATTTCATTCAATTTGTGAATTATTCAATTAATAGTTAATTTGTATAAAATTTAAATCCACATAACATATATGGAAATAAATCAAAATATAATAATAATTAATTAAATACATAATCATAGTATATCGAATAAAATGAATATGTTATATAACCAATGATATTAAACTGTGTGATAGAATTTTTTCACACTTGGTACATTTCATTTAATATCTATTTTGATGAAATAATTAATCTTTTAATATAAAAATACAATTTTGACTGAATTATTCACGATATTAAATATGAACGTGATAGTATATGAACCATATAAATGAAATTGTGTATATACTAACCAACATAAGCCTCTATGAAAGTAAATTGAGATGAACTCCCTCACACATTTATTAAACTATAGATATAAACCTTATGAAAGTGAGAACCTCATATTGATTACTAAATCAAAATAATATTAATAAAATGATATTTAAAATATACACATTGTAAGAATATAAAAAAAATAAAATTTAGGCATAAATATGACATTTGTCTCCATGAAATAAAAAAAGATAGATTACATACCCTTAAATCTTGTCCAAAGAATCTTTGTATGTCCTTTAACTCGACTATAATTAACTTATGAAAATTAAATATTTTCACTATAAAAAATCTATGTTTAATACCTTATAATTTAATAATTACTTTTTAATTACATATTTAAATACCAAATCTGTTAATTCCATATTGGGTTTTTTGAGGACGTTTGGTTCATTGTTTCAAAATAAATTTGGCTTGTTTAACATAGTCATAGTGTTCATTTTTTTCACCATATCTAAAATAATCATTAAATAATTATGATATTTGTAAATAAATTAAAATTTTAATACCAATAATGTAATATGGTTTTCAAAAATGAGCTAAGTTATAATCTGGACATGGTTGGCCATACGAGCACATGAGTAATATTTCCACTTGTGAATGATCATTATGAAAAGAAGGTAAGTAAAATTTAATTGTTAAATAATGATAATAATATCAAAATAACATATTTTTTGATTATTTATTCATATATAAGTAATAAATGTCATGTGCGGTTTATAAAATATTCATATCTCTTTGTGGAGAAGGTAGTCCACACATATGAAAAAATAGATGTAATTTTTCATTCAGTAGAATTGTAAAAGTAAATATATTATATTATGTTTTCTAAATTAATAATTTTTCATTTTTATCAAAAATATTTCATATTTGTCTCGTATATTCATTAATTGTTTCTATATTTCATTCCAATTATAAAATTAGTGAATGATAAATCACATGGCTTCACGAGGTAGTAGTCCACCACACACACAAGTGATGTTATATTATCTCCCATGGAAAGGAATATTAGAATTTACATGTCATATGATAATAACATAAGTATAATTATATTAAAATTATATTATATATATAACCCATAATTATTACATGTTTTGACAACTCACGATAATAAACAAATTATATCAGTTCATGAGGTGGTTGTCTGTCATTCATACGAATGAAAGATTTGTTTCCCATTTTCTAGAATATGATATGTATTTAGTTTATTCAGTTGAAATAATAATAAATAAATATATGGGATTCATAGGGTTATTATAACATCTTAATTGAATACTATGTTAAAGAGGGTGAATACTATAAATAACAAAAAAATTTGGTTATGAATGACACCTCTTATTCAGAAATCCTCTTTCTCAAATACCCAAAATGATTATTAAGGGGAATTTATAATCAATATAATAGATATAGGTAATGGGGTGCCAATTATTTATGATATTTCGGGATAATGTTTATAAACCAATTTTTTTATGATTGAATGGGAAATGATTTGGGTGCCCTTTTATAAGTGTGGGGAGTGGCACAATTAATATTTTGGAAAAAATGGTGTAATAGTGTTTTTCTCTTTCCAAAATCTAACCAATTAACCATTATTGATATTTAAAAATTATAATATTGATATATATCCATTAAATATATTTTATACATGGTTTGAGGTTATTTTAACCCATATCCTTTTAGTTTATCCCTTGTAACTCTGTTTAATCCTTTACCAATGAAAATGATTTTTACTCTTTTCAAATGCCATTATGTCTAAATATTATGTATTAATTTTATTATAATATAAATTTTTATGATTCCAAATAAATAATACATTTTTCAAAAATAAATTATGATATTTATAAGATACCTATTTAAATATAAACCTCCAGATGCAATGAGAAATCTCTTTTTCAATAACTGTATTATTCGTGCTATAATTGATTTTATATAAAATATATGACTTGTAATAGTAATTATTTGAATAAAAAATATATTTTTAGATATAGATTCAATAAAAGTATTTTTATTAATTAGTAATTAGGTATTTTAATTAATTAAAACTAAAAATCATATTCACATTATAATCGTTTTTAGAAAAATCTATTATTAAATTCTAAAAATAGACTTCTAATAAAATCCAATAAAAAGATAATTAAAATTATATTTGGTGGATTAAATATAACTGAATAATTCATAAGTTACATTAAATAAAATTTAAAACATAATGGGGATTTTAAATCACTTAATTTTAAGAAAAATCTGTATTTCACAACATTCAGTAAGAAATCAATAATTTTTTAATAAATCTTGAAATTTCACCCAAAATTTATATTGATATTACTATATCAAAATTGAATTTTATTTTATGAAAAAATTTAAAATTTATATAAATTAATAATAATATTATCACATAAAACAATTCATTTTTAGGAAGCATATTATTTATGATAACATACTTTATAAAAAATTAATAGATTATTTACTAATAATGTATAAATAAATAAATATTATTATAAATTTTTTCTATATATTTCATAAATTTTTTAATACTCTTCTTAACCGCCACATTAAGGTTTACATTTTTATGATAGTGTTTAAAAAAATATTAATTCTCAGTTTAGTTTATATTTCTGTTACGTATCTTATATGCTATCATGAATTTATTTCTTTCTAAAAAACTAAATGGGTGTTTCATTCTCCCCCATTAATATATGTTCTCTACATTATTTAATCTTTTTCATATTAATTAATGGTTTTATATTTTGGGTAAAAGTTTTCATAGAACCACATCATAAAAATGGTAAATAATGATTTCTCATAAAATATATGAATGGAAATTACGATGGGCATTACATAATTAGGTTTCCACCTAATAAAATATTTATAAAAATTGAGATATATTTTAGGAATAAAAATATAAATAATTGGGGATAATTATAGGGATCATGAATAATAATATATTAAATGATCCGTAAAAATTCAAGGACCTCAAATTCATAAATCTATGATGAGTTAAATGACCATGGATTAGTCAGATATTAAGTTTAGAGAATACTTTTATGTAAGATAATTTTCCTATATATGATTAATTATTTTAGCATATATATTTAAATAATAATTAAATACTCTTTCAGGATATTTTTAATCTCATCCATTAATTAATTTCCACTATAATATTATATTTTTCTCCAATCAAAGACTATTCATGATAAATTTTTCAAGCCCAGAGCAGTAAAATTAACTATTAATGGATTAAATGGTCATAATATGGATAAAAATATATTTGTAATTTACATAGTCATTAAAAAAATCCAAAATTATTATAACATGTTATTGTAATTAAAAAATTGAATAACCCATCATATGATGAAATCATAGATTAACATCCAAAATTAACTACTAATAACAGATGTTAAAACTAAATGATTTCATATATATATTTTATGTTATCCCAAATAACCTCAATAACATCAAACCGAATGAGTTCTACATCCTAAAATGTTATCAAATACTTATCATCTTATAATCCGAAAACATAGTGATATTCTTTTGAAGTAAAATTTATCACTTAGTCACAAAATTACATTTCCATCACATGGTTATCTATATTATAAATCTTTTATTATAAAATTACATAAATATAATAAATCATATTAACCATAGTGGTTATAAATAATATTAAAACTATTTTTCAGAAAATATAAATTAAAACTTCACTTTAAACAAAATATTTACACATACATCAACCTAATAAAACAACTTCTAAAGTGTAATTAGTCATTTTTTGATCTATTCATACAAAACGTTGAAATGGATATCCATTACATTAAACATATAATCACATTTAATATATAATGTATTGAGTGTATCCAAAACTCTAAATATTTACTCACACAAAAACATACTAATTTTTAATGGTATTTAAACTGTCACCTGGTTTAAATTATCAAATCCATGAACCAGAAATCCCAAAACATGTGATAATATCCAAAACATTACATTTCTAAATTTGATACTGATGAGGGTGGCCTAATTTCTGATATCCAAAACATAAAAAATCTAAATAAAATATTTGATAAATTATATACAAAAATGATTTTTTAGTATTGAGTTAGAAATAAACATGGGATACTCTTATACAGACAACACTAATGACAAGAAAAAATAATTATCCTAAAATATAAATCTTCTCATATTTCATTTAATGTCACCATGATCGTCCCGATGTAAACCTTATAGAAATAATTCATTTATAATCATTAATGAAAATATGCAGAAAACATGATGGTGTATTGGGGCATTATCTTCATAGAAAATTTTAAACATATTTCAAAAATAACTGGAGCCTACTTGAATCTATAAGATAAAACCTATTGTAACTCCCACATTCTTTCCTATAATTATAAGTATCATTGAACAATTAATTGGTGAATTATGTAGTCACTTATATAAAATATGTTGTATTGGGATCACACTATTCTATCATGGTGGACACATCATATAAGCTATTTATATCTCACCTCACGCTATATAAGGTCACATATAATATATTTTTTATTATTCTAAACCATGATAATAAATAATTTTCATGTACAACCCATGAATAAAACATTTATAATAAATTATTTTTTGAAACAAACATAATAATTGGTCATTTATTTATTGATTCACCTATGGAAATGTAATTGTTTCCATATCAATTTTATAATATATACATAAATAGGAAAATTATGGTATATATTACATAGATCCCAATATTAATTTATATAAAATTATTTGTAGTATTAATTGATTAATGGGAATACAATTAAATGATCATTAAAACATTTCATGAGTGAAATAAATTTTCACTTAGAAAAAAAACTTTTAAAAATAATAAATTCACAAAGTATTTTGAAAATAATTTCAATTGAATGTAATCATTGAAAAATATAATGGAATTGTGAATGGAAATAATATTCTTTCCTATTGGAAAATATATATTATTTTAATGTTAAAAAAATTCATTTCAAAATTTTAATGGGATTCAATGTTGACCCTTAGAGAAGACATTATGTAATGTATTTTTATAAACTCATATGATAATGTAACAAATCATTAAAAATAGATATATTACATAATTTATGTTTATGAGTGAACACTGTTGAAAGCTCTCTTTGAATAATTCATATAGAATTCTATGATTATGAAACTAAAATATTGATTCATTATTAGTATCAATTATACATATAATTCATTATATTTCATCCATAAGTAATGAAAGATATTATGATTAAACATGTAGAACACATTAAAACCTAGAGGATATAAAGTCATATGATTTTTAAAAAAATAATTTAATATTATTTTCTCCAAAATAACATTCAATATAAACAATCCCGAAATTTAATGAGTTTGTAACATAACTATTGTTTCACTTTTGTTACACATAAATAATAAGACCCCTGAATAAATAACATTAAATAAAACAAGAAATATCATTATCATGATTATATTGATGATTTAACATGTTAAAAAATCTATATATACATCTCAAAAATTAATATTGTTTCATCTTATAAAGATATATCTCAAAGAAAGTGAACATTGGAAAAATAACCCAAAGCAGGATTACAATATTTAATTTCACAATTACGAAATTGATGGATTTTTAAGATTAAATGTAAATAAAAATGAATATATATATATATAATGTAAATTAATTGAACATTTAATATTAATATATAAAGTATAATAATGAAATAATATAACCCAATTAAATAAAATTGAGATATGTAAATATTTATAGCTTCGTATCATTCATGTGAAATCCCATTTGATAAAATAATTCAAATCTAAACATAAAATGACATGATGTATGAATTATTCATGATATTAACTATAAATTTAGTATTATATAAACAATATAAATTAAATTAGATCTATAATAATAAAATATTTCCAAGTGAATGTGAATTGTGGAAAAATCACACACATCGTTAATAATATTTTGATCAAAACATCCAAAATGTTGTAAACTCATGTCAAATCATAAATGA
The DNA here is from genome assembly GCA_963277665.1 of Viscum album. Lineage (NCBI taxonomy): Eukaryota > Viridiplantae > Streptophyta > Magnoliopsida > Santalales > Viscaceae > Viscum > Viscum album. Next base: position 1,433,881,538 of record OY728163.1, read on the forward strand.
AAAAATATTTAATTAAAATATAAATAATATACATTAATGTAATGAATTTAAACCACACAAAAAATTAGTGAATATGGCATATGCCTCCCAGAAAATAATGTAAGATGTGAAACCCATACCATCTGTCTAAAGCAACCATGTGTATCCATTAACTTCATTATAATACCTAATATCTATTATATTATTTATTAAGAAACTTTTTTATGTTTAATATGTTATTAATGGATATTTTATTTTTTTTTTTGTTCAATGAAATAATTATATACATAATTCACTATGTCCATGTCAGGTGTTTTGTTGACATTATGTTCTCTGATTCAGAACAACTTCAGTTTGTTGAAATTTTTAAAAATGTAATTATGTCACTAGTAATAGATAAATAATCCAGAATTATTTTTCATAATTATGTGAAAATGTTAATTTAAAAACCAATGATAGATAATAGTTAGGAAAAATGAACTATATTATAACAACGGAGATGGTATGTCATACATATACCAGAATAAAAATTAAATTACTAAATAATCATTATTTAAAGAATTAATGAAATACATTATCTTAATGTAATTATAATAATATCATATATACAATATTATTTCATTATATATACATATATATACCATCCATGTGATTTCTTCTGGTGAAAAGAAACATATTACTTCTTATAAGATGTCGTACACATATATTAATGAACGATATTATCATTTTATAGTGAGTGGGAAGGTAAAAGTAAATGGTATATATTATCATTTCATAATTATAAATATTTCATTAATTTCATAATAATTTTAGAAATATATAATACTTTCATCAATAGCATCCTTATTTCCTTCCATGTAAATCTATATTGAAAGATGAATCAAATTGATTAGTGAGGCGGTAGTCCGTCACACACCCAAGAGATGATATCTTATCCCCCACACAATACAATGTAAGAAGTTATATGTGATATCAAAATTTAATAATTATAATTATGTTATTAATATCATATTTATACTATAATTCCGTCATATTTACATGTTCTGAGAGGTGAGGATGAAAAAGTATTCCGTCATATCCTGAGCTGGTAGTATGTTGGACACAATAATGATAGTTTCCTCACACAATTGATGGAAAAATATATTTATTTAACTTATTTTATTAATATATTAAATTATTTATGTATGTTATAATATAGTATTTTTATATCATAATAATTGAATAATATTTTTAAGATGTGTTCGAAGAGATAAAATAATGATGGTCAGTTAAGAACCATATATTTTTTTCAAACTACCCATTTATGTAATCACAATAAGTATTATTATGATGGATTAGTGATCAAACTAATAGATCTACAACATGGGGGAAGAATTATAGATGATTTTATTTTTCAAATTTTAGAACCAAAATTCCTTGAATTTTTAAAGAGGGGTATATAGATGGTGTCCTTTTATATGTGAGGTTAGTGGCAAACTTGAAATTTATGAATAGAAAAATGTGTACACATATTACTCAAAAGATAGAATCATAAAAAATATACAATTATCAATATTTGGAAACTATTATTTATAAATTCATCTATCTAATATATTTTGGAAATATTTTCATTCTTTTTATCCCATATAATTTTAGATTAATCCCCCAAAAAATCCCCTCATACCTTAGAAGTGGTAAAATAATTTTCTATTTTCACTATTAATAATGAAAAGGTAGTATTTTGAAAATTCTATTTATTAAAAATTAAAATAAATCTAAATATATAATCTATTTAATAAAATTCAATTATTAAAAGAGCTAAACAAAATTGTTTGAAATTAAACCTCATGATGGGATGAAAAAGCATGGTTTGAAGGATTTTATTTTTATAGAAAATGGTGATTTTATATTAACTCTAAGACTTTTAAAAAACATTATAAGGAATAGAATTAATTTTTCAATAGACATACTATATAAATTTATTTTATGTAATATCATATTAGTTTTTTTTTCAAAGTAATTAAAATGGGGAAACATTATGCACTTTAAAATTGTTTTTCTAAAAATCACATTTTTATCAAAAAGAAAATAAATATATAATAAAATACATTATAAAGATGATTAAAAAGTTATTAAGTGGATTAAATATAAATATAAAATTATTATTATTCTTCAATCCATATTTCAAAAGTTATTGATATTTTAAATTAATTATTTTGATAAAATGAAATGATAATTTTCAAAAAAAAAATTAAACTATTCTCATAAAAATAATCAATTTTAGACAAATAATAAAATTTAATAATATTTTAATATTGATATGATTATTTCAAAAATAATATTAAATATATGAATTATAATATATAAAATCACTATAAATTAATTATAATATATTCTCATAAAATCATAAAAACACATTTTTGAACAAAAAATATTTTCCATGAGTACAATTTATTTACTAAAAATGTACTGATTATTTTTTAAGAATTTATAATTAAATATATATTTATGTGAACAATTATGTATATATTTGATAAATTATTTAATAGTATTGATATTAGTTAATTTAATGGCTTGGATATACTGGTTATTATTAATATAATATAATATCATTATTCGTCTATGTTTAGTGTTGTGCGTCTTATATTCTATTAAGAATAGAATCCATTTTTAAAATCCCATTGTGTAACATGATGATTTGTAAATAATTTTATTGAATATTATATATATTCTTTTTACTGAATTTATTCTCGTATATTGACAAATTTAATTTATTTGGATAGAAATAAATTGTCTATATAAAAACGTATTTCTAAAAAATAGCATCATTGTCCTGAAATGATTTTCATTTTCATAGCTATGTAACTAATAACTATTGAATTAATTTTATTCATTTTAAAGCCATACATTTTCATAATTTCGTTAGACCTAATCATGGCCATCAATATAATATCTATGTGATAATAATATTTTAATAGTATATCACTGATTTCCAAAACTCATTGTTTAATGCAAGGTAGGCTATAGAAAAAAATTATATTTATTTGAAGGAAATATCAAAATATCTCAAAGTTTTAGAATAACAAATGGTGATATTGAATTATATCTACGTTTATTAAAATGGTATATCAATAAACGATCATAAGAAAACATACCCTACACTAAAATATGAAACATGATGTGAACTTTTGGTGTCAGTTTATGAAATCACCGCTTTTTTTTATTTTATTACAAACTCAAAACTTCTCTTCCAACCCCTCGATGCTTCTACCAAGACCCCCTAAATCCATAGGAAGCCCCCTCGCCACTGATCCCAGCTATTTCCTCTAATCCTATCTCTTTCCGCAAATCAAATCTCTCACCACCAATGCCAACTTTCGCAACCTATAGTGGCACACTGCTATAGGCCCAACCATTTATGTCCTCTCCTATGGTTCACCCCTACCCCACCCCAAATCACCTCAGACTACCCCTGACTAAATGAAGGCCTACCAGACTCCCCGAATCCTCACGTCCAATGCCGAACCAATGTGTGGTCATTTATGAGGGAGATTACTTTCACGATGTTGCATTTTTTTCTACATCTTGGAGTTATTTTTTTCTAAGAAAGTATTTAATTTTGAAATTATAATCATGTCATTACTTTAAAAATCCTATTTTTAAGAAATCAAATGTTTTTTATATGTACCAAGGGGTTATTTAAAATATTTCTTGGTGTAATGAGTTTGGTGTAAATTGGATTTCACATGAATACCACGTTTTGATTTCTTAATTGTAATGTTTTATTATGATAATATTATTGTGAAATCTCTTATTTCTGTTTGAAATGGATATCATTTTTTGATATGGGTATTGTCCTGACTATGATTTTTAATGTGTGAAAAATATGTTTTAAATAGAATTTGATATGTTATTGACGTTTTTACAAATAAATTTTTTAAAAAAATTAGATTTAATGTATTTAAAATACGTATTTTAAATGTTCAAATGGTTTAAAACATCTAAATTGAACTGTTGGTATGTTTTAAATAGTTTGATGGATGTGGTAGTCCCTTTTTCATTTTTTTACATTCAATGATAATGAACCTTGTTGAAGTATTTCTGTGTAACAAAATAAAATAAATGGTTTATGTTTTAGACCTATTAAAAGGATTCATGTTGTGTTCATGTGATTTTATATGGAAATAAAGGTTATTGGAAATGATTTGTTTTTTTAAAGAAGATAATGCTTGTGAGATGGTGACAATGAAATGTTTTAAAATATTTTGTGATTTCCATAATTTTCTATATTGTGTTTGGTTATTATTTAATGAAAAGGTAAAATGTTTTTTCATTCCAAAAAATGTTTTGGCATCTATGTTATTTTTAAAACATTGGTTTGTAATGGTGTATTTGGAAGGAAAACATTGATTCCCCCATTATTTTTTACCACTTCTGTGGGTTTGTGATAAATATGTTATTTTTGTTTCTCCCAAAGCATGAGAATGTAATATTTATTTATTTAGTGTATATTATGTATGTATGGGGTACTATATCATTGGGTGTTAGGGTTTAGTGTAGTTATGGTTATTCCTCAGGTTTTAATCTTGTCTCATTTTAACGATGCCTCCGTTCCACTATCATTCATGGGAAACCAATTACTAATTGGATGCCATAACTTACTTCTCTAGTGGGTTCACATACTCCAAGGTTCCAACAAGTCATTATAGGAACATGGTTTTTGTGGGGGGGGGGGTTAATCTGTTGGATTGTGTGGGAAACTGGGTTTTTAGTTATATATGTACCATAAGCTGATAGATAGATAGTTTTGGTGGTTATTACCATATATTATTAACATAAAATCAAATTATTATTCCCATGTTAGATCCCAGGAAACATTCAATTATATGGTTACTTAGTCATTTATGTGAGATTAATCTTGTGTTATGTTATATCATTTCCCCACATTTCTTCATTATTAAGTATTTCTTGTTTATATTGTATTATATGGTTATATAGAAATTTTGGGGACTTTTACCTGGATATATATTATATCATTTCAGCTAATTTACTCATTATGGAATCTTTCTTGTTTATATAATATTTTTATATTCCTTACGTAACTGTGTTTCTTACCACTACACGATATTTATAAATTTTTTCTTACCTTTACAAATGTAACTTTATAACCTTATGGATGATTTTTATTATTGGTGTTACCCTAACCTAGGCTCTAATAACATTTACACATGTATTCCATACCTTTAAAGAAGTTATTCTTACCATTAAACAAGTTTTTCTTACCTTTACACAAGTGTTTCTTACCTCTATGCAACTGCTAAGCTACCCTTATGATGTATAAAAATAATATATTTTAACCTTTTGTAGTGAAAAATCTACCTTTAAATAGTTTTTGGAATTTATTTTTTTCCATTATGAGTGATTTAGAAAATGTTTGTTACCCATATGTAAATTATTAGTGTCTTTATACTACTTTTCTAGTTACATTTACTGGACCAACTTAAGTAAAAGGTTACCGTTACAAATCATTACTAGTTACCCTTTTGTAATACATTTAATCTGTTTTTACCATTGCATAGAATTATAATTTTACTATATAAAACATGTGTAAAATGAAACTTATCATTAAGAAATATGTATATTTTATAGGAAAACATTACATTAATAGTAAAAATTATGAGGTAACATTATGCTGCCTGTACAAAAATTATTTTACCCATACATACGCTATAAAGGTATAAAATTTCCATATTATATTTATGTAGTTGTGTCTATAATATTTTTTAATGGTATAAATATTATGTCTTTGGAAAATGATACCATGAATTAAATACAATGATTATTTTTTAATTTGAGTGTGATACTTTAAATAGAAATATGATACTATTTTAATTTCTAACTTTTTGGTCTTAAATGTACAATGAAGATTAAGTAAATACCCATTTGTAAAATATTCAATGGATTTATAAATAATGTTTTCCATTTTTTTATAAATAGAAGCTAATGAAAGAAGTGGACAAATTAAAAAAAAGACATTTACAACATCATGGATTTATTATACTGATTTATTGAGGCATTTTTAGTTACCCAATATTTCCTAGTTTGGTATTTATTAAAGAGGGGTTGATGTTTACTACTCTACACCAGTTTCTTCATCTATATATTCTAATAGTCCAAATTGTTTTTTTAATTTTTATAATTGTTTGTAATTCATATTTCCCAGATTGTTATACATATATTTAAATGGTTGTGTATGGTTAATTATCATATTTATATTTTTTTTCATCTAGTATATATTAATGAATTTGGCTACTTATAAATAGTTATGTGTTTTAATATTTTTACATAACATATATGCACATTGTGATATATATAGATAAGTGGTGGATCACATTATTAGGGCATAGACCTTTGTATGTAAAGGGTTTCATGGAATTTTTACGATTTTTAATTTTAAATTGATCTATTGATTGGAGAATAAGATGTCCATGCCTGAAATATAAATATAAATAATGGTTTAAGAGAGATGATGTTTATGAACACTTGATATTGAATCCATTCACTGATAAATATTTTTTTGATGTTTTAATCTAGAATATAACATTACAGAAAGGTAGAGAACTAATATCAATCCACGGAATGAGATCCCAACGTTGTCAATAATAGAAAATGAAATGAAAAAACATATAAATTATGCACTTAGCATTGAAAGGCACCAACGTCAACATCAAAACTTATCAAAACAACCAGTTGAGGGTTCTATAAATAGAAACATGAAACCTGATATTTTTTAGACTATAAGACAACCAGATCAAGATTATAACATTTCATTAGATCTTCTTCTGGATTCTATAAAGACTAGTGTTAGAGAAACCCACACTAAAAACATAAATGCATTTCATGTTATATTTATTTATGTAAATCAATAGTATAATAGTGGATCATTGAAATATTCAAGACATTAATTTGTGATGAAGATATAGTATATTAAATTATTCTTTGGAATTACAAATAAAGTTATTTATATGATATTTTAATTTGTGCATGATTCTTTTGAGACGCAATGATTACTAAGTGATTTTAAGATATGCAAATATTTTTAAACAAGCATCTTCTAGATTATAAAAAAACAGGCATGTCACGATGATTTTATGATTTATTTGGGAGAGTATTTAAGCGGTCATGATTGAAAAAAATGTTCTTATTCTAGATTAATTCATATGGGTGATGTTAAAATTATAAATTAACATACTACATTGATTTAGAAGAAATGAAACACACCTACAATGATTATTTGTTGCTTTACATTAAATCCTCTAATGCAAATATTATTCAACGCATCGAAAACTGTCGAACACATGACGTGGAATCCTATAGATATTAATAATTCTCGGTTAATTTGATATCCAATTGATTCACTATCATAGATGTAATTTGATTATTTAAATCCATATTTTCCTTCTTATACTCATAATGTTCTATTTGGAATGGCTAATGATGTATTCAACCCATTTGGGTCTTTGAGAACCATCTATAACATTTAGCCTGTTATTTTGTTCCTTTACAACCTGTCTCCAGGGATGTCTATGAAACTAATGTGTTTTATCATTTCTATGATTATTCCAAGAAAACCAATGCATTGAAATTATATTGATGTATACATGCATCCTTTTATTGAAGAATTATAGGAGTTATAGAGCAATGGTGTTGAGATAAATGATGAATCTTTAAGAATAATGTTCAATAGGAAAGATACTCTAATGTGCACCATTAGTGACTTCCAAGGACATGGTAATTTATCTGGGTGAAACACATACCAAGGTTTGGATTTCCTTTCTTGTAACATATATCTATCCGAAACGGCTAACTCATAGTAGATAATTGTTCTTCTTGGGTCCTAGAGGATTCCTCGATGCATCTCAAAGATTTCAGTTGAACAAGTCAAAATTCAATGGTTTCATTGATTGTAGACAACCTATGAAGTTATTAATAGGTTCTGAAAACATGGAATAAATCGGAAATGTTGAAACAAAATTTTGGGAGGTTCTTCATTTGAATGATTGTGGAAATAATTTTAATGTGCAACATCAATTAAAATTAGAACACAATAATATAATAAAAAAAGTAATTTATTCAATATTCTGTATTGGGAATTTAATTTTTTGTGGAATAATCATTATGTTATTCATATTTACAATAATTTTTGTGACAATTTTGTCATCAAATTGATTAATTGTCATGGAAAGTTAGAGGATCATCTCAATGATCGGAAAGATATATAAGTAATGAACATAAATCATGATCTCTTGTTAGAAGAGAATTGAAGGTATACACTAGAAATTTTAATAATGATAAATAGAGATAATAATAAATTCATTTTAATTTTAGAGTATTTGAAGGTATATTATGGGTATTCAAGTAACATATCATCGTGTGTTTACTTTATTAATCCTTGGTTACATATATTGAAATTCTATGATTCTCATATTTTGTTACATCAATTACTTCCATTGTCATTGGTTAAATTATTACATTAAAAGGTTAATACTGTTGTACATAAATTTTTTTCATTTTTAAAACTAATATGGGAAAAAAATACATACATATTCACTTGGAAACCATTAGGATGGATTTTTTATTACACATTGTGTAGGGGTGATGGTCTTTCCTCCTCTTTTTTTATTGTAATGACGTATTTAAAAATGCATGTGGTTGAGGAAGCTAAATTAGAAGGTATTTAACATTATTAATGGATGTATCCTCCTTATTGGTACATTATTTATTTGTTTTTAGTTTCATTAAAAAATTCTTGTTGCTTTATAAATTAATAAGTATGTTTTTTTATTTTATTTAACAGATATCTTGGGCATTTGAAATATTATGTGTAAAATAATGGTCAACATGAAGGCTCTATTTCTGAAGGATATTTAACATAGGAGTGAATTAAATTTTGTTCTAGATACGTGGATAAAATTTAGAAATGATTCAATTGAGTAGGAAATGTTGGAGAAAAATCAAATTAATCTGAGAGACAAGGGACATAAAAAATATTTCATTCTATTGGAATATATATTGGGAGGAGCTCAAATGTAACATTGTTAGAAATGGAATTATTATGGGCACATAGATATGTGCTTCTAAATAGTGAAATTTATGTTCCATATAATGAAGTGTGGAGGATAGAATCAGAGAGACGAATGAGAGTACAAACACTAAAAGAGAGTGATATAACAAAATATGTCAATGAATAGATTTTGGAATGGATTATACAATGTGTAGGATCATAAATATATCCATCAATATAGATATTAGGTTTACACACATATTATTTTAAATATAATAATGTATATAAATTTTCTCATATCATAAATACTCATAGTTGAGCACTCATGGAAAAATATTTGATGTTTCTTTCTCTAGGACCTCTAAACCAAGATTCAATGTACAAAGCATAAAAATGTATGACATTAGATTTCGTATAGTTGACAATGAAGGGTTTGAAAACACAAAATCATTGAATATTTACATTTTATAAAGTAGAATACTATTTCATGTTGACTGATTTTATGGAATAAAACTATCATGGGTATTTTTAATTTGTTTTATTCAAATTAAATTGGGTGTATATTATCAGGGGTGTTAAAAGTGATTCTTTGCCATTAAATTCTATGAACTTCTCTCGCTTGATGGTTGTTGGTGACTATGAACTACATGATATGTATATCTTATCATCATATGAGAAAATGTTTTATTATGTGAAATTTCTCATAGATTAATGGTGGATTATAGTTTCTCTCATAAAAAAAGAGACTTGGATGATATGGGTAATGAAGTGGATGATTTGACTTCTAAAATTTAATCTCATCAACAATAAGAAGATTAATTATTTTTCCATCCTGATATCAAAAATATTAGTCTAGAAAGAGTGTACGAAGTAGTTGAAGTAATTATGGTGCTATAAATCGACATGGTAGAAGAATAAAATGAGTGTATGGGTAGTTATAAATTCATTTATCAACAACTTATGTCATTTGTGAGGCCATTCATTGTCATTGTTATGTACATTTTATCTGTGTGAATTTGTTATCATTTCTATTTTTTCTGCAAAATTTTTTAAAATATATGTTTTGAACTTAATTTTATTTTATTAAATTATAGAAATAATATGGATGAATCATTTTACTGGTACTATGGGATCAAATTTTTTTCCTATAAGCTGGTCGACATTAGTAATATTTTCATTTCTATAAATTTTTAGTAGAAAATGTTATCTGTTTAATATATTTAATTTTCGAGTTATATTTTTTTAATGTAGTCATAGAATTTTGAAAACCAATCCTCTTGAATAGAAGTGTGGCTAGATGTTCCTAAATAAATTGAGGAGAGTTTTGATAATGATTCTATGAAAGAAGTTTGGTTATGAATTGATTTTTTATTATAATAACATATTATCAGTTTGCACTATGTTAATATATATTTCTTCTAATTTGATTATTATATTATTTAAAGGTAAAAATTAATGAACTATGGAATAAAAATCCCACATAGTCCTACTCATTCTCCTAGGATGACCCAGTAGGTAATGTCTGTGGGGTGGAGCATCCAAGTCGAGTGAGTAGGATTGGTTTGGCAGAATTACCATATAAGGTATTTTGTGTGAACATGGGGTTTTCATGTGATGAATGGTGGTGATAAGGTAAATCCCAAAACATCATAATCATTTTGGTCAAAGTTTTTTTTTGATTTTATGTTTAAATATAAATTTAATAAATTATTTATCTTTCAATATAATGGTATTACTGGTGCCGTTATTCGGAAGTAGATATGGAGATAAAGATGGATATAGAGACAAGTAGATTTAATCATTGGAAAATAATTAGTGGATAGGCTTTATTCATGTTTCTATAAATCCAATGTGGTTTTATATCTTTCATCTTATATTTTAGATGAGATCAGGACAACAGGTGATTTATGTATCTATTTTATAACCATGTTTCCATTTATAGTGTTTCAAAAGGCTATAAAGATTTAAATTTTTTGACCATATTTTATGTTTAGTTTCTTCACACTCATTTTCAGATATGTTTATTTTAATATTATATTCTACAATTTCACAATTTTATTTTTTGGTACCTCACTAATCAAGAAACAATTTATATGGTGGCCCTCTTTGATTCAACCCATAGGCATTGACAGCCAACATTTCATGTCTCGGTAAAAATGAATTTATTTTATAATATTTTAAATGGTTCACTCATTATTATCATAAGATCAAATTTAGGTTAAATTTTAAAGTGTGTTTTTTGTTGTGTTTATTATGGTAAAAAATATTTTTTTATTATATTCATTACTATAACATATTTCTAATAATTGTTGATACATTCTAGATAAATTATTTATTTTGGATTAAATGTATTTCATTAATAATTCATGAAATAATATGAAGAATTATTTTATTTATATAAAATTACTTCTTTTGATTTAGAATTTATGTTTAATTTGATTTAATTAACTAACCAATAAATTCCAAATAGTATATTAAAAATTAAATGTATTTCTTTTACTCAATTACTTTGAATAGTTAGTTAATATGATTCATTATTGTTATGTTAATATAAAATCATGTTACAAGGATCATTATTTATAGGTATATAAAATACTTTTCAAAAAAATCTATTCAACCATGAATTATATTGATGATTTATTTTGAATAAAATGAAGTATTTCAAAAAATAAATATCTTAGGAGTGCGATTTGGATTCTAAAGTTTCTTATTTCATATCAAGAGTTAATTGAAACATATAGTTTAAATGTATATTTAAATCAATGTATGATGTCAATATGACAACATTTGATTAAAGATAATTCAATAATTATATTAAAGACGGTTTATTATGAATATATTCTAGAACACATTAATTTCATTTTATTCCATTTTAAGAATGATGTTTTAATGTCTTTATAGAATTACATGAATTTTATATTTGATATTTTATGGATGATAGATTTGAAATTTATGTATAATGTATGGAGGTGAAGAAAGAAGTAATTCTATTTTAAATATGGGATGAATTAAAAAACAATATTTTATGTTAATAAATGTGATACAAGTATTGTAATTATTTCAAAATATGACATATTGAATATAAATATTTTATGACTTCCCCTATGAAATGTTTAATTTAATTATGTAAAAATATTGTGTTTTATTGATGCCAATTTCCTTGATGATTATGTATTGGCACACTTTATTAATGATATGTTTCCCTTAAACTACATTTTTTTATATTGTGGTTGTTGATTTATTATTATAAGGTAAATTTATGGGAAATGAATTATAATTATATCATTAATGATATATTTATTATAATTTTGATATTATATGATTCATAGATATCATTTGAGAGGATTAATGGATATCTTGTTGAAATATGATCGAGTGGATGGTATTTTGAATGATGATGTGGAAATGAAGTATTATAATGATGGGTTGTTGTAAGGGACATGTTTTGATAATGAATGTGTTTTCTTATATGATATGATAATCTCTATGTAGTTTTATAATTAATGTGATATTTACTATCCTTATTTATTGATATTGGATTATAAGAGTATTCAACTTCAAGTATTAGATATTGAATCAAGGGCACACAAATGAAATTACATTGGTAGATTATATTGAATTATATAAGAAGTATTTTATTTTCCTTGTACAATTTGATGACTATATAATGAAACCTAAAATGGTCTAATAGGTGGCCGGGATTAATTCCATCTCTTATGAGTCATAATGTTTGTGGAAGTGTAGGGTGAAATGACCACTTAGGGTTCAAGAAAGGATCAATGATTTGGGTTGGGTATTTTTACCTATCTTAAAATTAGTGAGTTGATTATTAATATTTTCATTATAAAATAGTAGGGAATCATTTAATCAAATTTCCTTGGGTTTAGTATGTTTCTAGTTCTTTAATGGGTTTTTAGCAATTTTTTTGATTACCTCTATGGAATGGGACATATTTTAGAGGTATACTCAATAGTTGTAATTTTTGTAGATTTTTTCATGATTGGACGATGTGGTATTGAATTTGATCATTTTCATGAGATTGTTTGAGGTGTGTTCATTGTGTTTGAGAGGTATTTCCCCATTGTGGTAAATCGTTAGAAATTAATTATTTTGTATTTTTGTTTATTATGAAGGAATAAAATCATTTTATAGGTAACTAATTATATAGATACTGATATCTCAAGCCTTTATTTTTTGTATTTTGGGTGTTGGGGTCAGGGGAGGAAGTTGGGGGGGAGATTGATGTATAATTTATTGGTTCTAACTGGAATTTTAATTGTGAAATTTTATCATGCCAGGAATGAATCTGTTTATCCATGTCCAATAAGGATATGACATATAATGAGATGCTTTACTGTGAGGATTAGGACATTTGGTTTTAATGTAGTTCTATTTAGCAAGCAGTAAATTATATCATTCATGAAGAGTAAAATTTTGGAATGGAGGATAAGATAAGAAATTTGGGTTCTATTATGTTTGGGAATATGAATTTTATTGCATCATGACCATGGTTATTTCATCATGATTAATAAGTTATGATATCTTGGGGTTGTGTGAAAAGTCATGAACCTTGGGGGTTGTTTCATGGTTGTTGTTTGGGGAGGATCATGAAAAAGGAAGATGCTCTTTATTTAAAAAATTATTCATGGAATTTGATTATGGTGGAATGGTGGTAGTCATTAAACCATGTCCTAACATGTTTATATTGAAATTTAAATAGTTCATTGAGATTTAAGGGGGAATTTTTACAAGTATTACGCCATGATCATTAAAAATGGCTATAGCGTTGAATCATCATGTTGTTATTATTTCAATAACATAATGATTACATTAAATTAAATATTTATCATAAATTGTTATAGTTAAATCCCATTAGTTATATCTTCCTTGTTTCAGTGACACTATGATTCCATTAAGTGTTACTGTAGTGTTGTTTTGGCTGCATGTTTTGGGTCTATAGAACGTGCAGCTTATTTTTTTATCATTCATTATATAATGGTAGTTTAAAACTGATAGGACTAGTTTTTTTATCATGGTGATTTAAACCGCCACTATATTATGGTATTTTTTCAGGCGGAGGTAAAATATTCTCTTATATATGACAAAATATGACTTCTAACCATTTAGATATGTATTAGTAGATGTTTTTTCAGTAAAAGGTTCAGACATTAAAGGTGGTTAAAATCACAGCTACAATGCAATTATTTTTAATCGGAAAATTGCAGCAAAAACTCCAAAATCACAAGGAAATACATGTTCTAAAAGACTTTCCAAAAACCCTCACTAAATAGAATGAACCTTTTCAGGTTTATTATAGATACCAATTTTAGAGGTGGTTTTCTGAAACTTTCATCAGACCATCTAGTGGTGGTTTAAACAACAACATGATAAAAACCTGCTACTATAGGAGAATTTTTCATAGTTATACGTTAATGAGAACATGAATATTACATACTAGAGTCATACAAATTCAATTAAATATCATTATTCAAGAGTCACGATGAATGGATTTTTCATATCAAAAGGTAAAATTCATATGTTTAATGAATTGTAAATATTCAAACATGATTCATGATAGATTATGATAAAACTAAAAAATTTGAAAAAAAATGAAATTATTACATTGTTAATGTGTGTATTTATACATAAGTTTACTATTTATATTAATCTCATGAAATTATGTACGCATATAAACCAATATACATGAATCAATGATGAAAAAATAACTAATGGGAATGAATCTAGGTCTACACATTAAATTATTGAAATGGAACATGTTACACATAGTATTTTATAAACAAAAAATTAGGATCACTCATATCATAGTTTTCTCATTGGTTTTCTTCCATTATAAAATATTCTAGACAACTATATAATCTTATAACCACCAATTAATTGAAATTAAAAAAATAAATATTCTTCGTAACCACAAAATAATTTATGAATTCATCATAGCAAAACCCATGGAATGAAATGAGTTTCATTTTACCATTTCATCAAATCATAATCCGTGGAAACAAAACTAATTTCGTATGGATTTCATCATTATCTTGTTAATCCTTTGAAAAAAAATTATAGAATTATAACTAAATAATAAAAATCATAATATATCTAGATATTAAATGTTTTTGGTATAAAAAAATTATATAACCAGTGAAGAATAAAAATTCATAGTGGATAATGACATAGATAAAAAATACATTCAAAATATCATGTAATATAATCATTAGAACATGATGAAAGTAATTTTTTAATTGAAAACTATAAACTGAAAATTAATATAATATTTATAATGTGATTTTATTTTAAAATAAATATTGAATATTATTATGTATGATTCATATATTGTATTGGTTATAATTTTATAAAAATCTATTCTTGTAAAACAAATTTAATGAAAAACATCCTTTCAAAATATTGTAAAAAGTCAGGAATGAATAATTTGAAAAACATTCTTAAAACATATTATTTTAGTCATTTATAAATAAAATAATTTTTTTAAATAAAATTTATTAACCATTTTATCTAAATGAAAAAAATCCACATATTATTTTTTACTCATAGGGATATGGAATGAATAATTCAGCGAATAAAAAAATATGGTAAACATTTACTTAAAAAAATTCCTGAATGTTTTATGTTCCAATTAGGCGGAAAACTTAATCACACATAATAGTAATAATAATATCTGAATTATTAAAAAATATATGGAGATTAATGTATAATATAAATTTAATTTCTCTCATGATATTTTTTTCATATTCAATCATGATATTAAATGAAATTGTTACTGAAAAATCATACCTCATGTTCATCCTTACTTAATATTCATTTAAACATAGAGTATAATAAATGACAATATATTATAAGTATATTAAATAAAAATAAAAATATATATCATACAATATATTGTTTATATGTAAAATCATATCACCCATATATTTTATATATTTCATTAAAATCCATGATCCTGGTGATAACTTTTTTATTTTTCATTGATATTTAATTTTAGAAGTCTTTATCTGCAATGATGATCATGCTTGCATAATCCCTATTATTTAAATATATTTATGTGTATCATGGATAATCATTATGTATAATTTTACAACTATTCATGAAATTTGTGGATGGAAAATTAAATTCATTTCTTCTTGGAGATGGTATATTGTATTCATACATGAGTTGTGATTCCACATTTTGGTGGATTTAATGAATGAAATGTAAATAAAAATTTATCTTCATTAAATTATAATAATATAAATCGTATATATCAAATATACTTAGTAAAACCATAATTTTGAAAATCAATGTTGAGGAGTGATGAAAAATGCAATGCATCACTACATATATGTAAGAGTCTCCACACACATACAAGTGATATTTTTTCCCATAGGACGGAAAGTAAATTGATAATGTTTATTTAAAAATAATTATAAAAATTAAAAAAAGTTTAAAATTCTGAATTTATTATTTTATAATGGATACCATTGATTTAAAAAGATAGAATAATAAAATAAAATTCAATGAATGGAATTATGAGTTATTACTGGTGACTAAATTTTAACCCTTAAAAGGGTTATATTTTGGATATAACATAAGATGTATTATATGAGTGAGATATGTAGTATGGAATTAGGGTAGGTAATTTTTGATCAAGAGGGTGCGAACATTATAAAAAAATGGAGATGAGGATGTGCCCTTTTATAATTGATTGTAAGGGGATCATTGGAATTAGATAAAGTATTAAATTGATATAAATTAATTAACAAGTCAATGTATCATAAGTCAATTTATATAAAACATTGTTTGAGGATTATTTTGAATAATATAATCAAGTTAAACATATAAATTATTAGGTGATGTTATTACCATTTTCTCCTAGTTTTAACACCCTATTTACCCTTCTAAAAACTACCACATCATCAGATATTTGTACCCCATTATGTTTATAGAAGTTAATAAACGTGGTAATGTAATGCATAAATATAAAATGGTTTATATTATAGACTATAGATAGTTTTATTTTTCCATGATTATATATGCACGAATTTTAAATCATTTTATACATTCTTATATAAAATAAGATACCATTTAATTGATTTTAAAGAATATTAACGCACTTTGATTTCAAGAACATCCATATAGAAATGTAAATAAAATATAAATATTTAAAACGGGAAATGTATTTTATATTTGTTTACATAATTCTTATAACATAATAATTTACCAAAATTATATTACTTATAATTTTTTTAATATCTATATATTTAATTTTTATATTTCATGAACAAAAAATATATTGGTGATGCACAATAATTTAATTTATTTATTTAATCTTTAAAAATATACTATATATTTCACCTATTAAAATTTTCCACCATTATTTCAAATAAAAATCAATAACCAAACATAATCTCTTTTTATCACTTTGGAAAAATATTATATGTTGAAAAATAAAAAATGTAAAATTTTGTATTTATTATTTATATAAAATTACCATAAGTTCATTTTTAATGTCATATTGAGCAATGTTTTCTTACATTAAAATATTAGATGAGTACGGTTGAGATAAACCCATAAAATAGAAAAATATTATGTGTATTTATAACGCCTTAATGCATTGTTATTATGCTTAATTGAAAACATTATCCTCACTAAGGGGATAAATATTTACTATATTTACAATTCATTGTGACAAAAAATTTAGTTGGAAATAATTATTAATATTAATTATATTATTTTAGGATATTGAATCTATTATATATGATTAAATTTATATAATTATAAGATACTCAGTTTACAATGATTTCAAATAAAAATCAAAACTAAATTTAACCAAATGTATTCCATAGCAGAAATTTTATTTTATCTTTATTTCATGCCATCTCAATACTATTCGGTGAATATTAAATAATTTTATTGAATATATTATCTAATAGTTTATTAAAATAATTAAACAATTTATATTAATTTAATTTATTAATTTTAAAATCCATTGGGCACATAAAATAAGTTTTTTTCAAAAATGATATTAACAATTAACTAGTTTAATTGTTATTTCTAATAAATTTATAAATAATGAATTAATTTCATACATGTGAAAAAGAAATTATATTGATTAAAAAATTCTATTCATACTCTCTAATCAAATGGTTATAATATATCAATTTCATTAAATAATAAAAATTGAATGGTATAATGTGGTTCATTCAAAACCATAATTGTGACTAATAAAATTTATCAATAAAATTCAATTTATTTATTGATCAACATATTATTAAATTTTATGGTGTGACGTTCTTCCCCTTACAAAAAATTTATCATTGAAATTTCAACACAGTAAAAAAATAAAGGATATGTTTTCATCATCACATCATCAAGTTCCAACAAAGAGTAATAAAATATTTGGTTTTCTTAAAAATTAATTACAAATTAAGTGGACCTATTAAATAGAAAATTAACTCATTTATTAAAATTCCCAAATGGTTGTTACTTACAAGTGAGATCATTCTCTGTTGGTATTTTCACAAACATGTTTTAAATTTTAGACTTTGATCCGGGTTATTATTTGGTCCTTCAACTTCCCTCAAGTCCTAGGTATTCATGATTTATATTATGAAATATCTATTTTGTTTTTTATTTTATTTGATTTTACCTTTGGGGTTCCTTTGAGTTTTTTTGTGAAAGGTTGGGGTTTTGTGTTAATCGTTATTGGTGCATCGTTTTCACACAGTTTAAAGCACTATGATCCCCTACCTGGGTAATAGTCTAGCTAAGTGTTGTTTTAGACAGTGTATAATCAAAGGGTTTAATCATGGTTTTTAAACAATACAAGATAACTATAAGGCTTGATCCTTCATGGATGGGAAGGGGCACATGGTCGCCGCCCAATTTAGCAAACCATTGTGTAAACCATGCGTGATTTCCCAATCATTAAAAATTGGAAAATAACCCTGGTTTCCTCTAAGGATTTTAACCAAATTAACCCTTACTCACCAAATTCAGCCTCCCCAGCCCCAGGATCTACCCTCTCTACCTCATTGATACCTGGGACTCCCTTGCATTGGTATTTTTGTAGGGGTTTAGAAAAGGAATCATCAAGTGTTTTCTCCTATGGTTTATCCCTATCTTTTGGATTACCCTTCCCACATTAGGGGGTTTTTCTCCAATGGTTATTTAACTGGGGGGGTTATCCTGTGATTTTTGGGATGATGATAGTGTTTACCAGTTTACCATGCCTTCTATTCATCTTTTGGTGTTGTGGATTGATTATTTAACCAATTTTATGAAACTTTAAATTTTTAGGTTGGTGGTTACATGGAATAACATTGTTAGATTACATTAATACTCATTTTTTTAATTGTAATCAAGTCATATGGTTCGATTTTTATTTGTGAAATACATTTTAAAGGTTTTTTTCATGATTTCATTATAAAATTGGATTTCACAAAGGGAAAGGTTATTTTTGTGTATTTTTTTTGATGTTTCGAAAAAATTGATTTATGTTCTGTAAGGAATGTTCTAAATGGGGTTTAAAAGAAATTTAATTTTGAATATTATTTTTCCAAATAAAATCAGAATTGGTGTATTAGATTTCTTTCTTGTTCTGCACCTTCAAAATGAATCGTAAATTATTTAAAATGTACGAAGCATGTTCTAGTAATTAACAAGGTATATCTGTGTATTTTTCAGGGCCTGGACCATGGAATTGTTTGTTCAATTGTCTAATTTTCTTTTTTATTTTCACATGGGGATTTATTAATTTCATAAGTGCTAGTAACCATATTTGAATGCAGTTTTGGTGTGGGTAAAATAAAAGTGGTTTTTATGGAAAATATGGATTTTTAAAAATTGTGAAATTTGGGATTGAGAATAAGGTAATCCTAGGTATCTAGGTGGGATGACTATTTCTAGTACACTAGTAATAAGGGAGTGGAAATTCAGAATTTATTTGATTTCATTAACACTATTATACATTGAAGTGGATATTCATAGATTAACTTTTATAGATTGATAATTACAACACTCACTAAATTGGGATGATTATTGGACACCTCTAAGTCCATGAGGGTGTCCCGTACATGAGGATTGTGCATGAGAAACCTAATTATTATAGTTTTAATACCACATTTAACAAAGGTATTAGGTTCTTGTGTCTCACTCAAGATAGATTACCGTTGGGATTTCCCCAAGGTTCTCAATTATGTCACCAGACTTATGTGATGTGGTCCCATCAGTCTTCCTATGGCGGATCTTGAGTGATTTATATTGTGATGCATTTTTATCTATAAAAATATTTCCTTTTGAAATGTTACATTTAAAATTGTTATTTTAAATATTTTTTTCATAATAAAATTTATAATGATTTTTCATAAATGGTAATATTAAATTTGCTTCTAATTTTGTATCATGGATTCCATAAATTAGGGTTTCATATTACTATTCTTAATATTACCCACTATTTGGGTGTATATAGAAATTTTTATGTTTGAAATAGTTAATGGGATGTTGAGACATGGACATTTTGGTGGTTCCAATTTTTAGTTCCTCGTATACTGTAATTATTAGGTGTGGTGACTTGAGATAAGTGTCACTAATTTTGGATGAACGTTTTCTATAAAGTTTTATAAATTCATATTAATTTTTTGGTTTTTGGTTAAAATATTAAGACCATTAATTCGATAATTTTTTTACCATGTTTGGTTTTGGTAATTCAGTAATGTCATTTTTATTATCACATGTTATTCTGGATTATGAAATTATGTGAAATAATTCCAATTGTGTTTAGTTAATACATAGGAATTATTTTATATACGATGGTAATTAAGAATGCCTTTCTGGCCCAACCACGGTCTTGGATAGGTATCAGGTAGGACAACACTCTGGCTTGGATGTTGAAAAACATGTATCATAGAAGGACAAAATATTTCTTGGGTCATTTTAAATTTGGAAGAGTCTTGGTAGATTAGATCTAGGATATTTGGGACTTGATATTATGGTTATGTGTAGGGTGTATAGTACGTACACATCATGATGTTACATGATTTTCCATGGGTAGTCTAGTTACTTTTGTTTACTTCAGTTCTTTTTAGTTGTTATGTGTTTAGGAATATGCAATGGGACTGGTGTTAATGGTATGAATGAGATCACATGGCCTAGAAATCCATGGGTAATTGGGTACATAGACCATTAAGACTCTCTGTGAAAATATTGTTATTTGCATATGGCCACATAACATATGGACTTGTATCTCATCTACAGTAGTTTACCATTGTGAATATTTTTGGTCTACCATAATTTTTATCAAAATCTGCAATCCTAGGTTTTGTAGACATATAATATTATTTTAAATCAGTAAGGATTTATTTATTGGAATATGAAAAATGGATTTTCATAATTAACATTGATAAAGACATTATAAAAATGTATTTTTTTGAATTGACCATTGGGGTTAACTGGGAATGTATTAGTGATTTAAGATTTGTATAATCAATATCTGGAGATTAATAAATAATTTTTCTGTAAGGTAGAATGTTATTTTATTGTGGTTTTGTAATTTTTTTTAAACATAAATAATTTTTAGGTGATGGGAGCTAGTGAATTGTTGAAAATGTTTAGAATAATATAAGATGAATATTGAATGGGAATTAAAATAATTTATTTGTAATAAATGAAAGTGTTTACTATTTAGATATAAAAAAATGTTTTCTATGTTGTTTGTTAGTGTTATTTTGAAGTGTTTTATGAATTTTTGAAATTGGAATTAAATGTGTATGTTTATAATCATGGTTGAACATTTTGTTTTGGTACTGGAAAATGTAATTTTTAGACCGATGATATTTCCATGAGTTTACACATTCATGGATACATGTGTATATATACTGATGATAGATGTTGGGGGACATGTTTGGCATGATAACATGGATCTATGAGACTCTATGAGATACCATCAGTGAGTTTTCAACCAACTAAGCACGTTTTTTTCACAACATCGTTTTTATGGAAAATGTGAATCTTTGTTAACTAGTAGTTCTATGGTGTGTCTCTTTGTGATTTGGGTATGTTACATTATAGGTATTTCTAGTTTGATATTCATTTTTTGAATGATGTTTTATGTCTGATTTCATGTAAATGAGTTGGGTTTGAGATAATTCTTAATGAGATATTATTAAAAATAATTTCGGATGCCTTTGAGGTGTTTATCCATTGTGTAGGAGGTATTTTTAAGATGAATTTTGGTTGATGGATTATCCTTGATTGAGTTCCTTATCTCCTTGTTTCCATGTTTACACCCCATAATGTTCTGATGGACATTATAGTGTAGTTACATGTGTTTTAAAAATATCATACCTTCCACTTGATCAATATAATAATGTTCTTATTGAATTTCAGAAATTAAACCCATCTATCCTTTTTCATCATGTGAATCCTCTCAAAGTAGAAGGGTTGATATGGAAGGATGAATGATTCTTAATTTTCCATAATTTCATGAGTCATCAATTGTAAATATTCCCAAAAGTATACGTGAAATACCCGTATATAAATGGAAGAAAATATTTTAGTAATTATAAGAGGAATAAAGCATTTGGAAGTGGAAATGGTGTTAATAATACTACAAGAACTTTCATCAGTTTCATTCTAGAATAGAATAATTCTGTTCCATTGATTATGACATGTCTTGTCCTGAGAATTTGGCATGATTGTTTGTAGATATATTTTGTTGCTTAGGACCCATTTTATTTTCCAATTTCATATAACAATTCATCGTTTGTAAGGGTCATGTTTGGTGATGTTTTATGGTGTTGCCTTTTTTGAAAAAAATTTAGGAATTGGAATTTGAATCCTTCATGAATTAATATTTCAACATTGGTTTGTAATTCTTTTGAAATATTATTTATTCCACCATTTTAAATTAGAGAGTCTCCCATGTGTTCATTACTCTTTTTATAACCAATTTTATGTGAAAGAGGTTGATGTGTATATGCTCCCTTTATCTATGTCTCAGTAAACTTCAATGTATAGGTAATGTCATATCAATGGTGTATTCTATTTTTTTGTTACTATATTTATAGTTGTGTGACTGGTCGTTGTACTAAATGGAGGAGTTCTCATCATGAATCTTTAACTCATGACTTTGAGGAAGGGGATCCTCCTTGTGTTAGGGCTCACTCCATATTCCCAAGATTGAAGCTGGAACATAGTCAGTGACCACCTAGGTGTAAGGGACCATGGTCTTGCTTGCACACCACTTTCTTGATTTGGACAGTTTTAGGTTCATTGGTTGTTGTTTCTTCTTGAATCATTAAATTTTATAGGTAGATATAGGGATTCCTTTTTTTCTCATTGCTATCAATAGGGTTTAAAATCTACTCTTGTATTGTGAGGAGATAGGGTTGTCTCATATTATTCAAATTTCATTGTTTAGGAATTTTGGATGTGGATCCCTATTTTTTTAACCATGTGTAGCTGATCATTATGATTTGGTTTTGGTTTTATCCCATCTCATTGGTGGTGGATACATTATTATGTTTTATTCCCCTTATGGATGTGATTGTTGGATCATTTCTATTGGTCTATGTGAGTTATGATATTTTAATGGTTCTTATGGTGGGGAGACTCTACATGGGTCTAGAAAATAATGTATTGTATAAAAAACTAGTGATGGATCATTTGTAATGGTGTGGAATTATTTTCATCCACCCATTTGGAAAATCTTGTTCAGTCTACAGTGTAGCTTGGCATTGAAAAGACTTGTTTAGGGATGTTATATCTATGTTTTCCTTCTGAGTAAACATAGGTTATTTTTTAGAGTTCCAAATCATCGTTCTTGAATTCATATATGTGAATGTGGTGGTTCATGTTTTCATCGATCCTCGATATGTTGTTCTCGATTTTTTTTTGTTATTTTTAGGTTAGAGGTTTGAGTTTCATTTAGTAGTGTCTGATGATTTATTTAATTTTAAAGATGGATAATGCAATTGTGATAATTCATTTTCTTTTAATCGATCAGGTGAAGGTGTTGTGTATTTTTTGGGGTTGAATGTGTATGGTAGTTTGTCCATTTTGGCCTCTCGAGTTAGATCATGAGAATATGTATCATTATTCTTGGTGTTCTTTCTTTATCCTCATTTATTTATATTTTATAAATTTCATTGAGTTATTGAGTAGTAATCATATTGATTTGAATATCAATAATTGAAATGATATTTTGTGGGGTCGAATGTGTTCATATTGGGGTGATTTGCAATACCTGGGTTTTTAATTTTGATTTTTCAACCTGTTTATTCTTTGATAATTTTGATTCTATCATGTTTCTGGTGTTCCTGTTTTACTTTTCCAGGCATAATTTTTGATTATTTTGGGTATAAAATTGTCTCCTTGGGAGTCACTTGAGTTTTAAGTGAAAATGGTAGTTTTACATGTCAATATAATTTATATTACAATTTTTTATACTTTGTCAGAAAAACGTTCATGATGTCTAGGTTATTAAAAAAATATAATTAACATTCTTCCCTCTCGGGATTTAGTCATATATTCACCAATTTTGTTCCCATTCAGCCTCTTCAACCATATGTGCCTCTCTATCTTCCTCTTTTCTTCCTTATAATCCATTCCTTTGGTGTTTTAGGTGTGGTTTAGAGACAGAATCATGAGGTATGTGTTTTTTCATGCGGTTTATCCCTCATTTACGGATTTCCTTTCGTTTTTTGGAGGTTTGGATTTCTATATATGTTTTGACCAAAAATGGGGGTCCAATATTCTATCTTTGGGGAGGATATTGATAGTTATTGGTTTTTCATTCCTTTATAGGGTCTTTTGGTGGTGTGGTTTTTGTTTCATGCCAATTTCAAAATGCTAAAATGTTTAAGTTAGGTTGTTCCATGCCCCAACATTGAAAGATTATTTCAATATGATTATTTGGGTATTCAAACATGTCCTATGGTTTGATTGAGTGGTGAGAAATACATTTTTAAGTGTTTTGTAATTATCTCATGATGAATGTTGATTTTCTAAAGTTAAATGTTTTTTTTGTGTGATTTATAGAGATATTTAATAAAATCATTATTATGTGTTGTGTTGAACCTGATAAATGGGGTTCTAGAGGGATTTATTCGTGTGAATGTTTCTTAAAAATGAGTTGAGAATTTTAGAATTTTTTTCCTTGTTGTGACCCATTAGTATGAAATGTAAATTGTTTATATGATGAGAAGCATGTTTTAAAAATGAACATGGTTTATGTGTAAATTGGATGGGGCTTGGCTGATAATTTTTTTATCAATTGTTTTCTTTTCTTATGTTTTCATAAATAAGAATTTATGAATTTCATAAGTGTTGGAAAATTTATTTAAAGGCCGTTTCTGTGTTTGTAAAATGGAAATTGCATTATTAATGAAAAATATATATTTTTGTCACATATCAAATTACGAATTTATCACATGGGTATATGAGGTATCTAGGATTGTTGACCTGATATAGTACACTAGTGATATATAAGTGGAATGTCATTGATTCTTGTAGTATATTGAAATAAGATGATACTAAATATGAATTTCTTGGTTTCACATAGATAGATTGAACTTTACAACACTGAAAAAATTATGATAATGAATGGGGACTATTGGGCCCATTTTTAACCCCTACTATTGGAATGTGTATGATAATGTTTATTGGTGTGGATTTTATATAATGTTTCAGGAAGTTACAAGGTTCTAGTGTCTCACTCGAGATAGATTTCTAAAGAAATTTACCAATAGTTGTATTGTTTGACACGAGACTTATGTGATGTTGTTCTATCCATAGGTCTGTGGTGGGCCTTGAATGTATTTCATTTTAAATAATGTTTATCATAGTAAATGATTTCTTCTAAAATGTTATCATTAAAAGTGTTGTGGTAAAAATGGATTTTCATAAAAAAATCATAAAAATGAATCAATGTATTTTATATAAATGAGAACATTAATTTTTTTTAATAATTATTTATCATGGGGTCCATTATTTTAGTTGGAATCCTATTAGCCTCTATCTCACACCCTATATATACATTTTGGTGTGTGTAGAAATTGTCATGTGAGTCCATTGTAGTGGTAAGTTCCATAATGGATAAGTTGGTTTTTTGGATTACCAGTGAGGCACATGATACATGTAAATTGGTGCAGGGTTGAGGGCGATGCCCATAAAGTTTCATAGTGGTTTTTTTAGGTTTATTGTATTCATTTTTTGTAGTTTTTGAATATTTGTTAAAACTGTAAAACATTTAATCTATGAAATACTGTACCATGTTATTTTTTGGTTATTTTTTTATTTCATGTTTATTATCATGGGTTATAATCATATATTAAATTGAGTGAATTCTTTCAGAATGTTTTAGTTGATACCCATGAACTAGTTTCCAAACCATGGGGATTAGGAATACCATTCGGGCTATGCCATGATCCTAGTTTTTCTAAAAGGTTGATCGAACTCATGCTTGTATCATGACAGGTATGACATATATGTTTTGTAAATGAGAAATATTTGGAATGAAATTATTCAAGACAGATCTATGGAATACATTCTAAATTTGAGATATATTTATTTCAAGGGCCAACTTATATGCTATTATCCATCATGATCAATAATACTGAATATATTGATATCTATAACTTTTAGTTTTCCATTTTTTAAAATATCATTAGAATTTTAAAGTATAATATTTTTGGAATATCTCATCCCAAACCTAGAATATTATATTTTTGTGAAAATTGTTAGAATAAATTTTCTATTGACTCTGAGCTTCATTAATATGATACTGGATTTCCCTAATGATTATAGTGATTTACATAGATAGATTTAATTATATTATATTTTTTTATAACATTAAAATTAGACATTGGAAGTCATTTCTTCCATTCGTATATGGATTCACATGGTTCCATATGAATGCTTGAATGAAATCCATTATTATTATAAAAAACTAAGTAATGTATTGATCTAAACTACCTTTTAAATCCATCAAAAATGTACCAAAAAGTCTTATATAGTTTGAATGGTCCATTAAGAATTAAAAACTATATGAGGGTGATATATACTACTAAAAATAAATAGTGTTTTGAGATTGAGTTTGAGACATATCCAGGACATTGAGATAAAACACAGATCCTAATCAGATACATTAGAATGATGTACTCAATGAAATCATACAACACAGTGTATATTCATTAAATTTCATCAAGAGGTAAATATTTTATAATGGAATCAAAATGGGCTTTTTTAATAATTTTATCAACAATAACCCAAATATCATTATAGATTTTTTATGTTTTGGTGATTTTAATGGGGAAATCGAGGATGTTGTTTTTACGTTTTCAATTATTTCTGAGTTATGGTTATAAAATTGTTGAAATTCTATTTAGTCACATGGTTTTTAATGGACCAGACCTTTATGGTCCATTCCATTGTGAAAATATGTTGTATAAGGTGTTTCATGAGGTCATGATGAACTATCCCCAACACGTTTCCAAATTTTCATTCGTGTGATCATTTCCATTGGTGAATAGTTCCAACAGTAGACTGTTGTGAACAGTGCATTGGTAACCTTCTATAAATAGTTTCATCGGTAACCTTATGTGAACAGTGCCATTGGTAATCTTATGGGAATAGTTAAATGGTGACCTTATGTGAATAGTGACATCAGTGACCTTATGCGAATAGTGTCATTGGTAACCTTAAGTGAATAGTGCAACCGTGACCTTATGTTAATGGTTACATTGGTGACGTTATGTGAATAGTGTCATCAGTGACCTTCTGTGAACAGTTTCATCAGTGACCTTCTATGAATAGTGTCATCGGTAACCTTATGTGAACAGTGTCATCGGTAACCTTATGTGAACAGTGCAATGGTTACTTTATGTGAACAGTAACATTGGTGACCTTATGTTAACAGTGTCATCAGTGACCTTCTGTGAACAGTGCCATCGGTCACCTTATGTGAACAGTGCACCGGTGAGGATTCAATGGTGTCCTCTTTCCTTTTCCAAATTTTGAGTTCATGAATAGTGTTTCCAGAAGGGTGAGGTTTTAATGGTGACCTTTTCCTTTACCAAATTTTGAGTTCATGAATAGTGTTTCCAGAATAGTGAGGTTCCAACGATGACCTTTTTCCACTGCTAAATATTTTTTTCATGAACAGTGTTTCCAAAATAGTGAGGTTCCAACGGTGACCTTTTTCCTTTTCCAAATTTTGAGTTCATGAACAGTATTTCAAGAATGGTGAGGTTTAAATGGTGAGTTTTATTAACACTATTCCCAGAACAGTGAGGTTCTAATGGTGAGGTTCCAACAGTGAGGTTCATGAATAGTGTTTTCCTTCTGCCAAATTCTGAGTTTCTGAACAGTGTTTCCAGCTTCCTACAGTTTCTCCCCTTTAATATTTCCTTTGAAGTAAAATACATTTAATGCCTTTTTTAAGGACTATAAGGCTGATTCAATGGCCGTAACTCCTATATAAATTCCTCCTAAGGCTAGGGATGTTTTTACATGGTCAATCCGTGTAGTTTAATGTGGTCCGTGATTAATGGAAAACCCAATGTATCTTAAACCACTACTTCATTATATCTTTTAAAGGGATGATATATCTTCCTCCCTAGTTCTTCCTCCTTGTTCTCAGGTGTGAGATTCTCGAACATCCAATTCCTTCCTAGAGTAGTTGTGCAATCAAACATTCCTACTAGGATTTGTTCCACTCTGTTTTGATGCAACCAATAAATATTAATCAGTCTTTGATATATGGTATGTTCTATCTTCATTATTTTTGGTTCATCTACTTATTTATCATTTCCCTTTTTCTTTAATTTTAACCCCATGTTCTTAATGGGATTTTCTTGCGTGTTGACCGATGTGGTGGTGTCTCTACATCCTCTGGTGGATACAGTTGTCACAAGGGAGGAGATCGTAAACCATTGTGTGGCTTGTTCTCGTATAAAGAATGTAAAGAACTATTTGAGGTAGGGTATTCATTGCTTCTCTTTTCTTTTATGTGAAAATATAGAGTAAGAATGTTTTATCCCAATATATCACAATGGAAATGGAATAATAATTATTTAACCAGATAAATAAATTTATATCGATCGTATGATATTACCTCTAGTTTTTCTAGATAATGTGACATCAATGCTTACTTTTGTATCCTTTTGTTATGGATCGAAATTGATAATGAACATAAACCTGGAAATAATTGATAATTTCTTGGTTATGATAAAGAGGCATGTGAATGAATCTAACTGATGTTGTTGTAATTTCATTTTATTCAAATTGGTGCAACAATCTTGTTTAATTATTTGTGATAGCTTACTTTTTATGTTACCCAATTGTGGAACCTATGAATAATATATTGGATAATCCACGATGGGTTGAAGAACTGGTTGTTTGATAAAAGATAATACTTTTAGGGTTCTGAGTTACCCTCTAGATTTATTGAAGGATAAGATCCCTTTTGATAAGATGCTTATATTTAATGTTTATTGTGTAGTGATGTAAGCCTAGAAGGATATTGTGATATGTGGGGGTTGGGAGGCATATTTTTTGTGGTAGTAGTTGACACCTAGAATGGAGAGATGCATCAGTTTATGCATGTGGGAGTCGGGTGGGACACCGTGGATGATCGAAAGGGTTGGATGTGAATTTTTGGATGCTGGATGATTCTTATTATCTGTTTTTCTACATTAAATTCCCCACTGCTCAAGGTGACTGGTCTATCTTACCCTCTTTCCAAATGGGGAGAAGAAGTGTGGGGTATGCCATGATCTTTCTGTGTCTAGATTTATAGGGGAGGATGGGTCTACGCTCTTACAATCGGTGACATAGACTCGATGAGTAGTTATCTACTCATCGTGTTCATCACCATTGTGTTTAGCAGCATAGAATGTATTTACAGATTTCCTGGAAATATTGTAATGTAACGTTGTAAATAAATATTTTAATAAATGATTTTAACCCATGTGGTTGGAACTTACTGAAACGAAATTGGGAGGTTATAATTTTAAAGGGACATTGGACTTTGGGTGTGATGATAATGAAATTTAATGAGGAATTGTTAATGGTAAATTAATGTTTAAAGAATTAATTAATGTAATGTGGAACTGATTTAAAGGGAGTGATGTAAGGTAATAAATCACTTTAAATGATTCTGTTCTTATAGAATACCTAGTCTTAGAAATTATAGCCAGGAGTCTGAGAGACATTAGCGGTAGTTGAGTCTATGTCTAGGTTATGCGCATTGTGTAGTTGTAAGATATAGTCTATTCTATACTTTTAGTTTTTATATGCACTACTCCACCCTGTTATTTAGGGAAATGGATTCCCTAGAGATTTTGAGTCGGGGGGGTGTTTTCCCCAACATTCCGGTGCGTGGATGGATGGCTGACTACCCCCTTTGGCCCTACTCATTTCTCATGGTAGTTACTTATGCTTGTAGAAATAGTGGTTAGTTTTGCCCATATATGTGTGTAGAGGTATGTAATGTCTTGAGGTTATTCACACACATATATTAGGTATATATTAACTTATGGAATACTATAGGTGTAACGTATATAGGCTATGATGGCTTGATGAAGCTGACTCCGTGTATGGGTTGTAATGGATCGAGGTATAATACCTAATGTATGATATGCGTTATACAAGCAGTGGTGGCTCCCGGAAACTACCTGTTAACTTTCTTACATGGACATAGTGGTTTTGTTGCACAATGTGAATGTAGTGGTGTTTCAACCACGTGTCTACAGGCAAGCCTTTTTAGAGAGAGATTCATAGGTCGTCTGACACTGGGGAAAAGAAGAAATCTAGTGGGGTAGTAGTATAAAGGTACCCTTGATAATCATTATTATATTATATAATATTGTATGTGTTACTTGTTGGGAGTATCCATGGTGAGGCTGAGAACATAGTATACATTCCTAAGTGACAATTTAGTTTCACTTATTGTTCAAGGTGCATTAGCATGATTTCTTTACTTTTTCATGAGAGGTTATGGGTAGGATCCTAATTATTATATTGTTATACTGACCCTATTTATATATATATATATATTTTTTCAGGTCACTTGGATATGTTTGGAGATCAAGATGGTTTCTACATGCTTGGGGTTGGAAGAGTAGTTTGGGCTTGTGGTTGCTTCTATTTTTTACATTCTTTAAGGTACTTCAAGTTTTCCCCTTCTAGTTGTAGTTGTTTTTCATGAAATTGCATATGTTCACGTGGTTTTTTATTTTTATTTTAGTTTAATTTGGAGATGTTGTGGGTATATCTTTTCTCTCCCTCGCATTAGTTCTCTTAGAGGGTTATGCCTCCCATATGTGTGTTTACTATACTCTCGGTACTAGTCACTATCCCAGGACCTACTAGAGGCGGGACTCAGGGGTCATTATCTCCCTTCTCACATTATCGGCCCAGGAGGGGTACAACATGGGGGGAGGGGTAGTGACATAGTAGTATCAAATAGAGGATGGGGGATAGGATGGAGATTGGACTTAGGCACATGTGAGGTTACATGGGTTGGAAGGGAAATAATGTCTGTCACGTTTAGAATATGATGTATACACTAGAGACAGGCTGAGACATAGGAATTTAGGGACACATATGATTTGATGTATGGACCTTTAATATTTCAATGGATACTAAAAGAGGTAATACTAGTTGCAGGGTAGATACCTAGGAATGGACCATGCATCTTTCTTCTTTGTGATTCTGTTTGAATGGGTAGACCTTGGGATAAGTTAACCAAAAATGAATAAATGAAAATTACTAAATAATTAATGTCGGGTCTCCCATATTCCAGGTTTATGAGGTCTAAATGTTTGTAATTTTTTAGGTATGGATCTCGGTTGATGTCCTCTTCAAGATCTCAAAGAATAAGTTCAGTAGGTTATGCCCACAGATCTCAACAGGGTAGAGGCTAACGACGATGACACATGGAGGAGGACACTCCGAGAGTTTCATCGCCAGAGTCTACAGCTGTATGAGGGCTCCATTTCAGATTCAATAATAGAATACTTGTTGGAGGAGGTCGAGATAGGATTTTGTTCTATCTACGCTCGGAAAGAGCATTGGTTGTCCTTGGTTGTGATGATGTTTTGTGGATCAGCGAGGCTGTGGTTGTTCTTTTCCCTAGGGATTTTGAGGATTTAGCGATCTCATGGGAGGAGTTCTGAGAGATGTTTACTATCGAGTTTCTTTCTTCAATCGCGTAGGCATCTAGTCACCAGTAGATTCTTACCCGTATGCAGGGAAGATCAATTGTGTGAGAGTTTGGAATCTATTTCAGGAACCCTTTGTGATATGCATCAGACCTGTTGCAAGATGGGGAGGCCAGTGCAATGCATTTTGAGGAGGCTTTTCATCCAGAAATCATGGGCCAGGTCAACCCCATTTATGCTAGAGACATATCTTGGGGTTATTTGGAGGTCAGAGGTCATCGAGAGGACATTGGAAAGAACCCGATAATCATGAGAGGGGAGTCGTCATGATTCCTCATGAAGTCGTGATGTGGTACGGAGTACTCGGTTTTCTGGGAAAAAGAGTTTCCATTCAACCAGGGGTAGGTCCCAGCCCCCCGCATCTCATTTATTTGGAGGTAGTGGATCTTAGGCCAATTATATGAGATCAGGGGCATATTATTATTGTGGTGGACGAGGTCATCAATAGTGAGACTACCCGACCATTCAGAGCAGTCATCGTGCACAAGGTGTTCATCCCTAGGATCCTCCATTGAGGCTATTACAGTAGAGGCAACAACAGTAGGTTTCACCAAATTTATATTAGTAGAGGGTAGATGGGGTAAGTGGAGGACATCCTCGTGGTGCTCTCCCTCCTCAGAGAGTAGAGCACAACCATCGAGGTGGTAGTCATCAGGGTCAAAGAGGTCATGGAGGAGTTCGTAGAAAGCTTCATGCTTTAGTGTTTCCAGCTCAAGGTGAGCTAGTCATTGTTTGAGGTACCATCTTCTAGTTATCTACATTGGTATATTGCTTGTTTGATTCAAGAGAGACACACTCCTTCATATCACCTACCCCTTTTAATGCTTTTGGACATGATGTATAGAGGATTCTAGTGCCCTTGGCATTGACTACACCAGTTGCAGGCCGAGCTGACTTGTTTGACGTATGTAGAGATTATGATCTAGTGTTAGGGTAGAACCACCATTGGAGAGATTCCTTGTATTTACATATGGAACAATATGATTTCATCCATGGAATTGATTGGTCGTATTCTGTGCAGGCTATTTTAGATTGCATCAGGAATAAAGTTGTGTTCTTCGATATGGATGAAGAGCCAGTGGTCTTCATGGGCGAGCGAGACATGCGGATGGGTCATAGCCATGTTCCATCCATATCATCCATGATTATTAAGATAATGTTGAGTTCTTAAAAGTTTCATCATTTGGCATTTCCTAGGGTCGTAGAAGAGTACCGTGATGTCTTTCCAGAAGTTGGTGTAGCATTACCCCCTCAATGGGAGATCAAGTTTGAGACAGAGATATAACCTTGAGTACCACTTATATCTTTGTCTTAATATAGGATGGACCCTTCTTGAGTTATGTGAGCTACATATATAGCTTGATGGTCAGTTATAGTGTGGTTTGAATTGGTCGAGTTTGTAACCATGGGGTGCAAATATTTAGTTTGTGAAGAAGGATGATGGAAGTTTATGGTTGTGTGTCAATTATTATCGGTTGAACAATGTGACAATAAAGATTATCTATCCTCTTCCATGGATTGATGATATATTCGATCAATTAAAGGGTTCGAGTTGTTTATCAATGGTCGACATTTGGCCAAGATATCATATAATGCATGTGAATGATGAGGATATCCCGAACAGTTCTTTCCATTTCCATCACGAGCATTATGAGTTCGTTGTAATGTCATTTTACATGAAAAATTCTCCATCTGTGTTCATGTGATTGAGAAACGTTTTATTCCTTGAGTTCCTTTACATGTTCGATGTTGTTTTCATCGACGAAAGCCTTGTGTACTCCACATTTGAAGAAGAGTATGTAGTGCATCTACATGCTATTTTGGGAGTTCTTCATCCACACTAGTTGTTTGGGATGTTGTCTAAGTGTGATTTTTGGGCCCGATATGTCTGTTTCTTGGGTAATGTTGTCTTGTAGCTGGGAGTAGCTATGGATCCCTCGATGATAGAAGCAATTGGGTCATAGGAATCCCCCAAGACTATGTCAGAGGTGTGAAGATTCCTTGGTCTCACAAGATACT
This sequence comes from Viscum album, assembly GCA_963277665.1. Classification (NCBI taxonomy): domain Eukaryota; kingdom Viridiplantae; phylum Streptophyta; class Magnoliopsida; order Santalales; family Viscaceae; genus Viscum; species Viscum album. The sequence goes on from OY728163.1 coordinate 1,433,915,807, forward strand.
ACAGGAGGTTCGTATCTAATTTCTCTCGAGTTGCGACTCCAATAAAAACTTTTACCTAGAATGATCGAGCATTCAAATGGACTGATCAATGTCAGGAATCTTTCGATTATCTGAAGGATAAGTTAGAAAGTGCTCTTGTTCTTTGTCTTCTAGCAGAGGGAGTTCATTTTGATGTTTTCAGCGATGCTTCACATCTGGGGTTTTGTTGTGTCCTAATGCAGCTGAGATCAGTTGTTTGTTATGGGTCTCAGCAGTTTCATCCTCATGAACCAAACTATTCCACCCATTATCATTAGTTGTAAATTTTGGGGGTTGCTCGGAAGTTTTGGAGGCATTACCTCATTGGTGAGCACTTTGTAGTTTTCACCGATTATAAGTGCCTGAGGTATGTATTCTCCCAGCGTGATTTGATATTACGATAGTATCGGTGGATGGAGTTACTATTGGAATATGACTTCAAAATATCTTATACATATGGTAAGTGGAATGTTGTAGCTGATGCACTCTGTCAGAAGACATGTACTGATGCAACAAATGAATCTGGTGACTCCTGGAGAGAAATGGAAGAACTATCGGCATTATATCATGATATGGGAGAAGTTGGGGGGCCGAGGATGTCTTTTTTATAATAATGTGCAGTCATCACTGGTATAGAAGGTGGAAGCGTCTCAGTTGGGGGGTCTAGAGGTGGAGGTCTGGAGACACCGAGTTGTTTGTGTCAAGAACCATGATGGATTGTCTGAGGATGAACAACACTGAGTGTTGTATCATGGATGGCTTTTTCTTCCTTTGACGATGCACAAGGCGGTTATCAGAGAGTTCCATAGTTCTCCAATAGTGGTGAATCCTAGCGTGACCAAGGAGTATCGAGCCTTGGGGATCCAGTTTTGGTGGCCTGGGCTGAAGCGTGGATTTGTGATGTTTTCATATTGATGTTTGGTCTGGGAGAATGTGAAGGCCGAACAACATGTTCCTAGTGGTCTTCTCCAGTCATTATATGTTCTTCAATGGATGTTGGAGGACATCTCAATGGAAATTATTACAGGTTTACCTAGAACTCATGGAGGATATGATTCTCTTTAGGATTTAGTGGATCATTTAACAAAATCGGCCCACTTTATAGCTATCAAGGAGTCGTGCTTAGTGGATGTTTTGTCGAGGACATATCTGGATGAGGGGTGAGACTTCATGGAGTCATAATGATGATCATTTCGGATCGAGATCCATGTATTACCTCTAGTGTATGTAGAGGTCTACATCATGATTTTGGTTCTCAATTATGTCTTACTACTACTTTTCATCCTAAAACAGATGGTTAGAAAGAGCATACCATCCAGACTCGTGAAGAAATGTTATGCTCTTGTGTCTTTTATTTTGGAGGTTCAGGGATGAGGCACTTACCCTTGGTGGGTTTTTCTTACAATAATAGTATTTACTCCAAAATTGGAATAACACCATTTGAGGCCTTGTTTGGCGAACCTTTTTGGTCTCCATTATGATGGATTGGGGTCAGAGAGTCTGCAATTCTCAGACAAGCACTAGTGTAGAATACAACATAGTTGGTTAAAGTGATTAGTGTGGGGATGGAGATAGCATAAGATCAGCAAAGATCATATACGGATCAAATGAAAATATCCATAGAGTTTAATGTTGGGGATCACATGTTTTTGAAGGTGGCACCCCATTGTGGGAATCGAATGTTTATTTGTGGTAGAAATATTTCTCCCTAGTTTGTGGGGCCTATTGAGGTGTTATCTGTGTTGGGGATGTGGAATATCGAGTAGCACATCCTCTGCAGATGGGTCAGATACATGATATTTTCCATGTATCAAAGCTACATTGTTGTCAACATTTTGACTCTCACGTCATCTATTGGGGAGAGATCGATGTAGATGATGATGCGACCTTGGAGGAGAGACTTGTGGATATCCAAGACCGCAAAGAGAAGGTGTTGTGTGGGAATTATATTCCCTTGGTTCGTGCATTTTGGTGATATAGTGGCATGGGGGAGAGTACCTGGGAATATGAGTCACAAATATGTGCACAGTACCCAGAGTTGTTGGATGTTTAACTCTTTTCATGTATCGATATAGCCATTGTGGTTATAGACCGTTCATGTTTATAATATTGATTTATTTTGTTTCTTCTTGTGGATTGCTCTCTTTTGAGAGGTATCTCGATGGGTGGTTGTTCGGACCCCTTTTTGTTTCCCCTTTACGGGGGGGGGGGGGGGGGGGGGGGTTGAATTCTCTAGGACGATAATGTTTTGAGAGGTATATGATGTAATGGCCCGGACCTCTATGGTCTATTACATGGTGAAAATCAGGAGTATGAGGTGTTTTGGGAGGTCATTGCGACTTATCCCCAAAACATTTCCTAATTTCCATTCCTGCAAACAATTCCATCAGTGAACAGTTCCAACGGTAGACTGTTGTGAATAGCGCATGGGTAACCTTCTATGAATAATGTCATCGGTAACATTATGTGAACTGTGTCATTGGTAAAAATATTTGAAAAGTGCAACAGTGAACTTATGTAAAAATTGACATCAATGACCTTATGTGAACAGTGAAATTGGAGACCTTATGTGAACTGTTTCGTTGGTAAACTTATGTGAACAGTACAACAACGACCATATGTGAACAATGATATCGAAGACCTTATGAGAACTATGTCCTCAGTGACCATCTATGAACAGTGTCATTAGTAACCTTATGTGAACAGTGCAATGGTGACCTTATGTGAACAATGTCATTTGTGACCTTCTATGAACAGTGTCATAGGTAACTTTATGTGAACATTGCAAAAGTGAGGTTCCAACGGTGACTTCTTTACTTTGCCAAATTTTGAGTTCATGAACAGTGATTCCAGAATGGTGAGGTTCCAACGGTGACCTTTTTTCATTCCCAAATATTGACATCATAAATAGTGTTTCCAGAACAGTGAGGTTCCAATGGTGACCTTTTCCCTTTACGAAATTTTGACTTCATGAACAGTGTTTCCATAACAGTGAGGTTCTAATGGTGAGGTTCGTAGGCAGTGTTTCTAGTATGGTGAGGTTCTAATAGTGATGATCCAACGGTGATGTTCATGAATATTTTTATTCCTTTTCCATATTCTGAGTTCATGAATACTGTTTCCAGCTTCATAAAACTTCTCCCATTTAACCTTTTCTTTTAACGTAAAATACATTTAATGCATTGTTTAAAGGACTGTTTGGAAAATTCAAAGGACTTAAATCTAATATTAATTTCTTTTAAGGATTGAGATGTATTTACTTGGTAAAACAGTGTGTTTTAATGTGATACCTTTTTAATACAAAACAAATCATATCTTAAACCACACACCATTATATCTTCTAAAGTGATGAGATATATTCCTCTCTATTTCTTCCTCCTTTTTCTCGGGTGTGAGATTCTTGAACATCCCATTCCTTCTCATAGAAGTTATGCAAATCAAACAATCTTCCTAGGATTTTTTTCCACTCTATTTTGATGCAACCAAGCAATATCGATCAGTCTTCGATATGATGTATGATCTATCTTCATTATTTATAGTTCATCTTCATCTCTTTACTATCCTTTTTTTTAATTTTTTCCCCATGTTACAAATTTGATTTTCTTGAGTGTTGTCTGATGTGGTGGTGTTTCTGCATCCTCACGTGGATATAGTTGTTATTGGGGATGATATTGTAAACCATTGTGTGGAACATTATAATAAAAATAATGTCAATAACTACTTTATTTTTGGTATTTTTTACTTCTCTTCTCTCTTATGAGAAACTATAGAGTCAACAAGTTTTGTCCCACTAGATCACAATGTAATTTCCATTATAAATACATTAACCGAATAAATAAATTGATATCAATTATATGATATTGCCTTTTGTTTTTCTAGATTGTGTGATATAAAATCTTTATTTTTAGATTTTATATCTTGATAGAAATTGGTAAATAACGTAAAGTCGGAATTAATTGATAATCACTTGATAAAGATAAAGAGGCAAGTGAATGAATCTGATTAATGTTGTTGTAATTTTATGTTAATCAAATTGTTGTTGTAAGAATGTTTAATTATTTTTGATAGCTTATTGTTTAGGTTTTTTAAAGTTGGAACTTACGAATAATAAATCAGTTAATACAAGATGGATTAATGAACGGTTTGTTTGATAAAAGATAATACTTGTAGGGTTCAATGTTAACCTCTTTATTGTTTGAGGGTCAAGAGCCAAATTCATATGATATTTTATTTCTGCTTCTTCTGTTGTGAGGAGGTCCATGATGGATGTTGTGATATGTGGGGGTAGGGATCCCTATTGGTTATGGTAGCAGTTGACACTTAGAGTGGCGAGATGTATCAGTTTATGCATATGGTTGTCGAGGAGGCCACCATGGATAATGGAGCAGTTTTGATGTGAAAGTTTGGATACTAGATGATTCTTATTAGTTTTTTATATGCTTTAAATTTCCCACTTTTCAAGGCATCTAGTCTATCTTACCCTCCTTCTGAAAGGGGTGAAGACGTGTGGTGTATGCCACGTGCTTTCCGTGTCTAGCTTCTCAAGGGAGGATGGGTCTACAATATTTTTATAGGCGGAAAAGACTCTATGGGCAGTTATCAAGTCACTATTTTAAGCCACAATGTGTTTAGTAGCTTAGAATGTTTTTCAATAATTCCTGGGTATATGAGAAAGTAATGTTGTAAAAAAATAATTGAATAAATAATGTTAACCCATGGGGTTGGAGTTTGCTGGATTGAAACTTTTTTGATACAATTTTAAAGTGACAGTGGACATATGGTGTGATGTTAATGAAATTTAATGTGGAGTATTTGATGGTTAATTAATTTTTAAATAATTAATTATCTTAATGGGAAACTGATAAGAAGGGAATGAAGTAAGGCAATAAATCTCTTTAAATGGTTTGGTGATTATAGGATACCTAGTCTTAGAAGTGACACCTAGGAGTCTGAGAGATGTTCGCTGCATTTGAGTCTAGAACTAGGATATATCCATAGTGTGGTTCTGAGATATAATATATTATGTATTTTCTGTTTTTCTAAACACTACTCCACCCGGTCAGTAAGAAAAACTGACATCCCCGGGATTCTGAACCATAGGGGTGTTTTCCCCAACATTTTGGTGGGAGGATGAATGGTTGACTACCCACTTTGACCCCACTCTATTCTCTTGGTAATTACATGTTCTTGTTGTCATAGTGGTTAGTTTTCCCCATATATGTGTGTAGATGGATTTAATGTCTTTTGGTAAATCACACACATATATTCTAGATATAGTATCCTATGGACTACAATAGATGTAACATGTATAGGATATAATGGCTTGAGGATCCTTACTCATTGTGTGGGCTGTAATAGATTGAGGTATAATACCTAACATATGATTCACATTATATGAGTTATGGTGGCCCCCAAAAACTACCTATTGACTTGCTTAAATAGACATGGTGGTTTTGTTACACGAGGTTCATGTTGTGGTGCTTCACCGAGGTGTCTGCGGGAAAGCCATTTTGGAGAGAGATTATTCGAATGTCTGATGTTGGGGAAAAGCGGAAAACTAGTGGGGAAGTAGTATCGGGGTAACCTTGATAATCATATTTATATTATATACACTTTTATGTGGTACTTGATGAGATTATCCATGGTGGGGCTGGGAACATTGTATACAAGTTTAGGTGATGAGTTAGTTTCACAGGTTGTTCAAGGTGCATTAGGATTCATTCATTACTTTGGCATGAGAGGATCTAAGGTGGATCCTATTTAGTATACTATTATACCCACCCTATTTATATATAAACTATTTTTTAGGTCACTTGGAGAAGGATAGAGATCAAGATGGTTTCTTCTTGCTTGGGGTTTCAAGAGCAGTTCAGGCTTGTGGTTGCTGATAATATTACTTTCTTTTGGGTACTTAGTTTTCCCCATCCAGTTGTAGTGGTTTTTCATGACATTACATATGTTCAAATGGGTTTTAATTTATATATCAGTCTGAGTTGGAGTTGGTTGCGTACTGTCTTATCTCTCTCTTTCACATGTGTTCTTTTATATGGTAATTCCTCCCATCTATGTGTTTACTATACCCTCAGTGCTAGTCACCAACCTAGGACCTATTGGAGGACGGACTCAGGGGGTCATTATCTCCCTTATCACATTACTGGCCCAGTAGGGGTACACCTTGTCTAGAGGGGTTGTGGCATGGTCGATAAGGAATGAAAGCGATATTCCTTATAAAAATAAGAAGAAATTGATGAAGAATGAAATGAATCACAAGATCCCCAAAAGTATATGTTCGACTAAGGTACCCCCAATGACCGTCAGAATATTAGGTCCCTACATGACCGACCTACACGTGACACATGCATGTGACACCTCCACACAAAACTTTTGCATGAAAACAATGCTAAAAACCTGTGTGAAAAGACACATCCACCTAGGGTCCCATATCTTCCTATAAATAGGCACTTGGGGTCTTCATTTGAAAAGAATATTTTTCATGAAAAATGTTTTCTTCCCTAATTTCCTTAGTACATAACTCAAGACCTTTTGAAACGTTCTAGGTAGATTTATAACACCTAAATAATATGGTATTAATGGTAGATAGTGGATCATATGTCCCCCATGACATAATGTAAAAAACACATATTCAACGAATTCTCTAAACCATAGAGCAATGAAGACTAGAATTAGGTTCCATTATTTAAACATAGACATATGTACCCTACCTCCAAGAAGAACTATGGATACCCTATAAGGATTATGGAATCTCATTCCAATGCGTAGTCCCTAGGGTGTTCCATCACCCAATATGCTCCAAATTTTCTAAGGCCTACCTACACAAATCACCCCTATGTGAGACTCCTTATTTCACCAAAATATGCAGCACACCTCAAACATTAATAAGGCCCCAATAAAAGTCACTGATGGTACGGTCTCAATATAATTATATCACCTATAATAATTGGACAAATTTTAAACCATTCTTAAGACCTCCTTATCTACAAAAACCCCTGGAATGGATTATAAGTGTGGAACCCATTTTGTTTTTTATACTCACGGTCATTGGGATCCCACACTTTTACTACCAGAGGACCAAGATCCTTATTTAATTTTATTTTTTTATATAAATAGTCATGAGGACCCTTACCCTAGGGATATTTTTTAAGAATTATAGTTTTAAAAGAGTAGGGTCCGGACAGCATACACCTCATATCGTCTTTGTGAATTAAAGCCCTTAATTCCCCATGGGGAGGTTAAGGATCACACAATCATTTCCATTCAACATGTAATTTGATCTTGACACCATTGTGGAACAAATTTTAGGGAACTAATCTAGAGGTAATACCCTAGAATTTCATTTAAGAGTTTTTTTTTGAATTTCCCTTCTCCACATCTACCTCTTTTATAATATCTTTCATGAGTGTCGGTACATAAAAATGGTCAATCATAGTTTTGGGAGGAGATACTTCACCATACACAAAAATAGTATGTTTGTTACACATGGGATGGAGGTTTCTGTATTTGATGTTCAAAAATTTGAATAAAAAAACCTATTATATTTATTATAGTGATGTTATTGTAAAGACATGGAATAAATAGATCGTAGGGGGTGGAGAAAGAAAATAAATGAATGGATACTGAGGGAACATGTTACCTCTTATTTATGTTTCTAGGGAAAGGCTTCTATATATTGATTTCATCACTAGGGGAGACCTATAAGAGGATGTTAGGGATTTTGGGATGTTTATTATGAGTATAAGTGTTGAGCTAATGTGTCTTCAATGGTTTGACGAAGTGGGAGGAGAGGAGGGGTTTTTATATTGGAGGAGGAGTCGTACTATTATAAATATTTTAAGATAGAATTTCACCCACATTTTTCATGTTTCAAGTGGATACCATAATAAAAAAATGAATAGAAAAGGGATTATTGGGTCTAAATATATCCATAATTTGTCTCTTGGAAAAGTTTATTGGATTTTTTGGGTATTAAATTTATGTATTAGTCCATTAAAAGCATAATTCCACCTCAATCGATTTACTTAATTAAAATTACATTCACTAATATTTTTCATAAAAAATAATTTACCATATTAGATATAATAAATATTTTTACTCCAAATATGGAAATAATTTTAAAACATTCCAATCATAGAAGTTCCATAAATTAATTTAAAATTAATCCAGCTAACGGGATGAAACTGGGGGTGTTTTAATGTAAAAATGATCAAAAGTTTGCTTATTTTTGTATCCAAATTCAATGTGAAATTATTTCCAATGAAATAAATTGGATTAATTAATAAAAATATGATATAATTAATCATATAAATCTATTTAAATTGTAATTTATCTTTATAAATAAATTATATTAAAAAAAGTTATGAATTACAATTAAGTATTTTTCACTATCAGTCCAAAAAAGAAGTTTCTCAGACATATCCCAAAAATTATCCCTAATATAATTTAAAATTTATAAATAGAAATATGTATTTTATTTGATCAGAATAATATTTGAAAAGTGTCTATATTTAATTTTATTATTTTATATTGAAGGACATTAAATGATTTACATTTGATAAAACTGTATTTGTAAACATATAATGACTCAACAAAAGATAATATCATTCATATACAATTTTTTTATAAATATTAAATATTATATAAATAATTTTAAATAATTTTTTAATATTCATGTTCCAATGTTTAACATTCAGTTTATACTTATCTCATTAAAATAAGTTATACAATAAAATGATGTTTTGTTGAAACGTTGGTGTTTCTTGTAATATAAGCCTGGTCACGGTTTCAGGTAACATATTGAAAGTCATTTTTTTGTAATATAAATTTATTAGGATAAATTTTGATGTTATTTTTTATGATAGTAATTTCATGTAATAAATTCATATTTTATATATTAAAAAAAGTCCATAAAAACTCAAGGTGTTACATTATACCCCTGTTAAAATGGATTTCACCATTGAAATTTATCTCTCAGGTAAAAAAAATGATCATACATATTTTTCATCATATTATCATATTTTCAAGTAGATTCAAATAACTACTTATTTCTCCCAAAAACATTGACCAGGTGAGTGGTCATGTTTCCTAGAATTTTCTCTGATTGGTGCAGAATTTCAACTGGTTGATCCCAAAATAAGAACCAGGTTATTCACCCAAGTATGTATCCATTAAATGTAAGAATAATACATGTTTTATACCTATTATGGATTACAAATTTATTAGTGAAGGTCCAAAATGTTTCTGAGTTTTATTCCTATAAAAAATCCAAACCTTTTGGAAAAAATGGTCATCGAACACAGAAAGAGTAACTGTGCAGATGGAATGATTTTTTCTACTTAGCCTAACCACATATTTGGGGTATGTTTTTTTGAGCTATGTGACCTAACCATGTGTGATGACCATTTTTCCAGGTACCTATTCATGGATTTCACATTTTTTAGAAAATGGTGTCGGCAAACCGTGTACATGCAAAATTTAATATAATTTTATATTTTACGATTTATTGATATAATTAATCCACTCCATCATCCATAATCCAATTTATATTAGTAGTATCCTTTATATCAATTAATTTTGGATATTTCTAAGGATTAATTATTGGATCAAGAGGAATCTTTCATCTGGGAAATATTCGATCTTTTTCTCATCATATAGAATGTTTAAGGGTATGTTCTCGAGTCCACTTGAGACTATCATTATCTATCTTACTATTGACCTTATTATCAAGGTGTAAGTGTTTTTACCATTTTATAATATCTACTATATTCCAAGACTAATTAGTACATATTACTAAATGGGTAGAGTTATGGGAGTTTCATATGGGTGTTCTTTTTTTCATCTGTCATGTTCGTTAATTATGGAAATTATGTGTGGGACCTACGGATTTCATCTAGTGTCATTTTACGAATTTAGATGCCATGATTATAATAATGAAAAACAAATCATTAAGATATTATAAAATATATTATTTGTTCTTTTTTTTACACACACAAATTTTTCCATCCAATGTGTGATGGTTTCTTTAATTGTTGTTTTAGTGTTTTGACACTTTTCTGCTTCCGTTTGGTTTTACCTTCACTTGACCACTATAATTGTGATATTTTCTATATTAAATGTATTAATTTTAATTATGAATTGATTAATGTAATATATAATGTCTTGAAACAGCTTTACCCACATGATGTAAGTGCTTAAATTTTATAAATAAATGTGAAGTGTAATTTTTCAAGTATACTAAGTCTAAGACATGTCCATTTTAAAGTAATTAAATAATAGGTTTATGTCCATAGCTCCATATATAATGTTAATATAAGGTATCAGAGTGAACCAATATTTATGAAAACATCATAAATGGATGTAATTTAATGGTTCCATGCTACTGGGACTTGTCAACCTAATTAAAGGAATGGCTTGAACCAAATGGACATATTGATTAATTAAGACATGATTAAATGGTTTCTTGGTTAATTTTCCATGTCACACTAATGGAAGGTAATGTATTGAAACTTATTAATTATATATGCCATCATTATCAGAAATAGGGGTCACATAACATGATCTCACCATGTATTCCCATTTGAATTCTATGAGCACTCGAGAACCTCATTTTGAATTGAAGGATATTGCATGATTTGGATGAGAGCCACCTAGAACATGATCCCTGTATATAAATGGATTACTGGTATGACACCTTAGGATCCCTCTTGTAGTCCAACATGATTCATTGGTTATTCTCCTTCAATCAATGATTAACAATTCTGTGTGATTCTCAAATATCATTGGGCCCAGTCTTTGTGTTTCCCCGTTTTACCATGGATGTACTTCATCGACTCGATATGCATTTTATTGTGGAATTACATAGACTATTCTCCATGGATTACACTCTTACCCATAGCAAAGAAAACATCAATTAGTGGTATGGATAATATTTAGGTATAAATTTCCTTAGTTGTAACCTTGGAAGTTCATTATTTAATATCATTATAGGTTTCCTTGTTACATCATGGAACCTCGACTATTATTAACATTTGACTTATTTATGGACTAGTGACAATAAAAATAATGATCTCATTACATTTTTGGACACCAGCTAAGGGTTTAAGCTGGTACTTGAGTATTTAGTCATATTTTACAGATTATGTTAAAATATCCATGCCTTCTAATAGTTACATTTCAATTAAATGGGCCAGAAGTTATAGACAACATAGGTGGTGGACCAATGAGATTTATCTAACTCTCTATCCAAGTTCATTTTAGAGCTCATGTTAAATTACATAAAATAAGGTGTTTATAATGGGAATAATACGACATCAAATACTTTATTTCTTGCTGTTTAATATATATAATGATATTAAATGACCAAGTCAGAGATCTGAATTCTTCAAGTTCTATTTTGATTTCATTTTATCTTCTGTGTAACATGTAATTCATATTGTATTGTATCCATGATTTCATGTTTCTAATGACATTACTTATCATCATCATCAATTATTTCATTTAATTTGGATATTATTATCCTCATCTATTTATGTGGTTCCTTCTATTTACTTATATCACTTCCAATATTTAACACTATTTATATTTATCCACTATGATACACTCTATTAATGAGAGAATAGTCTCTCCAAAAACACACCCTTGTACCTTGCTACTAGTGATCAACCTCTATAATTTTTAGCTATTCTATTGAGGCCATAAGGCCCACAGAGCTTGGGGAACCTGTTCAGTGGAATCGAGGATGGTGATGTCACAAAGTGATATCAGAGGTGGTTCTGTCTTACATTACTATTTGGAGATAATTTTCATGAGATTAAAAACACATGGTACTTGGTCTTATGTCATGCTTTGGAATTGTGAACCTAGGTTCATTGTAAAATCTTGGTTACCCAAAATAAAATTGATGTTCTATTTTTCCTATTAAAGTTGACATTATTTAACTTTTTAGTGACACACATGCTATATTATTATGTTGATTATTATTATAATTGAGATTATTTTTTCTCCAAACCCATATGAGAGGAGGGAATGGATAAATTTTTCAAGAATCAAATATGCACCAAGAATTTGAATGTTTTACATGTTCCCCTACCAAATTGGTTCATTTCAATGCATTACATTTATTTTTATTCCTGGGATTGATGAGTGATCCATTCCTTGTTTATATATTTAATTTTCAGCTACGAGATGTGATATAGGGGTTTCCTTCTTTAGTTAATGTGGTTTTATTGGCCCATGTGGGTGGGAATAAATAATTTACCAAATCGAGTCGTTAATTTGAAATTGAAATTGGTGTTGTTTTCAGTGATATGGATTATTTTCCCAGATTTAGTGGTAATGAAAATCAATTTTAAAGGTACATTTGTACAACTTATAAGAAGAGGAATATTTCAATGTGAAATGGTTTCATATACTTATTCCACATTTCCATGTTTATGAATGGTAAAAGAGTGAACCTAGTAACTAAATTTAATATTAACTGAAACGTATACTTGAGGACATAATAATACATAGAAATCTAAGATGGTATTTAGGGTAGTATAACATGGTTAGTAAATAATTTCTTATATATCTTCCTTATTTGTTTCTATATATCCATGTTAATTTTTTTTTTGTATTATGGAATTTTTAGACCAATGCTACCACAATGTACTCATATCTTATTCCCTGAGGTTGGAGACGACCATATTCTAGATATGGTGGGTCTTGCGACGCGAGTCATACAACATGGAGTTCCAAAAGTGGAATAATTGATTGTACCTCATCTGACCATTGATGCCCATGTTTCGGATAGTTATCTACTCTAACTATTTCTATACATAGTTCTCCATGAGAAGAACCTACGATGTATGATCTCACTTGTGATTTCCAATAGAAACATCCACAGAAAAATTTAGCGAAAGGCGGTCGAGAGGCTGCTATGTCTTGAATTGAGGCCACCTTTTCTATATTTGATAATCTAGAAATGCATCTTGACTAAAGGTTCATTCTGTCAAATACATGATTCAATATTCATCAAAGCATTGTTGGGATGTGATTACCTAGGATGGTTACTAACCGGGCGTCATAAACATTTATTTCTAAATAGACATTATTGATCAATTCTTTCCTCATATGATGAAAGGTAATAGTTCAAGAGGGTACATGCTTTCGAAGTAGAGTTATATGTATGTTATGGAGTATTTAGTGTGTCTCACTATGTTACAATTATTTTCACTACTTTTGGGTGGTGATGAGATATTACATTCCTGATTCTACGAGGATGGGATTACGTACACTATCTATATATAGGTGAATGTCCTTAACCTACCAAGTTTTCCTTAAATAGTCGATCATGACCTTATCACAGAGCACAACCTGAGGGTTGAAAATATAACAGGAAATAGAGGATCATTGTTTTCGCTAGACAATAGTACTTTTAGTGTAAGGAATCATTCCCTTGATATTTCTTATTAGAGAAATGAAAACTAGAGTACCCATTTTGATAACTCCATGGAGTGTCATCAATTGTTTCTATAGGGGAACCAAAATCCTCATTATTATATAGTCACAATAGAGTGCTGGTATTGTAGTTGTATTGGGAATCTTCAGTGATTATATGGGACCATTCCATCATATTCGAGTAGAAAAGTATCAATTCCAACTCAACCGTTAGAGACATGGTTCTTTTGAAAAACGTCAGGCATGGAGTTGGAATAGTATAGATAGGACTTGATGAGGTGGTGTTTATGAACATGAAAACTAGACACCTAATTAAAAGAAGATCACAACAAGTTTTTATGATCATGGTAGTACAATTTTTTCATTGTTCGGTGGATCATGCTAGTTGCATGCATTACAGTTAAAACCCTTGGATCAGGTCGTCGAACTATCGACAACACATGGTACTATTCTAGTGGAATCTACTATCGTGTCTTCATTATTTGATTCTAGTTCTTCAAACCATATTATCTTTGTATCTATCATGGAATTTCTTTAACTTGAGATACAATATTAATATGTTTTCATGACCCTTAAAAAAATCCAAGGATTTAAGTCAATGGAATAGACGAATGTAAGAATTATATCCTTGATGAAAGAAATTACCCTTTCTTATGTAACTTATTCATTCTTGAGATTAAGGGATTCACTACCATTATTGGGATAGATTGGATAATTAAGTATCAGAGTTTTTTAAAATGAAATTACCATAAGGAATCATTAACATTACTAGTTTGATGTGGTATTATATGTATTGCTGAGTGGGATGTATAGGATTGTAGAGCAGGACCATAGCATCATTGGCTATGTGGAGTGACCTCCTATATTGAAAACCACATAATTGTTTATCAATGAATAGGATATGTAAAATTTCCATCAATATTATATCATTTTAGTAATTTTATTCATGAAAAATATTTTAATATACCTTCTAATAGGGAGGTATAAATTATTATTGAACTTATTCTGGGAGATGCTCCAGTGTTCATCCCTCCGTATAGGATGGAACCTACCGAGATAAAAGAACACAAGTAGAAGTCAGAGTATCTTGAGGGATAATGTTTTATATAGCATATTATGTCCAATTAGGTTCTCTAGTTCATTTCACCAAGAAGGTCAACGGAACCTTATGTCTTTTCATGGATTACAAAAGGTTGAGCCAGCTTAAGGTGGAGAAATGGTATTCAATTCCTTGAATATAATATCTCAATAACATTCTATGGGGATATAGGGTCATCAATAAGATTGCACTATGTTTGAGAAATCAATATGTTTTGGTAATTACATAAGAAATAATTTATATAACATATTGTTTCATGTATATTCTATATGAGTACCTTTTTATGAAATCTATTTATATGAATGTTCCTACCGTGTTCATGACTCTTATGAATACGGTGTTCCATTCTGATCTAGATTCATTTGACATGGTCTTTGGGGATGAAATATTAGGGTATTATCATAATCATCTTGAGAATTATGTACACATTGATATCATTTTGAGTACAATGATAGAGCATCATCATTTTTCTAGGCATTATATATGCCCCTTATAGATTGATAGAGTTCACATATTGGGTCGTATTATCTTATAATCAATAGTATTTGTTGACCTAGATAATAATAGTTCGTTATATTCCTTGGAGCATCCAAATTTTTTTAATATATGGAGTTTATTGAGGTTGGATGGATATTTAAATCATTTGATAGAGATCTATTCCCACTATGATTCACCTCTGACTAGTCGTACAATGAATCATGTTATTTTATTGTGTTCAAAAGCATGCGAAAAATCCTTGGAATAGTTGAAAAGGAGACTTGTTTGCGAACTTATTTTTATACTTTCATTTCCTAGAAGTGTATATATTGTCACCTATGATGTATCAAGAATCATCCTAAAGTAAGTGTCGATGCATGCAGAATGAGTCATTGTGTGATGAAATTAATATTTGAGGCCTCATGGGAGAAATTACCCAACACAAAACCTTGAGATTACAATAATTTTCCACTCCTTATTTTATTAGAGATAATATAATTTGGGTGACATCGTTATGATGTAAAAAAGACAACAAGATCCTCAAATATGTCCTTTGACACTTTTAATTTAACCATAGTCATCTTGGAAGGGTCATATTTCTATAGTACATCAATTTTGAGCTTGCATACATTCCTGACAAGGGAAATGTAGTTGATGAATCATAGTGTCAGAAAAACCAAAAACATTACATACATGAAGCTAGTGATGAATGGAAATAATGCACTTATTTTTGGAGATGAATCTAGAGTATCATGTTAGTCACAAAAATACATACCTCTAATCCATGATAGTAACTTATTGCATCCTTGAGAAGGTGATGTCTCGATATTTTTGAGACTGGGATGGCATGGTTCTATGTAAGAGAATATGAAGAATAGAACCACATCCATATTGTTGTATGGATAAAGATGACATCCTATGTATTCACGGGCATCTTTGGGTTTCTAGAGGTATGATAGAGGATTTGATGAAAGATTCCACGCGTTTTAACATGATTTTCATCTTGTGATCTCAAAAATTTATCATGACATTGGATGCCTATATTGGGGGTGATGATGAAATGTAAAATAGAATTCTTTATCACTAGGTGTTCCACCTATCCATTGTTGAAGGTAGAGCACCAAAGACCTAAAGGCTTCATACAGTCACTTTTAGTACCAGAATGAAAATGGGAATATGTGTCCCTAGATTTCATAGTTATATTACCAAGGACCCCGAGGGGAAGATACATTGTATGAGTAGTTTTTTTCCAAAAAATGAAAGAGGAACACATCATTCTTATTTGAGAGACTTTTTAGATGATGAGTTGGGAAGTATATATTTTTATGAGATCAAATGGCTATACATTGTCCCACATACTATAATTTAAGATATGGATGCTCTATTTATGTCACAGTTCTGGTAGGGAATGAAGAAATCATTGGGTACCAAAGGGATTCTAAGAAAATCATTTCAGCCTCAAACATATGGAAAGTTAGAACTCACAACACTAGTCATTGATGATATGCTCTTAGAATTTGTCCTTTATTTTAGCGGTTCTTGGAAAAATCATATAACACATGTCTACTTATTATAAAATAATAGATTCCATGAAATGATTCAAATAGATCATATTGAGGACTTAAATATTATTCCCCTCCATTCTATATTCTGATAGATAGAGGATGGTTAGGAATCGATACTGGAAACTTGTCTCATATAAGAGACTTCGGGGAACATTCACCTAACCGGGAAGTATATGAATACTGCATTATCTTGACAGAAATCCTATGTCGGTCACCATCGATGAACTCTAATGTTCGCGGTTGGGGATTGTGTTTTCATGTTTGTATCACACGGGCTAGGGAATATAAGGGTATAGTGGAAAGGTATGTGATCACCTCATTATATAGGGTAGTTTATGATTATAGAGGGAGTTGGGGTTGTAACCTATCTGTTGATTCTTCCTTAGAGTTACCATTCCATGAACGACATCTTCCATGTTTCAAAAAATTTACAACATCATGTTGTCCAATATCATACCATTTATCCAAAAGATGTAGAGTTAAATATCTTTTCATCATTTGGTAGTATCTATTACACATCATTTACTTGAGTACAAAGACTCTCTGAGGCCAATCATTCCCTGTAATATGGGTTGTGTGGTAGCACATCCACATTGAGGATGAGACTATGGAAGGGGAGGCCGACATATGTGCCTAGTGCATAAAGTGTTTATCAAATAGAGTTTCAGCATCATTAGAAGGTCAACCTAATGATGTGTTCTTTTATTGGGGTAAGGCTCTAAAATCCTGGTATTTCACTCAGTTATGGATCCTTTTAACTTAATTTTAATTATTTTTTTGGACTAATTATAAATACTAAATGAGATAGAAAAGTTATAAAGGGTTTATGGGAATTGTTCTTAGCTTGAAATACATATTTTGGTGAGAATATTCATATCATATGGTTAGAGTAAATCATGTGTGGTGGATGCAAGTTTAGTCTAAACCTTGTGGTTGGGGTGATTTTTTTGGAGAAAAACCTACCAAACAGTTGGAACATGGTTTCCCAAACCATGTAACCTAAACAATTAATATAACACATTATTTTGGTACAAATGTAGGGTTTTCACATGGTTTGTAAAATCATGTGACAAAATTATGCACAATCTAAATATGGGGTAATTGTTATCAACCTTAATTACTCCTTTATTTATTCCATAATCTGATTACTGGGGAGATTAGCCTCCATTTAATATTATTTATTATATTTTTAAGGCCTATATTATGGATTAATATATCTCATTCATCTCGTATCTACTCATGATTCAATTCCTCATGTTATAGGTTAAACTAGATGTAATCTAGTTAGTTTGAGCTGTTGTTCATCTCCCTTACTCTAGATGTAGATATATAGGTGTAATCATTCTTATTATTTTCTATTATCTAATCTATTTCACGATTAATTAGTGTATAATACATGATGAGGAGAATCAAGAAACCCTAAGGTTGGTGTTCTAGAACACATTCCACAAGTCCATAGATTTTGGACATTATGTACGAGGCCTGTTGATTTCATCGGTTAATGATTATTGAAATTTTATTCCATTATAATAATCATTTTACTGTTTTATTATGATCATTCAAAATATGTGATTAGTTGTCAGTGGTTACACTCACAACTCTATCCATCCAATGTAGGATGTCTTTCCATAATTTTTTTAGTGTATTGAAATTTGTTATCCATAGTTCGAGTGTTCATTGGCTTTACCATTATTTGGATATGATTTTTATATTATATGGATTTACATAAATTGTAATTTAAATAATGCAATGTTCCATGTATGTTAATCGCTTGACTCGACTAATGTATGTTCCTTAATTTGGTAAATAAATGTGTGGTGGAAATTTGGAAGTATACTATGATTATGAATTTTTGGTTTTAAATGAAATTTAATTATAGTATTCATTTCCATAGTACCCCATAACATGTGAATGGAAGTTAATGGATTGACAATTGATTTATGAAAATTCTTTAAATGGATTAAATTTAATGTATTCATGCTACATGGCCTTGTCGTAGAAATGAATGTCAAGGATTCAACCAAATGGAAATTTTGATTATTTATGACATGATAACATGGTTGAATGATAAATTAGCCTTATCAAACTTATTAATGTTAATGGATTGAACATTATGAATTACATATGACTTCATCATCAAAAATAGGATTGGCCTGACACAAGATTTCCTTGTATCCCCAAGGGAATGCATTGAGGAATCAAGGAACCCATTCTGAATTAAATGATATGACTTTCATAGCGTGATACCCACTAAGAACCCTGTCTTTGTCTAACTATTGAAGGCTGATATTACATTATATGATCCCTCATGTAGTAATTTTGGATTCATTGAATATAGTCCTTCATTCTAATATTCAAAAGTAGGTGTTGTGGTTAATGCCCATAATTCCTATTCATTGATTACCATGATTTTACATTGCACAACCTCCTTGGACATGGTATGATACTTATATTTTAATTCCATGGTCTATAATCCTTGTATTACTCTCTTATCCTTATCCAAGATATGATCACTACTTAGTTGAATACCATTGAGGTCAAAATTTCCTTGGTTTGTAACCGTAGAACAATATTAACTTATATCATTATAGGTTTCCATGTTACATCTTAGAACCATCACTATTGTTAATATTTTACTAATTTATGGACTGATTATAGTCCAACAATGTACTGCTTCCATGTTCAGACACCCTTAGATAACCAATGTGGGTACTTGGGTTTTTTGGAACATTTTATCAATTTACTTTATACATGCATTTCTACTTTCTATTACATTTCCATTAAAAATTCCATAACTAATAATCACTATTGGTGGGGGCCCACTATCATTTATCTCGCACCCTATCTTGGCATCGTTTGTTCCCTGGGGAAGATTACATGACTATAGGTGTAGATAATGCAAACCATTCAGCTTCAAAGACAATATTTCATACTATTTCGGATGGATTTTTATAGCTGATAACAGATATGGAGCTTGAGATTATTGATATAATCTTTTGATTTCATTTTTTACTTTTGTAAAAGATGTTATTACTGTTGTATATTATCCATGATTTCTAGTCTTTGGTGACATGACATATCATCATCTGTTATTTCAGTTAATTCAATTATTTTTATGCATTACTATTTTCTATTTTTCTTTTTTTTTACAAATATTGCTTCTACTATTTACCACTATTTATATTTATCTGTTATGATAAAATATAGTCATTATGGAATTTTCTTCCCATAGACCCACCCTAGGGCATCCCTGTTAGTCGGTAGCCTCTGGTATTCTGGGAGGTTACCTTGAGTCCATGCAGCATACCGTGCTCAGGGAACATATTAAATGGAATCATGGTTTGGGATGTCCCACCTCATGAGAAATATGAAACTCCAATGGTAGGACCTAGGAGTTCATTAAATGTGTACTTATAGGAATTTACTTCAACCAAATAGATACATGGGACACATTTTAGACTTTAGAGAGATTTAGAGGATGTTCCCAGAGATAGGCTACCATCTTGATACGATAAAAAATTTCAAACAGGCATATATTCTTGGGTAATAGATTCCCTTTCTACTGGAATATCATAACTTTATTCCAAGGTGAGATTCATAGAAACACCTATTCACAAACATCAGAATTATTGATCAGGACTCCAATTATTTGAATAAATTTTCATCAAATTTTGAGCTTCCTTTATATGATGTTGAATGGTTCTAACATTATCAGTCATTAATTCATCATTCTTAGGTCCCTAGAGATTTATTTCTCCAACCTCATCATAGAATGATGGAGTTAAATATTTTTTCCCATAGGGGGTTTCATAAGGTTCCATTTGAATTCTAGAGTGAATGATATTATTGGGAGAAAAATAAATTGGAGGAAGGTGTTTATCCCAACCAAATTTGCAATCTAGAGAACAAGATCTCAACATATCCTCTATGATTTGAATTGTTATTTCAGCATGAATTTCTATATGAGGATGATAATATGCACTAAAACACAATTCTGTATCATGATCATATAGAAGACTTCACCCGAACATTGAGTTCATACTAAGATCCTGATATTATACAATAGAATGTGTTACATCATGAAACTTTACCATGTCCTTCATGTATATCCCAGAAAGCTGATATGGAGAGAAGTCCTCTCATGTAGCGATGAGGTGTGTCCAAATTGTAAGGATATTGATTACCACCATTGTAGAATAAAACCGTTTAGAGGTTTTGGGAAGTAAAATGATAAAATCCATATTGATTTCATCCCATTTACATTTGTGTATGTGTAATGGATAAAACAAATCCATTGTAATTTTTCATTAAACCTTAACAATTGGGAATACCATGAAATGATAAAAAACATCTATGATATATCTCTTCATGCCATCCCACCTTAAATATTCATTCGCGTCCCTTTATATATTCATACTTACATGATGAATAGAGAATGAATAATTGTGAGCATTCACTCACATATCCTTCTTCAAATATACTATGGAAAGGTAACATAAATTGTTCTTGAACTATATCATTCCACCCTGATCAAGGTTAAAATCAGGAACATTTTGAACATTATTTTATATATGTATATCTTCCTTTGGAACCTCCATAATTATCACATGGATATAAGGATGGAGATTTATTTGATAAAGGAAATATAATTCTCCTTTCTTTATAATTTCTAGATATATCCTTTGAAAATAAATAAATATTGGATCATTTCTAATCCTTATCATGGATAGGATAGCATGATCCTTCCATTACAATGAAGTAGCCAACTTGTTTGTTTTCACAAGGTGTAAATTTATTGATCAATCATAGTAGATTATCAACTCTAACTATATTATTAGGTTAATATTCATCTCCTTTTGTGGGAATATATATTGTAGAAATTTAATATTGATATATATATAAAACATTTTTCTACAAATATAATTCCTTTATATCATTAATTCAAAAATTATTGTTGGTAACTCTAAATCAATAGTTGGGTATCATTTCTCATGATTCATCACATTCACTGAGTCATATTCCTTATCGATTTTATTTTTCATAATAACTCATCCTAAAAAATTCTTGGATGAATATATATAGATTACAAATCCTTCTCCACTATAGGATAGTGTATATACAATTGAACTACTCACCTTTTCTTTAATTCCATAAACATTTCCTTGCATTCATCTACCTCGAGGAACTTGAAACCCTTAGGTTTTATGTTGGTTAGATTATTACATTTTCATGAGAGATAATACAAAAACTATCGATAATATCAAGTTAATCCCCTAAATCATTAAATCTCAATCATTATGTTTGTTCTAGGCTGATATTCAAATGTATTCGTGTTTTATGGATCTACATATAAACAATCTCATTTGATTACCTAACAATAAAATGAAATCTATTGCATCCAAAAATCGCACTCTGTAAATTTTTCCAATAGATTCTTCTTCCAAAGGGTCTTCAGAACAATTCTGAAGTGAAATTCATGCCTTTCTATACACTTTTAATAGATATTAATATCATCTATAAAGACTACCACAAATTTTTTGATGTATTCTATAAATACTATGTTCATTGAATTCATGAAGATAGTAGTGGAACTATTAAGGCCAAAAGGTATCACCGTAAATTCATATTGAACATACCTTGTATGGAATGTCTTATTGGGTATATCCTTTTTCGGGACAGTCAATTTATGATATCCATAATTTAGGTATGTCTTGGAAAAGTATTGATATGCTCATAGTTGATCAAAAAAGACCTTAATACAGGGAAGAGGATAATTTTTCAATTTTATGAACTGGATAAAATACCAATAATCAATCCAGATTCACATTAATCATTTATTCATTTTCACAAAAAAAAACTATTGCACACCATTGTGACACACATGGGCAAATAAATCTCTTATGAATGTATTCATATAGTTTCTTCATTATTTCATGTAACTCAATTGGGATCATTTTATATTAATTATTCAAAATTGGTGTGGATCCTTGTTTTTGTGTTCTATTGTGAACTATATATAACATTTTCATACATGTATAGGAAACTATTTTGGAAAGACTTTCACAAAATTCCTTACAATTTGAATATCAATGATTTCAATTTAATCCCTATCCATTTGAGTTAAAACCCCATAAGAATGAAAATTAAGACCCATACATAGAATGTAATCTACATTTAATCATTATAATTATCATCAAATGAATGGATGATCACAAGAGAGTTTGAAATATGAAACATAACTTCCTTTATGTGAAAATTTATTGGGAATTTATGAAGATACATCCAAATAATTAACAAGATAATTTCAAATTAAACCAAAGGAACAATGATAAAATTGTAAAGAAGAAAATTACCACAAACAACAACTAGAGAGGAATCAAAGAATTGGTATACAATCATTATACCATTATTGTTTTTTAATACAATGTCTATATACAATCATATATTTGGATTCCTAAAACCCTTAAATATTTATTTAGATATGAAATAGTATGTATATATAGAATCAAATATGACATTAGAAGATCGATAGTGGTTGGTAAGTGATCATTTCATCTTGTAGTTTTCACACCCCTCAACAAAAATAGAAATTTCATGAGGTCTCCCACTGTCCCTAGACTTAAAAGATTTATGAAATTGATCAGTATCACTGTCCCTTGGGAATGGGTAGTGTTTATAATAATTCCCAATATCCATACACTTATACCACTGAATAATGGGGGTGAATTCGGTGAATAATTTTACCAATTATCATTATTAGATAAATTATTCCCTTCATTTTAACAATAAATTTCCCAGTTAACTTCCTTTTATTACAAAAATCATTTTTTAGGACCCTTAAGACCAATTCCTATATGTTTCTTCCCGTATTTAGAAAATAAAGGAAAACTAAACTTCTTTTATATATGGTTTTTTTATTTTACATTGATCTCCATCATATATATCTTCTCAAACCCATGAGGTTGATATGTTAAAAAACCTCCATTCACCCTTAATTGCATAACCGAATACCTCTTCATTGATACTAAATTCTATTATTTATAATGCCCTTTTGAGACATGGAATTAAGAGATTAAATAACCTATCAAATATTCTTTTGTGTTCGATGATAATTCCTAATGTTTTTTGTGCATGTTTTTTTAAAATTTTATCATTGGTAATGAATGATTCATTATCTATTTTCATTAACCCAGGGAACTCTTTCTCAATCTAGGTACAAATAATCAGATGAAATTACTTTTTGAAAAATAAGTCATTGAACTCATCCAAATCCATGGATTAAATCACATCTTACTACATAATATTTATGATTATAGTGGACCTCTTGTTTGATTCACCTTTTAACTGATAAATAGTTGAACTGATAAATCTGAATCACCAAACACGAGAGAGAAGATATTATCTTATTAGTATTATTGATCCATTTTTAGCAACAAGATGCATAGAAGAACCTCTGAATGGAGGTAAATGGTTCATAAAGAATGAATCAGTAGAATTTTGTTCCCACCATTGACCATTTGTATGTCCACCATGATTGATATCTTGAGAAAGCTATGTGAACCTAAAAATAATAATTTCCATTCCAACTCTTAAATAATTCGGTTTCTTAGGAGGAACGTCATTTAATTTTTTCAGCATAATCACCATTAATGAGGTAATTTTGGGATTCAACCATATAAAAAAACTAAAATCCTAGATTAAGAGAAAAATATCATAATAAAGAACCAAATAATCCAACAAAATACCTAATATTATGTTTATGTTATGAAACCTTCCTTAATGCAATACACCTTATGTCTATCCTAAGTTATTCAT
Source organism: Viscum album (assembly GCA_963277665.1). Taxonomy (NCBI): domain Eukaryota; kingdom Viridiplantae; phylum Streptophyta; class Magnoliopsida; order Santalales; family Viscaceae; genus Viscum; species Viscum album. The sequence goes on from OY728163.1 coordinate 1,433,940,233, forward strand.
AGGAAAATTATAATAAAATCCTTCAAGATTCATTTTGAAAATTTTCATAATTCCCCATGAATATACATTGGGAGTGTCAAAATAGGTTTCTGGTAAGGGTTTCATCACATACAAGATTACCCAATGTCAGATGTGAGAGATCATTAGTGAGTTTTTACACAAATGGAAATAAACGCCAAAGAAACATCCTCATATTGTATTAAGATTGGTGTGTATTTTTGTGAATCTTATAAAAATATACTTAACAAAAAATAATATAATTTTTTAATAATTTTCCTTATTTGTATACATATCCCAATACATGTCAAAAAGGTTCTCAGTATGGGTTTCCCATTATATGATCCAAATGATAACTAAACCATTGATCTAATACCAAAAATATAGACCCTTACTTTTCATAAATTAATATTAAATAACATTTTTTGGGATTCTTAAAACATTATACATTAATCCACCCAATGACCATATTAGTATGATTCCTTTAAAAACATGGAAACATAAACACTAGTACATAAATAAGATACACCTTCTCTTATATGTTCATATTTTCTAGAACCATCATTGATATTGAAAACAAAATTCAAATATCCATAACATAGGGGAATGAAATATAAAATGGGTGATCAAAAATGGGCTTTCAAGCCTTGTATTAAGGCCACTTGGACTTGGCCTTCGGGCTATGTATTGGGTCTCCCTCTACCCTATAAAGAGGTATTTTCATTAATAATAAATTGAGGCTTCGCACCCAAACTTTTAAAACAAATAATAAAATTGTGAAAATAATACATGAAATCACAACATTGAAATTAAACATGTAATTGTTGTAGTCACATTTGAATATATACTTATTTCCCGGGAAGTCATGGCAACGATGTCGAGACATCATAGTGGAAAAATTCATTTATAGAATCAGACTGAAACCCTATTCTATACCTGTATTAATGAACCAAATTCTATTCTTAATCTAGACCTATAATAATAAAATGACGTCATTTCTCATTTCATCCATTTCAATATTATGATATATAAATCATGACCCAAGTAATTGGATATAGATATAGGTCCAACCCATTACATAATGAAATCATGCATACATGTGACAAAAATTCATAAACAATGATATCATAACCGATAAAATGAAACTGGTATTATAAACCTATAATAATACCATAACATGTCGATAGAGGTAGGTTTATTAATAATATCATTATAAATATATCCTATGAATAGAAGATTGTTACAAGATCATATAACCAATGAAGGTGAAATGGGGTTCAAAAACATCATTCATCAAAACATAATCCATTAGGAGAAAGAATAATAATGGAAACAATGAATAACTTCACCATAAAATAATGAGTAACAACAAAGGTGTTATCATTGAAGGTAAATAATTATTAATGATCTTTTAATAACATTTATTGAGGAAAATATCCTTTCTTATTTGAAAAATACTCTAAAAATCATAAATCCTTATGAAAAAATATATATTTAAAGATAGTTTTGATATATTAGAATGGATTATTTGAAAATAATTTAATATTTTTAAAATAATTTTTCCATGAAATTGAAATTCAGTTATTATTTGAAAACAATTTTGAAAACATGTATTTTTAATAAAACATATTTAGGACCAAAGAGAGAAATACCGTCATATTTTTATTGAAAACTATTTGATTATTTTCAAAAGAATTAATAAGTGTAAAATGGTACTAATACATGGATATATCTTTAATAAGTATTGGATAATTAAAATCTTGTTTTTTTCTTGAAGTATGGATTATAATATTTCATCACAGGAAGCATAAACATGTACAATCTCGAAAAGCAATGAGATTGTTTCAATTAACACTCACCACTTTGTGACATCATATATTACTCCCCATGTAAGAAAATTAGATTTCATGAAGCTTAAAATAAAATTAAAATATATAAATTAATGAGATAATAAGTAAAATATATGTATATACACATTGAAAAAAAATTAGGTTCATATCAAAACATGTGTCTCATAGAATGAAAATTGAGACAAACTATGTTATGGATTTGGTGATTTTTGAATCATAAACACCATGAAATAAATATTATAAAATGGGTTTGTAAATATAATTAAATTTAAGTTTAAAAATAATTGAATAAATCCCTGGTAAGTACACACACCACACATAAAGAAGTTGTGTTTAATAATGCATGTATCTCATGAAAATAAAAAGTGAGATGAAATCCCTTTACCCTTTGTCTGGAATATATTTGTACTCATTAAAAACTCCTATATAATAAATATTAGTATATAATTCTATATAAATGTACCATATTATTATATCTAATACCATATAGGGTTTTATTATGATATTATATTACTCCCTTTTTAACAATCAAATGTTATGGTTTGCTTCAGGTAATATTCACTTCGTTATTCATTGTGCATTACTTTGTTTTATCATTGGTCCTTTTACTTAGTTCTAGATTTAAATAATTTAAAATAATTTATAATTAAATTTATATTATTTATTTATGTTCTGTAATCACATATATAATATAGATGTATGAAATGGAATGCACTGTTTATTGAAATAGTAAGTTATACGTAAGCATGAACGTTGTTTTCGTTTTTTTATCATATCAAATGAAATAAGGTAGATGACATATATATATATTTATATTTTTATATTAAAAATTATTATAGTAGAAATATTATATCATATTTATCGTATAATTTCAATAAATCTAGACTTAATACATTCCGTATATTGTGTGAATGAATCGTATTGGTTTGAGGGGGTGGTAGTCCACACATCCTCAAACGAAATTGTCATTTTAAAAAAATGGAGGTACAACGATATGGGATTTATGATGATTAAATAATAATAAATATATAATAAATATAATAAATAATATATATAAATAGGTTTTCCATCATATTTTAAACTAGGATATATGGTAATGAAAAATGAACAATCATTGTCTTTTGATGTGGTACTTCACCATACACATAAATAATCTATTTTATACCCATTAGATGGAGGTGTGTGTATGGGTAGGCTGGAAATTTAATAATAAAAATATCCTATTATGTTTTAGATACGTATTTTATTATATAATCATGGAATAAATATTGTGGAGGGGTAGAGAAAGAAGATATGAGAATCGATCTTGAGAGATGTTGTTGCCTCTTAATATGGTAACACTTTTTGGTTTGTACCAAAAGGGTTCATTGGATTTCTTTAATCCCAATGTGTGGATTATAGTAGGAAGGGTGGTATTTTGGGAATTATATTGGGTAGATAATCTCTAAGTCAGTGTTTCTTGATATGTGTAAGTAAGTTGGAGAAGAGGATTCCTTTTTGTAGTGGATGAGGAGTGGTGCACATGTAAATATTTGAAGATAAAATTCCATGAAAATTTTTAGTGTAAAATATAGATAAAATAATGATCCAAATAACATAAAATTGATTATACTGTCTAAATATTTCTATCCAATGTCTATTGGACATGTTTTTAGGTCATTTTATTTCTCAAATTTATGTAATTTTCCTTAATAAAGCGTAATTTTTCATTAATCAGTGTAATTTATTTTTATAAAATTCAATAATATTTTAAGTAAGAAAAAAATTTTACATTATTATAAATTTTTTATTATTTTTATTCCAAATATATAATTCCATTATCCATGTTCCATTCACATAATTAAAATAAATTAATTTCAAACTAATCCCACAGATGGGACGACACTGTGTGTTTTTTAAGTAAAAATGATCAAAATATTACTATTTTTTATTTAAATTTTCCATAATAAATTGGTTCCAATGAAATAAATTTTATTAATTTATTAAAATATTATGCAATTAAACTTGTATATAAATTCTAAATATAATATATCGATAATAAAATTAGAGAAAAATCAGTTTTGAAATAAAATTCAATATTGTTTACCTTTCATCCAAAAAATGATGTTTGCAATATATTTTAAAAAAATTATCCCTATGATTATTTTATTATTATAAATTGAAAAAATATTATTAACTTATGAAACTATTTTTCTAAATGTGTGTAATTGTAAGTTTAAATTTTTTTTCGGAAAATGACAAAAAAAGTAGTTCATTTGAGAAAGTAGTGTTTGTAAACATATAGAAACATTACAAAAATTTATATATGTATTTATCAATATGATTTATTTATATATAAAAACTATAAAATATATTATAAAATTATTTATTACTATTCATATTATTCGGTTTAACTATTGTGTTATAATTATCTCATTTAAATAATAATAATAGAAAAATGATGTTTTGTTGAAACATTAGTGTTTCATGTAATTTAATCCAAGCCAATATTGATTGTATCACAAACCAAGTTGATTTTATATGAATTATTCACCAATTAGGGGCCATTTGAAATGATTTTTTAACTTAGTTCATTGTAATAAAACATGAAAATTTTATTTATTCGAACGAAATGACAATAAAAACTTGGGTGTTGTAGAATGTACCATTTATTTTCATTAAAAATAATTAAGCATGTATATACTCTTACCACAGCTCTTTGGAGTCCCCCAATGGTTTTCCAACAATCTTATTAATCTCCAAACAAGTATTTGCAGTCACTCTCTTAATGTAATGATTCTATTATTTCTAATCATTATTCAAGTTTCTATATTATCATATGACTTCTATTTATATCTCATATTATTGGGATATGACATCCCGTGTCCATATAACTATATATTTTATTTCATATTGATGATATAAACCATTTTCTATCATCAATATAGTTCTTTAAACCTTAACTAAAATCATTATGCAACAAAATTTTCATAGTAATTTTCCATTCCAAAACAATTGTGTATTGAATACCATAATCATTTCCCATCAATGGTGTTCACCATTATAAACATATAATAATTTAATTGGGGACATAAATTATTGTATTACACACTCCATGAACATGTAACTGAATTTATGATAAATGATTCAACATTTTATGATCAATGTGGAACACTTTAAGTAAGACAGTTAATTCAATGTGAAGGGTTGTCAATGAATTATATAGTTCTCTAATGTTTTTAGTAGTGTTTTTGTCTCATAAGACGCAAGAAAAGGGATTATAATGATATCTTGTCCACCATAATAATTTTCTATCATGATGGCATGGAAATTATCCTTGACCTATGTTTATGATACAATGTTTTTGACTTTCTCTACATTTCCCATGATGATATTTTGTTATATTATAATATCATATCTTACTTTTCATGTTTACTATTATATCCCTTTATATACCACATTAATGTTCCTATTTTTTAACATGGGTCACATTATTCATGTTTTTTCATGATTATTCCCTTACTAGTCCTTATAGATGTCCCCTTTCCACTGTGTATCCCCAGGTTATTCATGTTATATTATGTACATTGGAATATTGTGAGATTCTAAGTGATGTTTTTAGAAAAGATTATATATTACTAGTTTTAAGTATTTATGTATTGTTTATAATTACAAAAGATACTAAGCATATTGATCTTCTTTATTTTATTATGTTTAATTGACCAAATAACATGTGAATTAATGTGTAATAAAGAGGTTGGTTTTTATAATTGGTATCAATGGAAAATAAAATTAATTTTTGGGATTATTATCAGAAAACTATAGTGAAATATGTAGGGATAAAACTATGTATAATAAAAAATACGAAAAATTTTGTAACTATATTGTATATGGTTTATCAAGAAAATTAATATCTTTTAGGATACCATACTTGGATTTGGATCATTCACAGATGTGTATAGAGGTAAAAACAAATAGACAATATTGATCTTGATTCCATTAGGAACTTCTCCATGATAATGGGCCTTACTACACAAATGATTTGACTCTCCCAGGTGATATTTCCTGGAAAATTACAAAACTCATTATAAAACATTGTGAAGTTAAAAAATGTTCATTAGTGTCTATTTTGGGAAAATTATTATGGTTAAAATAGATTAAAGCCCTAAAAATTCATAGGTTATGGAAATAAAAAGAATTTAAATGTTAGCCCTTTAACATTATTATATTTCCATTTTATTGTTTAATACATTAAAATAATTGTCAATATTTTCCCCATTATACAGGCCAATGTTTTTAAATAGGTGATTCAGGTAAAGAAGAAATGTAAAAGGAAATGTAATGAAAAACCAAATGGGATTCCCATCCCAATGGGAGTAGGAATAATGAACTTTATGAAACTAATATCTCATATGAATCATGTTTTGAATAGAATAATGGATAAAGAGGAGTTCCAAAAGCCCACTAATAATGAAAAAACAACAATTTATATCTTTCTAGGAAAAAATCCATTGACATTCAACAGATCATCTCATCACATAATCACAAAAAAATGCATCAAATCCATATATTAATGTTCATTGAAAGAGACTATTTAATTTGATGACTATCAATTAGAGGGTGTAATTGTTCAATGATGGAAAAATCAAAAATATGAATCTTAAAGAAGATATCAAAGTAATGGGGTTGAAGGAATTTCTTGAATTTTTTTTGATAAATATTTTCCTCTAATTCTCATATATAAAATGGAAAGTGTATTCCTTTCCCTTAAGAAATAAGAAAAAATATATATATGGATATATGATGTAAACATCACAAGATATGCATGACACACCACCTTAATTGCCATTACTCTTGAATTCAATGTTTAAAGGTTCTTTGTAAGGATAAGAACTATTATACAAAAAATCATTGGTTATATGAGCTTTCATATATATGAGGTAGTTGTTCTCCATGCCTTAAATGTAAAATTAGAGATCAATTAATCTAAAGACTATCACGAGTATAAGAAGTGGAATGTTGTGTTTAATTATAGAAGTTAAATGGAGAAATCACATAGTGCTATGAAATTTCAATATCATACATATCAATAATTTGGAAAGATTCACCACATAAATTTCTAATATTTAATTAGGAAATTCATTATGTGTGATAAGGAAGGACACAATGTTAGAGATTATCAGTGGGAGAGTCCCACTAATGAGATGGTGAAAATGAATTTCTAGGTAAACCATCATCACACTGTTCATTGCTGTAAATACTAAGAACCACAAGATTTATAAATCCACTGCACTATGGCAATAGTTTTCTATGTTAGATGATAACCTCCAATAAATCAAGGGCGAGCTAGTGCTATGAAAACCACTAAGGCATATATCGGAAATGATGTGGTGACACATATGATATTTATTTATTCAAGAATAGTGAATGTACCTTGCCATTGTGGTTGTATGCATTCATAAATATTATGAATGTTCAGTACATCTATTCAAACACCACTACAATGAATTTAATTAGGTATATATATGAAAATAAAAAACGGGTTAATTTTTTCATCCTAATTATATAACTTCTACCTTATCAAACTTTTTGGGATTACCTTCCTAGGGAAACATATGACACACCATTTTCTACAATTTTTGGAATGTCTAATTATGTATTGGTTTTCCCAATATTGGTCCAACATAAATTTCCATATTAAGAAAAAAATCTCTATATTTTGAATGATTGTTTGATTTTATAAAAATGCATGGAAATCACAGAATATTCTATAGAACCAAAATATCTGGAATGGATATTATCTCCCTACAATTAAGAATATATTGGTAAAATGATTGGGTCTATATAAAGAATCAACATTGAATACAAGACCATTGAAATGTAATGTGATGTTGTGTTTCCCATTTAATTACATGGACTTCCCTAAAGCCATCATGTATAATTTTAAATCAAGAATATACATGGGGAATTACCATTATCCCAAAATCCATAAAGAATGGATTTGGTGAAATATAAGGCACTGAAGAGACACTACAAGGTAATATAGATAGAGGGGGCATGTGACCTAATGCTTAATAATGAGTTACACAATACCTCTTTGTCATGAAAATGTATGGGTCCACAACCCTTTGCATTGATTATCGTATTTTGAAAGATATAATGATAAAGGAAAAGTAACTTCTCCCATAAATTCCTGAATTTTTCATTCATCTATATGAAGCACACTTCTACATGGTGGAATATTAGTGAAGATATTATCATGTAAGAGTAACAAAGGAGGATATCCCCGAGATCAATTTTTGTACAAGGTACGAGCAATGTGAGTTCATATTAATGAAAATAGGACTTACTAATGCTTCAATAATCATAATATACATGATAAATAAAGTATTTAGATAAAAATTCACAAAGTTTAGGTTGTATTCCGTAACGATATTTTAAAATACTCTTACTATAACGATGAGCATGAGGAGAATCATAGCACTATTCTAAATAAATTATAATAAGAGAATCTATATGACATGTACAAAAAATTTAATTTATGGTTCAAGGAAGTATCATTCATGGAACATATCAATAAAATAAATGGAATGACATTGGATTATTAAAAAACATAATACATTGAAGGATTTCTTGGCCAATATATGTGACATAAATCTACAATTTCCACAGAATTGTTTGATACTATTTTCAATTTTTGATAAATTACTCATGTTATTCTGAAACTATAACCAATATAACTCATAATGGATTCATTTTTCTCTATGTGTGTTTAATCGGAAGAGAGATTTAATTATTTGAATAATATGTTTATCATTGTAGCTTCACTGAAACTACCCCAATGATAAGAACATTTCTTGGTATTTAATGATGCATTGAGGAATATGTGGGATGCGTGTTAATGAAGAATGATGAAGTGATTTACTATCATTAAATGAAATTTAAACACCATAAAAACTACACAACACATAATCTAGAGTATGATTTAGTAATATTCATGTGGGAAATATCATGGAATTGTATCATTGTGGAGACGTGTATAATATATATGGATCAAAAAATGATCATGTAAATATTCTCATAGAAAGAGTATAATATGGACTAAGGTAGATGGTTATATATAATAATTTACAATGACTTCATAGTTAACTACCTTCCGATTAATGAAAATAAATTTTTATACTCTCTTTATATAATTGATCTATTAAATATATGATTGAAAAGTATTGAGAAGTATATTATATTCCTAGACAAAAAAATAATGGACATGGGACTCATAAAGGAAAGAACATTATCAATTCATTTAGAAATTATTGATCACAATCTCTTATATAGAGGATAAATGGTACTCAAATATATGATGGGAGTCTTCATAAAAAAGTGGAAATTGTAAAAAAAGGAAATTTACAGTGTTCAATATTAATGAAGAAGCAGTACTAAAATCTTATTCAACAATATGTGTAAAAAATCACGAGTTGATGATGGAGTTTTTGGAAGATACACATAAATTTTACTTCTATATAAATCATGTATGAAAAAAATTTGAATCGAGATCTATGATTTAACTATTAGATTGAAAATATGAAGAAGGATAGCATAGGATATACAATAAGATTTCTAGTATGTCATCAAGTGAATGTGGAAATGAAAAACTCCAATGGGATAATGATACCATTACCCATACCAACATGCAATTGGGAAGATATCACCATGTAAATTTTCATCACTATTATAAATACATTAATACAATGTATTGTTATTTTTGATGTGGTGGATTGTTTTACAAATAATACACGCATCATTTCGATCCAATAGGACTTGTCCCTCAATCAACATGCTTGGATATAAATTAGAGAAGTGGTGAAGATGCCTGGGAAAATAATATCTACTATTTTTTATTGAGATACACTATTGAACACCATTTAATTGAAGAGTATCCAATGTGCTCTAAATACTTAGTTGATCTTTTTCATGGATTATAACCATCAAGACGATGTCCAATAGAACCATATAGGGACATTGGGACCTGTAGAGATCATTCTCAATGGACATTAGAGGTGGATGGGACCACAATTTTTATATGGTCATGTTCTCACTCAACAATTGTATTCACTCAATAATCCAAATGCCCCACAATAATGACCATTATGGTACAAGGTGATGTTCCTCATCACACTATAATGATGTTGGGGTAAAATGTAAGGTACTAAAATTGTTGAGGAAATTGTTGGAAAATGTGAGACCATTCATTACCATATCATGGATGATCAGTGTCGAAAAAAGGTTATAATGTATGTTTTTGACAAGATGTAGAGGTTGAGTATGGATTCTTGGTATTCATCAGCATATCTACGTTGATAGAATTCATGACATTTTGGAAGAATAGAATGCTTAGTCCAATATTCATCTACCCTTGGAGATCTTTGTTCATATGTGAGTGGTTTACCATTGACTAGTACTCCCACTGAACCTATCTCAAATTCAAAATTTATTCCATGCGTCCCTCATGAAGAATTACCTACCAGAACCGTCACATGTATTCAATCATGAGGTATTTATGTTGGATAATGTTCTATCAAATAAGGAGTATGTGGTGATGATATTAGATCATAGAGAAAATGTTATAAGAATTATGAAAATTCAAATGGTCAAAGTTTTATGTAGAAATGATATGTTTGTATAAGAGATTTGGGAACAAGAGGATATTATGAATCAAAATTACTATTATCTTTTTTATTGTGTGAAATGAAAATTTTAAGGTCAAAATTATTGAAGTTGGATGATTATAATGACATAAAAAGTTATTAATAAAACTCCAGATGAGATAAAATTATGTGTATTATGAAGTAAAATGATTAAAGAATAAAATGATTATATGTGGTTTAATTTTATCATATTCAATTTAAAACACCCTTAATAATAATAACAATATATAATATTTCTGCTAAATAGTGATCATCTTATTAGTATAAAAATAGGGTTTTACGAAATAAAATTGACATACAAAATAGATGTGAAGGCCACCACCAGTAGGATCATACCCAATGAATCCAAATTTTCATAGCATCCAAGGGAGATAACATCAAGGGGATTTTAGTTTTATCAATCCCATGATGAGATCGAATAACATAAGACTGAGCTAAAGTCTTTTTAGGAGCAGTTCAATCTCATCGACATCATGGGCCAAACCATATATATTTAACCACCCCAAGAAAATACCATCATAATGCACAATACTCTTTGGATATTTGATTATTATAGGGATATGTAGAAAACCTTTATAATATTAAAATGTATTGGGTATTATCAAAATATTATTTTTTTATTGAATTCTTATCGTTACATTATTAATGACTATTATACATAAAAAAATAGAAATTAAATATTGAATTAAAATTCATATTCAATTAATATACTTACCTTTAATAAATAAAAGGATTATTGAATAAAAATTAATGAAATATTATCCATAAATAATTTTTATTAAATATAATTGATCATATATTTTTCATGATGCTAATAGAAATTTTATATGGATTCTAATATTATTAATGTCGAAACCCCATCATTTTTACATAACTATGAATTACTATTATTATAAGTAAAAATTAACATATTTATGAAATTGTTTTCCTAAAAATAATAGTTTTTATGGAATTAATAATTCAAAATTATCCAATGGTTAATTTTTCATAATTTTCTGATAAAACAAAATTTTGTTTAAAAAAATTATATACAGTACAAATAAATGAAGTGTAATACGACATCATAATTTCCCAAAAAATAAATAATAGAAATAATATACTATATAAATTACCAAATATATATTTCCTATTTATAATAATGTTCCATTATTCTTATTTTATTACTTTTATAAATCCCATTTCAATCATCCAAAACCCATTATATATTTTAATGTTTTAAATTAATTTCATTAAGAGTATGAGTCACCTCCACATTATAAAGGTTATTATTTAAATAATCTTATCCCATGTACATATAAAATAATGCAAAACAATCACTATCTTTTTGAGAAACTAGGTAAATGATTTTTTTATATTGATTCCAAATACCTATATTTGAAAAAATGATTATGAATTACCTATATTTTCAAATATAAACCAACCTAAGGTCCCATTTCGGTTAACTCAAAATCCATGGATAACTATATCACATTTACCTACCCTCCATAGAGCCATCCAATGGTTTCACAAAGCTCTCAAGAAGATCCTGCATTGAATTTTTAGTCACACAGTCAAGGTAATGATTCTTTTATTTATTCTATTTTTTCATGTTTCATCAATATCTTATGCCATATATTTTAATATATTACTGTTGGGATATTTATTTCTAGGATCCTATTACATTATATTATATTTCCTATATATGATACATCAGTTTATCCATCATCAAATCATTTTAGGAATTCTAATGTGATGTACTTACACAACCAAAATTTAACTGTGATTTTTCATGCCAAAAAAATTCTGTAGTGAATAGCATACCCATTTCCTATAAAGGGCCGCACCATTATACACTTATAATTATTTTACAATGGAATTACATGTATTTATTCTACAATCATTGATCATGGAATAAACATAAATGAAAAACTTTTGCCTGTTTTATGATCTATGTGGGACACATAAGGATGAGAATGAAATGAATGTTATGGGAGCACCCTAAATTATATATCACTCCAATTAATTAGGTAATGATTTAGTCTCATGATACATCATTCATGGTATTAGGAAGTGAACATAATCCCCCACCGGATTTTCCATCATGATGCATTGGATATTAGTTGTGACCTATGTTAAAGATGCATTGTTTTAAGTTGTTTCACCATTTATAATGTTTTATTTATATTATCATCATATATCACTTATTATTGTTCATTATTATGATTATCACACCTTTTATACAATATTTATATGAATATTTCTTAATATGATTTACATTCTTCTAGTCATTCAATGTATATTCCCATAATATTATTTATAAATCACCCACATATTACGTATATCCCCATGTTATCTCATGTAATTTTTAGTATATTGGAATAAATGGATCATGTCATGTATTTTTTCAATAATGACGTTCTATCTCTAGTTTTATGTAGTTATGTAATGTACCAAATCCTTAGAGAAACTAAAATTCATGATAATCCATGTTCTGTTATGTTTTATTTTATGTAATAAATAATGAATTTTTAAGTAATAATGATAAGGTTTGTCACATCTCTGGTAATTCTAGTCTAAGAGATCATCTTCCTCTATAAGAGAATATTGATCCAACATACATACTAATCCACGTAATGATATCCGATTTGTAGAGGTCTAAAACAGTAATATAGGATTATCTATTAATCTCAGAATATATTATTATAATATTATTCATCATATATTAAAAATATAAAAAATTACCAATTGAAAAACACTATGTATCAATGATCATTGTAGTGGGATCAATATCATGTAGAAAATTATAGGGATTTAATTACCACCTTTTTAGAATCCTAACAGCCTGGACATGAAAAATTATTACCTTATAGCCTAATGAAATCATCACCATATGAAAGTTATTGATCTAATATTTAATGATTATTCCATACTCCTATCTAGAACTAAAAGGAGAATGATGCATTTGAACACGAATCGTTACGAGAATTGGAACATGGGTATCAGTACCCAGGACATGAAAAACCATCTTCAAAGTTCAATATAATATAAGATTTTTTTTCCTGAAGGTGAAACCGGAACATAGTTTTATTTCCATGACATGTTGGAATAATAATCAGATTAATAAGTGTAGATATAATGTTCTAAAATTTAATTATAAATAAAATAAATCATAGATCAAAAAACACTGATTGTTTTTGTTTACTAGACCAATAATGAAAATAATCCCATACATTTATGGATACCCTAGATGAATATTCTACATGAGTACCAATATATTACTAAGTATGAAAACACATTTAATTTATAATAAATTCATACATAATTCAATGTCATATAATCACTACTTTGGTATCTCAAAATTCATCATAGAGATCTTGTTTGACTTTATGGAGATGAAAATATTTAAAAATTTCAATTTTGAAATGATTTTTTCTAGGATGATTCTTAATTGAAATAAAAGATGTACTTGATAAATCTAATACTTGTAATATGTAACCATAAAAGGTCTACAAGAATATGTGACAACAAGATGATTCCTCCTAAGGATTTTCATTTAACATACAATGATACTCTTCAGTGTTCAAAATCTCTAATTCATCTTATTACTGTATCATTGAATCTTATAAAGTGTATCCACTGAAATGTATAATTAAACTATTGGAATATTATTATACACATCCCTTTGAGATTAAAAATTCGATAAAAAATATTTTATTTCATAATTGGTAGAATATAATCCCATAAACCAAATAACTAGACCTTCAAAAACTCAATTTTCATTGCACAGAACCAAAGGCAACAGGGTTCACATGTTGGGTGTTTAGTACGAGGGTGGTCTGGGATACCACAATCTCAATAACCTTATCAAAATAAATTCCAAGAAATATTTATCTAGTATATTAATAATTTTTTCATAGGAATATAATATCTCGTTTTCAACGCATCATTATCTCTGTTGAGATTATAAAACATTTACATAACCTCCAAGGGAAAAGGCAACATGTGATTTTTTACATTAGGAATTTATGAACATCTACACATAGTAGGGTGACCATATTTTAAATGAACTAATGATATAATATAATGTTTATTATGATAGGGAGTTTTATCTATTTCTAAAAGTACATCTATAGATCCATCCTTTTATTCGGTATGAGTTTCTCCTGTGGGTGGATAAACTACCCTATAATCAACATAATTTTCCTCTCTATCCATGATTTCAAGAACACCTTGAATTGTAACAAATTGAATTTTCTATTATACATATATAAAATTGGTTATCTCAACATATGTATTAACTATTATAATATATTCATTCTCATTATACACTAAAACATTTATAATTTATGCTTTATTCTTTATAATAGGTCTCACATCTTGAAATAAATGCTATATTTTCATAGTAAACAACTCTTTTTCTTCCTACGTAGGAAATTTATCTACAGGATTTGTATCCCTATGAGGTGAGGTAAATGATGTATCCCACTGATATGGTGATATAGGTGGTCTTTCCACAAAATAATAACTTCCTTTACAAATTGACTCAGAGTTTTTGGGGAATTATCACTAGTATACACCATAATTTTAATGAAATAGGTTTAATATGTAAATAATTCATGACATTTAAAATATTCTCACTCATTAATTACCACTTATTTATTTATCAAAATTAGAATTATTATCCATTTATGGAGATAGAAATACAAATTCCCCTACCATAATATGAATAGTGAATGTTTCACATCATGTACTGAGTTAGATTCAATTTGATATTATTGATTAGAACATAAAAGACCATATTAAATAAAAAATATTTTATCTATCTCATAAAACCATTGATAACATCCAATTCTTTTACAGTAAGCTCACTTTAAATTCTAGTTACATTTTTTGTGATACCATATTTCTATAAACAATAGTCTTAATGAGAACCTTAGATAATTCCGTAGGAAAAATTGTACTCATACAAACAATTGTTGGTCTCAAGCTGACATAATCATGTAGGAATTTAAAAACCTCTTACATCTCTAAAAATATTATTGCAAATTCCTACCCATTTACATTATATGAAATATTATCCTTTGTTTATGATAAATAAAATTTAAAATTTAAAATAAACTCATTTACTTCATCATCAAATAGAAAACTATATTTATTTTTAGAAAAATTGAATTCTAATCCTTTTAAATTGGTTAATTTATTCATAACACTGTCCATTATTATCATACAATTTATATATATATAATTCCTCAAAAGATCCCAACATAGTTAACTTCTTTTCAGTTATTTCATAGAATCTCTATAACATTGCCAAATATATGTATGAACTTATCTATCTTTGAAAGTTCATTCGTAGGTTTTGTGATATATAGATTAAAGATCATATATTGTGGAAATAGTATATAGTTGAAAGGAAATATTGTTAGTGGCTGATTTTTTTATTTCATACACCTTTTTTACAAAAACGATATTTATCAAATTAATTTTAGGGTTCAGTACAACAAAATAAAAGTGAATAAATTAAAATCCAAGAAAATTAATAAAATAAATATAATTTCTAAAATTCAATTATGTAGAAATAAATAAATAAATTGATGAAATCATTTAATTTTAAAAATTTATTGGAATAATTAAATATTTATAATAAATTCTGAAATTCTAATAATATTTAAAATATAAACAAAGAAACAAATAATCATCATTTAAATTAAATTAATAATAATTACTACCTAATAAAAAATGATAAAAAGTATGGTGTTCAATAAAAGTATCCATTTTTTAAAATCAAGTATAGATATATCCAAGGGATATATCCCCCTTTTGACCATGATATATCATGAAATCATGTATTATCTTTATCTTATTTTATCATGAAGGGTGTATTGGAGTCTTTGAAATTTTTACATCATTATTGCAATCACATTTGATTGATAATTTATTATAATTGAGGCCAATGTCCACAAATGTGTGATTCATCCGATATGGTTGTAAAAAATCTACTATAAGAAATATGATATACTTATAATGTTGATAATATAACTCAGGGACGTTTCTCACTAGATTAGAAAACCATGGATTATCCATAGAAATGAACGGTTCATAATGTCCAAGTTTATTCTAGTATAGAACAACCAATATAAAAATAAAAAATGTGGTAAAATTAAAATATGATTCTGATGAAAACGGTATATAAATATCAATGTTTTCATTTAAATAACATAAAATTATTTTTGGAATAATTCAAATGAGTCTCCATATGATTAGATTGAAATCTAGCACATAATAATTCATCAGCAATAATATCCATTCTATAATAAGTGAAAAGTAGTAAACTCCAAATTATACCTCTATATAGCATGCATTCCACATGTTTCCTATGTTCATAAAAATAAATATTTTTAGTAGAACTCATACGAGTCACATGGACATGAAAAGATAAGTTAAAATTTTGGGATACATTAGAAAAATGATCAATATGAAATTTATGTGCGTAGTAGTTAACTATAAATAAATGTAATATATCGTGGGGACATTATTGCTTAATGTTCCAGTTATCATTTTGAAATTTAAATTTTAGTTCAAAACATGTGTCATAGTGTGAAAACTGAGAAACCATTCTCAATTGAATTGGTATTTTATGGAATGGATATAATTTAATTTAAATATGCGGGATTAATTCTTAGGAGAAATAGAGAATATTATGAATCAAAGTGACTGTTTCAAATTTAAATTTAGGTTATAGTAAAAAAATATACATTTCATACTAAAAAATTAAACATTTAGTATGATTGTCTTGATACATTTTGAAATTAATCCTTATGTCACTATGTTGGATTAAACTACACATCAATACGACACACGATGTGACTATTACTACTCCATGTGTTCCATTTAAAAGGAATAATTTCTGTTCAAAACACATGTAACACACTAAAAATTAAGAAATAAAATTATAATGGTTTTGGAACTTATTCAAAATAATCAAAAACTCATTTTTGATGTGTTTGAATTAACTTCACATAAATATGATAAACTATGTTCCCATTATGACTCAAACTGTCTGCATACAGTTTAAAATTGATAATTTAGTTGAAAACATGTGTTCTCCCTGAAAAATGGGAAAAAATAGTCACAATATCTTGATAAATAAGAAAGTTTTTTATATATTATTTATTACTTGTAGTAATTAGCCTCACATAACATTAACATGCAATGTTTACATTATGACTCAATGTGTCTTTTTCCAGTTAAAATGGTCATTTTAGTAAAAAAACTTCTAATAAACTCAAATCCCATCAAAACCATTCTTATTTTTTAGATAGATTACAAAAAATCGTTAAGGATTTTGTGAAATGTAAGAATAAATAACATATCAATATATAGCATGGTTTGACCATTACGAATATAGGTGGGTCCTTTCATTTGAAAATGACATTTAAAAATCAAAACGCACATCAAATACTCAAAAATAAACAAACACATTCTGATTATTTTGATAATTTAAGAAATTTATTAATAATTCATTTATTATGTATATGAATTATCCAGATATTAATATAATACATTTTTCTCCGATTTTGAGTGAAATTTCAATTGATTATTTAAAATTTATAATTTTGTTAGAAACATTACTTGAAATTGAAAAATAATAAAAAAATTACTCGTAATGTATTCATAATTTTGAAAATGACTCAAAATTCATTTACGATTTGTAAGAATTAGTCACATTGAAAAAACACATGACGTGACAACTATGACTCAATGTTCATGTTTTCTATTCTAATTTAAATTCTAATAAAAATAAATGTGACATACTCAAAACTAGGAAAGCAAATTCAAATTATTCTGATACTTTATAAAATATCGTTAAATACAATGTGACATGTAGCAATCAATAGCATATCAATCTGAGGCATTTTTCGACCAGAATTACATCAAGTGTTCCATGTTATATAAAATTGGAATTTTATTGCTGATTTTTTTTCATATATATGTTTAATATATTAATTTATAATATTACTAAAAAATGATTTATTTCCAATATAATTGCATTATTTTTCTCATTTGGGGGTGGTTAGTTCAGAAAATGATACCATGATTGGGATTTTTGGAAAGGGGGCCAGGATCTAAATAAAATGAATCCACTAATGTTTTTGAATGATTGGGATAATAATTCTAAATTTAATTGTGCAAAATAATGATTGACATTTTTATAATATAGTGTTTTAATTTTATTCATGATGTAATTTTTATTTAAATAAAATTGTTAATTTTTCCATAATAATAACCAAAATGTATTTAATTTTTTTTCATATTATAGTGTTCCATATTTAATATTGAACACCACATCATTCATCCATTATCGCTACTTTTTTTATGCTGATAAAGAACTTACTATCTTTTTGCTTTTATAGCACTGATAGAAGTTTACTAGTTTTTATGGTTCTTAGATCGACATTGCTTTTTTCACTAATAATGGTTTTATCAATTGATATTAAAATCTATTAATATAAAGTTGGGACCAATGGAGGAAGAGTGAGGTGTGGTCCATGTAGTAGCGGTGGGCTGGGATGGACACTGAAGGACCCACAAATGCTAATTTATTTATTTTTATCGCTTCAGATATTTGGTGCTTATTTTTTGGATAAGCATTCGACATAGGGATATGTTTATTTGTATGGTATGTCTAGTTCACTATTATACACAACCTGCCATTTTATTTAATTTTATTATTGTTTATTTATTATCCTTTATGACTCAATTCAAGGGGTACAATCTCTCTATAACCAAATGTATATCATTGCAACAAGTTGGTAATATCTTGCACATGGGGAGGTGCACCTGTGGTCATGTAACATCTGGAATGGAATGAGTTATTCAAGTCGAGAATTTACAAAATAGTATAAATTAAATGGTTTTAAAACATTTATGTCTCCCCTTGATTAGGGATAATATTGACATATGTTAGGATAGTTGGACTCTAGTAATGGAATGATGATAGTTAATGCACAACACTTTATAGTGGACCTTTTAGTCCCAATAAAATGGGAATTTATGTATTGATATTAACATTCAACATGGGTAATAAAAAATATGTTTTTTGGTGATTTATGATATTTATAGTGAGATTATTCATCATTAATAGGTAGATAGGATCACAATCCATATTTATACCAGTATTTGTGTTGCATTGTAGTTCATTATATATATTTCATAATTTCTTCTATCAGTTTGGGATTTATAAATTTTTGTGATTTATGTTTTGTTTCCATGATATTATTAAATATCTTTAATGGTATTAAATAGTCAATATATGCATATTGATGTGTTGGTATTTATATGATGACAATGACTAATGTGTAGGGATGTAAACAAATTTTAATACTAGGATGTGTATTCCTAGATTTAAGGGAAGAATCATTGGAAAACCTTTTGTGATTCCAAATATTGAATAACATATATTTATATTCATGTATTTTCTCCTATTATGTATATGCAATAATTATTTTTTGACATTTAAACTCATTGGACTGATTTATTCAGATATTTCCACTAAAGTTATTTCTTATGGATGAGGGTCAATAGGAGGGGGAGAATTGAAATATCTTCAATTCTTTCAGATAATAAAATCTACCATTGTTAATGAATTATGATTTTTTAATGTGAAAATGTTATTTTTAAATAAATTTAATTGATAAATATTTCAAAATCTCAAAGTGATGTTCAAATCATACCTAACAAATTGTAATATTTTAGTCATTTTTTTGGTGTTAGGATTTGAGTTAGCATGGGATTCTAGGTCCCACAAAGGCATGGAGTTGATAAAATAAAAATATTAAATATATTATAACACATTAACTCTATTTTGTTTTTTAAATTGAGGACAACCATTAGGTTCATGATGTAGAGTTTACCATATTCATGAAGAAGAATTAGTGTGTGACTAGTGTTTGGTGTCATCCCACGCGTGAGTAATTTATTTAATAATTTAAATAATTTGTTTATAAAAAATAATTATCTACTTAGTGGCGTTTAATATATGAAATATGATAACCCTATTAGGATCAAAAATTTTGTTTCACGCTATGCATGAAATACATTTTATATGGTACAACTGTTTGTTTAAATCAAAAAAATGGTTAATAATAATTATATTATTTATATTATGTTTGATTTATAAAAAATTAGAAATATACAAGTCAAATTTTTTTGTTAGATTAATTTATGAGACAAATTTTATCATGGGTGAATATTTTAATGAAGGATAAGTAATAATAGTGATGTTATTGATTGTAAAAAAATAATTCAATTTTGGTATGCTTAATAAATATTTATTAACTATTATCAGTTTTAATGGATGATATATTTGTAATGTTATTAGGGAAAATGAAGTGAGATATGTAATAATAGTAATTATTATTGTTATTATTGTTATTAAATAGATAATATAACATTCTTTCATAGAAATTTACTATTTGTATGTATATATATGGGATAAATAAATATGTAGTTATGTTATTTTGTGAGTGTATATATTGATGTGATAATATTTATATGATGTGTATATATATGTGATATATATGTGTGTTTGGGTGTTTGTTTGAATATAAGGATGTGTGGGTGTGTAACATGTATATATATATTTGTGTGTTGGTATATGTATTCTTATATGAGTGTGTGTATATATAAATTATGTATATATATATATATATATATATAAATATATATGGAATTGCATAGACATATTTTATAAGGTAATATTTAATATTATTTAAAAGATTTTAAATTAAGAAAATAATTAAGGACTATATATGGGTGGTGCAATATTTTATTAAAATATATGATGTAATATGTCATCAAATTCATTTGGCGAACAAATAAATAATGGAATCTTTTAAATGGTAGAAGATTGGGGGACGAGCATCCTATGTTTTTCCCAAATACTAACTCAATTCATGCCTCTCTTTAACTCCCCCAACATCAACCTTCTCTACATTCTTATTTTATATTAATTTATTATTTCAAAATTACATCTCCAATATATTTTACTATATTGATAGAATGGACCTACAATCGTAAATGTGGGTTTATCATGTGAAAAATAATTTTAATCTATAGTCTATTCCTGTAAGTGGAGACATATTTTTTTCAGATTCAATTTGGTATTTCATTATCCACATTTTAAATTTCAATTGTAAATGAAAATAATTATCATGTGATAACTAATACGATTTATAAAATGAATATTTCATGGGATTATCAAGAGATAATCATACCAATTCTAAATGTACAATAATGAAGTAACGATAATTTGTTAAATATTTTAAAACTTATCAAAGGATAATTAAAATTATTATCAAATGATAATTATAAAAAAAAATTCAAGAGGCAATTTCACAAAATTATTATCTGATAAATTAAAGAAAAATAAATAAAATGTAATCACACCATTTATCAATATATATTTTTTTTGATTTTTCCAAAATTTAATTGTAGAATTATAATTCATTCAATAAGTTTATGTGTAATTATTTATATTATCAATTAAAAATTATTTGTTTTTAAATTATTCATGAGGGCATGTTTTTTAGTGCAATTGTATATACCTCACCTTATAAACTTTAAGCTAGTGCATTACTTTATAACACAATCTTCAATATAAGGATAAAAATCCTGATGTACCAATCAGTTTAGCAGTCTTGAAAAGCTAGATTATATACATGATATCCAAAATAAATTTGGAAGACAAAATAAAAAATGATACACAATAAATTGATATAAATTGAATCCATGAATGCTTATTAAAATATATCTTCTTCATAACCTTACGGATGAAAAAAAAATAATGTTGAGCACAAATGATCATTAAGGGTAAGTAAAGAAGAAGAAATGATGAAACAATAGGAATAAATTAATATGTAATGGTAAATAAATGATAAAACATTCCATTCAAATTAATAGATAAGGTGACATAAACTTGGAAAGGTAAGATTCATAAATAACTATTCATTTAATCAAATAATTTAAAATGATATGCATCCATAGATATGTCACCAAAAAATTGATTTCATAAATAATAATAATCATACTCTCAATAAAATAAATTATCAGTTTTTGTAATTCATATTTCCAATGAACTTGATTCGTATATCATTATTATATGTTTTAATCTTTTCATGTATGGAAAACTAATTTACCGGATGATACCATTGATTAATCAATGAGATTTTATTAACTCAACCCCAACTCGTAGAGCTTTCCTAAAACAGTTCTTAAACCGTATATTGCATATCAAAAGTATTCAACATATATTGAAAAAACAAGGGTCCTTATAAAATATCCATTTTGAATAAATTGTAAGTATTTATCAATAATATGTTGATGTAGGTAATGTGACAATAGGAGAAGGGGGAATTAAACATTATTGAGGACAAATAAACTTTCAGCATTCCAATGTGTCTCAAACCACATTGAAACATTTCAATCATAGTTTCTATAAAGATATTACATAAATGAAACAAAATATAACATGAGAATAAGGGTATTCATGATATAACTTGAAAGAGGAAATATATAGAGAAAATAAAAGTGAATCGGTCGAAATTAACAACTATGTTTCAATGGAATGTAAATTGAGATGAAATTCCCATATATATGAATCGAATGACCCAAAAGTATTAATCAAAAAATAAAACATCCATATATAGTGAAGATAAAATAATTAATTATATAATATATCAAAATGAGTAGTAGATAAACCACAAAAATTTAGTATGTTTCCAATATGACATTTATCTCATGGATTTCCAAACTGAGGTGGAAATACCTTACCTTACCATTCGTTTTGGATGTGTGGTATTTATAATCTTGTAGAGTGGTATAAAATATATTATTGAATAATATCATAACCATATTTATGTTCATAATATCTTATATAAATTCTTTAAAATAATTTATTACTTGTTTCTCAATTCAATTTCATTAATTTCACAATTTCAGGTGTTAATTCCCATGTTTTCTGGAGTAAGTTTTACCTTGTTATTTTTTATTTTAATTAATTTGATCAAGGTATTACAATAAAAAAATTAATTTTCAATTAATTATCATATATAATTATTATAAGTATGTATTTATAGTAGTCCATCATATTTTTATATTAGAAGTGAATTGCACTATTCATGGGGATGGTAGGTCGTACATTTTCATGAATGCTACTCTAATTTCAATGATGAATTAAAAGAATGAAAACTAAATGATGAATATGTGTACTGTAATTCCAGAATCATATTTATGTAATTTTATTTAAATATTTTTATAAAAACAGTCTTCTATACTTTCCAAGTATATAATGAATGTGTCATATCTATTTGAGGTGACAATATTCAACACTTCCTTAAACAAATTTTTTTATTTACACAAGATGTGAAGAAAAAAGGTGTCTTCTAAATAAAAATTTCAGAAGAAAAAAGATATTATAAATATAATATATAAAATATATGAACATAGTTTCAATCATAATGGCCCCCATGAAGGGTGGTATGGGCTAATTGAACAATAATCATTTCTGGAGGCAGTAGTTCATCGTGCATAGAAACAGTATGTTTATTAAACATTAGAGGGATGTGTTTATAATTTTTGGTTGAAACATTTAATAAAAAATAATACTAGAATATTGATGATACTTTTTTATGTTACATAATAGTGGAATAAATTAATTTTATGGGGGTGGATAAGGGAAATAAAATTAAAAAAAACATGAGACAAATATTTACCTCTTAGTTAGGAAACTTTTTTTTGGTTCATACTAAAAGGCTTACATGGGATAATTACAGAAATATTGGTGGCTTAATGGACTAGGGAAGGGATTTTTTTAAGAAATGTTGCAAGATATTGGGAATAACTAAGTGGTTTGAGATGTTCCAAGAATCGGGGGAGGTAGTGTCCTTTAGTTGTGAAGGAAAAAAGCCTCACATTGTATTTTTGGAAAAATGATGGGTGTATGGAATTTATTACCTCGAAAAAGTCATAAAAAACAAACCAAACTCAAAAATTAAAGTTTTATTGGAGATTTAAGTCTAGTAAATTGGTGTTGTAAAAGTTTCCTGGTCATTTTATGCTTAAATATATGGTTTAGTCCATTTTATACCTAATTACTCCTTAATCAATGTAATTAATTTTAATCAGTTCATTAATCATTATGGTAAAAAAAATTAGATGATATTATCAAACCCAAAATATAATCTTGGTTATAATGGTGTATGTTTGTTTTTTTTGAATTGAAATCATGTGAGTGGTATAATTAATATTACTGTTAATGTTATAGAGAGACATTTCAACTTCTTTTAGAAGAAATATGTTCAACTAATTGTTGGCATTTTATATTCAATTTCAATGTGATTTTTATTATGAAAAAAAATTATTAACATATTTATTATTAATATAATGTGAAATTTAGAATATTATTTATCATTCATAATTATTTATAGGAAATGGATTTTTTCAATAAAATCTAGTATTTTCACTATTCATCAAAAAATGATGTATCTAAAAAAATATAAAAAATCACCCTAAGATAAATATGAAATTATAAATTAAATAAGTAAGTTTTATTTGTCAAATTATATTTATACTTGTGTCAATATTATTATTTAAAATTGGTCCAATATTAAATGGTGGAAAATTTTTGGTTATCAAAATATTGGTTTTTATGTGTGAAATAGGGTTTTCTCCAATCATAAAAACATAAAAACAAATGTATAAATATATAAAATTTTTGATTGAATATATAACTTGTATATGTCATTAAAATAATTTAGTAATTTTATTTACTTTAGTCTAATAGGATAAAACTAGTTTGTGAGCATAAAAATAGTTTTATATAAAAAAATTCTGTTTAAATTCAATTTGTTTCTATATTCATTTTTTGTTTATTTTTATCCTAAAAAATTTTATATTATAATAAAAACAATATTTTTTATAATTGTTGATATTTTTAAAAACAAAAAAAAATTGACATCTAGGATATGTTTTATTATATTAAGTAATAATATTTTATATTGTCTATTAGAACTTGGTCTTGTGAATAATTTAAGATTCAATGAAAGTATCTATTGTTTGTGACATAAGAAAGCTCAATGTTGATTGAATTATAATATAAATAATATATCATATATAATTAAAAATATTAAATATATAATAATGTATTAGGTTATTATTTGTTCTGGCTTAGTAGGTGTCACAATTCAGGCACACTATCAAATATAAGGTTCTTACTTTAGAATTTTAGGGTGTTACATTCTCAATAACATAAAAAAATTCTTTCTTCGTAGTTTCAACTTGTTCTTGGTGATATAGGAATTGAAAAATGACTATTCATGAAATACTGACATCATAAAAATTGTTAATATAAATATTTTTTAATAAAGGATAACAGAAGGTACAATGGTTGTGTAACTAGGTTTCACAGTAAGAGAATCTATTTGTGAAATTTAAACATGGATATAGAAGTGAAAAATCAATAATCAAGTTCTAAAATAGGGTTCTAGAGAACATGTTTAGATGAATTTTTTATCCCATAAGACCATAAATCATAGGTATGGAAAATGTTCATTAAAATCAGAACATGTTTTGATAGATAAATAACATTTTTATCTAAACAATTTGTTTTTTATAGTTAATTATTTCTACCATTGTATAAGAATATAAGTAAATATATGTTTCTATAAATACAATATTATAATTTGGGTTTTCCTTAAAAAATTCTATTATACTTCTTGAATGGTTTAATAATAAAATAATATTTAAAATTTTGTCCAAATATCAAATTAAACCATTTCATTAAAGGTTAAATATTGGAAAATATTATGATCAAATACATTAAAAATAATGTCCCATAGTTTCCAAAATTATCTTATCATTAGCCTTCAATCAACATGACTCACCTCTAAATTTTCTCATTCTAGACATGTGAATCACTTCATTATGTATCCTCGTGAATGTACTTAATAACCCAAATTACCAAAAAACATGTTATTGGAAGTAGTAATTCTTCTTTTATTCTTTAATCAAGACACATGTTATTGGATATATTCGTTAAATACAATAATTTAGAAAAATCTATAAAAATAGTATATAATAAACTTTATATAAGTCATTAATCACTCTAAGGAACTCACCACTTTTCAAATCAATCCTTTATTCATTATTTTCTCAACATAATGATCATATTAAGGCATTCATATCACACAATCATGTGTTTTCCAAAAAATTAAACATTCCACTCAATAAAATTTCTTAGTACCATTCATCATGTTGTCTATATTCATTAACAAAAATTTATTATAGTGTAATAATTATATTTTTCATACATCAATTGATGCAAAAATCATAACAAATGTTCATTTGCAACATATTTTCTAGATCCAAATATAGAAGTTCCTTATTATTTCCACTTTGCTTGTGTCAATGACATATTATTGACCTTGATTTATTATTTTATTCAGATGTATATTCCCTTGAAGACTGGTGTATTCATTTTTATATATTCCCATATACTTATAGTTTTATTAATGGAAATCATTGGTAGGATTCGGCCCCTTGAATTTTTTATCTGGTGACTATTTTCAATTAAAATATAAGAAAATCTCAATACATTCAAGCATTTAACTAGGAAATTCATTTCATAGATATTATATTTTTTGATACAATTCAATCCCTTCATCTTCTTTGACTTATTCGCTCTTCTAGGGTGTTTAGAATACATCTTCTTCTCATGGTTTCCCTTGAATTCATAGTATTTACAAAATTCTTTTTTTATTTTGATAGTATATAAAATTATCTCTTCATAGGTTTAGAAATTATGAGAAACTAGTACCTTAATAACATTAGCATTATGACCTTCAAATAAGAGGTATGTCTTTTCATATTCGTTGCTTATATAATCCATAGCAACCATGGTTATCCTTGTAATTGTAGCTTCATAATCGGGAATACATTCTTTTTCTTTCATCATTAAGATATGGAAATTTCTATTCCTCACAATTTTTTGATCACAAGGAATGTATTTATCAGATAATGTTTCCCTAAAATTACATAATATCTTGAGATTAATTTCTTCTTTATTTCTTGAATTTTGGATCAAAGATCACAACTGATTAGAATCACCCTAGAAGAAATAGACCTCAATTGAACTTTTATCTTTTCACTGGATTCCAAGGAAGTAAATATACTCTCAATAGACTTAATCCATTTCTTTTCTAGAATTTTATTATTAGTTACACTAAATCATCGAGGATTCTACCTCGTAAAGAGATCCAATATAGTTGATTCTCTCTATAGGATACGTTTTTCTGTTTAGGAAATGTTATTTGTGATAACCTGATTAGTTTTCTCCAATAATTCCATAATTTTACTCATTCTAATACCAGATGTATTGGTTTCTTTAACATGGAAATATATACCTTTTCTATCATTATTGACACCATTCATCCTTCTATGATCCATTTCTAAAAAATTTAATATATTATTTTAGCTTATAAAATATTTAATTTTCTATAAGACCAAAATTTTATTGTACATAACATAAATATATGCATAATAAAAACTTGAATCATAAATATTGGTTACTTCAAAGAGATATTTACTTTTCAATCCATTATAATTGTTGTGAAGAGAATCGGAATTATCCTTAGTCTATCCCATGAGATTGTTAAACGAGGTGCACATTAAGGTCTGTTGTCCTATACTAGACTACCCCGAGTCAAGATCAGAACAAGTTGTAAGATTTGTTTCTCCAAGCTACATCAGTGCCAAATCAATGTCCACTTGTCGTATCAAGATAGAGATGAATTGATAAGAATACCCACAAAATATCTAAATTACCAAACTTCAAGTATGTTACTATACTCTTACCCTTAATTTATATCATAGGTTTGTGCTTCATAGGATAATTATTATAAATCTAGTTTCTAAGTTTTCTGTTAAATTCATTTAATATCAACTCCAATTCCAAAACTCCAGAATCCCATAAAATTTTCATTACTTTATTACATTTTCATGGTTATAATGAGTCAAATCATGATAGACTAA
Source organism: Viscum album (assembly GCA_963277665.1). Lineage (NCBI taxonomy): Eukaryota > Viridiplantae > Streptophyta > Magnoliopsida > Santalales > Viscaceae > Viscum > Viscum album. Next base: position 1,433,968,830 of record OY728163.1, read on the forward strand.
TCAGTTTAACAGTCGTTGAAATTGAGATTACACACATGAAACCCATAATACATGGTAAAAACGATACATTATACATAATGAATATGAGTAAACTATATCTAAGAATGTTTATTTAAATATTTCTTCTTCATATCCTAGGGGAAGAAATAAAATAATGTTGATTTCAAACTCTAAATAAGGGAATGTAATGTGTAAGGAATAATGCGTTAATATGAATAAATTAACAATGGATGGTAAAAAATTTATAAACATGCCATTTAAAATATAGATAAGGAGATATCACAATGGAAATGTAATAAGATAAAAACACAAGCCATTTAATCAATGAGCATAAAATTAAATACATCCATAGATATGTTGATGAAAAATATTAAGAATAAATAATAATAATCAAATAATTAATAAATGAAATTCTTAGTTATCGAATCTCACATTTCCAAATACCATGATACTTTAATTTTTAAGAGACAGTTCAAACTTTTCTATTTTGGCTGACTAATTTGTTTCATTATAGTATTGATGCATCAATGGGATTTCATTAACCAGACCCCAGCCCGTAGGGATTAAATAAAATCGTCCCAAACACATGTATTATATATATATATATAATTCCAAATATATTGAATAAAAATTTTCCCTGATTAATTATACATACTAAATAAATTATATGTATTTATCAATAATATCTCAAATGAGGATAACTAACAACAAAGGTTGTTTAAATAAAAACATTCTTGGGGAAAAACAATCGTTAAACATTCGAATGTGTCCCACACCACTTTGATACATTTAAATTGTAATTTCCTGAAAGATTTAAATTAAATAAAATTTACATTACATGAAAATAATGGGATTCATGATATAACATAAAAATGTTGTGTATACACAAAATAAATGTTAATTGGGAAATATTAAAAAAATAAGACTTAATAGAATATAAATTGAAATAGATAACCCTTAAATGTAAATCAAAAGAACCAAAATTAATAATAATAAAATAAAAAATACAAATAACACGTTGATAAAATAATTCATGATATAATATATCAAAAGGGATAATTGGTAAAAAAACCAAAAAATGTATGTGGTGAATATGATATTTATCTCGCGAATGTATAAATTTGTATGGAAATACCGTAACTTATTCGTTGATTTTTTTTGTATTTATTCTATTTTAGAGTGGGTTAAATTTTGTTACTAACTAATATAATAACTATAATCATATTTATAGTATCATATAGTAATTCCTTAAAATATTTTATTACCTTTTGTGAACACTCATTCATTAACTTCAATATTTTAGGTGTTAAGTACCTAATTTGGTCAAGTAAGTATTATCTTGTTATTTATCATTATCATAAATTTGTTCACAGTTTAATAATATATAAAATTTAATATATATATTTATATATATATTGATTATACTATATAATATTTATATATATTTATATATATATTTCCATTATATTGAGATATTTGGAATGAAGTACATCATTTTTGGAGACGGTAGGTCATACGAACGCATGAACACTACTTTCATTTACTTATTGTTCTAAATTAATAAAAAAAATCAATGATATATATGTATATTATAATTCATGTATGATATTAATCTTGTATATGTTACATAGGTTTATAAAAATGTCATCAAAACATTCCATTCTTGGAATTATTGATTCATACTTCTTTGATGGGGTGGTAGTCCACACTTCCTCAAATGAAATTATTGTATTTACATAAGAGGGAAATCATAAAGGTATGTTATAAATCAAAATTTAATAAAAATAAATACATTAAAAATATAATAGGTAACATATATAAACATTTCCTCTGTAAAACATTCCATCATTAGTGGTGGTAGGGAAAAATTGAACAATCGTCGTTTTGTGAGATAGTAGTTCAACGTATAGAGAAACAATATATTCCTTCCAAATTAGATTGAGATATGGGTATGTTTTGTAAAATCTTATAAATATAAAATTATATTATATTTATTATTATTTTTTACATAATAATGTAATAAAAGAATTTTAGTGGTGTAAAATGGAATTAAAATTAGAAAATATGAGAGAAGTTGTTACCTCTTAATCAGGTTACTTCTTTTGGTTTATTCCATATGACTTACTTGGGAGTATTTATTCCTAAAATGATCAGTAAAGTCCTAAGGAGAGGTATATTGGGAATCAATTTTGTAATATAATGGTCGAACCTAAGAGGATTGAGAGTTGTGAAGAAATGGGCTAGTTTTTGGATTTTTATAAGGGTGGAATATGACTCACATGGAAATTTTGGAAAGAAGTTTGGTGTGCACATGTTATTAGAAAAATAAATTTATAAAAAACCATGGAAACAAAATAATGAATGTTTTATCGCTGAATTGCAGCTAGAAATTTGGTTTTGGTGAATTGGACATGTCATTTGGGACCTTAAATACAATGTTTAGTTCATTTTAGGCTTAATTTCACCTTATTCGTTTTAATTATTTTTACTCATTATCACTTAAACTTTTGGTAAAAAATTAGGTTTATAATATTATAGTCAATATATAATACTAATTACAATTTCTTATGTCTATTTTTTTAAATTAAAATCCTAGATCCTGTAAAATTAATATTAATCAAAATCTTAGAGATAGACAGTTTAACATGTTTTAGAAGAAAAATGTTCATAAGAGAATTATGTTATTATATTCAATTTCTATATGAAATTGACTATAATAACATAAATTTAATTATTACAAGGGTTATGGATATAATGTGTCCTTGAAAATATAATTTAACATTAGTAATTTTATTACAAAAAGGCCGTTATTGATTATAATGGAGTATTTTTAACAATTCATCAAAAATTGATCATTGTCATGAAAACATAAAAATTTAACCATAGGATAATTAAAAAATTATCAATTAAATAATTAATTTTATTTTATAATTTTAAATTTATAAGTATCAAAATTAATATTTAAAATAGGTTTACCCTTAAAAGGAAGTAAAATTACCTTTATAAAAATATAGGGTGTTATGTGTGAAATCGGGTTTGTTCTTATCATATGTAGATCAAACATAATGGATAAACATAATAATAATTTGATAAAAGATATAACATCTAAATTTCATTAAAATAATTCACTAATATTAATTACATTAATTTATTAGGATAAAATAGCTTTGTGAGCATAAAAAGTTTTTTATATAAAAACGTTTAGTTTATATTAAATTGGATCCAATAATCATTTCTAATTAATTTTTAACAATTTAATTAATATTATATTGTATTAAATAATATATTTCATATGCTAGTTTTTAATATTAGTAACTGATAATTTAAAATCTAAGTGATGTCTTGTAATATTAAATAATAATATTCTGATAGTGTTTGTTTAATAAACAGTCTTACAGATGATGCAAGCTTTCAATGAATGTCACAGTTGAGTGTAACTCAAGGCAACTCTGTATAGATTGTATAAAAATATTAAATATAATATAAATTATTAGTGTATTATATTCCCATATGCACTTGGTTCACATATCATGCACGCTATCAAATGTAAACTTCTTACATTGTATTTTTGGGGTGTTACAACAAGAATAAACCTTAAATTATTATAGAATAATTATTATAAATAAAGAAATTATGATTCATAATGATATTTTATTTCATTATTAAATTAAATATCTTGTTTTTATTCTAGGAGTACTCGTATCATGATTATATTCAAGTTTATGAGAAAATGTTGTTTAAGTGGTGATAGCTTCAAAGATCATTCGCTATGACAACGATGAAATTATAGTAGGAAGTAACATAATACTTCCATCCATGCATATGATGTTAGAATGATATTTGATTTATATTGGACAAACCCATGGTTTTTTATTAATGTGTGTGAGTGGGTTTCAATGTGGTTATTTCTTGATATATATTTTCTGATTATTTTTGTTGATGTTCATTAAACCATATTGAGTTGCTCACATATCTGTATGTACAGATTTTACGACACTAATGAACTGTTAGGAATGATTCCATCATTCCCATGTGATATTATTGGTATATTCTACGTCTTTATGTTATGGATGTTACCAAAAAGAGAGGTGGGGCCATCATGGATCAGTATCCCATGAGGTGGAGAATGTTCAGAAACTACAAATGACTTGATGTTGATACTAATATGGATAATAGGGAAAGATAGCTGAGTGTGGAATGACCCTGGGGAATTATGACCATTGTTGAGAAGACCCGTATGTGAATACAATGGGGCATGATGATTATGGGTGATCAGATCCATTTGGGAAATATTTGGCATGATGTTCTATTTGACAAGGCCTGGAGATAACATCGGGGTATGGTAACCTCATGTGGTTTTACAGAGATACCAGTGGTCTATATGAATATAGAATATCGTCATGATGGTTTTGAAAATGAGGTGTATCCATGATTGGATGGATGTTTTTAAACATGGTACTGATGAATGTAAAATCAGGATTTGTGGAAGATTGGTTAACAGACGAATTGTAGAGACCCAAAGTATGAAGTACATGGACATTACATTACCTTTGTGGAATAATTAATACATAACAAAAACATACACACAAGGACCGTAATAGTTTAGTGTCTTTGGAAACTCAAAAAATAGTCTTCTAATCATGTTGAAAGATCTTCAACATCTCCCATAAGATCTTCCCCCTTATTTTCTTACCTAAAACCTTTCTTTAAATCCTGGGGAAAAGAAATCATATAAAGTGTGAGCTCAAGTGCTCAGTAAGGGTAATCATGGATAAAATAAAACAAATCATATACATTTGAATGTAAAAACATGAACATAATATTTAAACATAAAAATCTTGAGCAATAACATAAATAATTGCAGTACGTAAGGCATAGATCATAATGAAACATTAATCATGATAAAATAGCATGGGAATAAAACATGTAATTGTGGAAAACCATTAAAAACATGTTATTATTTCTATAGTAACCAAGACATTGGTGAAAAAACAATCTTAGTGGACAAAGTCCCTTTCTGAATCGAGTTCACCCCTCGTTCCAGTCCTGTATTACTGAACCAGTTTAACTTTCCATTCTATCCATGTATATCTCATGAGATTTAAATCTTTACCCATTGCATTGGAGGGAGATATAGGTCCCACCCATCTCATAATGAAATCATTCTTACGTGTGCCACAAAATAAACATACATCATTCATAATAATCCAATAAATAAAATGGGTTTCATAAACATCATCCCATTATCACATAATCCATATAAAAGAAATGGATATCATTTCATAATAAGAAAATTGAAACCATGTAAATCATAGAGACATGATACTTGAAACATACACATATGAAATAATGTCATCTTATATGAAAAATGGTTTCGATAAAACACTTGAAATGAATTCTTGAGGAAAATATCCTTTCTTCTTCAAAATCATTCTCTTTCCACAAAATGTCATGAAATTTTAAAAGAAAATTATTTTTTTGAAAATAGTCATGAAATATTTTGGAGGAAGCTTCATTAAAATAAGGCTTTATAAAACCATAAAAATCCGTTCGTGCCGTATAAGTAAAAAAAACATTCTTCTCTTACTTTTGCCGGAAAAGTCAAAAAGTACCTCGTAAAAGAAAGATTCCATAGATACCATGTAGTAAAAGTCAAAAATGGGTAAAAAGGACATTAAACATACATAAAAAAATATTTATAAACAAGGACATGGATGATAAATATAACCCTAGTAAATACTTACGAATAAACAATCTCGGATAAAAACGAGATTGGAAAAGTTACCCCTTAACTTAGGTCCGATATGGTTCGTATGGATCCAACCCTCCTGTATAATGATTTAAATAATGTAATTGACTTTTTAAATAATCATATTTTTTGTTATTATATCATATATGTTTCAATTAAGACTTTATATTACCCGTTCTTTTGTAAATTCAATGTTAAAGCAACATTTTGGGTAAAATCATTTCATTTATCGTATGTGTTTCGACTTGTCGTTCATGATATTATCACTTATATCCTGATTTACATAATTCCTGAATGTAAAACAAGATTTATATATAATATATATTCATCATATACATATATATTATTTATCGATAAAAGGAATGAAATACACTGTTCATGGAGACGGTAGGCCGTACGTACGCATGAACGTTGTTTTCGTTTCCTAATTGAATTGAATGAAACAAAATTGATGACATAAATATATATATACATAAATCCTATAGCATTATTATTTTATATATTTTATTATTATTCATTACATAAACTTTATGATCATTCATGTATGGTTAACATGGAGAATGAATCTCATCGCGTCGTGGAGACGGTAATCCGTACGTACGCACGAGCGATGATATCGTTCCCATAATTATTGAATAGAATTGGAGTGGATGGTATAATATATCAGAATCAGTATGATGTTATAATTACCATATATAGTTATTCTTTACACAATTAAACCCATCCATGTTAGGTGTTGGTGGAAAAATATATTACACCACGGTGTGGAGACGGTATTCCGTACGTACACACACGCGGTGATTTTGTTTTCCGTAGGATGGATAGAAAGTGAAATAGGATTGTTTTGTATTTATAATAACATATAAGTGTATTAGGGATACTGATGTTATTAATTCATAATGAATGAACTAAAGAAGAGGGTGTATAAGAAGAATGGAACTTGAAAAAAACGGTAGAAGGTATTTCCTCTTTCTCGAAGTGCCTCCTTTAAACTTTCTCTTCAGGCATTAGAGTTGGTATTTTCAGAAGAAAAGTACCTAAAGTATGTTTAAATGGAAGTGTGGAAGTGAAATGGTCAGGGTTTGTCCGAGCTTGAAGTCTCAAATTGGTGTGAGGAGGAGAGGGAGGAGATTTCCTTTTATAAGGGAGGAGAGGGGCACCTTTGAAAATATAAGAAAATATTAATTTATATTAAATCACAACCCCTCCTAAAAACATCCAAAATGACTCAAATACAAATATTAGATGATATAGGGTTGTAATCGCATCATCCAATAAAATTTATTCATGTTAGGAATTTATTTTAAACATTATCAACTTGATTTATCCTTATTTAATCGATTTAATTTTATTTGTGGTAATAAAATTCTAAAATTTAAATTATTAAAAATATTTAATTATTTGTTGTTAATTGTCTATAAATTGATAATTTATAACATTTTCAACCATATAAATTTAAATTTATAATTTTTAAATATTTTTTTGATTTTTAAACAATTTTATAGTATGTTATTTGTATAAAATAACAATAGTGTCAATTTTAACACTATCTATTTATTTGAATTTAAATAAATAATACACCAAAGATATGTTCGAACTAAAATATTTTATAGATTCATAACATGTCATATTTGTCTAGAAAATTAGTGGAGCACATTAAATAGTTCATATAATTTTTATTTTAATATTTTTAAAACCATATATTTCATATTTCTGTTAATAAAATAATTTCAACATCACTATTATGTCACCTTTAATGATAATTACTTAATCCCTAAAAATTATAAATAAATTCCTATGATGTAGATAATTGTATTATATTTATGGAGACTATTTATGTTCTATGTTTCATAAAGTTTATCACTAAATTAAAATTAATATACTTATAATATTTAAGAGTGTGACATGTTGTCACATTCATTGGTTTTAATAATAATTAAATTACTTTCAAGGAAACAAGTCCATAAAATGAATCTATTATGACCCTTAGGTGATATGGGTAATCTTTTAGTCATGAAATAAAATTTTGGTAGGTGTTAGGGTAACTTTATAATGTTATATTTACCCTTAATTAACCGCTTTACCTTTAATGTGGATGCGCCATTAAAAGGAGGCAAAACTGCATTTTTTGCAAAATAGTTATTTTACCCGAAAAATTATTTTGTTCACATAAAATGTTTTAGAAAATTTATAAGATTAATAATAATGTGATACAATTAATAATTTAGTTAATAATATTAATAATGGCTATTTTATAATAATATTATAATCATATATCATTGTTTAGTGAAACCTGATATTGCGTACAACACACACTATCGAGGAAAGTCGTGATTGCGTGTAATGCAAGCCAGGTCAGGGTTGATTGTAGTGCAATAATCCTTAATTGTTTTGTATAACATTATCCAATCCATATTTCATTTATGCATTGAATATATATATATATATACACACAATGTTACATAGAATGACTATTATAAAACGAACTTGAAATTTTGTATAACACAATCTAAGAATAGTGTTGCGTATACTTCAAGATAATATAGTGTGGCATATAGCACAAGATAATATTGTTTTAGTATAAATCACATGACATCAAATAAATAAAAAAGAATACTTATCATAAAATATCGTGTAGTTACACTCTACCCCCCTTAAAATAAATTTCACCCACGAAATTCGTCTGTGTTATACATGCTTTCTACTTGAAAGTTTATTTAATTTCAAAACACATCGTAAAATGAATTACCAAAACTTAACTTTAAAAACTAATGTATGAAATGTAATGATTACCCAAATTAACTAATCACTGGGTTTCCACAGAGGAGAACATAGGTGAAAATATGGATATGGAATAAAAATCTAACCATCAAGTTCTGATGGAGAGTGGTAGAGGACATGGCTATAAAAAATAAAACCATTACAAAGACATAAATTTATGATGATCTAAGTTACAATCTGATTCATCAGATACAAGAGCACTAGGACAACATATTTGGTTTTCAATATCATTTCCCTAAAGTTGAAAATTTTGAATTAGAAGAAATACTTGCTTGATTTTGGTACAATCTCACTGTTGTTCGTGATTTGAACAATTTTCCACTTCATCTCTTAAAGAAATGAAGTTGAATTTGTTTTTCATGAAGTGTTAACAGATCATGTGATAGAATGATGGATCATTCCATCTCTTTCAAACAAAAGTTTAGCAAAACTTATCAAATATACATAAGTCCATATAAGGTGAGGTTAATCATATATGATTCCAAAAATGAACTTATACTTCATATATCATACCCCTTAATAAAATAAAAGTAGTTTCTACTAACCAGGAAATTCATGTAGGCCAGTGGTAAGAGATAAAGGCCAGTCGCACTTCGGTTGTGGGTTCGATTCCCACATCCTTGTCCGACGCGATGGGTTGTCGCCCGTCCAGCAGGTTTTCCTTTTTCTAAAACTACATTACTATAACATCCCATCAATAATATCGAAAAAAGTTCTATCCTTAAATAGTACTAACTTATGTCCAACATAATCTATTCCAATCATTATGCTTGTCTAAAATACTTCGGTCCAAGCTCATAGTATTATGAAAATGATTACTTGAAATGTCACATAAAAATCACGTGAATGCCATCATTTATCCCCAATATATCATAAGATATATCTTGTTGGTCAAATTACAAACATGTGAATAACTTAATCATGTATTCTCTTGATGAATGGATACCCTTTGAAGCTTAGTAAAAACATGAATGTTGTTAAATTTTAACACTTTCCACAAACCAAAATCCCAAAAATTCTATATACTCAAACCATAATATCACTTAGTCCTTATATCAGTCATGAGCTCATGAATACTATAAAACATTTAATTTTCTCCTTATCCCTTCATTATGGGCATATCATCTACTTTCGAAAAATTCAGGTACCATTCATCACACACTTTCAAAACATTAGGAAAGACAACAGTGTAAAAATCCTTAGATGTCTCTTTATTCCATAGTACCATGAGATTACATATACAACATTACACTTGATAAACATGTAATCATTCCACTACCTTCTTAAACCATCTACCGTGCTTCAACAATTCTTTCATCTCACATATCATTGGTATTCTCTTCATCATCATCAACATAAATATTACCCATACGAATAGACAGATTCTTTTTATGAGACTTTCCCTTAGGGAATTGGTTTTCATAATGCCCGTAAATTCCACATTTAAAACATTTAACCATTTTTTGTGTCGTAGCAATACCGTTATCCTCATCCACGGTGTTAACTGATCCTTTTCCATTGCACTTACTAGAATTATGTCCTTATTTTCCACACCCAAAGCATCTTCCAGTTCTTTTGAAACATTCTCTTTGACGCCTCTTCCCACATGATTTACATAGGGGAAATTGAACTTTCTTTCCTCTATGATCATTATGAAACTCCATCTTTCTCTTATTATCCGAGTGAGGAAACTTACCAAATTTGAGTTTATTGATCATATTATGAGATTAATGATTCGTCATAATTATGATGTTTTGACTTCCAAATCCCATTTAATTTGTTACTCATAAAGAATATCATTCCATTGTCCATCATATCCTCCATTATCGTGAATATTCTTATTTCCAGCCATTTTCTAAATCCCGAAATGAATAGTGTGAGTGGGAAAAATCATGCTATGGAAAAACATAGTAAAGGGGAAGTACCCTAAATATATAACATCTTAGATTAAATTCTATGATAGTTACTGTAGTTCTAGGACTATATCCTATATGTATACTTATCCTTAGGGACATCCCTAGACATGCCTTAGAAATATCTCTAGGGATCTCACTAAAGTTCTCGCATCCTAGTTTCCAAAGGTTGACTAAACCTTTCCTCTCATACCAACTATAGAGACCCGAAGCTTGACGTACATGGACATTACATTAATTTTGTGGAATAATTAATACATAACATGAACATACACACAAGGACCATAATAGTTTAGTGTATTTGGAAACTCGGAAAATAATCGTCTAATCATGTTGAAAGATCTTCAACATCTCCCATAAGATCTTCCCCTTTTTGTTTGCTTACGTAAAAACCTTCTTTAAATCCTGGGGGAAAGAAAACATATAATGGGTGTGCTCAAATTCTCAGTAAGGGTAAGTATGAATAAAATAAAACAAATCATATACATTGGAACTTAAAAACCTGAACATAATATTTAAACATAAGAATTTTGAGCAATGACATAAATCATGGCAGTACGTAAGGCATAGATCATAAAGAAATATTAATCATGATAAAATATCATGGGAATAAAACATGAAATTGTGGAAAAACATTAAACACATGTTTGTATTTCCATATTAGCCAAGGCATTGCTGCCAAGACCACCTTCGTGGACAAAGTCTCTTTCTGAATCGAGTTCACTCCTCGTTCCAGTCCTGTATTACTGATCCGGTTTAACTTTTAATTTTATCCAGGTCTATCTCATGAGATATAAATATTTACCCAATGCATTGGAGGGAGATATAGGTCCCACCCATCACATAATGAAATCATTCTTACTTGTGCCACAAAATAAACATACATCATTCATAATAATCCAATAAATAAAATGGGTTTCATAAACATCATCCCATCATCACATAATCCATATAAAAGAAATGGATATCATTTCATAATAAGAAAATTGAAACCATGTAAATCATAGAGACAAGATACTTGAAACATACACATATGTAATAATGTCATCTTAGATGAAAAATGGTTTTGATAAAACACTTGAAATGAATTCTTGAGGAAAATATCCTTTCTTCTTCAAAATCATTCTCTTTCCACAAAATTTCATGCAATTTTAAAAGAAAAAGATTTTTTTTAAAATAGTCAAGAAATATTTTGGATGAAGCTTCATGAAAATAAGGCTTTATAAAACCGTAAAAATCTGTTCGTGCCGTATAAGTTAAAAAAAATTATTCTCGTACGATTGCCGAAAAAGTCAAAAAGTACATCGTAAAAGAAAGATTAAATACATACCATGTAGTAATAGTCAAAATGGGTAAAAAGGACATTAAAAATACATGAAAAAAAATTAGAAACAAGGACATGGAGGATAAATATAACCCCAGTAAATACTTACGAATAAACAATCTCGGATAAAAACGAGATTGGAAAAGTTATCCCTTACCTTAGGTCTGATATGCTTCGTATGGATCCGAACCTCCTGTATAATGATTTAAATAATGTCATTGAATTATTACACAATCATATTCATATTATGATATCATATATGTTTCACTTATGACTTTATATTACCCGTTCTTTTGTAAATTCCATGTTAAAGCAACGTTTTGGGTAAAATCATTTCATTTATCCTATGTGTTTTGACTTGTCGTTCTAGATATTATTACATATATCCTTATTTACATAATTCCATAATCTAAAACAGGATTTATATATAATATATATTCATCATATACATATATATTATTGATCAATAAAATGAATGAAATACACTGTTCATGGAGATGGTAGGTTGTACGTACGCATGAACGTTGTTTTCGTTTCCTTATTTAATTGAATGAAACTAAATAGATGACATACATATATATATACATAAATCCAGTAGAATTATTATTTCATATATTTCTTTATTATTCATTATATAAACTTTATGATCATTCATGTATGGTTAACATGGAGAATGAATCACATCGCGTCGTGGAGACGGTAGTCCGTACGTACGCACGAGCGATGATATCATTCCCATAATTATTGAATAGAATTTGAGTGGATGGAATAATATATCAGAATCAGTATGATGTTATAAAAACCATATATAGTTATTCTTTACAACATTATACTCATCCCTGTAAGGTGTTGGTGTAAAAACAGATTACACCTCGGCATGGAGACGGTATTCCGTACATACGCACACGCTGTGATTTTGTTTTCTGTAGGATGGATAGAAGGTGAAATAAGGTTGTTTCATATTTATAATAAAATATAAGTATATTAGGGATACTTATGTTATTATTTCATGATGAAAAAACTAATGAATATGGAGTAGAAGAAGAATGGAACTTGAAGAATATGGTAGAAGGTATTACCTCTTTCTCGATGTGCCTCCTTTAAACATTCTCTTAAAGCATTAGAGTTGGTCTCTTGAGAAGGCCAGTACCTCTAGTAGGTTCCTATGGAAATTTGGAAGTGAAATGGGCAGGGTTTGGCCGATCATGATGGCTCAAATTTGTGTGAGGAGGAGAGGGAGGAGATTTCCTTTTATAAGGGAGGAGAGGGGCACCTTTGGAAATATAGGAAAATATTATTTTACATTAAATCCAAACCCCACATAGAAACATCTAAAATGACTAAAATACGAATATTAGATGACATAGGGTTGTAATATCATCAACCAATAAAATTTATACATGTTAGTAATTTATTATAAATATTATCAACTTTATTTATCCTTATTTAATCAATATAATTTTATTTGTGGTAATAAAATTCTAAATTTTAACTTATTACAAATAATTACTTATTTGTAGTGAATTGTTCATAATTTGATAATTTATAACATTTTAGACCATATAAATTTTAATTTAGAATTTTTAAATATTTTTTTTGATTTTTATACAATTTTATAATATGTTATTTTTATAAAATACCAATAGTGTCATTGATGACACTATTAATTTATTTGAATTTAAATAAAAACTATACAGAAGATATGTTCGAACTAAAAGATTTAATAGATTAATAACATGCCATATTTATCTATAAAATTAGTGGATCACATTAAATAGTTCATATAATATTTATTTTAATATTTTTAAAACCATTTATTTGATATTTCTCTTAATAAAATAATTTCAACATCACTATTATGTCACCTTTAATGATAATTATTTAATCCCTAAAAATTATAAATAAATTCATATGATGTAGATAGATTTATTATATTTCTAGAGACTATTCATGTTCGAAGTTTCAATAAGTTTATCCCTAAATTAAAATTAATATACTTATAAGATTTAAGAGAGTGACATGTTGTCACTTTATTTGGTTTTAATAATAATTAAATTATTTTCAAGGAAACATGTCCATAAAATGAATCTATTCCAAACCTTAGGTGATATGGGTCATCTTTTAGTCATCCAATAGAATTTTGGCAGGTGTTAGGGTAACTTTATAATCTTATATTTACCCTTAATTACCCGATTTACGTTTAACTATGGTAAATAAAATTTACTCTCGTTACTATTCATAATGCCCAAAAAAAGTATCTTATTAACATAATTTGGACCAAACGATTAAGAATATGGAATCCATTTTTCCAAATTCCATAAACCAAACTTGCATAAATTAAATTAAAATTAATCCCGTTGTCGAAAGAAAAAGGGTTTTTGGGTAAAACATTGCAAAAGATTGAATTGATTTAACCTACGAATTCAAGGTAAAATCAATGATAATGAAATAAATTATATTAAATGGTAAAAATATATTCTATTTATACATTAAAACCATTCAATATTATAATTTAACCATATAAATTATTACGATGAAAAAAGTTGTTTTTAATTAAAATATTGCGTGTTTTTACTATTCATTAAAATATGAAAGTTATCAGAAAAATATCAAAACATCATCCAATGTAAATTTTTATATCCAGATTAAAAATCTGATGTTTATTTTGTAAAATTGAACTTATAAACATGTCAAATAATAGATTTAATGTGGGTGCACCATCAAAAGGCGGAAAAACTGCATTTTTTTTAAAATAGTTATTTTACCCGAAAAATTTATTTTGTTCACATAAAATGTTTTAGAAAATTTATAAGATAAATAATAATGTTATAAAATTCAAAATTTAGTTAATATTATTTATAACGGCTAGTTCATAATAATATTATAACCATATATCATTGTTTAGTGTAACCTGATATTGTGTAGAACACACGCTATCGAGGAAAGTCGTGATTGTGTGCAATGCATGCGAGGTCAGGGTTGTGTGTTGTGCAAAAATCCTTCATTGTTTCTTATAATAGAATCCAATCCATATTTCATTTATACATTGAATATATATATATATATATACTCAATGTTGCGTAGAATGACTATTTTAAAATGAACTTGGGATTGTGTGTAACACAATCTAAAAATAGTGTTGTGTATACTTCAAGATAATACAGTGTGGCTTATAGCACAAGATAATATTGATGTAGCATAAAACACATGACATAAAATAAATTAAAAAGAATTCTTATCATAAAATATCAGGTTGTTACATGAATTCCCAAATGATTATTTCTTACACGACTATAAACCCCAAAAAAATATGTGTCATTTATTAGTTCCAAATTAAAGCGCTAATAATGCACCATTTATCAATGCAAAATAAAATCCCAGATAAAGGGAGATCATTATAAACACTAAAAATGTTTTGATAAAGGATGACTTTCTCAGCTCAAAACAAACTATATTAATAATGAAAATCCTTTAAGAGTCCTTTTTTAAGTTTAGATAATGATATCTAATTATCAGCACATTTATTTAACATAGGTAATGGATATCCAATGTGGGATCTTTGGACATCAATGTTATTCTTTATTTGGGTCATACTTTATTATCATGGGTGTTCCACCACCACATCTATCCAATAATGTACATGATCGTTGCCCACATACATTATACCACACACGAGTCTCATGGGCCCACCCCGGCATGTGTTGACCAACATTCAAAGCCCCAATAGCCAGCCAATATACATTATGCCTCCCAGTATTGGGCTTATACATAGCCCCCCATCCCATCATCCCACAATTTCATTATATACACGAATAAAGGAAAAAAATTAATTAATAGTTAAAATAGAAAAAATGAAATTAATAAACAAAAAATAATAATTATGTATTAATTAAAAAAATATAAGTATTAAATATTAAGGTACAATTTATTAAAAAATGAATGAATTATATTTATATGTTAATATGTTTTTATAAATATTATATATAAAATATAAATATATGAAATGAATAAAATGTCAAAATTAAATAAATAATAAATAAAAATGAATAAATTTCTTAAATATTCAAAACAATAATAAATGAAATAATTACAACAAAAATGAATTTTTTTACATATATTAATTATAAATATTTATTAAAATAATAGTTTATATATAAAAATATAAAATTAATAAAAGCTAATTTTTTTAAAACAAAAATTAAACATGAATACATTTAAAAATTCATTAAAACATTGTAAATGAAAGAATTGTTAATTTAAATGACTGTATTTAATATATATATATTATCAATTTTGATAAATATTATATATTAATTATAAATATATAAATCGGAAAAATGTAATAATTGAACAAATTTATAATTAATAATAAAAAAATCAAATATATAAAACAATTTATTAATGGAACAAATATTTATAAAAATGAATAAATTATATATATATATATACACTATTTATTGCTTTTAATATATATATATTTATGTTTATTAGTTATTTTTATTTTTATTTTTTTATATTTATTCATAATTGAATTGTAATTTCATATTTAGAAACATATTTTGGTATATATATAGACACACAATTTAATTATTTTTAATATATATATATATATATTAATTCATTTTGAATAATTTTTTTATTTATTCATTTTTTATATTTTTGTAAAATTGTTTATTATCATTTAGGATGATTTTACATGGAAAATTTTATTAAATATTTAAAAAAATCAATATATAATATTTATTTAGTTTAATTTTTTCATTTATTAAATTTTAATATTATTTCTCTTTAAAAATGTTGTTTATTTGTTATCTTTCAAAACATTTTCATTTTCATCTTTCCATTGTAAAATATTTTGGTAATTTTAACTATTTTAGTATTTATTTTTACATGTAGATTCAATAAAATTTTCTGTTTTAAATTTGGATATAATATAATTGTGTGTTTGTGTGTCATGTTCATTTTCATTTTCACATTTATTAATTTTAAAATTTTTTAAATAATCTATATAAATAAAAATAACTGTTCATTTTTAATCATTTTTTGAGTCTAATACTTTTTAAAATGGTAAAAGTTTTTTTTTTAACGTTCACTCATTTATTATCATTAAATGTTATTTAATCACTAATATTGTTACTTATTTGGAAATTTTCATAATAAATTAATTAGTTTTAATATTTATTAAAGTAATATTTTAGTAATTTTATAATTTAAAATATTAATTTATACATATTTATTCATTAACAATTATTGTTATGAATAAATATATATTATACTATTAATCAAAACTAATAAAATAAAATGTTTTTGTTACACATTTTTATATTTTATTATAGTGGTGATAAAGGGTACCCTTTATCATCATTGTATCTAGAGTTGATAAATGTTGACTTTATCAGTGGTAGACAACGTTATAATAAAACTGAAGCGATTCACGAGTTGTACATCCTGACAAAAAATTAATGACCACATGTTTTTATATGATTTAACAATAATAGGACAATAGATCCTTGTTTACTGTATATTCTCTCAATTACAGTCTCTACAAACCGAAATTGGCATGTGCGTACATGCGTGATCCACCAAAAACATATACATATTCTGAGGGCAACATGATCCACTTTCTCACATGGTCTTCCATGATGTGATGCCTAAATGGCTTTAACTTAAGGTTGAGGGATAACTTAGTGACTAAATGTTTTTATAATTAGAAACCTATTTCATTTTTAAAAATATATGTTGTTATATATGTATATATATATATATATTATCAGTTATTTAAATTTTTATTTGATTATAATTTACTAATATTTATTCATTTTTAATATATATTTCTATTTATTGATTTTTTCTAGACAAATTTTTATTACATAGATAAAAAGATATTTATTTGTGTTAATATTATGAATATATTAATAAGTATTAATATATTAATATATATATATTAATATATATATTGAAACATTTTAATAAATAGTTTATTAATTATATATATATATTATCAAATCTAATTTATATATTAATAAATATTATATTTTGTACTTAGTTACTAATTAATAAATTAAAAAATATTATAAATATTTAAGTAAATAATTAAAACATTATTTTTAATTAAAAAAATTATTCTTTAATTAATATACTACCTAAATAATTAATATAATACTAATTACAATGTGTGTGTATATATATATATATTCATTTTTTCAGTTTTATAAATAAAACGTTCAATATGAAATTTTATGAATATTTTGGTAACATTTATTTTTTATGTATATAGTTTGCATTTACATAAATAATATATATTTATATTAATTTAAACATTTATTCACGTCAATTCTCAGGGTGGATCAGGCCAACCCAAACCCCCAAATCCTTATATTTGAATTTATTAAATTTAATATATAATTATATAGTAATAAATAGTATATTATTTATATATATAACTAAATAATTAACATATATTTATAACTACAAAATGAAAAAAAATTATTAAAATGATAAAAAGTTTAATATATATATAGTGAAAAATAGTATATTAATTCTCTAATTAGTATATTAAGTAAATGATGATCTTAATCATTTTTAATAATTATAAATAATGTATTAATCATTTAATTATATGTATATAATTAAATCTTTATCACTTAAAACATGCACAAATTTAATATAAATTATTCATTGATAATGTTACATATGAATGTTTTTTAATTAATTCATATTAAATATTATTTTATTTAATTAGTTTATAATATATTCAATTTTTAAATATTTTATAGAAAATTATTACTTAATTTTTTTTAATATTTTGGTAATTTATTAATTTTTGTATTTTCGTTGTTCAGTATTTCTTTTATTTTATCTATTCTCTAATAATTATGTTTACATATTTGTTCATTAACATATAAATTTTTTATTATGATTGTTATTTATATAATTAATACGCATTAATTTTCATTTAATGATAGATAATAAATAATTTATAATTTTTAAAATCATCTATATAATTAATAATTGTAATTAATTTTTTATAATTATTCATTTTATTATTATTAATTTCATTAAAAGTTGTTAGAAATTATATAATGTGATTGTTCAATTTAACAGATATCAATCATTTATCTATATATAGAAGATGTGATACTATAGTAGTACAATTCACTGATGGGCCCTTCAGATCAAAAATGGGCTTTCAAGCCTTGTATTCAGGCCACATGGCCTTTGGAATTCGGCCTATATAACAGGTCTCCCTCCACCTAGTTAAAAGAGGTATTTGCATTAATTTTAAATGTGGCTTCAACCCCAACCATTAAGAAAACATTAATATATATATTTTTTTTTTAATTTAATGCATAAAAAGATATACCTAGTAAATTAAATCTAATTTAGAAACACACATAATATATTTATGTAATTTATTGAATTTTTAATATCTTTTTAATAATTTCAATTAGAAAAATTATATATTTTATATATTATGCTTCTAATCTAAAAATTTAATTTTTTATTTTTTAGATTCTTTCTGTTAGTATTTTTTATTAATTTTAAATATTTTTTTATATTATATTTTTTTGAAACATTTCCAGTTTTTAATATTTACTTATAAAAATTAATTTACAGTGTATTAATATATTAAATATGTATTCATCTTGATTTAAATATATATCGACAATTTTTTAATAAATACTATAATTAATAAAAGGTTATGGTTTTTGTTTCCAAATTACCGTGTGATCCATCTAGGTTGTTTAATTTACAAAACTTATCCATTTTCTAATATTTCTAAAGTATACTCATTTTTTAATTACTTAATTTCCCAAATTTTCAACATTAATTAATTTACGTGTCTATATTCATTTAAAACATATAAAATATAATTTTATTTATATAATTATAAATAAATTTTTCCCAAAATGTATATTTAAAATATTTATAAAATTATATATGACACTTATTAATAAATCAATAAAAATTTATTAAAAAGTTTTTATATAATAAATTTAATAAATATTTTATTTTTTAATAATTATAAATTTCTAATAAATACAATTAATTATTAAATATATTTAACTAATTTATATTTATATTTATATATACATAATATATATATATATTTATAAAAATATATTTACAATTATATAAAAATATTTACAAATATATTTCGAAATATATTAATTTATAATTATAATTATAATTATATATATATATATTTATTTATGTTTAACATTACATACTAAAAATTATTTTAATACATTTATAATTATATACATATATATTTATTTACTTATAATTACATATATTATATCTTAAATATCTTCATTAAATAATTAAAATTAATTATATTGGTCATTATTAGGGATATTTTAGTGTGGATAAATATATATTTTATAACCACATATTTATATTGAATAAGTAATATCATTATTAGTGCCAAAAAGGGTTAAAAATATGTATTTTATCAGATCATATTATTTTACCACAAATAGAACAAATTTTTAGTGCTTTATTGAAAGCACTGATAAAAACCGTCTCGAACATTAAAATAGTACACTAAGTGAATCAATTTTCCAAATTCCATTCAAGCTATAGAGGAAATTCATGTTATTCCCCCACTCCCCCTTGACCGTCTCTTAAAAGAATAAACTCTCAAAATTCTATGGTAGGTTATCATTACTCATGTACTCTCATTTATCTCTATCTCTGACCACTTCCCGCATGCATTACTCTTCCATACCATGTTATATTTTTATCTATTTTATTTCCTTTTTTCTCTAAAAACCATCATTTTATTGTTATCTTCATCCTAGGATGACCACCCACCATCATTTAGAGTCCCTCTGGTGGACACCTTTTACCCACCATCCACTCCATTGGCTGGCTAACACAAAAAACCATCCCCCTCTCGCATCTTGACCACCTCACCACCATCGTTTCCATACAAGTTTTAATGGATTATTCTGTATATTATGATAATTGCATATTTGATTAATTATTTTACCATTTCACATTTGGTATTACCTACAATATTATACCATTAAATATATAAATGTAAAAAAAATTATCAGTATACCATTGATGGTATTTAATAATGATGATATCCTTTGAATATTATGATAGAAAAAGTATAACAAAATCATTTTCATGATTTGACATGAAGTGTCTGCCTGTTACCCTCTTTATGATTTGAGATAAATGCGTAATAAATAGAAATACTATTAATTTAATTTCTATTTTTTCAAAAATATTTAAATAATTTACTCATTTAAAACTCAGTAATTGGACAATTTCTAAGTAAATTCCATTTATCATGACACAATGAAAACTATAATTTTCATTTTAGTGATGTGTTTATTAGTATATTTTGTAATAATTAGTGAGATTATGTTTGATTTAATTTAAAGGATTGAATATTATTTTTTCCTTTTTTTAGAGTTATATTATAATTTTAATCATTTAATATAGATTTTATGCATTTATAAAATCTAGGATTTGTGTAATTTTGATTGAAAACTCAATTTAGGTTTTTCCAGTTGATTTTAAAATTCATTTAAAAGGGAAAATAGATTTTGGGGTTTTTAAATTGAAAAATATGTTTGTAATTATATTTTATTATATAATGGTGATTTCTATGAAAGTTTTCGTTATATGATTTTGTGGTTTCTGTTTAAAAATTAATATGAATAGTTGATATCATTATAAAAATTTTTTCTAAAGGTATTACATGATTACATGTGTAAATGGCTTTTTTATTTGTGAAAATAAACATTTAATTAAAATTTTTTCTCTAAAAAAATAAGAATATTTTATTTTATGTGTAAATAACAGTATCTTTTAAAAATTAGATACTATTTTCTTTTTGTTTGTCGGAAGTCTGAAAAGACCCAAAATAATATATTTATGATGTTTTTATATAAATTGATGTGAACATCAGTGTATTAATATCTACATATTTGGATTAGGTATATATAGGAATATAGAATTGAGAATCTATATAGTATAGAGTTTTATTCATCATAAATATATATAATGAATTTGGATCATTTGTTAGATGTGGAATGATAAATTTTTTGATCTCAATGATGTGAAATCCATGATTACTTATTTTTTTAGAGTGTTGATTAATGCAATGTTTTTGTTAGTGTTTTAAGAAAATTGAATATGGTTTTTTGTATTGTTGGATATGTGTGCTATACCTATAATTGATGAGTATAATTTTTTTAATATAGGGGTTTGCCAGTGCGTTAGAGTACAAATATATTTGTTGGTATCCATATAATACAATATCATGAAATATCCATATAGAGAGAGAGTAAAACAGAATAGAACATAATTTCATTCATCAATAATAGTTTGATACATTCAATTCATAATATTCCATGATCCTTGTAAGGGTCCTGACTCTTATTGTCCATTACATTGCCAAATTTCTCTTGTTTGAGGTATCCTGGACCACAAGTCACTCATTAAGGTGTTTTCCAAAAACTTTGTTCTGCCAAACGTTTCCAAAAAAACGATGGCACCGGTCACGGTGGGACTATGATAGTGGAACTTTCACAGTCTCACACTGAAACAATGGCACCTTGTACAATGTCTCACCGAAATGGTGGCACCGCATATGGTGTCTCACCAAACAACTGGGACTGTTATGGGGGCACCATGGCACCCACCCTTTTCCATTTTCCAGTTTTTGAATGTTTCTATTATGCCACTGTAATGTATCTTTTGATATAAAGTGTTTTAATAACCCTTTTCAAATCCATTTATTGCCAGTAAAATATGATTCAATCCCGCATGAGTAAAGAGACTCTTCTTTACCTAAATCTGTGTCCTTTTTCTCAGCGTCACACATTTCCTTGTGCTTTCTAGCTTCACCCCTGTTATATGGTTTTATCTGTTTAAAATATATCATTTAACTCATAGTTGTTACCTCCACCATCTTGGAGGATAATTATTAAATAAAAATTAATTCCATCATGTTCACCCACCCTACCGGGTGCTGAAACCACGATATGACTTTTAAGAGGACTGATATTTTATATTTTGTATCTCTAGGATCTAATAGTTTTTTCCTTCTTCCTCGATTCCAATCTTTTCTATGGTGTGCTTGGAGACCCCATTTCAGAGGCCAATCATGCAACTGTGACAGTGCCCTTCGTACTCAGCTTTGGAGACCTTCTTGCAACCCTAGTTTTTTTCCAGAGAAGAAAACTTTGATTGATGATCATACAATTAGGGATTTCCTTCTTCTATCTTTATTATTTATTCTTACATGGTGGGTATAATAATTTTTCCTCAGCGTGTGGTTTAAATCAAACCATAACAAAGATAATAAATATATTTTAACAAATGAATTGGTTTGTTTGATGATGATTATTCTATACTCTTTTTTCTTCTTTTGTATGTTGTGAATTATATAGGCTCATTCACACTAAACATTGGGGTCATTTGTGGTCCTTCCATGAAAACTAATGATCCACTTTTTTCATGATAATATTGTGATTGATTGACCATAACCATGAAAATAGTTAATGGAGTAAACCTAATTGATTTAATTCCAAATGAATAATAATCCTTGTGTGATCACCCTGACTAAACAAATAGCTGAATGAAACATAATGAATAGTGTGGACAAATATGGAAACATCCATTCCCTATTCTTGTAATATGTCTGGTCTCTCTCATTAATGCTTGGGGTGATAGGGATGGGGATGGTATATCATATTGTTCAGTTGTTTTCCTATGTATATATTTATGTATGTTGGGGATTGGTTTGGTTACAGTACTTCGAGGGATCTGACAGATCCCTTTTGTTGTTTTGACTTTATATAAGAACTGTGTGTGAATGCTAAAATTGCAGTTTTGTTGTTTTCGTCATTATTCCATATTTATTTTACCTGTGGAAGTGAATATTAGTTTACAAGTAGTGGAGAATTATACTAATGAAATCACTTGAACATGGTAATAAGAATCGGTTCAATGGGTGGGGCTCTGGTTGTGGCTGTTGTGCATTTGTGAATGTATGAATAGTAACTAGGGTGTTAGTATAAGGGTTGGTTTCAGGACCATTATGTTGGGATGAGTTATTGATTACATATATGTAAATATTTAGTTTTTTTCTTAAACAAATCAAACCCACATTGAAGACATCATTCTGTACGCCTCCATTACATTGGAGAGGCTGATTTGTCGAACATTTATATGAGTGATTATTTATTAGCTTCTTTTCTCCACTCTCTCCCAGGTAGCACCAGACTCTTTGGGCAGGTTGTGATGGCCTAAGATCTATTATATCCCAATATTATTTGGGCAGTGTATGCTGTGGTGGTCGGCCCAAGTGTGTTCATGAAGGTTTTTTTCAAAGTGTCTTTTGAATGGGGACAAGGTGTCTTCAGACATAGCGGTAGTTATTCTGGCCCATGTGTTTGCCGGCACGGTTACGTATAGTTGTGTTGGCCAGAGTGTTTGTGGGAGGGATGCTTGATTGGGGTGTATGTGGTGTGTGCGGGTGGGATGTGTGGTTGTGGTGGCCTATATGGTTATGGATGTGTGGAAATGAGACTAATGTAAAAATGTCAGGGAAGTAATGATGTGTAGGATGTCTACAATAACAAGTGGGAAAGCGGTGCGGGGAACCCAATTATAGATGTTCTATTACTATTACATTACATAACTTGAATTATTTGGGGAGTGTTCCATAGTGAGGGTGTGTGAATTGATAACATTCTTGGTTCTTGGGTTGTCTCATGTTCTCATAGTGAATTATAATTCCTCACCACATGTTCATGAGAGATTTTGGTTTTCCATACATTGTATACCTGTGTACTCACCATACATATAAAAAACTATTTTCAGGTTTTTATAAGGACATTGATGATCATATCGAACATTACTTTCTAAGATGTCAAGAAAATTTTCATTTCTCTTTTCATTAATTTATTACTTTTCATTTCATATTTCTTGTACCTTGTAGCACTTCATTTTGAACATGCATGTGGAAAAATGGTTTTTGGATTTCTTTTAGATTCTTTTTTAGATTTGTTTTGAGATTTACCACCTTATCTCTCTATTTTTTTCTATAAAATGTGAAATTCCTTCCATATTACATGTGATTCTATAATCTTGGTGATATTTTCCACTCTAAGGCCTATTGAATAAAGGAATCATGGGTCATAATCTTTCGTTCAACTTGAAGAAGGAAGGGTCTCACAGTTTGTTATCCCTTTCCTCATCTTGGTTAATTCATGTCATGATAAAATGGATTCAAAGGTGATTTTTTAGATAATGGATAGTGTCCATTGTTATGAAGATAGAGGATATCACGGTATTATAGGGAAAAGGTGTTAGGAAATCGTGGTAGGTGAAATAGGCCCGAGAAGACCGGATAGGGTACTGGAATTTAGCCCCCCCCCCCCCCCCCCGTGATCTAATGTAACGAATCTGGTCTTTCCGAATGACTAAGTAAGACTACACTGATTGCAGGGTAGAGACCCAAGGATTGATAAATGCATCAAAATGACTTGTGTTCTTGTGTGTTCTTGGTGTTTATGGTGTTAAAAATTAATTAAAAGTTTAATGAAAAATTTAAAAGAGACCATATAAACTACTGAAGCTTACGAATTCCACTTTTTACCTCGCATCTATGGAACCTGGAAAACAACCAAAAGGGGGGAAGTGATCGAGGCCCTGAAGGCTAATATGGATGTGCATCTAAGGGTTGATCGAGGGTGGGGGAGGATGACTATTGGTAGAAGATTAATTGTGCCTTTCAGTGGAAGACCCTCAAGATGTATAAGGGCATCGTCTTGGAAATGGAGATGGAGGGATGGCTTGAGGAGCTGTTGATAGATTTCATCTTGTTATAGTCTTTGACTGAGTATTGAGTTCCATTTGTTTTAATCTAGATGTAGGGTGTGGAATGTCAGTAGTGGATTCACTATCTTGGGGAGAAGATGGACCCTATTGTTTCATGCACTAACATTGAATGGGTGTTACGGGAAAAAATCATCTCTTTCAAAATAAAGGCTAAGAAAAGTCTATAGTTACTCTCCCTCCAGCATGGGAGTGTACCATCTAGGGAATTGGGGATCAAGTTCAAAGACTTCATTTGGTTTTCTTTGTACCTCATTCTGGACGAAGAGTCTTGGGATAGATTTTTAGAGGATGCAATCTGACCATCCCTACTATTTGATGTTACTCTATAAACTATAATGTCATACATAGAGGTTACGAAGAAGGGTGAAGTCGTAGAGGGGATTAACATGCTAGGAGGTGTGTTGCTAGAGGGGGCCAATTATGCTCATAAGAAGGGGAAGTCCATTAACAGCCGGCCTCAAACATCATGGCCATCAAGGATTCTGTAGGTAAAGAGTAGGCCTCTGTAGTTGCAATTTAGATCACCTAATCATCTCTATTTTTCATATATCCCAGGATTGAGATGCCTCATCATTAGCAGTCGTGGGCACCATCGAAACTAGTGCTCGGATTGAGTACAATACAGTGGAGGTGGGCATGTTCAGAGCCCACCTCAACAATAATAGATTCCAGCCAAGCCCTTCCAGTAGCCACAACCAGGACAGTGAGCTCCTGGTCCTCTGAGAGAAGATGATTCAGGAGGAGGCTAGCCTCACAGTTCTCCTCAGGGACCACTTCCAGTGCATGATCGGTGAGGTGGTCGATATCCAATGGGAAGTTGAGCTGGGCATGGGTAGTTGAACGCTGTAGAGGCCGCAATTTTGGCAGGGCCAACAGTCATTCGAGGTATGATTAGCCGGTTTAGTACTTCTTCATGTTCCTTTTTTTATTCAGGAGCTTCTCACTCCTTTGTTTCACCAATACTAGCCTATGCTCTAGGTTTAGATCTATAGAGACTTCTCATTCCCTTGGTATTGATTATGAAACGTGGAGATCATACCATCATGTCCTATGTTTTCCGGGGATTTAGGTTGATGTTGGGGTTGCATTAGTCTAGTGGTGACCTTATTTTTCTACAGATGCATCCATATGATGTCATTATATGAATTAACTAGATGTTCTCTATATATTCCAATATTGACTGCTTCCGGTGAATGGTCGTGTTTTCCGATATAGGCATCCATCATGTAACTTTCATTGGCAAGTGGGGTTTCTAGTATAGAAGTCGATGAGTATACCCCTTTCATTCTTTTTTATCTAAACAATTAGTGGAATCAAAAGATACAGAGTTGTTTGATGTCATGAGGATCATGAGTGAGTTCTTATATTTCATGCATGGGGAAGTGATGACTCTACTGCATCGGCGTGATGTTGAGTTCAGGATAGACCTGCAAATTGGTGCCCGTCCGATTTTTATTTCCCCCAAATAGATGGCACCTTATGAGTTACAGGAGTTGTGGATCTAGGTTGATGACCTGATTAGTAAAGGATTTATTTTACTGAGTTTATTCACCGTGGGGGTGCTCCAGTCATGTTCGAAAAAAGGTAGACATTGGACTGAGGGTGGGTATAGACTACCAAAGGCTTAATTAGGAGACGGTCAAGAACTGTTTTCCCCTCCTAAGGATTGACGACCTTTTTTCCAAGTTTATGGGAAAAGGTGGGTTCTCTAAGATAGACCTATGGCATGAATATCACCAGTTGAGGTTGAATTCAGGTGACATCATGGGGACATATTTCATGAGAAGATACATGCAAATTGATTTCATGGTCATGTCGTTCGGAAATACGAATTCACTAGCCGTTTTTGTGGGGCTCATTAACTCCGTATTTCAGGAATATCTAGACTAGTTCATAGTCATGTTTATCAATGTCATCCTGATCTACTCAAGATCAGTGGAGGATCATGACAATCATCTGAGGATGGATTTATAGGTCCTCTAGTAGAACCATTTATAGAGGAAGTTTTCCAAGTGAACATTTTGGACACAAGAGTCGCACATCCATAGACATGTGGTCTCCCAGAAGGGAATAAAAATGGATATTTTTATGGTCGAGGTGGATGTTTCTTGGGAAGAACCCATTAATGTAGATTTGGTTTGTAGTTCTCATGGTCTAGCAGGATAGTACTGGAGGTTCGTGCCCAAATTCTATTGAGTTTCATCACCATAGAAAGAATTGACCAAGAAATACTATGAATTTGTATGGAGTGAGCTGTTCTAGGAAGAATTCAGTTATCTGATGTGAAAATTGGTATGTGACCCAGTAATGTGGTTTCGAGAGGATTGGGTAACATTTGAAGTGTTCAGTGATGCTTTAGGACAAGGCATGTGGTGTGTGGTTTTGTCGTTGTGGGGAGTAATATCTACTGTGTCAAGGAAGTTGCATCACCACAAGAATAACTATACTAACCAATATCATGATCATGCATCAGTTATGTTCTCTCTAATGTTTCGGTGACAATAACTCATTGGGGAATTCTTCATGGTCTTTACAGATCACAATAGTTTGAGGTATATCTTCTGCCGGTGAGAGCTGAACATGTGGCATCAGAGGTGGATGGATTTCCTCCTGGTCTATGACTTAGATATTTCATACACATTAGGAAAATGGATCGTGGTGGTCGATTCCTTGAGTAGGTAGTTGTAGAATAATGTGGTTCAATATTCAGTTGATGCATGGAAGGAGATGGAGGAGTTGGCTACCATACACATGGATGCCAAAGTGGATAGTGGTATAGGATTTCTATTTCAGATGACGGTGTAGTATTCTTTGGCACCAAATGTGGAGGCATTGTAGTGGGGTACATAGAGGCTAAATTAATGTGTATTTGTGTTATTTAGGGCCATTCTCTCAAAGTATGGTCAGAAGATGGTCATAATCTGATGTTATTTCGTGGAAGGCTATTTATCCTGGTGGTCATAGATTATAAGGTTCT
Organism: Viscum album; assembly: GCA_963277665.1. Taxonomy (NCBI): domain Eukaryota; kingdom Viridiplantae; phylum Streptophyta; class Magnoliopsida; order Santalales; family Viscaceae; genus Viscum; species Viscum album. The sequence continues at coordinate 1,433,997,443 of OY728163.1, forward strand.
TAGTGAGTTTCATAACTCATCCATAGTGGTACAAATAAGAGTTTAAAAGATGTACCTAGTCTTGAGAGGTCAGTTTTGATGTCCCGGGGTGAAATAGGCAGTGGGGAAATTTTTGGCGAAGTCCATCCAGTGTCAGTATATGAAGGATGAATACAGCATCCCAGGAGGTCTTATGTGTCATTTAAATATCCTAGACTTAAAGCATGATGATATCTCAATGTATTTCATCACTAGACTACCATGAGTTTACGGAGGCTATGATGCTATATTGGTGGTGGTAGACCGGCTGACAAAATCAGCTCACTATTTAGTGATAATGGAGTTGAGTGCGTTTGATGCCTTTGTGTAGTTGTATGTGGACAAGGTGTTGTTGTATCTTGGTGATATGAGGTCCATAGTCTCGAATTGGGATACATGGATTACATAAATAGTCATGAAGGGATATCACCATGATTTTGGAAGCCATTAATGCGTCAACAATGCTTTCCACCCCCATACAGATGGGAAAACAAAACGGACCATCCATACATAGAAAGGTAAGTTATGGGAATGTGTTTTGGACCTAGAGGGGCAGTGGATAAGACTCTTTCTTGTAATGGATATTTCCAACACAAATTTGTATCACTCTACCATTGGCATGGATCCATTAAGATCCTTTTATGGAAGTCCATGTCATTCAACCATGTGCTAGTGAGATGTTGGAGAAGCATGTGTTCTTGGCCTGCAGGTGGTGTAGAGCATGGCGGAGAAGTTCCAGCTTGTCCATGAGAGGATGAAGGCATCTCAGGACTGGATGATGTCAAATTCCTAAAATAGGAGGAGAACCTTGGAGATTGAGGTTGGGGACCACATGTTCTTAATGTTCCCCCCTCGACGTGTGCACTTGATGTTCAGCCAAGAGACTAATCTTTCAACTAGGTTTGTCAAGACCTTCGAGGTGTTGTGGTGATTCAGTGAAGTAAAATTGAAGCTAGTGCTACCACTGCCTCTAATAATGATACATGGAACCTTCTATGTGACTCAACTACGTTGATATCTACACTATGATTTTCACGTCTTTCACTAGGGAGAGCTGGATATTGAAGTCAGTGTGACGTTCATGGAATGACTAGTGTGGATTGATTAATTTAAGGATAAGGTTCATTGTGGATGGACCAATCCCTTGGTTCCTGTGTTATGGAGGCATTGTGGCCCCATAGAGAGTACCTCAGAACAGGAGGCACAAATGTGTTCCCTGTACCCAGAGCTATTTTGTGTTTTGTTCTGAGATTTTTTACTTGTCTGTGATGTAATGCATGACCCGAATAACTATGAGAGGAGATGTTTCCCTTATTATCTGAATTTATGTCAACTGTCATGACTGAGGGGATGGGAGAACATAATATCAAATCAAAGCACATTAAATTGGATGTGATTAAAACCATGTAGGCGATTTAGTGCCACCCGAAGCAGAATGTATCTTAACCTGAATGAAGGGACTCCCTAATCCATGAATATGGATAGTTTTTGCATTATGTTTTGGTGTAGTTTATTTTTGATTTAAAATTTTTTTATGAGATGGGTGAGAGAGATACTCATGGATGTCAAGGATTGTTCCGGCTTTTGAGGATCATTATGGTTGTTTTGTCCCTGAGGGGTATCTTACAAGGTAGTTCTTTAAGCCCCAATATTTTCTATTTTATTACTATTGTATTCATGAGGATTAGAATAGTTTTATAGGTATCTGATGTAATTGTAAGGACCCTTCTGGTCCATTAAATTTCCTAAATTTTGGAGTTTGGGGTATCCTAGGACCAACAGAGACTCAAAAAGAATTTTTTTGAAAAACTCGGTTCCACAAAACGATGGCACTAGTCACAGTTGTACCATGATGGTGGCACCATCACGGTCACACCCATTAGGTTCACACACCAAAATGATGGTACTGTTTATGATTTCTTATAAGACGAGTGGCACCGTTATGGTGGCACCGTGTCTCGAACACTTTTCCCTTTTTCATGTTTCTGAAATTTTTTCCAGTTCTACTCATGTAACAAATCTTTTGATGTAAATGTGTTTTAAATTAGTTTTTTCAATCTAATTTATGTCCAGTAATGTATTTTTCAAACCTATATGATTTGGGATACTCTTCCATACCCAAACGTGTGGCCTTTTCCTCAGGGTCACACATTTCCCCATGCTTTCCAGCATCACCCATGTAACGTGGTTTTCTCTATATAAAAGATATCTATTAACTCACAGTTGTTACTTCCACCATCATTGAGGATAATTACTAAATAAAAATTATTTTCATTTCCTTGATTCCTTTATATTCCTTGGTGTGCTTGGATTCCCTTTTTCAGAGACGAATCATGAGGCTGTGTAATATCCCTTCCCTCTCATCCTTGGGGAACATTGTGCAACGCTAGTTCTGGGTGCAAGAATAAAATTTCGATCACTGATTATCCAAGTAGGTTTTTCCATTGTCTTTCATTACAGTGTATCATGTAGGTCTGGTATGATAATTTTTCCTCAGGGCGTGGATAAAACCAATCCATAACAATGTTTAAAAATGGATTTGGAATAATTGAGGGTTGTGTTTGATGATGATGTTGTCTTACACTTTTTTCTTCATTTATATGTTGTGATCAATATTGGATTATGCCCACTAAAAATAGTAGCCTTTGGTTGTCCTTCTTTACATACTAATGAAATTATTTTAACAATAAAATCTTGTGATTGAATGGATGTAACAATGATAACTTTTTAATCAATAAACTCGGTTGAATAAATGTATTCCCAGTGATAAGAATACTTATATGATCTCCTTCTTATACAAAATGGAAGAAAGGAACTTAATGAATGTTGTGGAAAAATATAGTAACATCCTTGCTCTATTATGTTAATATTAGTTGTCTGTCTCATTGATGAAAGTAGAGTGATGTGGATTGGGATGGGATCTCCTATTGTTCAGCTGTCGGATACTAGAACTGTACTTGTATGTTGGGGCTTGGTTTGGTTCCAGAACTTTGAGGGATCTCACAGATCCTTTTTTTGTGTCAATACAAGAGAATTAGCTGAGAATGCTTATATTGTAGTTTGGATATTATCTTCTTCAGTACAGATTTATTATGACATGTGGATGTGCCTCTTAGTTTCTCGATAGTGTAGAATTATTATAACGAAATAAATTGAAGATGATAACAAGAATGGGTTCAATGGGTGGTGATCTAGTTGTGATTGATGTGCATTTGTTCTCGTATGAATTGTAACGATGGTGTTTGTGAAAGGGTTGGTTTCAAATTCATTTGTTTGGTGTGAGTGGTTTTTTACCTATTTATTAATATTTTGTTTTTTATTCATATATGCACCCCACCCACGTTGAACACTTCATTTCTAACACAACCATTTCACGAGGGAGGCTGATTTTCCCTGCACATCCATGAGTGGATGGTTATTAGTTCATTTTATTATCCATCTCTTGAGTATCCAAAGACACTTCTGGTATGCTATTCCAGACTGAGGTCTATTAAATCCCAAGACTTTTCAAGCATGGGATGTTGTGGTTTTTGGACCAGGTGAATACGGGCCGGTTTGTTTACCAGGTTTTTTAAGGATGGGGCCCATGTGTCTTCAGGCATGGCGATTGTAGTTCTATATAAGGTTTCTATGAGTGTGGTTATGTATGGTTGTGGTGGCCCACCTATTTTTTGGTGGGATGTGTGGTTGTGGTGGCCCATAAGGTTTTTGTTTTGGGGGCAGTGGGACTACAACGAAAATGGAAGGGGTGGTCTAATACATTGGATGTCTACAATAAGAAGTGGGAATATAGAGTGGGATACCCAAATATTGATGTGATATTACTATTACATTACTTGACATGCGTTTTTTGGGGTGTGTGCCTCAGTGATGATGGGTGGATCATTTTGTTGATATGTGCTTGGGTTATCTCTATTTTTCATGGGTCATTAGAATTCTTACCCAATTGTGCACAAGAGATTTTAGTTTTCCCTACATAGTATAGGTGTATACTCACCCTACATATATATTACTATTTACAGGTTTCTAGGAGGTCATTGTGGACTGTTTTGGACATTACTAGATCAGATGTCATGATAGTTATTGTTGCTATTTTCTTTATTTCAATAATTTTTATCGGTGTTTTTATATACCTTATAACACTTTATTTTGAACATGCATGTGGACAAGGAGGATTTAGATATCTTGTACTCTCTGTTTTTGGAGTTACTTGATATTTACCACCTTATCTACTAATATTTTTCTATAAAAAGAGTATTTTCATCCATATTATGTGTTATTCTATACCATTGGGGCTAGCCTCCACTCTAGGGACCTTTGATGGTGGGACTTTGGGGTCATTATCTCTCATTCAACTTGAATAAGGAAGGGTATGGTAGTTTTCCATCACTTCCCTCATCTTGGTGAAGGAGGGTCATGAAAATCTTTGACATTATTCCAAAATCCAATAATTACATGATCTTGTATGGTTCTCTGAATTAAATTTTTTTAGAAGTTTAGAAAGGCGGGTCACAATAAAATTACAAGAAAAAACAATAATTTACATGCGAATAATATAGTAAAATAATAAATAATTTTTTAATACATATTTATTAGTGATTTTTAGATTCATAAATCAATTTAATTCATTCTATTGAGTATGAAATCCATTTTATTAATATTATTGATAACATTATTTGTTTATTATGCATGAAATAATTATTTCAAAGACCTTGATTAATTATTTAAACCATATCATAACATTGAAAATGGGAATAAATTAGAGTGGGAACATTGATTCTTGAACGGGATTTGTATTGTGTGTAAAACAATACAATTAACGGAAATGAAGTTCTTGGATTGCCTATAAATTTTAATGGTAAATTATCTCATATTATTTCATTTTATAATTTCTTTTTCTTGATATTTTAGTTAATAATATCTGACTTTTTCCATTGACATGTGATGCTGAACATAAATTACACAATCAATTAAATATATACTCAAACTATAAATTAGGCACCACCAAATCCATCATGTACCAAGTGAATAACATAAAAAAATTATCTCATCCCTCTGGTTAGACTTCTACCTTCCATAAAACCATTGTAAAATTACCACCATTTTCCTAACAAAAAAAATAAAATGGAGAGCTTAGACAAAAAACCACAATTCTTCTCATGGTTTTCATTTCATGACTCCCATGTTTAAAATTAAAAATTTTCATGAATAAAAATTGATAACATTTGAATTTCTCATTTACCTTTTTTGAATTTTCTATATAATTATCTTTTTATTATAAATTTTATACATTTTTTTAGAAAAATGATTATTTTATGAACCTAATACGATAAAACTGAATTGGAAATGGATGAATATTAATTACATTATAAAATATGATAAAAGTGTTAAATAGTTCATTTGTAATAAAAAGTGCATATAAACCATCACAAATCATTTTTTGTGTTTGAACTATTTTTATTCCAGAAAAAATAATCAAAATGAGTTGGAAGAACATTTTATTTTTCATTTAATTGATTGAATCTATAAATATTTTATTAAACTATGGTAGAATGTAAATTTACAGACAGATTTAGATGATACTGTAGTTTTTTACAATTTATATAAATTATAGTGTAAATGATGATGGGGATTGAATGTAATAAATAAAAATTGAATCTAAAGACGAACATATTGATTTTACAAAGGTGAATGGTTAGTTAAATATATGTTATAAGAGATCATTGTATATCTCTTGTATCAAATAAAATATATTTCTAGAAATTTTGAACTTATATAAATTTGAATCTCTCAGAGGAGGGAGTGACACCCGCTTTACATATCTTCATGATCTCTTGAATGATATTACACCATTAGAAGACGAAATTCATTATATATCATATGACAATAAATTAATTATATTTTTTATGGCAATGTTTTCTAAAGAATTCAATCTAGTTCAAATTATTTCATACTATTTCTCCAAAATTATGAATCAACCAAAAAGTTTTATATGTGTGGTGAGAAATGATACATGAATGATGATTCATGTCCCTTTAAAGTTATATGGTATATTTATATTATTATTTGGTTTATAAAATCATATGTATTATACGAAATAATGAAATAATTAACATTGAATTAAAAAAACAATTAATAATGGGAAACTACATCATTCAACATACTCTCATAATGGAATAGAAGTGATTATGTGTATCCTGGTTATTGAAATGTGTCATGTTACTTTCATCTAGAAATATCTATAGTTAGATCAAATTCTTTTGGTTTATAAACTATATATCATAATATATGGACAAATATGATGGTAAATTATAACTTTATTCCATGGTTATACGTGAAACGCAAATGCATTATGTTGTCTCTACTTATATCTAGCACAAAAAAAATTATAGTGTTATTGTTGTCTATTTGGATCCACTGGTCGAAGATATGAAATTGATGAGGGATGCAGTGATTGTAATATATGATTTTTATGTAAGTGTGGAATTCACATTAAGGTCCATATTTAATGCATAGATAAATGACATTGATTCTTTTGCAAATTTTTCTTTCTATAACATTATTTTAGTGTTTGGGAGCCCAATTTGTGAAAAATGTATAGAAAATATTTAGTGAAAACATTCCTTAAAGATTGTATTTTTACGATGATAAAAATTTTGACATTGATGACACAAATACCAAAATAAGACTATATAATATGATGAAAATATTAAAAAAAAGTATAACACTGTCCCCATTAACTGGTGATCAACTATTTTTTAAATTAAGAGATATTGATAAAGTATTCAGTAAAAGATTTCTGAAAAGCATTATAAAATATAGTCATAGAAAGAGATAATATATATTTCAATTACTATTATCTATTTTTTTTACTTATTACATTTCCATGGTGTCATGCACATATATAAATATTTTTATTTTTCTATTGGCATATTAAGAGATATTCTTGATAGAGAGAAATATGGGATCCATACGAGGTGGGACATGACTGATATGGGGATAAGGGATGAGTTTGTAAAATTGATAAGTAAAATGATGATATTTTCTCCTCTAATAGCTTACTCTCAATATGGATGAGAAATCATTCCATTTTCAGTTAAATTAATGTTTTAAAAGTTTTATAGGGGTATTTTTTATATATGAAGAACATTGATTAAATAAAAAAATTGTAATAAGGAAATCTTATCTATCATGTTTTGATGCATGATTTTATACGCTTCACATTACATTGTATTATACATAATAATATATGAAATTCATTAACTAGACACTAATTCTCTTTCTAATATATATGCATTATAGTAATAGACTGATAAAATATTCCAATAATGAATAAAAAATATGTAGTCATATTATGGGAAGTAGAGATCATCTTTCTACCATCATTCATTAATACAGTGTTCCACTTGGTAGGTCAACTAGTCAGAGTGGTCCTACTACACGGTCATATTCATTATAGATGGACACTATGCAATGAATGGTATATGGTGTTTTCAAATTGTACATGAAGAATCGATATTGACTATAAGGTAGTATTAAAAAATGATATATTATTACAAAATAAATTGAATTCTATGTTGATTACCTTTCATTTTTTATAACATCGTCTTGCCAATGTCTCTTCACTACTAATTCCTTATGAGTGAAGAAATTTTTCAAAAAGATTATTTTTTATTACCATATTTAATGCGAAGATAAATTAATTTCATTCTTATGGAATTTTTTCATTCAATAACATTAATGTAGGGATTGGAAGCCCAATTTGTCGAAAATGTATAGAAATTGTTTAGTGAAAACATTCCATGAAAATTGTATTTTTAGGATGTTAAGAATTTTTACATTGATGACACAAATACCAATATAAGACTATATAAATTGACGAAAATATTAAAAAAAGTATAACATGGTCCCCATTAACTGGTGATCGACTATTTTTAAAATAAAGAGATATTGATAATGTTTTCAGTAAATGATTTCTGAAAAGCCTTATAAAAAATAGTCATAGAAAGAGATAATATATATTTCAGTTACTATTATCAATTTGTTTGTACTTAATTAATTTCCTTGGTGTCATGCACGTATAAAAATATTTTGATTGTTATATAGGAATGTTAATAGATATTCTTGATAGGGAGAAATATGGGATCCATACTAGGTGGGACATGACTGATATGGGGATAAGGGAAGAGTTTGTAAAATTGATGACTAAAATGATGATATTTTCTCCTCCAATAGCTTACTCTCAATATGGATGAGAAATCATTCCATTTTCCCTTTAATAAATTTTATAAAAGTTATATAGGGGTATTTTTTATATATCAAGAACGTTGCGTAAATAAAAAAATTGTAATAAGGAAATATTATCTATCATGTTTTGATGCATGATTTTATACCCTTCACATTTAATTGTATTATACATAATAATATATGAAATTCATTAACTATACACTAATTCGCATTGAAATACATATGAATCTATGTAATAGACTTGTAAAATTTTCCAATCATGAATAAGAAGGATGTAGTCATATTATGTGATGTAGATATCATCCTCCTACCATCATTATTTAATACAGTGTTCCACTTGGTAGTTCAATTAGTCTTTGGGGTTCTACTACACGGTCATATTCATTTTAGATGGACACTAATCAATTAATGGTATATGGTGTTTTTAAATTGTACATGAATAATCTGTATTTACTATAATTAGTATTACAAAATGATATATTATTACAAAAGAAATTGAATTCTATGTCGATTACCTTTCATTTTTGATAACATCGTCCTGCTAATGTTACTTCACTACTAATTCCTTATGAGTGAAATTTTTTTCATATAGATTATTTTCTATTACCATCACATATAAAGTTAAATTTATCCTTTATATTTTACATAATATTGAATTTTTCTGATCCATAAATTGAATTCCATAAAGAAATTCATTGAAATTTGAATCCATATTGGGATAATTGATGGCTATGAAGTACATATAATAAATATTACATTGCATGGTTCTGAGATCATATATATATACAATTATCTAAAAATAATAATTCCATTTCCAAATTAATTTTATATATAGCAAGGGGACTAAATTACAATTTCATATTTATCAATGGCCTTGTAATTATTAGTTATACATTATGGGAAAAAGTACATGAATACCATATTATGAAAAAATAGTAAATTTATGCTTGTCGAGGAATTTATGAACATATCTCGTTATAAGGATATAAATAAAACCATAATAATATTTTCTATTTCATCATCATTGAAATGATATATGAGTTGGATTATAGAATATATCAAGTGATGAACTTCCATTCAAAATGGGGTGACAGCAGGATTGAAATGAAAGATAATGAATTGAGATTTGTGTAGGATTATTTCACTGTGAAAATTTAAATTGATAATCTATTTATAATAGAATATTAAGAGGTGAAATTATATTATTTCATAGATCTATCAAACCATAAGTGCACAATTTCTCTACTAGTGACTAAAATTACTATAGGGTCTCACGAAACGTAAAACATTGATGAACCTTTTATTTGGTGATCATAATCATTTCATAGAGGTTAAAATAAAGGAAATATATTTTCTATAATATGGGACCATGAATTGGGGATTGATACTATTTATAGTCGATAAAAATCCCTTCAACCATTAATGAAAATAAATATAGTTCAATGATCATTTTGATGTGTTTTTATTATACTATGATTTCACTCTTAATATTATGTGTTATCTAATGTATTTACATAATATAAAATTTAATTTCTAACTACACGTGTAGGAAAAAAATATACACATTATGATATTACCAATATCATGGAAGAATAGACAATTATTATGGAAATAGTAGAATTATTTGGGGAACCAAAGAATTTTGATGAAAAAATCAAGAACAATTTAGAATCAGAGTATTGAATAAAATTAACACAGAACGAAATAAGGGTATAAAATTGGAAATTGGCTGGAACCATCTCGACCACCTTATCGACCCCATATATTAAATGATATTTAGTTATATTGGGTTCAAAATTAGAGTTAATCCTCCAATTGATATTAATTTGTGGTACCATGTACATCTTGTAATGAGGGAATCCATTTATGAATTTTCTAGGGTAATTATAGTGACCCTGGACCCATCATCCCATATCTAGTGCCTGTAAAAAATAAATTATCTATATATACATGGGAATGACATCCCAAAGGAACAAATATATTTGTAGAATTGGTTAACTAGATATATAAATGGGACTTGTCTTAAAATTGAATACACATATTAAAATAATATTATTTTTTAAAATTTCATTATTCCATCTTGAATATCATTTTTCCACTCTTTCTACACTTCATGGAATTCATGGGAATGGAAAAAAAATAAGGGTGAGCCCAATTATTCTGTACAAGTTATGTATAATGTATAAAATAATGACTAAATTTGCATAATATATGAGGAATGGTAAATAATAGAAAAAACATTCCATATAAATAACTTTATAAATCATAATCAACAGGGAAAGGTAAATAACTGAAAATATATTCTAATTAAATAATTGGATAACGAATAATACTTATGGAAAGGTAGATAACTGAAAAATATTCCATTTAATCAATAAACAGAGAATATAATGTGTCGATTGTTTTTTCATAAAAAATATCATTTATAATAAAAAGTGTACATTGAATGATGGAAATTCTTAATGGTTGGATGCGATGTTTTCTAGGAACATGATACCTTTATCATCAAGATATATTCTCAAGTCAGTTTAAAAACACTCAGTTAAAAAATATAATTTTGTAAACTAATTTTTCCCAAGAGAATATAATTTCATCTTGGAGCTATCATTAAATGGTCCCCAACCATGTGTACTTGTCTAAAGAATCTTTAAAATTTCGAATAATTGATTTAATAATATGACTTATCCGTAAATATCTATATTGAGCAAAGAATATTGATTTGTCAATATTTACCTATATTAACAAATAATAAATACGTTAGACATTTTATGTAAAAAATCTGTACATTTTAGTAAATGAACAAATCCATGATAACTAATATATATTTTTAGGTGATATTTAATTTCCAATGATCATAGTAAATGGAAAATTTCAAGGAAATGTTGTTGAATGCCGAAATTAAATAATAAAGTAAATTTCAGAACATTTTATTAACAAAATAATCATTAACTATCCATATGATGAATAATAATTGCTTTGATGTGATATATTCCCATTATATTATGAATAACGTTTTTTTCGTTCACAACATAAAAAGGATATTGGAATACATTCCAAATGAAAATAACCATTTCAATTTGATAAAAAATAAAATTATTTTCAAATCACTTTTAAATATGAGAATGATTTTGTTATGGGTGAATATAGAATTAATAACTCATTTTCAAATAGATAAGAACATTTTTAATAAATTTAATTTAATGAAAATTCTGGAATAAACAATCTTGATTAGAATGCAGTTGTGAAATATCCTGTTAAAATATTCATAACATTGATGTTATAATTAATAAATGAATCAATGTTATGTATCAACTATAAATACACATAAAAAAGGATAAATAAATCAATGTATTTTTAAATCCATTATACACATAATCATATGATATTGACGACAATGAGTATGTAATGTGACCCAATTGAAAAAATTGTGTAATGAAATTTCATTACCACACGGTATCTTTTATATCAAAATATCCCAGATTTAAATAATTAAAATTAAAACTAAAAATACCATTTCTGATGAATTATTAATTATATATAATGTCAATTGGATGTATATACCCAACAAAAATGTTTACGGTTTATAATGATACAATATGAATCAATGAAATGAAATTGAGATGAAATCCCTTACGATATGATTTCAATTCTTTGAATATGATTTATCATACCATATAATGATTTAAAACATATTATTAAATTATTCTAGAAAAATATTAATATTTATTATAACATGTAGTGTCCTTTTAAAACATATTATTACATTTTAGTTCATAAACATTCATTATTTTCCATATTACATATGTTAATTGACTTATTTTCTGAATATGTTTTGACTTGTTATTTCATTATTTCACACAATTCGATTAAGATTAGATAATCAGTATAATTTTATCCATAATTTAAATATCATATATATGATTATATATATGATTATATTAATGCATAAAATTTGGTGACCAGACATGACATATACAATTCATAGAGATGGAAGATTATACATGTTCATGAACACTATTTCTATTTTCTTTCCATTTTAAATTAACCAAATGTAAATTATATGTGTATATATAAATATATTTAATATTATTACTATAGAATTATTATTTTATATTCATATCACATATTATTATTAAAAAAATCCATAAAATGTTACATGCAATGGGTGAATGTGTCACGTTGCTTCACGAGGCAGCAGTCCACCGTACAGAGGAACGACATTAATATATTCCCCGAAAAAGGAATTCATGAAGGAATGTGTTATAAGATAGTTAAATTAGAGTTAATATATCATTTATATTATATATATCATATAAAATATTTAATAATTCCTTTTTACCAAACCTGAAATGTGGTAATTGAAAAATAAATGACAACATCTCGAGATGTTATAGTCCTCCATATAGATAAATGATGATTTCTTAAATGATTAGACGGAAGTGTTTGTGGTTGTAAGTTATAACCACTACTTAAAAAATATTTGAATAATATATATACTGAGTTTTTCATTTATTGATGATATAAGAATAATTGGAGGAGATGGATAAGGAAATAATATTAAAACACTTTTATAAAAATATTACTTCATTGTAGGGCATCCTTCTTCGATTTTCACTAATCCCTTACTAAGATATATTTCATCCCAATATAAGGCATTTAAGTTTAGATTATTTAATTTTATATGTGATTTTTTTATGTATTTATTGATCAAAAGTGGTTTTATATTTTTGAATAAGGGAGAGAGGTGTCATCCTTTTATACATGTTTTAGTCTAAATAATTGCGATTTTTCAAAATTTGATAGGTGTACGCATGTTTTTACTCAAATAGAGGATCCTATAATGTACCAAATTCAATCCCAAATGTTTCAGGGTCTAAATATATCCAAAAAAATGGTATTGGACATGATTGGGGTTATTGTTACACCTTATAATCAATGATTAACAACTATGTAAAAAAAATCACCTCAATAACTATAATTAATATTATGTAAAATAACTAATCATTATAGTAATAAATAAATTTTACCTTATTATAAACTATAAATTATTTTTATTCCAATGATGTAATCTATTTTTTCAAATTCAATTCACCTATTTTAGAAATTTTAAAGTCACGAACCGTCCCCCAAAGCCTGTGTCGTGAGTACCCCAAGCACACCTCCCAAAGGCCAGGGGATGGTGACTAGCACTAAATGCCTCAACCTGGAAGTGGAAAGCATTAACTCATATACATGTACGCATGCACACACCGAACCAAGTCCCAAATCATAAAAAGGAAACAACATACCATGAAATAAACTGAGTGCATGTACAACATAAAAAATTGAGCCAGAATACAAACTCAATAAAATGTCTTGAAATCTATAAAGTATGAAATATCCTTGAAGGCCATCTCAGGTAAACCCCGTCTGATCATGAGATTAGGGAATCAACAGGATGCTCAAGTTGTAATTCTGGTATTTCTGAACTTATTGGTAATCACCTTGTCCTAGACCACCAAGTCCCCCATCGTAGCATCCTTCCATCCTATCTCCCTGTACACCCCTGTCAAAACATCGGTCATATGAACATGAAAAGAAACATGTGGTGGATCACAAGTAGGGGTGGGTAACATAGTAAACATTAGTTACTCCAAAACAAAGAGAAATAATGAACAACAATTCCTCAAAGTAAAGCATGAAACACGAGGCAGATCACAATAGGTATGTTCTCGAGTAGTAACAATTGAATCATTAGTAAGAAACATAAAAATCCTCTATAGTGGAAGAAATCTTCCTCGTTCGAGTACAATGGGCTTACCAAGTCACACTAATCCACTTCCCACTAAACATGAACTATTGTGGAAGTCATTCCTGATGAGTACCATGGGTATGCTAGGTCAAACAGAGATGCTCCCCACCGTGGGCCTACAGAGTCACACCCAGCCTCTTCCCACCTTCATCGAATTGAGGTAATTATCTTTTCATGTATTTTTGGTCTGTTGGGTCACGCAGAGCTAATCCCCACTATGGGACTATATAATGCGCCGACCCTAGTTACCCAGAGTCAGTGCATTATTACATATCATTGGCATGATCACAAATGATCAAGTCTCGAAAGACCGATTAGTTCAGTAGCATTAAAAACAATAGATATATTCATAAGTCTTATATTACATCATAATGTGAAAAAAACTACAACAACATCTTGTATTCATATCCCCTCATACTATCCCATCAAGTCATTCAGAAAATTCTTCTACACATTTTGGGAAAAATTAAAACACTGAACGGGGTGAGCTCAGATGTTCAGTAAGGATAACAATATAGCGGAAACATTCATAAATAAAAATAAACATTTAAGGCAATGTATAACTAAAACAAAGGCCTTTTAAACTTGAACTACAACATAATATGAAAAGATAAAATGAAATAATTCCATTTACTTATTCACATGGATATTCTTTTTGTCGAATAATCACATGAAATATCAATAACAACTTTCATAATGATGGAATGCATAATTCCAAACTATCATAACCATATATTCAAGGCCTTGTGCCAAGACTACAGATAATATTTTGTCAAGGTCGTGTGCCAAGACACTAGTTTGTCTCATGAAACCTACCGATGCGTCGAGGAGTTATAGCGGGATCCACCCATCACAATACTAAGTCCAATGCATTCTTTATATGAAAAGGTTTAAATATATCATAAACAATGCTGAATAACCATAACATAATCGTATAACATAAAACATGCATAAAGTAAACATAACATTTCCACATTTAAATCACAAGATATCAATACAACACATTGATATAATCAAAACATTATCAAAACAATTTTCTATACCAAAATAAATGAAATGTAAAACATGGTATTTATTTTTTATTTTTAAAAAAGTTTGGGATTATAGAGGATGCCAAAACTTAAATAATGGTCTCGGCGGTGGAGAAGTCATTGTCACCGCATACGTAAGACAAAACAGTCCTTTTGTCGTTCAGTAAAAATGCTTCGTAAAATAATATTCATTTTGAATAAAAGTAAATGTCAAAGTTGTTTTTATACCATATAAATTAATGTTCTTTATAAAACAAAATATTCCTCAATGAAATGAGATTGAGACGAAGTCCCTTACCTCATGTCTGAATTGACTCGATCATTCATTAATCTCATGAATAATAAACTATAGTTAATTTATATTTTATTAAGATCCTTTTTCAATTTCATTATTCCTTTTACATCACTTATTACCATGTTAGGAACATTTTTTAATCATTTTATTTAATAACGGTCGTTCTGTCGATCCTTGGTACTTGAGTCTAAAATAATCTTCTTATAATTACTAGTTATTTATGTGGAAAAATATCAATTATCTCCAGAATTATATTTAGGATGTAGAAATAATATATATAATATATATACAGTATATACATGCATTTTTAATATTTTATAACATTTAGAGGTAAGAAATTAAATGCACCGTTCATGTTGACGGTTAGCCGTACGTACGCCTGAAAGCTACTTTCATTTATATTTCATATTTAATGGAATGAAATCATAATGATATAATGGTATGTTATAATTCAAGTATAATATCATATATAATATCATTAACTCAATCCTTTATGCATCCCACATATGGAATTAACGATTCAAATCACTTTTAGGGGGTAGTAGTCCGCACTTCCTAAAATGAAATTATCACGTTTACCCATAATGGAAATCATAAAGGTATGAAATAAAGGAAAAATATAGAAGAATAAGGAAAAAATAAACATAATATATATCATATATAAATATAGTGACATCTTAATGGCTACCATGAGAGTTGTTAAAAGAATATTGAATAATCATCGTTTCGTGATGTAGTAATTCGCCGCCCACAGAAACAGTATTTTCTTTAACCATTAGACGATGGTGTGTGTATGTGTAAATAAATTACCTCTCATAAAAACATGCTAGTATATTGAAGATATTTTTTTGTTACAAAATAAAGTAATAAAATATTTTAAGGGGTTGGAGAAGCAAAATAAAACAAAAGAACATAAGAGAATACATTACCTTTAAATCATGTAACTCCCCTTGGTTTGAACCAAATGGGTTTCTTAAACTGATTTATGCCTACGGTAAGGCTTCTAGGATAAAGAGAGGAACGTTGAGAGGTTATTTGGGCATAGGTTGGCTGAGCCAAATGGATTTGAAGGTTTGAATAAGGTGGTAGAGGTGGGGTCCTTTTATAAGAGAAGAGGGGGGGGCTCTATTGGAAAGATTGAAATGTTACTTTATTATGAAATGATTTTCAGATTTTAAATGTCCCAAAATTATATATTTCTAGGATAAGGTAATAAGGGTTCTAAATAAACCAATCCAATAGGCTTTAAGAAAGTATAATTATTAGATTTTACCTTATTTTTCATATTATTTAAATCGTTCATTAATAAGGTAATCACTACATCATCATGGTGTCATAAATAAATTTATTTATTTAGGGTCTAAAAATTAAAAAAAAATACCATGAGGTAGGAAATATTTTTATCTTTCCAATTAATATTTATAGTCTAAGAGATTATTTATGTATAAAAATTTAATTTTTTTTACATAGTTGTTACATACTTTTGTTATAATCTCCTTTTATTAAAAACTAAAATGATAAAATGTCACTATCACACAAAAGTGATTCCATGGGGTCCCTAAGTTGGATCAATGCATCCCATGGTCTCCCATGACACAAAAAATAGCATTAAGACACATTCTGGGGTCATTTTATATTATTATTATATTATTTCATTAGCCTTAACTACCCTATTACTAATTAATCATGATAATTAAAGGTAATTGTTGTCGTTACTATTCATAATATCCAAAAACATAAGAGTCGCAATTACCTAATTATGACCTTCTGATTCCAAATATGGAATCAATTTTACAATATTCTAAACACGGAAATTGTAGTTATTAATTTAAAAATTATTCCCGCTGTCAAAACAAATAGTGTGTTTTTAATAAACAATATCTATCAAAAGATTGACAATTGCTTATGTCCAATTTAAAAGAGAAATTATTTTTAATGTCCACCATTGGAATAAATGGTAAAAATATATTCTATGTATACTTTAAAACCACTGAATAGTATAATTTATTACTATAAATTATTTTGATTAAAAAGGTTTTTTTTAGTATTTTTTACTATTCATCGAAAATTGAAGTTCTCATAAAAATACCAAAAAATTCAACATAGGAAAATTTAAATATACAAAATCTAAAAATGAAGTCCATTTTGAAATATAAAATTTATATAATTTAAAAAAGTGGGTATTACTATTCATAACGGCTACTTTGATTGGTCGCGGTGTGTTAGAACTTGAGGTTGTGTACAACACATTCTACTGTATTATTCAATGAGAAGCGTACCATGGAAGTTTGGGGTGTTACATTCTCCCATATTTCAAATAATTTCATCCTCGAAATTTCTAGAATATTACTACATAAAAAACTTGGGTAGTTCATCAACATAAGTTCCTCGGGTTCCCACATTACCTCTTCCATCTTATGGTTCCTCCATAGAACGTTTACCAGACGAGTCATCCAGTTTCTCAGCACTTGTTCTCTCGTATCCAGAATCCTGATAGGCTCTTCGCAATAAGATAGATTGGGTTCCAGTTCTAATTCCTCATATGTGAGTACATGTATTGGGTCATGCATGTATTTTCTCAATATTGATACATGGAACACATCGTGAACTATAGAGAGACTTGGAGGAATTTCCAAACGGTAAGCTACAGCCCCAATTCATTATAGAAATTAGAATGGTCCGATGTAGTTGGAACATAATTTTCCCTTCTTATCGAATTGTATAACTCCCTTCCATGGAGATAATTTCATGAAAACATAATCTCCATCCAGAAATTTCAAATCCTTACTTCGGTTATCGGCATAGCTCTTCTGCCTACTTTGAGCTGATTTGATGTGGTTTTGGATTACCTTTACCTTTTCCATCGTTTCCTCAACAAGTTCTGGGCCTACAAGTTTTCTTTCACCAACATCATCCCAATAGGTTGGTGTGCGACATCTCTTTCCATATAACACTTCATATGTTGCCATCCGAATACTTGAATGGAAGCTATTGTTAGAGGAAAATTCTACCATAGGTAAATATTGATCCCACGTACCTTGAAAGTCAAGTGAGCATGATCTCAACATGTCTTCTAAGGTTTTAATAGTCCTTTCGGATTGTACATCTGTTAGAGGGTGGTAAGCAGTGCTCAAACGAAGTTCATTATCTAGGGCTTTTTGAAGACTTTTACAGAATCATGATGTAAAATGGGGATCACGATCTGAAACAATTGATAGGGGTACTCTATGAAGCCTTACAATTTCGTTAATATACAGTCTTTCTAATCATTCTTGTGGTAAATCTTCTCATATAACAAGAAAATGTGCTGAATTGGTATGACGATCAACAATGACCCATATTGCATCATTCCTTCTATGAGTATTTGGTAGTCTCATGACAAAGTCCACCATAATATTATAACATTTCAACTCAGGTATGGGAAGAGGTTGCATAACTCCTCCAGGAATTTGCCTCCTATCTTTCACTTGCTGACAAACCATGAATCTTGGCACAAAATCAGCAATCTCTCTTTCATGTTGTCCCACCAAAAATGTTTCTTCAAATCCCTATACATCTTAGTACTACCAGGGTGTACAGAGAAATGGGAATTATGAGCATCATCCAATAATTCCCTTTTTAGACCAACTATATCAGGAACACAAAGTCTCCTCCCAAATTTCAAAATTCCATCTTTATACACAAATTCACTCAATCTCCCATTAGTCATTGATTTAATCTTATTTTGAAACCCCTCATCGTCAGCTTGATAACTTTTTGTCCTCTCTAATAAGGATGGTTTGGAAAACATTTGAAAAAGTATTGATGATCCACCTTCCATGGTTATTCTCATATCCATCTTTACTAGATCCATGAGGTTAGGATCCCTTTCAACTATCATCCTGTTCAAAACTCCATGATCATTTCTGCTCAAATAATCTGCCACATTATTTTCCTTCCCCTGGTGGTAGTGTATCGTGAAATCTTAATCCTTGAGTAATTCAAGCCATCTCGTTTGCCTCATTTTGAGTTCTTTTTGTGATAAAATATACCTCAAACTCTTGTGATCAGTATAGATCTCACATTTTTCACCATAGAGGTAGTGTCTCCAAATCTTCAATGAAAATATCACAACTGCTAACTAGAGATCATGAGCAGGATAGTATTTCTCATGAATTTTCAACTATCATGATACAAAGGCAATAACCCTATCATTATACATAAGGACACAACCAAGTCCTTTCTACGATGCATCACTATAAATAATGAACCCATCATTCCCCGATGGTAGTGTAAATATAGGATCATTGACTAATATTCTTTTTAGTTCTTCGAAACATTCTTCACACACTTTTCTCCAAAAAAATTTAACCCCTTTACGTGTCATCTTCATTAATGGGTTAGCCAATCGGGCAAAATTCTGGACAAAACTTCGATAATAACTTACTAAACCAATAAAACGGTGTACCTCAGTTATACTGATCGGTTTTTTCCATTCATGGATACCTATTGTCTTATAATGATCAATAGAGATTCCATCCTTAGAGACAATATGGCCAGGAAACGAAATCTCATGAATCCAGAATTCACACTTACTAGACTTCCCATATAATTCATGTCTTCTATGTGTCTTTAGAATAATGCGCAAGTGATTTTCATGATCTTCATGGATTTTAGAGTATACCAAGATATCATTAATAAATACCAATATAAAGTCATTAAGATATTCCTTGAAAACTCTAATCATTAGATCCATAAAGACAGAGGGTGCATTGGTCAATCCAAAAGACATTACTGTAAACTTGTAATGCTCGTACCTAGTTCGAAATGCCGTCTTCAGAATGTATTCCTTTTTCACATAGAACTGATGATATCTATAATGAAGGTCAATCTTTGAAAGATATTGAGATCCATGCAGTCGGTCTAATAAAGCATCAATGCGATGGAGGGGATACTTGTTCTCTATTATTATAGTGTTGATCTCCCTGTAGTCAATACAAAACCTCATAGATCCATCATTCTTATTAACTAAATGAAAAGGAGCTCACAATGGAGAAACACTAGTGTGAATAAATCTCTTATAACTCAATTCCTCTAGTCGTTTGTTTAGTTCAACTAATTCCATAGTGTCCATTCTATATGGGGTCATCGATATGGGCCTTCAACCAGGAATTAGGTTAATAGAAAACTCAACTTCTCATTCTGGATAATGTCCAGGTAAATCTTCTGGAAACACATAAATATTTTCTCTCACAATAGGTGCATCCTCTATTTGATCATTCCCTTCCTCACCCATAGTTATTTCATTCTCTTCCTCCCCAATATGTAAACTTATTTGATCTAATGGGTATGGATCTAGATAAGAATTAGGTGGTGATGATTCAGCTCTAAAGATAAGGTGTTCCTTATCATCATCATAAAAAATCGTAAGCTCTTTCTTCTTACAATAAATCTTCTCATTATGGTCCGAAAGCCAATCCATACCAAGGATTATATCAAATTCAATAATGGGTATTGCGATGAGATCAGCAGATAAAGAACATTTATGTTCTAAAATGGGCACTAATTCACAAAACATTGTTCCAATGATATTTCCCTTAGGAGTTTTGACTGAAAACTACCCTGTTAAATCAAATTGAAAATATCTAATTTTCATATAAAACTGGGAAGATATGAAATAATGCGATGATCCAGAATCAAATAATGCATTTTATAAACTTGAGGAAACCATTAAATTACCCGCCAACATGTCTTTCGGAGCTTATACCTCAGTAGTAGTGATAGAATAATCTTGTCCTTGATCCGTTGGAATTTTCTATAGTAAGATCCCCTAACTCTTAGGACATTCATTTGTATAATGTCCCATATCCCTACAATTGTAGCATTGAGCATCAGAAGCTTCTTTTTTCCCTTGCAATCAAGAGCTTGGTGGCCTTTTTCACCACACCTATAACAGACTCCCATTCTATTCAAGCAAGTACAGGGGTGTTTCTTCCCACATTTACTATTGGATGGATAGTCAACTTTTCCCTTCTTCCCCTTATTTCCATTTCTAGAGTGATCAGCATATCTCTTCTTCTCTTTCTCTGCTTTAAAGTCATAAGACTTAGAGAATTCCTTTTCCATCTAAATAGCACATGATACAATGTCTTCCTATAACGAGAAGGATTGTGAGACCAATGCTCGATAGAGAAATGGATTTAACCCATAAAAGAAATGCTCAATCATACTTCTTGGGTAAAATATATAATCTACAACATACCTCACTAACCATGTAAAGTTAGCCTCATACTTTGCGACATTCTCACCCTCCTTTTGTCTCAGACTCAGACATTGTCTTTCCATATCTGCTCGATGGTCACGAGGAAATTATTTTTCTAATAAAATCTCTTTGAACTCCCTCCATTCCATATTTTATACTTCATCATATTCCTCTTTTTTTTAATCAATGACCACCATTGATCAGCATCTCCAATGAGGTGGTAAACTACCATGATAAACATTTCCCTTTCACTACTACCCATGGCATGGGATACTTTCTCTATAGAATTTATCCATTGCTTAGCTACAAAAGTATTTGTACTTCCATTGAATTTAGGTGGAGGTTGCCTCATGATGTGTCCTAACATTGATCCTCCATGTTTCAGATCAGGGTGCTCCAAACAAGAAAGTTTATTATTCATAACCTGAGTGTGTTGTCCAAGTATGGTGATAAGCTGATCAACACCAGTTGTATCACTAGCAATACTATAATTATATTGAGAAGGAGGGCAATCCCTACATGCAGTGCATGCATAGATATGCTTTCCATTCCTTCCACTAGGTGGAATTTCTAAACAATGTTATAAAGTAGATCAATTCATGAATCAAAATACATAATTCCATACTTGTAAAACACTTAAAAGA
Organism: Viscum album; assembly: GCA_963277665.1. Taxonomy (NCBI): domain Eukaryota; kingdom Viridiplantae; phylum Streptophyta; class Magnoliopsida; order Santalales; family Viscaceae; genus Viscum; species Viscum album. Next base: position 1,434,019,710 of record OY728163.1, read on the forward strand.
AATTGAACTATGTATTGATATAATCCATAATCATAAAAAATCATTTCTTTGGGGATGTATATACTCATAATCCCGTCATAATGGTTTGTAAAGAAAATTAAAATTATACTAAGAATATCCCCTGGGAGTGTCGTAACCAAGAGTGCAGCAAGGCCCATTGTCGTGCACCAGTTCCCATTTGAGTCTAGCTCAAAGCGGTTTTTTTGGGTTTTGCCCCTAGGTACATCTGCTCAGAGTCTCCTCTACTTGCTCATATCCATTCAGGGATGAATTGCTCGTAAAATACACAAAATCAATACTTTACCAAAATTCTAGGATGTTATTATATACTAATCCTCAAAGTCTATCATAGGGATATGTGCTCTAATTAGAGTTTATCTAAATATAGATGCCAAGGTTAGTACTAAACAACCTATGATACCAACTGTAACACCCCAACCCTAGTTACCCAGAGGCAGTGCATTATTACATAACATTGGCATGATCACAAAGATCAATTCACGAATGACCAATTAGTTTACTATCCTTAAAAACACTAGATATATTCATAAGTCTTACATTACATCATAAAGTGAAAAAAACAACAACATATTTTCTTCATATCCCCTCATACTATCCCTGCAGGTCATTCATAAAATACTTCATCACATCCTAGGAAAAATTAAAACACTGAAAGGGGTAAGCTAAGATGCTTAGTAAGGATAAAAATATACCAGAAACATTCATAAATAAACATAACCATTTAAGGGAATGTATAACTAAAACAAAAGCCTTTTAAACTTGAACTCCAGCATAATATGGCAGAGATAAAATGAAATAAATCTGTTTACATATTCACATGGATATTCTAATAGTCTAATAATTACATGCAATATCAATAACCACATTCATAATGATGAAATGCAAAATTCCAGACTATCATAACCACATAGTCAAGGCGTTGTGCCAAGACTACAGATAAGATTTTTTCAAGGCCTTATGCCAAGACACTAGTTTGTCTCAGTAGACCTAGCGATGAATAGAGGGGCTATTGCGGGCTCCACCTGTCACTTACTAAGTCCAATGAATTCATTATATGAAAAGGTTTAAATATATCAAAAACAATTCCCATGAACCATAACATAATTGTATCATATAAAACATGCATGAAGGAAACATAAAATTTCCACATTTCAATAAAAAGATATCAATACAACACATTGATATAATCAAAACATTATCAAAACCATTTTCAATACCAAAATAAATGAAAAGTAAGACATGGTATTTATTTTTCATTTTAAAAACAGTTATGGATTATAGAGGATGTCGAAACTCAAATAATGGTCACAATAGTGGGGAAGTAGTTGCCGCCACATACGTAAGACAAAACATTCCTTTTTTCCATTTAGTAAAAACGTATTGTATAAAAGGATTAGTTTTTGAATAAAAAAAATTCAAAGTGGTTTATACACCATATAAAAGAAAGTTGTGTATAAAACAAAATATGCCTCAATGAAAGGAGATTGAGATGAAGTCCCTTACCACGTGTCCGACTTGACTCGGTCGTTCTTTAATCTCCTGAATAATAACCTAGAATTAATTTCAATTTTCTTAAGAACATTTTTCAAGATCATTATTCCTTTTACATCACTTATTACCATGTTTTGAACATTATTTAATCATTTAATTTAATAACGGTCGTTTTTTCGATCCTTGGTACTTGAGTCAAAAAGAAACATCTTATAATTACTAATTGTTTATGTGGTAAAATATCCATTATATCTAGAATTATATTCATGATATATATATAATATATATAATATATATCTAGTATATTCATGCATTTATAATTTTACATTACATTTAGAAGTAAGATAGGAAATGCACCGTTCATTGAAACGGTAAGCCGTGCGTACGCTTGAATGGTACTTTCATTTCTATTTCATGTTTAATGGAATGAAATCATAATGATATAAAGGTATATTATAATTCTAGTATAATATAATATATAATATCATTGATTCCTTCCTTTATAAATCCCACATATGGAATTAATGATTCAAATTACTTTGAGGTGGTGGTAGTCCGCACTTCCTAAAATGAAATTATCTCGTTTACCCATAATGGAAACCATACAGTATGACATAAATAAAAAATATAGAAGCATAAGGAAAACAAAAACATAATATATATCATATATAAATATAGACACATATTAATGGCCACCATGATATGTGTTAAAAAAATATTCAACTATCATCGTTTCGTGAGACAGTAATTTTCACCCACAGAAACAATATGTTCTTTAACCATTAGATGAAAGTGTGTGTTAGTGTAAATCAAATCCTTCTCATAAGAAAATCCTGGTATATTGAATATACTAGTGTTTTTACAAAATAAAGGAATAAAAGAGTTTAAGGGTTTGGAGAATCAAAATAAAACTAAAGAATATAAGAGAACACATTACCTTTAAATCGGGTTACTCCCCTTGGTTTGAACCAAAATGGTTTCTTGAAGCGCTTTCTGCCTAAGGTAAGGCTTCTAGGATGGATATAGGAAAATTTAGAGGGTATTTGGGAAGTGGTTGGCTGAGACAAATGGCATTGAAGGTGTGAAAAATGTGGTAGAGGTGGGGGCCTTTTAAAAGAGGAGAGGAGGGGCTCTTTTGGAAGGATTGAAATGTTACTTTAGTATGAAATGCTTTTTAGATTTTAAAGGTCCCACAATGATATATTTATAGGATAAGGTGATTAGGGTTCGAAATAAACCCATACAATAGGCTTTAGACAAGTGTAAGTCTTATATGTTCCTCTTATCTTTTTATTTTTTTGAAATCGTTCATTAATGAGGTAATCCCTGCATCATCATGGCGTCATAAATAAATTTATTTATTTAGTGTCTAAAATTAAAAAAATAATATAGGAAATCTTCATACCTTTAAAATGACAATTTATAGTCTAAGATATCATTTATTTAGACAAAATTATTTTTTTTACTAAGTTGTTACATACTTTTGTTATATTTTCCATTCTATAAAAAATAAAATGATAAAAAGTCACTATCAAACAAAATTGATTCCATGGGGTCCCTAAGTTAGCACAAGGAATCCCATGGTTGGCCATCACACAACCAATATAATTAGGACACATGTTGGGGTTATTTTATATTATTATGATATTATTTCATTACCCTTAACTACCCAATTACTATTTAATCCTGATAATTAAAGATAATTGTCATCATTACTATTCATAATGTCCAAAAACGAAAGAGTCTTAATTAAATAATTTGGACATTCTTATTTCAAATATGGAATCCATTTTACCAAATTCTAACCATAGAAATTGTATTAATTAATTTTAAAATTATTCCTACTATCAAAACAAATATCGTGTTTTTAAGAAATATTATATATCAAAAGATTGAAAATTGTTTATGTCCAATTTCAAAGTGAAATTAATTCTAATTACCACCATTGGAATAAATGGTAAAAATATATTCTAATTATACTTTATAACCACTCAATAGTATAATTTTTCAGTATAAATTATTTTGATTAAAAAATTTGTTTTTAAGTATTTTATTAACTATTTATCGAAAATTGGATGTTCTCCAAAAATACCAAAGAATTCAACATAGGATAATTTTGATATTTCGAATCTAGAAATGAAGTCCATTTTGAAGTATAAAATTTCTATAATTTAAAAAAGTGTGTATTACTATTCATAACGGCTACTTTGATTAGTCGCGGGGTGTTAGAACTTGAGGTTGCGTACAACACATGCTATTGTATTATTCAAAGAGAAGCATTCCATGGAATCATGGGGTGTTACAGACTATGGGGTCACATTGAGACACTTAACACTAGGCCATAATCTTATATTCTTTAGTTCTAAGCGTACTGAAGGGTTCCATACATAATTTTCTTGGTATAATCCCTCATCAATCCATTATTCGCTTCTCAGCATCCATGAAATCCACCACAAGGCATGACTTAAGATTTGAATCCTCGAGAGGGTCCCATTTCCATAAACAACCCATCAATCGGTCATGTGGTTTTCTAGATACATGTGTTTTAATAACCAATGACCGGTTGCGATAGGGCTCGGTCTTACTGTTCTGGCTAAGCTAACCAACCCTACTATGTAATTCCACATACCCTAGTTCATTATTAGAGAATATACATGACCTAGTGTGGGTTAGGGTTGCATTGGTCCGGCCTGGCCAGTGGGACCGGCCTATTGGCCTCACTAGACCTGGCCCAGTTGGTAGAAGGTCTAGCCCACCGGGTCGCCCATGGACCCGGTCATGTCTAGCCCAACCTGAAGGGGCATGGGTCTAGCCCTCTAGTCTGGGTCCTGCCCACTGGGGGTTCATCTCCCAAACAAGGGGACCGGCCATGTACTGCAGCCAGGGTGAGCCCATGGGACCCGGCAGCCAGCTGCATCACCTCCAGTCAGAATGTGGCCTGTATGGGTGAGTCGCACCTCCGCCACGACGCCCTCCTGGCGCCGCATACGATTCCTATCACAGCCAACATGCCATGGTGCATCTGGCCTAAAGAAAGGCACAGATAGTGGCCGCCCCTCCTAGTGGTTCCCACCTAGCATCGCGGTATAAGGACCTGGCATTATTACATTACAGAATCATGAATTTAGTCAAGAAATCACTTCCTTTTACATTGAGGATTATTTCAAGTATAGTGCCTTAGATAATTGGGACATAATACATTCAAAACATTACACATTTTAAAAAGAGTGTATAACATAAAAATAGTTTCTATTTTTTCAAAAATATGTAACATTAAATATTAAAACATGATTTCTTTGAAAATTTCTGAAAAATATGACATGGCTTATTTCATTGTATTACACATCCATATGAACTATGAAAATCAATTAAAAAACACGGGATAAGCACACAAACCTCAGTATGTGATATTAAATAAAGAAACAACACATATGTCCCTGAATAGTCTTAACGTATGTAAAAACATTCAAAATACATACACGTCACTCATATATACTTACTTGGTGAAACATGATATTCAAAAAATATTTAAAAAATAATTATGAACATAAATGTAACATTAATGGTACCTTGGGGAATTAAATACATAATCTTGTAACCCTCTTGGCAACCTTATAATTTGTAACCCTCACGACTACCTTAAAATTTTTGTAACCATTGTTGTTACACTTGGAGTGTCCATATAACAGACCTCCAATATAGACATACCCAATGAATTTTAGGGATATATAGGTACCAACCATAATCATAAAAAATGAACGTGATCAAGAAAAAACTCTCAAACAACATGAATAATTTTATAAGATCACTACTTTTCAATTTTGTAAAATAGAATTTTAAATGATGATTGTAAAGGAACATCCCCTTAGAAATATCATATAATTCAAGTGAGATATAATAGAGTGGATGGAATATGTATACACATAGTAAATAAACATAATTAAACATAATATAAACAAAACCCATCACTCTAAATATTTTAATATTACATAAATAACGAAATATATGGTTAACCCAAATAATGGAAATCGGGTTAATAATTCCCTTAGCTCAAGTTTTTCTTACATAAAACATGTTTAAACCACTTGTATAATGCATAATAGAATGGTATTATTATCTTAAATAAAAATATAAATCTATATAACTTATTCTATGATGATTTTATGACATCATTGCACCCATTAATTGTTAGTATTTTGTTCCTTCCATTGTTTCCAGAGTGCTCTTTACGTGATTTCCATGTTTAGTTCATGATATCGGTTCTTATCAATTGAAAGTGAAAATACGAAATTGTAATGGAGTGAAATATAGATATTTAATGAACCATAAATTATACCATTTATCAATTTGAATTGTTACATGAGGATGATTGATATGTTAAATCATTAATGATGATCATTTAGATCCTTTTAGTGGTTCTTCGAAAATAATGACTTCATTTTGTTATATAAATTATAACCATCTGTAAAAAATAATTCAAGAACCATTGATGATAAATAAGACATATAGTATAACCTTTTTTACCATACAAATGGTTTCATGACTATAAATGAAGGAATTAAAGGAGACTAAAATCGCATCCTCCATGAAGTTGGTAATTCAACACATCACAAACAATGTTTTTCATTCCTTGAATAAGTGGGAGAGAAGACAGCAGAATGATGAGTAATTTTATATGATCATTATAAAATCAATAATATAAAATATTGTGAATCATTCATGCCTCTTGGATTAGAGGATGTAAGGAATGAAGATGAAAACAATTGAACTCAAAATGAATGAAGATTTCAGAAATCCATTATGAAAATTCGTCATCCTAATGGCGTCACATAAAATTTCATATAACAATTTTATTAGAGAATTGGTTTTTCTCATAATTATTACATAATATGGGAATTAAAGGGGATATTTAATTAAATATACCATCCTAATCCAAAGGGGATGAAAAATAATAACATAAAATGAAAGAAAAGAATGAAAATAACAGTGAATGTTTACCTCTTGATCTTTTCTCCTTGATATCCTTCTTAAAGCCATTGGTTTTGGCCATTTAGTTAGACCAGTGGCTCTTAGACATGTGTAAGAGCCTTGGGAAGAGTTTTGAGTAGAACATAGTCAAGGCTCAAGGCTTAAGAGCTGTGTGAGGAAGATGGTAATGAGGGTGGTATTTATAGTGGACGATAGGAGGTATTTAACATTATTTTAGTCATTATTATTATTTATTGGCTCTAGTCTATGAATAATCATAATTCATGTGACCCAAAATACTAATAATTGCATATGAGTAAAAATGAAGTGTCCTTACATCACTTATGATGTCATAAATAGTGTATTTTACTAATAATTATAATATACGGTATTTTACCCTATTTCATTATTCATAAAAAATTCATGAATTTCAGAAAAATGCCAAAATATCACCCCTACCATTTATTGACGTCTAGGATTCAAAAATGAAGTCCATTTTTCAAAAATAATTTTTTTAAATATTATAAATTTAATTTTTAAATAATTTCATACTTAAATAAAAAATTATCAATTTTAAAACTATAACTGCTTTTATATCAAATTGGAAAATTATCCAAAATGACATTTTCATCAAGACTTAATAAAATAAAATATTATTTCAATTTACTATTGAAAAGGTTCAAATCGCTGTTCATGTTACAATTGATAACGGTATGTTAATATTCACCATAAATACATGTTAGTTCCATTAAACTCGAAATAACACACTGAACACAATTGAAGATGACCATTTTGTGTAATTAAAAACACAGAAGTGAAAAAATTAATTTTTAATGGAATGTTTTAAAAATCTACATAAAAAATTGTTTCATACCATTCACTAATTTTTTTAAATCCTTGGGGTTCTATATTATCCCCCCATCTGGAAATTGTGTCCTTGCAATTTTATTTTCCCATTAAATAATTGAGGGTACGTTTCCCTCATAACATTTTCAGGCTCCCATGTTGCTTCTTCTACCATGTGGTTTCTCCAAAAAAAACCATTACCGGGTGGATTACCTTATTTTGCAATACATGTTCCCCTCGATCAATGATCTGAACCAATTTCTCTACATAAGAAAGGTTCTCTTCCAACTGAGATGCTTTTGGCCTAAAGACAAGTGATGAATCGAGCACATACATCATCAACATCTAAACATGAAAAAAATTTGTACCTGAGACCAAATTAGATGCAAAGCTACTCATTATGAAACTATACCAACATTCTCTAGGATTTCAATAGGACTGATGAATTACAGACTTAGGATCCCTTTATAACTGAAATACATCACACTTTTCCAATGAGAAATATTTAGGAAAAAATGGTCACCTAACTCGATATATATTTCATTCCTTCTGTTATCTACATAACATTTCTACATGATTTGAGTTATCCCCATGTGCTGCCAGATCATCTTCACTTTATTAGCCACTTCCTAAACTAATTCTGGCCCAACCAACTTTCATTCACCGCCTTCATCCCAAAACACTGGATTATGAAAATGCATTCCATACAATTCCACAAAATAGGATAGCTATATACTAGAAAGAAATTTGTTATTATAAGAAAACTCAACTAAAGAATGATGTAGATTCCAACGTCCCTAATTGACCATTGAAAAAACCAAAATCATATCATCCAATTTCTGATTCGTTCATTCTGACTTTCCATCTGATTGAGGATGAAAACCTATACTGATATTTAATTTTGTGTCCAATCACTTCCTATGCCCCTTCCAAAATGTTAGATGTTAACCTGAGATCCCATTCAGATACAATGGAAAGAATAACCCCATGTAACCTGAAAATATCTTTGATGCCACGAACCACCTCCCTGGTTCATGAACCTTATCATATAACCCCATGGGTCTCCTACAATACCTTGGTTTCCTTCAAAACACAACATAGGCTATTACTCACTAGGGTTTCTAATCAAACAATGATTTTCCCCACAGGCCAACACATGTTCTTTCAGTGTGTTTTTTCCTCACTCACACACACCCTGGGAAACTTCTCAGAAGATCACCCATCCAGATTACTACTCCAGGCCATGCATGATTAAATGTGGAGTTCTAATCCGGTTGGCTCCCAATAAGAAAGGCGCACCTTGTTGACATGGGTAGTAACATTTATCCTTTTTACGTCTCACTTTTCCATGGGTGTTACATTATCAACCCCTTTAAAGCATAGCACCCTTATTGTGGACCCCAAGCCTCAAACCTAGGAAGTGACTAAGCACTTCCGGCTGGGTATTGGCTCCGATACAATTTGCCACGACCCACCTCCCTGGGCCATGAACCTCATCATCTTACCCCATGGGTCTCATGTAATACCTTCTTTTTCTTCCCACCACACCATAGTCTATTACTCAATAGGGTGTTTTATCATACTAATGAATTTCCCCACAGGCCAACACATGTTCTTTTAGTGTGTTTTTTCCTCACTCACACACATCCGTGAAACTACCTAGAAGGTAACCCATCTTGATTACTACTCCAGAACAAGCATACTTTACTATGGAGTTCTAATCAGGTAGGCTCCCAAAAAGAAAGGTGCACCTTGTTGACATGGGTAGTAACATTTAGCCTTTTTATGTATCACTTTTCCAAGGGAGTTACATTTGAGGTACAATCGATAAATATGATCCAAATATAGTGAATATCGAATAGAATAAAAATGTGCTGATTTTATCATCTGATCAATAATAACACAAATCGCATGGTTTCCACAAGATGTCGTAGGTAGTCCCACTACAATGTCTATGGATACATTCTCCAATATCTACTATGGCACTAGAAAAGTGTGATGAATCGCATTTGCTAACTACCACTATTCTTTAACTGGTTGACATGTAATGAATTTCATAGTAAAATAAAAAACATCTCTTTTCATTCAATCCCACCAATAATAAATTTGAATTTCTTTGTACATCTTAGTACTTCCATGATGAACTAATAATGGAGAACTATGAGCATAAAAAAAATCATTCTTCAATTGAAAATCACAGGGAACACACAACCTTTTTCAAAATTATAAAAAACAGTCTTTATCAATGTAATATTCTATAAGCATAACCATTTTATCCAATTCTACCTTTTTCTTTATCTCATGATCATCCTTATATGCTTGCTTAATTCTGTCTAACAATGACGACTGTACTAAAAACTAAAAGAAAATAGATGTATTCCCTGCACAAACTAATTCTAAGAAAAAATTAATCAAATCATTAATCAAGGGATCATGTTCCAAACATAACATGGTTAATGATGCATGATGTTTTCGACTCAGGGCATTCACCATATAGTTTTCGTTTTTGGGATGGTAATTATTCATGAAATAAAAATCATTTATCAGTTTGATCCATCTATTTTTTCTCATGTTTAATTCCAACTGGGTGAAAATATACATTAATATTTTATGGTCAATATATATTTGACATTTGGCTCTGTATAAATGATGCCTCCATATTTTCAAAGAAAAACCATTGCATCCAATTCCAAATCAGTTGTGGAATAATTTAACTAGTGTGTTTTATGTTTTCTTAAAGCATAAGAAATTACCCGATCATTCTACATTAAAATAGAACCAAATACATTCAATGAAGCATCATTGTGGATGAAAAACTACCATTTCGGTAAGGTAAGGCCAAAACTAGAACATTCACCAATCTATTATTTAGTTTCTAGAAACAAACAACCCATTCATTTTTCTAAAAAAATATAACCCCTTTCTTTGTTAACATATTTATCTAGATATATAACCGTGAAGAGATCCTAAAAACATCGGTAATAACCTGTTATTCCAAGAAAACTATGTATCTCTGTAACATTTGTGGTCTTGGACATTCATCAACCACACTTGTTTTTGCAGGATCAACTATTATTCCATTATTATGTACAATATTCCCATGAAAAAAAATCAGTTGTAATGAAAAACCGCACTTTCTGAATTTTTCATACAGCATCTTTTCATTTATGGTTTGTAGAACAACCCTTTGATGTTTTTCATTATCTTATTTATTGTATGAAAATACTAGAATGTCATCATTAAACACAACAACAAATTATCCAAGAACTCATGAAAAATTATATTCATAAGATTCATGAATATAGTAGGTTCATTAGTTAGCCCAAATAGCATAGCTACAAAATAATAATGCCCATAACTTGTACGAAAGGCAGTTTTCATGATATCATCCTCCCTCACCTTCAGATGATGGTATCTAGATCTCAAGTAAATCTTGGAAAAGTATTGAGCTCCCTTGAGTTGATTAAACTAGTCATCAAAATGAGGCAAATGATACTTGTTTTAAATAGTGATGTTATTTAAAGCCCTATAATCAATAAAATATCTCTTGGAACAATATATCGTTTTATCAAACAAAATAGGAGAACCCCATAGTGAAGTTTTATGATGAATGAAGCCTTTATCATGAAAATCATTAAACATATTTTTCAATTTAAGAAGTTTTATTTGAGCCATACGGTATGGGGGTTTTGAAAAAGGCTTAACATCATGAACTAATTCAACTATGAATTTGAATTCCTGAATAATTATGACAGTAGATAACTCATCTAGGAATAAATCAAGGTATTCATTTACCACTAGCACATCATCAATTGGAACAGTTCCATTGTATTCAATGATTTGAGCTAGATAACTTTCATTTTCATCTTTAAACAGTTTTTCAGCTTCCTGACATGTTATCAATTGTATGTGTTTTTTATTTTATTAAAACTGTAACTATTTCTAAAAAACAACATATTTAGATCTACAGTCAATAATAGCATGATCAACTGAAAGCCAATCCATTCCCCGAATAACATCAAACTTGACTAAGGGTAAAACAACTAGGATCGTAGGTAATGTCTTTCGATAGACCATAATCAAATGATTCTTATTATTCCTCTTTGCTATAATATTTATTCCTAGTGTTTTAATAATATGTTCAGTTTTCATATTTTGAGGTGATATTTTCAATTTAGAAGAAAATTTCTCAGAGATTAAAGACTGTGTAGACCCTGTATCAAACAAAACATTAGATAAATCAGACTAAATTAAAAAATAACATGATATAACTTCAACGGATGGATCTACATCTACTGACATAGTAAAAAAAGATCACACTACAACTTTCATCATATAGTCATTATTATTTGCGTCATTTGGATCACTCTTTAGGTAGGCATTTTCATAATGAACCATCTCACCCCATTCAAAACACATTACAGTTATCTTAAGAGGATTAGTCTTAGGATCATTTTTATTACAATATTGGGACACATTTTTAAACATACCACATTTAAAACTCTTCTCAGTTTTTCTATGACATTCCCCAGGGTGCTTCTTGCCACACTTTTTTCAAACTAGAAACTAGATTTTCTTAACTTTTATTTCATTGTATGATTCTTTCCCATAACTTTCCATCCGGTCCTCTTCATCTCTTTGTTTTTCCAAAATGCACATAATCATCAAAAAAATTATATATATTAACCCTCTTAGTGCTTCAAAACAGATTCTCATAACATTAGAATTCGCAGGTGGCCAATGCCCTTCGATACCTTGGAATCAGTCCTGAGTAAAAGAGGTTTATTATTCTAACAATATCCAAAATAAGATTTAGAGCATACCTCATCTGTCTGGTGAATTTCACTTCATTCATATCCACATAATCTTCCTCCTTTTCCTTCAATTCAAGGAATTATTTCTCCATATTATGTCTCACGACCTTGGAAAAATATTTTTCAAGGAAAATACATTATATTCATCACACTATGAGGCTCCAATATCATTTCTATCCCTGATATTATTTTCCATTGAGCACCACAGATCATATTCACCTTCATAATGATAAATTGAAAGACATACCTTTTGATTTTTAGAGCATCCAATACCATTGATTATCTTTTCATGGTCTTTAATACATCCTTCAGTCGCTACTTGGTTAAAAGATCCATTGAGAGAAGGAGGGTGTTGTTTCATAAAATGTTCCACTATTATAATGTTCTATTGTGGTACCCCTGGTTGTTCTCTTTCATGGATGCCACCACCATTTAGTTAATTCATTAGCTGATCCAATCACAAACTTCTCAGTTGCAATTCATACCATTTTGGGCTGCTGATTTGGAAGGATTCCATTCGGTCTGTGCCTCTATTCTATAGCTTCCCTATCTCATCTTTGGATAACCATTCTGTAAAAACATATCGTAGACGAAGAACCGTGGAAATATTTAAATTCTATAACATTTTAAATTAATAATACAGTAAAAATCATTTATTTTATTCTTTTAACATTATCCTAACTCCTAAAGTTATCTAATCCATCATATGATAGAAACTATAAGGCTAGACCATATTACATTACATATTCTATAATTTAGTCAAGAAATCACCTCCTTTTAAATTTAGGATATTTTGATGTTTAAATATTTAATGAATTGGTACATAATACATTCTTAACATTACACATTGTTACCGATTGGATACCATAAAAATAGTTTCCATTTTTTTCAAAATATAAAACATTAAAACATTAAACCTGATTTCTTTGATGATTCCTCAGATATTTAACTTGGATTCCTTCATTGTATTACACATCCCTATGACCTGTGAAAATTATTTAAAAAACACGGGATTAGCACAAAAATCTCAGTAATTGATGTAAAAGAAGGAAACATAACATCATACCATCAATACTTGTAACATATGGAAACATTTTTTAAAGACATACTCGTCACTCATATAGGCATACTTTGTGAAGAAAGATATTTATAAAATATTTAAACAATAAATAATAACCTAAATATTATAATAAAGGTACCTTGGGGAATTACTAACATAATCTTGTTACCCTCTCGACTACATTATATTTTGTTACCCTCGGGACTACCTTACAGTTTGTTTAACCATCCCAGTTACATTTGAAGTAACCATACGACTGACCTCCAAAATAAACATACCCAATGAATTGGAGAGAGATATAGGTCACCCCCTTAATAATAAACAATTCCCATGAACCAAAACATAGTCCCGAAACATTAATAATTACATAAAAAAATTTCTTTCAAATTTTGTAAAACATAATTTTAAAAGACGATTTTAAAGGAATTACCCCTTAGAAATATCATATAATTCATGTGATACTTAATAGAGTGTAATATGTATACACACTATAAATAAACATAATTAAACATAATATAAACAAAACTCATCACTCAAACTATTTTAATACCACATAAAAAAGAAATTATAAGGTTACACAATTAATGGAAATCAGGTTAAGAATTCCCATAGCTTGGGTTTGTCAGACATCGAAATTGTTTAAACCTCTTGTATAATGGTTAATAGAGTGTTATTATTATCATAGAGAAAAATATTAATCTTAATAACATCTTATATGATCATATTATACCATCATTTCATCCATTAATTGTTTGTATTTGGTTCCATCCATTGTTTTGGGAGTGTTCTTTACATGATTTCCATGTTTTGTTCAATATGGATGTTCATATCAATTTGAAGTAAAACACTTGAATTTAAATTCAGTGGTATTTAAATATTTTAAAAAAAATAAGTTATACCATTTATAATTTTTAATTATTACATGTTGATGATTCATCTGTTAAAACATTAATGATTTTCGTTTTGATCATTTTAGTGGTTTATTGATAATAATGACATTATTTTGTAATATTAATTCAAAACATGAATACAAGAGAATTCTAGAACCATGGATGAGAAATGAAACATAAATTATAACCTAGTTCAACCATAACAATGGCTTAATGACCGTCCATGATTGAATTAATGCAGATGGAAACTACATTATCTTCGATGTCGGCAATTTTACACATTATAGAAAATGATTTTAATACGATTAATAAGTTGGGGAGATGAAGAAGATTGATAGTGAATTTTCCATGAATAAGATAAAATCCATAATATTAAAAATTATAGAGCATTCATGCCTTTATTATATGACTAAGTGAGGAAATAGGAATAAAATAAATGAACTCGAAATTAATGAAAATTTGGGAAATCCCTTACGAAAATTCAGCAGCCTAACAACATCGCTTGAAATGTCATAACATTTTGATAAGATAAAAGGGTTCTCTCATCATTATTACATAATATGGAAAATAAGGGAGATATTCAATGAAATATCCCAACATATGCTCAAGGGAAGGAAATTAATAATAAAAAATTAAAGAAAATAAAGAAAATAAAAGAAGATGTTTGCCTCATCATACCTTCTCCTTGAGATCCTTCATAGGGCCTTTGGTGTCAGCTTTCTGGTGAGACCAGAAGCTCTTGTATGTGATGAAGTGATTTGGGAGGCAGTTTTTTAGGACATAGGAAAAGATCAAGGCTTGTGATGTGTAGAAGGAAAAGGGTAATGATGGTGGTATTTATAGTGGAGGAGAGGAGGTATTTAACAATATTTTAATCTTTATTATAAAATATTTGCTCAAGACTATGAATAATCATAATACATGTGACTCCAAATAGTAATAATGGCATTTGAGTTATAACCAAGTGTCCTTACATCACTTATGATGTCATAAATAGTGTATTTTAATGATAATTTGAATATAAAATATTTTACCATATTTTACTATTCGTCAAAAATAAAAGAATTTCAAAAAAAATACCGAAAATTTACCCATACCTTTTATTGATGCGTAGAATTTAAAAATTAATTCCATTTTGTGTAAATAATTTATCAAAATATTATAAATTTATTTTTTAAATAAAATCATTCTTTATTCAAAATTTAACAATTTTTAAACTATAACATCTTTTATATCACATTTTAAAATTAACCAAAATGTCACCCTCTTCAAGCCTTAAGAAAATAAAACAAATATTAAAATTTACATTTAATTAGGGTTACAAGACAATTCAAATTACTATAAATAAGGGTATTTTAATATACACCAAAAATATAAGTTGGTTCCATTAGACTCTAAATAACATACTGAACGCAATTGCAGATGACCATTTTTTAAAATTCAAAACCTAGATGTGGAAGAATTATTTTATAAAGGATAGTTATAAATATATACCTAAAAATATGTTTCAGGCATTTAATTTATTTTTGTAGAACATTGGGGTGTTACGTGCAGCCTCACGGTCTATGTGGCTCGCCAGTGTGGGAGACTACCACCACGGAGCCGGCGAAGACGGTCGCCGATACTACTGTCGGCACCGGGGTGCCTAAAGAATCATGGGTGGGCCACCAGACATTCTCTGATTGTCTGTTTTTTGAGCCTCTTGTGTGAACGGTCTCTGGGAAAGGATGTCTTTACTACGAATCCTTAAAACTGTCTGTGTTGTCATTTTGTGAAATATTCCACCAAGAACACACGATGGGAGGTTCTCAGGCCTTGATTGTGTCAAAACCAACCCTCTACGTTAGAGTAAATATCAACGGGAAAGATTAGGGAGGTTTGTGTTCAATTATTCATTCCATGAATTAATCCTGAATAATCCCCCCAAAAGAAAAGTCACCCTCCTGTTATAACGAACGTTCTGTGAATCAAACTGGTTGTTCATTGATCCGTATTCGTCGTTTTTCAAAAAAAAAGGGTAAGAAAAAATAAAAATAAAATTTCCTACCTTCTTCAGGTTCCTTGCCACATATTCATCCTCAAGGGGTTTTAGACATCGACATCCCTTACATTCTATGATATTCGAATGCCATCAAAGAAGCAGAAGTTCTGCTGGACTTCGTCATTTTTCAGTAGGGTGGATGTTAATCAGAGGTTCACCAAAAACATCCTCCTATTTCTTATATCAATATTTTTCCACCACAACAGTTTAAAAAGAGGAGCACATCACAACATTCCAATTATGATGCGGCATCATGTTGTTGCATTATTTTATTTAAGAAACAACATCACTATTTTGAATCATTAAAATGTTGTTAAAGAATGAGAATAATGAGACATTAATTGGCCATATTGATTCATGTCATCTTTTCCCTATTGCTACCCCATAGTGTCTCCATCCACCACTCCATAGTGAGAATGAAAAATAAAATATGTCATTTAAATTATTTTAATATTTTTCTTGAAAAGTCTAAAAAATAACTTTTTTGATAGGCTCATTCAAGCTAAAATTAACTCATTTCTAGGTGAATCAAGGAATTATTAATTTAGCAGTTCCCTTGAATTTTTTATGCAAATGAAGGTTCAAGTGATATAAAATCTCTCTCACAAGTAAAATGAATGTACCTAAATTATGTTTAAAATTATCTTCTGGGGTCTCGGGACCTTGGAAATACGTGACATTAAATTTCAGTGTCATGAAATAATTCCATATAATGAAATTAATAAAAAGTACACAAAATATCCATGATGTTACATTATCCCATCCATAGGTATTTACATCCCAGAAAACCAAAACAGCAACTAAATTTTTTTTTGAGGTAATGAGCATGAATCTGAGCCTATCGTTCCGATTATTTCTCCTTGAGATTCTCATGCTGCCATCAGACGCATTAGAGGAATCAATCGTCTGCATAGTACCTACTCTTTTGGATCCCTTATATCTACTGAGAACTCTGCAAACACTACCCCATTGTCAATTTCCAACTCTCCCTAGTCGATGATGTGTGATGGATCATGCACGTACCTCCTCATCTGTGAAACTTGGAAAACATCAGGTACCTGGTGCTTCTATGGGGGAAGAACTATGTGCTACGCCACCTCACCAACTCTACTCAGGATCTAAAATGTTCCAACAAAAATCCTAGATAGCTTACCGACAGACCATATATCTGTAATCATCATCAGGGTGAGACCCGAAAGAACACATAATCTCCCTCCTCGAACACAACGGGTCTCTATCTCCTGTCAGTATAAGACTTATGCCTATACTATGTTATCCTCATCCTCTCCTTGATGATCAGAAACGTCTTGGTGGTTTCCCATACCATCTATGGACCAATATGTGCTAACTCACCGAGGTCTGTCCCGCATATGGGTGATCTGCAAGGCTGCCCATACAAGGCCTCAAATGGTTTCATTTGAATGGTGGAGTTATATCTGTTGTTGAATTCAAACTCCACCAATGGCACGTGGTCCTCCCACCATGACCAAAGTCTAGGACACAAGCACGAAGCATGTCATCTATGGTTTATATGGTCCACTGCATATGGCCATTTGTCTAGGGAAGAAAATCAATGCTAAAGAGTAGTTGTGTCCCGAATACCTCGAGTAATCCCTTCCAAAAAAAGGACGTAATGCAGGCATCAGGATATGAGACAATAGTATAATGTACCCCGTGAAGCCGCACTATATCCTAGATGTAGAGGTGTCTCAATCCCTCTAAAGTTCCATATTTCTGGTTGTGTATGATGTGAGATAATTTGTTCAGTCTGTCCACAATCACCCAAATAGTGTCATGACCTCTAGACCAACAAGGTAACCCCCTCACAAAGTACATCGATATACCGTCCCATTTCCACTCTGGTACTTTAAGTGGATGGGTCAAACCTGCTTGATTCTGGTGCTAGTCCTTCAAATGATAACAAAGTGAGGTATCATGAAACAAACTCGACCACTGCTTTCTTCATCCCTCACCACCAGTACTAATACCAGAGGACCTGGTACATCATTTCCACTCCAGGATGTATTGCAAGAGGGAAATTATTTAACTCTTTAAACACCTCCTCCCACAACGCCACTATTACTATGGAGTGCCCTCTGAAAAGGATAATGTGATCCAAACCTATCGAAAATACTTTAGGAGCCTATCCAGAGGGTGGCTAATCCTAAATTGCCTCGCAGTCAACCTCCCCCAACTATGCCTCACTTACTTGCTATATGATTGGGGGAGTAAAATCCATCTACTGGAGGTAAAAAACATCACAATCATCCATGATGGATATTTGTATCACGTCAAACTTCCATGTCGCCTTACTCTATAGCTTCACCCCAGTCCTCTTATTCAGTGAATCTAGCACCACATTCCCCTTTCTAGGAGTATATACTATCTCAAAATCATATTCTAGGAAGAACTCTAGCCATAGCCTATGTCTTAGGTTCAGGTCCTAGAGAGAGAAGATATACCTGAGAGACTTTTGGTCCGAGTAAACTCTTAAATACTCACCCATCAAGAATAGATGTTGCATCTTCAATGCAAAGACCACTACTGCCAACTCTATGTCGTCGGTCATGTAGTTTTGTTCATGCTACCACAACTATCAAGATCCATAGGTGGTCACCTCTCACTCCTACATCAAGAAACAACCCATTCTAGTCCCTAGTGTCGTAGTAAACAACATACCAAACGCCCTCCGTGGGTAGTATCAAGATAGGGACACTAGTGAGTCTCTGCCTCATCTTCTGGAAACCCATCTTGTATTTCTCTATCCACACGAAGGGTTGTCACTTCTGTGTGAATGCTAATAATGGTTCTGCTACTCAGATTATATCGGGTGTAGACCTTCGACAGTAACCAGTGTGCACCATGAAGCTCCACACATTAGTCATTCTCCTTGGTGGATCACAAGCAAGCATCGTCTCAATCATCCCCAGATCTACTGCAAATCCATCCTCCGAGATGATTTGTCATATAAGGTGGATCTCTTGTAAACAGAACTTACACTTCCAGAGCTTACCATAAATCATGTGCTCTCAGAGTGTATCTAGGACTATCTATAGGTGTGAATCAAGATGCTCCTCCGACGCTGAATACCCCAAGATGTCATCGATGAAGACCATGATGAACAAGTTGAGGATATGTTAAAAGATCTTGTTCAAGAGGCCCATGAACACATATGGGGCATTGGTCATGCAGAATGGCATGACCAGGAACTCATAGAGTCTATACAGGCACCTGAATGTTGTCTTTGGTACATCCTCATTGCGTACTCGAAGCTAGTGATAGCATGATATGAGGTCTATCTTTGAGAACCACTTCACTCCCTTAAGTCGGTTGAAAAGGAAATCAATTCTCTAAAGTGGGTAAATGTTCATCACAATGATCTGGTTCAGGCATTGGATGTCTACGCACAACCTTAGACTCACATCTGTCTTCATGGAAAAACGCATAGTGGATTCCCAGGGTGAAATGATGGCCTTACTATTCATTTCTCTTGCAAGTCCTCTAGTTCTTCTCTTAGCTTGAAAATCATATTGGGATCCATTCGATATGCCACTGTGGTTATGCGTGTCGTCCAAGTGTATAGTTAGATATAGAATTATACCTCTCTAAAAAGAGGTATCCCTGAAACTTCATTAGGAAAAACATCCTCATAATAACACACCACTATAGAAAAACATGGACTCCTCTCCTCCACCGCAACGAGGGTGAGGCTAGCCAACAGGGGAGTGATCGGCTGCACCCTCCTTTGAGAGTGTTTTTCCTGCACCGACATGGTTTCCTTCTCGCATGTAATGGAATACCTGGTCCCATATCTATGGACATAACACACTGTAAGCCTAAAACAATTTGATCTGAGCATCCAATGTGGATAACGAGTCCATACCCAAGATTATCTCCTTAAGCATCAATGCTGCTACTAGGAGATACCAGTAAGAACACTAACCTCATAGAGTAATCTCACACTGCCGACTAAAGGATTTAATAATCAAATCACCTCTCATTGGTGTCTTTAGCTATATGGATCGAGTCAATGACACCATCAAAATTTCTTAACACTAAATGACTATTGTGTTAAGGAAGGAGTGACTAGAAACTATATCTATAACTACTGCAACATGGGTATAGAAGGCACAAATAATACCTCAGATCATCTCTGGAGCGATGTGATCATAATCCTCTATTCCCTAGAGCTGAGTTCTCCCCTCTCTTCCCTCTCTCAGAGGTCAGGGTGGACCACCTAGAGGTTGTGACAATAACATCTCAATCCATCTCTCACAGCTTTTCGCTTGGCCATCTAACCTGCTATGGACACTGCCCAGTGGACCTCCTAACTTGAGCCATTGTCGCTTCCTCAATGGATCCTTTACCTTCTTCTTGTCATTTATACGATGGGTTAGGAAGTCATGTTCCATGTGTCCCTTCCTACCACATCTTTAGAACTTCTAGGATCCCTATTGACTCCCTTAGAACTGGGAGCCCCGCACCACTTACCTTGAGTCATACAGTCGTCCTCTAAAAGACCAGGCCCACATGGGCCGAAATGTCTGTGGTCTGTGGCCTAACTAAGACTCTTCAACCTAGGGTCTACTGGTAGCTCTAGCTACGGGTTCCTACACTTCAAAGAAACTCTCCATTAGAAGTTCTCAATCTAGTACCCTAGCCTAAGTAAGTATGCTAATAGACACCACTAAAGCCCAAATATCCCACCGGAGTCCCTTCTCAAATGCTCAATACTTGAATAAAGGGTCTCGCACAATATATTTTATGTAGTGGGAAAGATCATTAAATCTCAAAGAGTACTCAACCACTATCATGATGTACTATTGTAGGTGAATAAGATCTGTGATGAGAATATATTTCAAGGTCAATGGGAAAAAATCAACCTAGAAAATACTCTTGAAGTCAACCAAAATGAGGTTCACCTCATCATGGGTCTGGATGGTCATGATACAACATCTCCCTATTAAAACCTATAGTAGGCTCACTACCAATATCACCATTTGGTCAAGTAATGTCTTCACTATGCAGAAGTCCCGTGTCATATCCTCCATCCATTCCTTAGTGACATGAGGATCCATCTCTCCCCTAAAATGTGGAAGTCTCTATCTCTGAAACTCATGTAGGGAACTGAGCATACAAAAATACTCTACCGAAACCACTAACAATAAATTCTCACTTTCGGGTGCTAGTTTTCATTGGTGCACCACCCAATAGGGCCATGTCAAGCACTAGTCCCTGAATGGATGCCCCATATCTGGGCATGTTGTCCTCAGTACCTTATATCGGGATACCTGCTAGTCGTCTGCATGGTGTAATCCTGAGATAGATAATCATTTACCTCTATAATAAGGATATACATGGTGATACAACTCTTATTTGAAAAAATTAGATACTTAAGAAACCTTTTTTCCATGTATTGAGCTGAAAATCGAATTAATGGTTCTTATGTTTGGATACGTTGATCACCGCACCAACACTGGACTCCCTGAATCTGAAAATAGAACTCGAAACACATAACATTGTTGACCCAAACAAAACAAAGACTCCCATTCATTGAGGGGGAACCTACTTCCCTTTTATAAAACTTTTTCAGACCCGTACTAGGGACCCGTGCCGTGACTCCCGAAACCTGCCTCCCAAAGGACAGGGGCTGGCGACTAGTGTTGAAGGTGTCACCCGACATGTGGATGGAATTATACTTTATACCTATGCACACAGACACACACACACACACACACACACCCAACCATGTCCCAACTCTCAAAAGTAAAGAAACATACTATTGAATACACTCAGTGCAAGTATAACTGAAAAAGTGGTCCAAATACTAACACATGAAAACGTAATGAAAACTGTAATGTACAAAAAGTGCTCTGGTGGTGATCTTTGGTAAACCCCACCTGATCGTGACAGTAGTGAATATATTGTAAGAATAAATAGTACCTCATGTACTCCCTGTTCTGTTGGGACCGCCTGGTCCAAGGCCACCATTTCGCCCGTCGTAGAATCCCTCTATCCAATATCCCTGAGAACCTTTGTCGAAATGTCGGTCGTATGAACCAGACACATCACGTGCGGGGATATCCTGTGTAGTGGTAATTAAAAGAATACTCAGTCCACACACAAAAAAAATAAATAACACACAAAAATTCCTCAATGTAAATCATGAAACATAAGGATGCTCACCCCTGATATATTTTAGGGTAGAAACAATAGAAATGTCAGTCACAAACGTCAAACTCATCTGCGACCAGAGAAATCCTCCTCTATCAAGTACAATGTGCCTACCATGCCACATTGAGATACATCCCACCAACCATGGATTTCTATGGTACTCATCCATGATGATTATAATGGGTATTCAGGGTCACACAAAGCCACTACCCATCGTCAGCTTACAGGTTCACATAGAGCTGCTTCCCACCTTGGCCGAATTGAGGTAATTCTCCTGTAACGTATCATGGGTCTGCTGGGTCAAACAGAGCCACTCCACACCATGGGCCTACTGGGGGACACTGATTCACTTCCCACTAGGCCATCATTGAGACTTTTTCAGGTCTTAGCTAACAGTAGGTTTCCGTATATAGTGCAACTTGGAGAATTGCTCCCCAAATCATTCGTCGATTCTTCGCATCCATGAATGTCAGCACATGGCATGACAAATGATCCGCCTCTTTGGGAGGGTCCGAACACCACAAAAAACTTGTAAATTTGTCACTTTTTTTCCATGATACATGCGTTTTAGTCACCAGGGGGTCGGTTACGATGGGGCCCAGTAAGACATGGTCTGACCGACCCAACCCACCCAACTTGGGGGGGTTTTACATAACCCAGGTCATTTTGACGGACCTGACTAGACCTGGATTGAGTCGGTGTTTTATGATCTGACTTGGCTGGTGGACAAGGACCAATAGGTCTCACTGGAACCGACCTAGTTAACAGAGGGTCCCGCCCGCCGGGTCGCCCGGCAACCTGTTCTAGTCTGGCCCAGTCTGAAGGGGTGCGGGTCCTGCCTGCCAGCACAGGTCTGTTTGTAGCTACTGGTTGTTTGGCCTTCCAAGAAGGGGACCAGACACATGGTTCGATCGATGTGAGTTATTGGTACAAAACAACTAGCAGCATCCCCTTGATTCCAAATATGGCCCGAATGGGTGGGCCACACCTCCTGCCTAGTGCCCACCTAGCACCGCATCCTCCCACCCACCGCCATGGACGATGATCTATGACCACTATATCAAAAGGGTCTGCATGTGTGGGCCACTGCTTCCATGAAGCCAGAAATACTGGCCACCATAGCTGCTTCCAACGCCGGCGTGCTGCATAATATTGGGGAAGCCACAAGACGTGCTCGGGTGGTCCATTCCTTATACCACATGGACCAATGGTCATTGGGTGAGGATTTCATTTCTACAAAGTCTTCAAATCGGCCATTAACTCTCTTTGATAATGAAGCCACCAATAACACACAAGCGGAGGTGATCGGGTCTTGTTTGTGTCAGTGTGGGCCCCCCATGACAGAGGATTTAATAGGGTGGCTCTGGGTGGTTGCCTTTCAATTATTAATTACAAGGTTGAATCCTGAATAATCACTCAGTAGAATAGTCACCATCATTTTATAATACACGATACTTAGATCAACATGTTAGTGGGAGGATCCACATTCGTAGTTTAAAAAATCTAATGGGTAAGAAATTTTAAAATTAAAAACCCCTACCTTTTTTATGTTCATTGTCACACATTCATCCTTGAGGGGTTTTAGGCGTATATGTCGCTTCTCGACTCCGATATTCGAAAGGCATTGAAGTTGAAAAATATGTTCAATGGATGTTCTTTGTTCATCGCTGGGGTGGAAGTCCATAAGAGGTTTTCCAATGAATCAACCAATTTCATTAATCTACATTTTCCCAGTGCATAAAATTATAAATAAGAGAATGTTGCAACGTTCCAATTTGGATGAGACGTCTCGTTGTTACGCTATTTATTTAAGAAATAGTGTCACGGTTACACGTCATTAATGCGTCGTTACACTGTGATTTTAATGATCCATTAATGACTATAGTTCATTCAAATCATCCCCGCCCTATCGCTTCCTTATAGAATCACTGTCTACCACCCCAAATAGAGAAAAAAATAATATAATTCCTTGAAATTATTTTATAATTTTTCTAAATAATGTCTGAAAAATAATTTTTCTGTTTGGACATTACCAGCCAAAGTTATGTCATTTCTAGGAGAATCAAAGAATTTGAAATTGAACAGTTTTCTCTTATTTTTTATCTGAGTGATGGTTCAAAATATATAATATCCTACTCGCACATTTTCTAAACATACCTTTAAAAAATTTCAAAATTCTGTTCTGGACACTACAGACCTTGGAATTACGTGTCCTCGAATTTCACGATCTCGAAATAATTTTATATAAATAAAAATATTTAAAAAATTATTATACAAAAGTATCAGGATGTAACATTGAATTTAAAATTATACTCGTAAACATGACGAGAAAATTGGTTTTTAAAATGTAAATGGTTAAAAGATTACAAAATTTTATTTCTAAATAAAATATAAAATTCTACTACAGAACTATATTGGGAAATAATATTTACAATCCCAAAATAATATTAAAACCACATAAAATTATAATCTAATAGTATAAATTATTTATATAAAAATTTAGTTTTCAAGTAGAATTCATTATTTTTCACTATTAATGAAAATAAGAAAAATATCAGATAAATACCTAAAATTCAACCTAATATAATTTAGGCATTTTGAATTAAAAATTTAATTTAATTTTTTATATGAAAATTTTTAAAATTGAAGAAATTTATTTTTAAAATAAGTTCCCTATTAAAATGTTGTAAAACTATTCTTAGAAAAATACAGTTTTAGTTGGTAAAATTGGATTATTTTGTTATATTATGCCTAGAAAATCAATTTGACTAAAATAATAACATTTTATTGACTATTAAAAAGTTAAATTTCATTAATATAAATCATTAATATTAATTAGTTTTATTTATGATGTGGAATCTCCTTGGGCGCATAATAATAGTTTTCTTTAAACATTTCATTTATATTCAATTTTATTTTATATTCATTTATTAATAAAATTTAACTAGTGATTTCAACCAAATATTTTCGTAAGTAATTAAATCCCATTGAAAATAACCAATTTCATAAATTTAATATAATTTTCATTTTAAATAATAATATTAATAGTATATAGTTCTATAGTAAAACCTAGTCTTATGTGCAATGTATGATTTTGAAGGAAAAAATATTGCGTTGAATGAAGAAAAAATATGTGTTGCGTGCATTGCGTGCAATAGAATTTTTTCATTTAAGAAATTGAATAAATTTTAGGTTATGGTTATGTTATATTCCTTTCATTGATTGGTGTTATGTGTAATATATTTTATTAAATAAAAATTTATTCATTTCAAATTCTTAGGGTGTTACATTCAACCCACCTTAAATAAATTGCATCATTATAATTTAAACATGATCATAGTAATCAAAGTTTTTACAAATAGAAATACCATTTTAAATAAAACAATATTATAAAAATGGATAGTAGCACATTATATTAAAAAGATTAAATTGTAATTATAAAGATCATATGGTATAACACATAACGAGGTTCCCAAGTAGTGTAACATTAGTGGCATGAGAAGATGTGAACATCAAGGAGAATAATAAATTGTTAAAGGTTGTGATTGTTGTTATTAATAAAATAAGTGAATGAAAAATGGAATGTTGATGGACTCAAATCCATTAATTTTTTATGACTTTTAAAGACCATCATTTCATCAAAAATTAAGGTATTATGATATATTTTTTGTTTCAAGACCAATTTTTCCAATGCTGAGAAATTATTTCATTCAATTAGATTATATGGAAATATACATTATATATTTAAATTTCATAAACAAAATATCATACTTTGGTAGTGATTTGATAAATTTAAAATCCATTCCTTTCCATAAAAAACAAATATCTAGAAAATGAACATTATGTTGGAAGAAAAAAATTCAATTTTAACAGATCGTGATATTCCTAAAAGAGTGAAAATACATTCATTATGGCACTAAATATATTCAAAAAACAATATGTTTAAATAATTGATATAAAAAACCGAAATTTAATTCTAATGGTTCATTATTAATATTAATTCATTAAAAATTTTATCCAGAAAAAGAAAATTAACTAGGACATCACATTTTCTTTTTGTAGGATTAAAACCAATATCATCCTCTGGTAATGGGTAAAGTACCCAACACCTTACTAGATATAATTTGTTGTCAACCTACATGCGGGTTATCTATATTATAATAAATATTCATATTATTCCAAAATATATATGATGGAAAACCATAACATAAAATTAATTGTAAAATATTAATTTTACTATGGTTTTAAGTTCCACTAATTTTTTACGACATGTGATAATATTATTTTACTATTAAAACTATTTCATTAGAGATCATATTAAACCAATAGTTTGTTAATACATTTATAATCATGTTTATAAAATTTATAATTTGTTATTCCTAAAAAAATAATTAATACATATACATTTTGTAAATTTCACAAAAATTTAATTAATATTTATAGACAATAATAACATAAAACATTAGAATAATGCTTAAGAAATTTAACATATGATCTATCGTAAATACATAAAACATGTTATAATACATTAATCATAAGTTAATTTGTAGAAAAATAATGCATAAATTTAACATAATCCTTAGGATCTTCAAGAGTTCTACAACTATATTTCAATTGTTAAGTATAATTATTCAATTTATTCAATACATCCCAATACATTTCCATTTTATTTAAACAGAGGTACAACCTTAGTCTATGGATATGCTATATAATAATTCATAATATGTTTGAATCATGACTCATTATCTTTAACCTAATAAATCATGGGATTAATCTTGATTATTTTTTATCACCATCTGTTAAAATCATTCATCATGGTTTGTAATGAAAATGTGAATTATCCTTAGAATATCCCTCGGATGTTTCAAGCCACTTGTTCAGTAGGCGACATTTTCTGTAACGCCCCGACCCCAGCTACCCAGAGTCGGTGCATTACTTCGTAACATTGGCATGATCACAAGAAAGATCAAATCCCGAAAGACCGATTGGTTTAGTAGCCTTGGAAACACTAGATATATTCATAAGTTTTACATTACATCATAAAATGAAAAACTACTACAACAACATAATGTTTCCACAATCCACACTATTAACCCCTCATAAAATCCCTGCAGGTCATTCATAACTTACTTCTTCACATCCTAGGAAAAATAAAACATAGAAAAGGGGTGAGCTCAAATGCCCAGTAAGGATAACAATATAGCGGAAAGAATAAACATTTAAGGCAATATATAACTAAAACAAAAGCCTTTTAAATATGAAATTTCAACATGGTATGGCATAAATAAAATGAAATAATGCCATTTAATTATTCACATGGATATTCTACTAATCGAATAATCACATGAAAAAATCAATAACCACTTTCATAATGTTGGAATGCATAATGTCAAACGTTAATTTCATTGTCTAGGCCTCATCCCAAGACCTAGGGGTTACTTCTAACCGGAACCCAACCCGGAGTGCCTCTAATAACCGGACACCAACCCGGAGTGCCTCTAATAACCGGACACCAACCCGGAGTGCCTCTAATAACCGGACACCAACCCGGAGTGCCTCTAATAACCGGACACCAACCCGGAGGGCATACTTTTACCAGTCCCTAACCTGGAGGGCTTACTTTAACCAGTCCCCAACCTGGAGGGCTTAATTTTACCAGTCCCCAACCTGGAGGGCTTACTTTTACCAGTCCCCAACCTGGAGGGCTTACTTTTACCGGTCCCCAACCCGGAACATACTTGTTTAGCACATTCATCTGAAGAAAAGTTTGAAATATAACATAAACATTCGGATTAAAACTAGCATACGAAATGTCAATAGTTTCACCATAAACTATGAATGGTATAAAATAGCACATCCACAATCAAACATATCACAAAACCTTCAATACAATATAGAAGTTTTGTATTATAATAAATAAACTTCAAATAAGCGTAAAATCCATCAAAGGATGTTGACATAGATGAAATCAAAATTCTTTTTAAAGAAATACCTCCTTTTATTTTGAAATCATTTAAGATCCATATAAAATAAAACATTTTCTTTGAAAATATTCTTTTAAGCTTGTAAGGGAAGCTTTGAAGATTTTATAACGGCGGAAAATAGCCGCACCCGCCTTATAAGTTAAAAAAAACATTCTTACCTTAATTCTGTCGAAAAGGTTAAAAAGGACCTTGTTTGAAAACGACCGAATGATTCCTTTATAAACCACTTATAAAAGTCATAAAGGGTATAAATGACTTTAACTCATAATAAAAATGTTTTGAAATACATTTTTAAGAAACATGGATGTGGATGATAAAGAGATCCCAGTAGATTATTACATATAAACAACCTCGGATAATGAAGAGATTGTGAAGTAACCCTTACCAATTTGGTAACTTATGAAACATAAAACCCATGAAAGAGGTATCATACAATGAATATGTAAATACACATAAATTAGAGTGTATTACACAAAGAATTTAATTATGGGCAGTACATACACCACACAAAAGGTAATGGTGGCAATATGGCATGAATCTCACGGGAATAAGGAGTGAGATGAAAACCCCTTACCACGTTAATCAACTGAGTCGTATGGACAAAAGTTAATAACCACCAAATTATTTACAGAATAACATGAATATAAAGATAATCATGATAATATATATCAAATTCCAGTACAAAATACACCACTTTGAATAATTTAGTGGCGAATAATGGAAATCTCACGGAATTGAATTTGAGATAAGAAAATCCCTTACCTTGAACTTTTCCTTGGTTGGGGTAGGTTAACCTCCTTTAATTTAGGTAACTCACTTTTGTTGGAACCAAAGGACTTTTTGAAATGCTTTCTGCCTAAGGGGAAGCTTCAAGGAGGAGGAGAGGGATGTGGGGAGCTTATTTGGGCAGAGTTTGGATGAGCCAAGTGGCTTGAGAGGTGTGAGGAATGGGTAGAAGTGGTCTCCTTTTATAAGGGAGAGGAGGGGCTCTTTAGGAAAGAGTGAAAGTATTACTTTATAATATAATTATATTCGGTTTATAATGGTCCAAAAATCATTGAGGTGGAAGATAAGATGACTCATATTCTAAATAACATCAACCAATAAGAATTGGACAGGTTTTAGATAATATTTTAATAATTATAATATTATTTATTTCAATGATTTATTAATGAGGTAAACATTGCATCATTATTGTGTCATTAATAATTTAACTTATTTGATGTCTAAAAATTATAAATAAAATATCATCATGTAGGAAATCCTTTTATATTTCTAATGAATATTTATAATCGAAAATCCAACATGTATAACCCTATGTAAAAATTGTTCTTCTAAAAGATGTAAGCTTATGCCATTTTTATTTTTATTTTAACTTTATTAATATAATGTGTCCCTACCACATACAAGTGGCTCCAAGGGGTCCCCAAATTGACCCAAGGATGCCCATGGTCGGGTATGTGTCCACCAATAAGGTTAGGACACGTTTTAGGGTAATTTAGTATTATTATAATATTATTTTTTAACCCTTATTTACCGGATTTACCCTTAACCATGGTAAATAAAATATTTACCGCAGTAATTATTCAAAATGTCTAAAAATAAAAGTTACCTATTTACACAATTTGAACATCCTGATTCCAAATATGGAATCCATTTTCCTAAATTCAAAACACAGAAGTGGCAGAAATTAATTTAAAATTAATTCCCGCTGTCAAAACAAAAAGCGTGTTTTTAAGAGATAATAACTATCAAAAGATTGGCACTTGTTTATGTTCGGTTTAATCGTAAAATTATGTCCAATGAACAACATTATATTAAATGGTAAAAATATATTCTAAATATACTTTCAAACCACTCAAATTCATAATTTATCACTATTAATTATTTTGATTAAAAAAGTTGTTTTTAATTAAAATTTAGTAATTTTCACTATTCATCAAAATATGAAAGTTATCCGAAATGTACCAAAATTTCACCTTAGGCTAAATTCGATATTCTGAATCCAAAAATGAAGTCCATTTTCAAATATAAAATATATATAATTTCAAAATTTAGGTATTACTATTCATAACGGCTAGTTTGATCGGTTGTGGTGTGTGTTAAAACTCGACGTTGCGTACAACACACGCTACTGTTTTATTCAAAGGAAAGCGTACCGTGGAAGCTTGGGATGTTTCATTTTAAATTTTTTGATGTCTCCATTTAGTCAAAAAGTTTAAAATATTGTATTTAAAAAGGTTTCACTATCAAAAGTTGATAAAAGTGCAATACTGAAAATGAATCTGTTCTTGCATTATGACTAAGAAACTCATAATATGGATTCTAAAATTATAAGGATTATATAAAGTTTAAAATGTAGTTAATACTATTCATGACCTCTTTTAATGGTGTGATTGAACTTGGTGTTGCGTGTAGTGCAAGTTATTGAATTATTTTTAAGAAATAACACACTCTGAAATCCTGGGGTGTTACATTCTCCCCTCCTTCAATAAATTGCGTCCTCGCAATTTGAAATTGTTCTTCGAAAATAAAAGGTTGAAAATAGAAAATATATTTGTGGGAAAACCCACATCGGAAATTGGGTTACTAAAATTTAGTCTTAATATGAGTAAAAGAGAAATGAAAGGGTCACCACCAAATTATGATCTCGATTAGGAGAACATTGGTGGCAATTAGAGACATATAATTGGAGGAAAAACGTAAATATTTATAGGTAGTGATTGAGGTCATCAATCACAAACAAGTATAAAATTGAGGTCCTTAAACTAATCAATCTATGATGATTTGAAATACCATCGGTTCAACAAAACATAGGGTATTAGGATAACACATTTTTTTACGTTTCAAAATTTCTTAGTTGAAATCCCACATCGAAAAATGAATTAATGAGTCCTCTATTTAAAATAAAGAGTGGAAAGTATGAAGATTACCGAAAATAACACATACTAGGGTTCCATGTAAGAAAATATGGATATGGAAGAAAAATATAGCCATCAATTATCTGATGGAGAGTGGTAGAGAACATGGCTATGAAAAGTCCAACAATCCCAAAGCCATAAATTAGTGATGATTTAAGGTACCATCTAGGACAACATTTTTGTTCTAAGTTCCTTTTATTAATGATGAGGAATTTATTTATGAGATTGGATAAGGAGATATACTTAGTTTATAATTAGAGTTTTATCCATTAATAAATTTCTACCAAAACTCATCATTCACTCGTAAAAAAAATTCTATTTATACTATTCATAGAGGGTTCCAAAATAAACGAATTTATAATTCATCTACCAGATCTTTTAAAAAAATACATTATTTAATCCAGGACATCTCGTGGGATAGTGGTAGGTGATACACCCTTGTCGCCCTTTGGTTGCGGGTTCAAGTCTCACAGCCTTGCCGGACGCGACCGGTTGCCGCCCGACCTCCGGGTTGTCCTTTTATGGCAATCCAAAATAATCCAAACTAGAACTATCCAAAATACTTCTGTCCAAACTCATAGTCCAACATTTATAAGGAAGGTAAATATAATGTAGATCCTTTTTACCCTGTAATAGCATATGAATACCGTCATCAGGTATTCTTTTAATACACTGAAACATCCTAAATTACCATATTCCTTATTGATTACATTCATGCTTCCTTATTCCATATAGAATGCTGGATATACTTCATCAATCCAAAAA
The DNA here is from genome assembly GCA_963277665.1 of Viscum album. Taxonomy (NCBI): domain Eukaryota; kingdom Viridiplantae; phylum Streptophyta; class Magnoliopsida; order Santalales; family Viscaceae; genus Viscum; species Viscum album. Next base: position 1,434,051,685 of record OY728163.1, read on the forward strand.
TGTTTTAAACCCCAACAATTATGGAATATACAAATCATTAATCAGTTCCAAGGTAGTCATGAATATCCAATACAATTTATCCAAAGCAATCATGTATTATTCCAAAATCACTACCTCGGTATCAGAACTATATTATGGTTTATCATTCTCTCAACCATATATTTTCCAATAATTTATCCTGCTATTGAGTCACTTTTCTTTGTTCCACACAATCTCGAGTCCTTAATGAAATAGTACTGCAGTACAATCCTTATATACTCCATAATTATTATAACAAGTACATTGTTGATACAACACTCAATTGACATAATCAACATAAGAACTCTAATCATTCCTCTTCATCTGTGGTAGTATCATAACTTGATTATTATCCAATAACATCATTTGCGGCATATTCTGATGACTGGGACATAGGTTCGTGTAGTGTCCAAACTCCTTGCAAATGAAGAATTGTACATTTGAAACCATTTTCTTACCCTTGCAGTCACGTACTTTGTGCCCTTTTCCTCCACACTTATAACAAACTCCCATTCCTTTCAGGCAAGTTCCAGGGTGTTTCTTTCCACAGTTACCACATATGGGAAAATTCTTCTTTTCCCTATTACCTTTATCCATCATTCTCTCTTCCATCCTTTTCTTCTCTTGCTTCCCTTCAAAGCCATAGGACTCAGTAAACTCTTTACTTATCATATCAACACATGATATTATTTCTTCACATGATGATAATACATGGGAGACTATTCCTCTTATAAATTCTAGCTTAAGACCATGAAAGATATGATCCTTCCTTCTCTTTGGATCATGTGCATATCTGGAGTTCTCATTTCTTCTACTGGGCACCATTTCTAAACAATGGCATACACTAGATCAGTTTATGAATCAAAATACATAATCCCATACTTATAAAACACTTAACATAAATTGAACTATTTATGGATATAATCAATAATCATAAAAATGTCTCCTTTGAGGATGTATATACTCATAAACCCTTCATAATGGTTTGTAAAAAAATGAGAATTATCCTAAGCATATCCCCCGGGAGTGTCGTAACCAAGAGTGCAGCAAGGCCCGTTGTCGTGCACCAGTTCCCGTTCGAGTCTAGCTCAAAGCGGTGTTTTCGGGTTTTACCCCTAGGTACATCTGTGCCAGAGCCGCCTCTACCTGCTCGTATCCAGACAGGGATGTATTGCTCGGAAAACTCACAAAATCTCTACAATACCAAAATTCTAGGAAGTTCTTCTACACTAATCCTCAAAGTTCATCTTAGGTCTACGTGCTCTAATCAGAGTTTATCTAAATCTAGCTTCCAAGGTTTGTACTAAACTTCCTCTGATACCAACTGTAACGCCCCGACCCCAGCTACCCAGAGTCGGTGCATTACTTCGTAACATTGGCATGATCACAAGAAAGATCAAATCCCGAAAGACCGATTGGTTTAGTAGCCTTGGAAACACTAGATATATTCATAAGTTTTACATTACATCATAAAATGAAAAACTACTACAACAACATAATGTTTCCACAATCCACACTATTAACCCCTCATAAAATCCCTGCAGGTCATTCATAACTTACTTCTTCACATCCTGGGAAAAATAAAACATACAAAAGGGGTGAGCTCAAATGCCTAGTAAGGATAACAATATAGCGGAAAGAATAAACATTTAAGGCAATATATAACTAAAACAAAAGCCTTTTAAATATGAACTTTCAACATGGTATGGCATAAATAAAATGAAATAATGCCATTTAATTATTCACATGGATATTCTACTAATCGAATAATCACATGCAAAAATCAATAACCACTTTCATAATGTTGGAATGCATAATGTCAAACGTTAATTTCATTGTCTAGGCCTCATCCCAAGACCTAGGGGTTACTTCTAACCGGAACCCAACCCGGAGTGCCTCTAATAACCGGACACCAACCCGGAGTGCCTCTAATAACCGGACACCAACCCGGAGTGCCTCTAATAACCGGACACCAACCCGGAGTGCCTCTAATAACCGGACACCAACCCGGAGGGCATACTTTTACCAGTCCCTAACCTGGAGGGCTTACTTTAACCAGTCCCCAACCTGGAGGGCTTAATTTTACCAGTCCCCAACCTGGAGGGCTTACTTTTACCAGTCCCCAACCTGGAGGGCTTACTTTTACCGGTCCCCAACCCGGAACATACTTGTTTAGCACATTCATCTGAAGAAAAGTTTGAAATATAACATAAACATTCGGATTAAAACTAGCATACGAAATGTCAATAGTTTCACCATAAACTATGAATGGTATAAAATAGCACATCCACAGTCAAACATATCACAAAACCTTCAATACAATATAGAAGTTTTGTATTATAATAAATAAACTTCAAATAAGCGTAAAATCCATCAAAGGATGTTGACATAGATGAAATCAAAATTCTTTTTAAAGAAATACCTCCTTTTATTTTGAAATCATTTAAGATCCATATAAAATAAAACATTTTCTTTGAAAATATTCTTTTAAGCTTGTAAGGGAAGCTTTGAAGATTTTATAACGGCGGAAAATAGCCGCACCCGCCTTATAAGTTAAAAAAAACATTCTTACCTTAATTCTGTCGAAAAGGTTAAAAAGGACCTTGTTTGAAAACGACCGAAAGATTCCTTTATAAACCACTTATAAAAGTCATAAAGGGTATAAATGACTTTAACTCATAATAAAAATGTTTTGAAATACATTTTTAAGAAACATGGATGTGGATGATAAAGAGATCCCAGTAGATTATTACATATAAACAACCTCGGATAATGATGAGATTGTGAAGTAACCCTTACCAATTTGGTAACTTATGAAACATAAAACCCATGAAAGAGGTATCATACAATGAATATGTAAATACACATAAATTAGAGTGTATTACACAAAGAATTTAATTATGGGCAGTACATACACCACACAAAAGGTAATGGTGGCAATATGGCATGAATCTCACGGGAATAAGGAGTGAGATGAAAACCCCTTACCACGTTAATCAACTGAGTCGTATGGACAAAAGTTAATAACCACCAAATTATTTACAGAATAACATGAATATAAAGATAATCATGATAATATATATCAAATTCCAGTACAAAATACACCACTTTGAATAATTTAGTGGCGAATAATGGAAATCTCACGGAATTGAATTTGAGATAAGAAAATCCATTACCTTGAACTTTTCCTTGGTTGGGGTAGGTTAACCTCCTTTAATTTAGGTAACTCACTTTGGTTGGAACCAAAGGACTTGTTGAAATGCTTTCTGCCTAAGGGGAAGCTTCAAGGAGGAGGAGAGGGATGTGGGGAGCTTATTTGGGCAGAGTTTGGACGAGCCAAGTGGCTTGAGAGGTGTGAGGAATGAGTAGAAGTGGTCTCCTTTTATAAGGGAGAGGAGGGGCTCTTTAGGAAAGAGTGAAAGTATTACTTTATAATATAATTATATTCGGTTTATAATGGTCCAAAAATCATTGAGGTCGAAGATAAGATGACTCATATTCTAAATAACATCAACCAATAAGAATTGGACAGGTTTTAGATAATATTTTAATAATTATAATATTATTTATTTCAATGATTTATTAATGAGGTAAACATTGCATCATTATTGTGTCATTAATAATTTAACTTATTTGATGTCTAAAAATTATAAATAAAATATCATCATGTAGGAAATCTTTTTATATTTCTAATGAATATTTATAATCGAAAATCCAACATGTATAACCCTATGTAAAAATTGTTCTTCTAAAAGATGTAAGCTTATGCCATTTTTATTTTTATTTTAACTTTATTAATATAATGTGTCCCTACCACATACAAGTGGCTCCAAGGGGTCCCCAAATTGACCCAAGGATGCCCATGGTCGGGTATGTGTCCACCAATAAGGTTAGGACACGTTTTAGGGTAATTTAGTATTATTATAATATTATTTTTTAACCCTTATTTACCGGATTTACCCTTAACCATGGTAAATAAAATATTTACCGCAGTAATTATTCAAAATGTCTAAAAATAAAAGTTACCTATTTACACAATTTGAACATCCTGATTCCAAATATGGAATCCATTTTCCTAAATTCAAAACACAGAAGTGGCAGAAATTAATTTAAAATTAATTCCCGCTGTCAAAACAAAAAGCGTGTTTTTAAGAGATAATAACTATCAAAAGATTGGCACTTGTTTATGTTCGGTTTAATCGTAAAATTATGTCCAATGAACTACATTATATTAAATGGTAAAAATATATTCTAAATATACTTTCAAACCACTCAAATTCATAATTTATCACTATTAATTATTTTGATTAAAAAAGTTGTTTTTAATTAAAATTTAGTAATTTTCACTATTCATCAAAATATGAAAGTTATCCGAAATGTACCAAAATTTCACCTTAGGCTAAATTCGATATTCTGAATCCAAAAATGAAGTCCATTTTCAAATATAAAATATATATAATTTCAAAATTTAGGTATTACTATTCATAACGGCTAGTTTGATCGGTTGTGGTGTGTGTTAAAACTCGACGTTGCGTACAACACACGCTACTGTTTTATTCAAAGGAAAGCGTACCGTGGAAGCTTGGGATGTTTCATTTTAAATTTTTTGATGTCTCCATTTAGTCAAAAAGTTTAAAATATTGTATTTAAAAAGGTTTCACTATCAAAAGTTGATAAAAGTGCAATACTGAAAATGAATCTGTTCTTGCATTATGACTAAGAAACTCATAATATGGATTCTAAAATTATAAGGATTATATAAAGTTTAAAATGTAGTTAATACTATTCATGACCTCTTTTAATGGTGTGATTGAACTTGGTGTTGCGTGTAGTGCAAGTTATTGAATTATTTTTAAGAAATAACACACTCTGAAATCCTGGGGTGTTACATTTTCAACTACTGTAATTCTCTCGATTCAAGCCCATCCAGCACGTTATGAAGTTATTAGCCCTAGTTAGGATTAATTTGGGAGCATAACCAACTGTGCTATCTAAAAATGGATGTATTGTTCATAAGACCCCCATAATATATTTCTTAAAAAACATTAAGATGTAAATTTTAAATTATCCTCAATTTCTACCTTAGTATTATCATAAAAAATATATGTATTCCTACATCTAGTTCCCAAGGTTTCTACTAAACTTTCTCCAATACCAACTGTAGTGACTTGAAACCTATTAGATGAAACAATTACTATTACCCATACATTATCCTTAGATTAACATAAAAATTTCCAAAATGAACAAATAGTTTTCTGGACTTGGTAAACAAGATATATACCTGATTGATGTATTGCAATTGAATAAATAATCACTACAATTTTTTGAGAATAACATTATTTAATTTACAATTTCCTTGAATATCAATCATAATGATCTTAATAGAGTCCTAATGAAAGGAAAAAACATAAGGGTGATATGCAATTAACATTACAAAATAAGTACATTTGAATATATAAGGAATCAATTGGAATAAAATGCATCGAAAAGTAAATTTATATAACCAAATTATATTTAAATAACTGGATAAGTCATAATCAATATGGAATGTTATGTAACAAAAAATACATTAAATATAAATATCTACATAAGGGATTATCAATATGAAAATGTAGATAAATGGAAACCATGATATTTAATCAACAAACAGAAATTAGAATGCATCTATAGATTTTGACCATGATTAAAATCTCATGGATAATAAAAACTAAATTATAATTACATGAAATTATTTATTACTAGATGTCATTTTTTCTATGAACATGACACCATTACTACTCAGATATATTATCAATTCATTTTAAAATTACTACGTAAATGTCCATGTGATTTGGCCAATATATTCTTCTCAAGTTACTACTAATGAATAATGGGGATATCATTAATTGTTCCCCCTCTTTACTATAAGTCCAAATAATTCCTTAAATATCTATTAATAATTATTATTATGTGTTGTATCATCAAATATCTATACTACGTAAATAAGTTCGATTCATCAGTATTTTACTAGATTTTTAAATAATCATAAAAGTTGACACCATAAATGAATGGTTTATGTGGTTTAAAAAAACATAACATAACCATGATAAATAATATGTATATTTACATGAAATGTAATTTCCAATAATCATAAGAAAGTGAGAATTTGAAGGGAAATTTCGATATAAAAAAATAAATAATTTTTGGAAGTGGATGTCAATAAATTCGATATCTAAAATAATTATAAACCATACCAAATAAGAATAAGGATAGTAGTAATTTATGTACACCTATTGGAGATATAAAATGTTTTATGTATTTAATATTGTTAAAGATGTTATTAAATTATAAAAGAGCCATATTAATATATATTATATCATATATGATCATTTTATAACATATTTTTACATGTTATTTTATAATCATTTCTTATTTTTATCCTTTCGGGTGTTAATGGGATTGTTTTTCGAGTATGTGTTGACATGTTATTATTATTTTCCAATAAAAATGATTAATATATAATGTAAATAAAAATTAACAACATGATTGTAATATATTATATATTTATTATATATTTAGTTATATTAATTCATAAAATTTAGTTATTGAAATGAAGTACACCATTTATGGATACTACCGTTCGCATGACACATAAATGTTTTTTCAATTTTATTATCTTATTCCATGAATTAAATGTAAATTATAAAAATATATAACAATTTTATTATTATTATTTTTATTTCATATAAAATATGTTCATTAAAAATATCTTGAAAATATTTCATTTATAGTGTGAATGAATCACAGAGGTTCGTGAGGTGGTAGTACACCATACCCACAAACGATGATATCGTATTCACATTAAAATGAAAGGAATTATGTTTTGAGTTATAAAATAATTTAAAAATTATTAAGACAACCTAAATATCATATATATCATATAAAATATATTTTTTTCATTATCCCAATCCTTGGATGGATGAAATGGAAAAATAAATGACATCAGTTTGAATAGAGTAGTCCACCATTCACACAAACGATGATTTCATAGAACATCTGATGGAAGTGTTTGAATTTATATATCATATACATAACATAAAACAATCTTAGTATATTTATTATATTTTCATTTTTATTTAAAAATTATATAAGAATAATTTATGGAGGTGGAGAAGGAAAAAATCTAATAAAGTGTATATAAAAAATATATCATTCTACGGTATCCTCCTTATCATTCCACTAATCCATCAATTGGTTTGATTTTTTCCCAATATAATGATTATAGGATTATATTATGGAATTTAAGAAGTTATTTTCAAATTTCACCTTGAATCCAATCAGTTTTTATAGGTGTGAAGATGTGGGAGACGAGTTTCCTATTATAAGTGAATGAGAGGTCACAATTGGAATTTTTATAAAGAAATTAATTGTGACCTCATTTTTACGTAACCATATTAACCCATAACACAAAAAAAAATAAGTTGTCAAATGGTTGATATTTGTCCATGAAATAGTTATTGAGTATGTGTAGGTTCATATTAATTCATTTACTCTATGTTTAACCGCAAAGTAGGCATATTTTTTTACTATAATCGCTTTAATTAATTTAAACTACATTCATGAATCATTATTTTCAAAAATAAAGTATAAATTATTAGAAAAAAATAATATTATTCCAAATATTAAATCCATTCTCATAAAGTTAATTTATTATTTTCAAATAATTTAATGTAAAATTAATTCAAAAAACATAATGTGAATGTAGAGTTTTAAACTAAATTTTTTAATATTTTATTATATTTTTAAATCTTAATTATATATAGAAGTTATTAAAATGGCATAAATTGGATTAATTTATTATTTATTAAACTAATAAAAATTTAAAACCCATTCAAAATATAATTTATCGTTATAAATTATTTAGAAAAAAGATATTTTTCAATTAATATCCATTATTTTCCATAATTCATAAAAAATGAATATTTTCCAAAATATACCAAAAAACACTAATATAGTTTTTAAATTAGTAAATAATAATTTTTTTTTTCATATAAAATATATAAATTTTTCAAAAAAAATCACTAAAAATAGTGTTACACTAAAACGCTGCAAACTGCTTTTAGAAATATACAACTTTTTATGGATAAAATTGGATTTTTTTTTCGAATCTAATGTCTATAAAATATATTAGATGAATGATAAAATATTTTATTGAATATATATTATATAAATTTTCATAGTATAATTAGATAATTGTAATTTATTTTATTTATTTCTTTAAAATTCCTTTACTGCATAAGAATATTTTTTATAAATATATTTACATTAGATTGAATTGAATTTTAATTTATTTTTATATTAAATTAAAATTAAATGAAAAATTTTTAATTCAACCAAAAATTTTAATAATTTATTTATCCATATTCTTAACCCTAATTTAAGGGATAAAATATAGTTTTAATTTAAATTAATAACACTAATAGTATATTATTGTTTAGTAAAAACTTATTTTTCATATAACACAATCATTTGAAGGAATTCATTGTTACATGTGATGTATAATAAAATAGTTTTCTCAGGAATAGAATTAAATTTAATGTTTTCATTTTACATTTTAAATATATTTCAGGGTCTATGGATGTTATATTCCTTTCTACACTTGGTGTTGTGTGTCACATACACTATTAAATATAATGTTATTCGTTTAGAATTTTCAAGTTTCTATAATAATATTATGATATACATTATCTATTTTTTATGAATTATATATATATATAATGAAATGTTTCGTTATTTCTTATTATTACATATATTTTTCAATTATTTTTTATTATTTCCAAAAGAAATATGTCTTAATGGACACTATAAAATCAAATAGAGGCTTCAGGACACTTCTTCCCATGATTTCTATCTATGATGTGGAGGGAAAAAGTTACGTTCCACCCAATGATAATGTATACATAAATTATATAGATGGAAACACAGAACTAATTCCATGGTATTCACAAAAATAATATAATATTAGGTGAAATTTTGTTGATATTTTATTATATTACATTATTTATTTTATCTAGTATTATTTAGAGTTGTTAGTTTATGAATAAACATTGGGGTGTCAAAAATAAACATGGTATATCAAAACCAATGTAACTCTATTGAAATGAATAGAAGGGGTATTATTAACTATAGAATAAAATTTTAAATACCTTAAATATAAAATAAATATTATAGGTGATACGAAACAACATATGTTCATTTGTGTATATGGTGATTGATGAATCAAAATCTAAAGCCACTTCAATTCTTTGTCATGTGATTTGGAAGGTGGCCCATGTGAATAAAAAAGGTTAACCAATTGATAAAAACAAAAATGAAGTATGGGAAACATGTGTGAGTATGAAATAATATTAATTAATTTGTAATGATAATGGTATTACATAAAATATCAATTTTTGATCATACATTTTTTAGGGATTTCAAAAAAGAAATGACGATGACCTTACCTGAAAAAAATCAGTTTCATTTCAGTGAACAAAACATATCATTGTATTAGTGGTATTGGTTCGATAGTGTAACATAAAATTTATTTTGGGAAGTAAAATAAAAAAGAATATAAATAAAAATATTATGAAATTAATTTAGGAACAAATAGATTTATCGAGTGATTTTTTTGTCTGATCTTATTTGGAAGATCAATATATATGATCTAATTACGATAAACCAGATGTGGGCCAATGTATTTCACATGAAGAAACAAGTTACCACACTATATTTGAGGTCATTCATTCCCCTCAACCTCACAACTTTCAAAAGGTAATCTATTTTTTCATTACACTTTCTCTTAAATGTGAATCAAAAAATTATGATAACATTATACAAATAAAATTCAATAAGGTGATGTTGTATGTGATTTAAATCTATCATCACCCACAGGCAACCTTTTTTTGTGTGGTATGGTTTATAATATATATAGATTCATTCTAAAAATATATTATGTCAAAAAATACTTCATGATATTGGGTATTGAAGTAGTTTAATATTTTAATATGTTGCATCCTATTCTACTTGATGATTCAGATATTACAATGATATATTTTGTTATTCTAAATTTTATAGCATGATCTAAAAAACTTATAGAGACACATTCAAAATTTACATAACAATTTTAATTCAAATTAAAAACCTATAATAGTTAATAAAAAAGGTCTTAATTCATGCATAATAAAATAAATGGATAAATCAATTGGTAAATAGAATGAAATAAAAAGAAAATCCAGCATATTGAACATGAAAATAGAAGGTCATTATGGGAGTACCTTCTCACCAACTAGTCCACTATAAAAAACATTAACATTACATGTTCATGAAGACTTGACATTCAATGGGAGATGTTTGCAGTGGTTAATATCATGAAGAAACATTTGTAAATTTCATTACAAACCTGGTTTGTCCCTATAGTATAAATGAAATTATCTGGTTTCAAAGGTTGGTAGTCAAGGCTATGAATACAAACATAATGAAAATTTAATAAAAATTATTTCCAAAAAAAGATCTAATAAATTAATAAAACTTAATAACAATTCATATTTTCTATAAGCATTTATAATACTGGAATAAAATATGAAAAACCAGTGAAAAGAGGTTTTGATTTTTTAATCTATATATAGTCTATATGGGGGAAATTTATTTTACTTAGAAGAGATTGATAAGAATAAATGTAATATAAGCAATGTGATTCAGTAAAAATTTGTATATGACCTTTTTTCAATAATGTAAAGATAAACTCTTCATTAGCGTGATATGAAATATATATTTTCCTTTTCATTACTTATTTCTCTTTTAATAATAACAAGTTACATATCGCAATCAATTTTAATACACAAAAAAATTACTTTTTGGATTCATTGTGTGGATTTCAATCTAACAGACCACACATTATTGGTATTTTGGATTTTGTAATGCAAAAAAAAAGATAAAATTTGAAATATATTTTTTAGATTTTGTTTAATTTTTTTTCTATAATATTATTATTTATAAATATAATCTAATCTATGGTATATGGCTAGTGATTTAATGTAAGAAGCATATAGATATAATGAAATTGAATCATATCATAGTATATATTAGTATAATTATCTATAAAAATATTTCAAAACTATTGACATAGTTTGTAAAATGTTTATATAGTGTCTTAATAAAGACAATAATATAGATTATGGATATTATGTTTGAAAATTTATGAATGATATCATTTACCATCAAATTAATCGTATACCCAAAAAATTAATTTCCAATATTATGTACAATTTTATAAATATCATTTCCTAATAATTTGTTTTTATATATTTTCATGAAAATATCATGATTGGAAACAATATAAATATATAAAATAAGAATTAAGCACTCTAAGTTATGAGTATAATGAATACATAGTGTAAAAATGTTTGATGGCGTCAAATTTATGTTGTTTTCTAATATGATTGTGATCTAGTAAATATAACGATCTTATAGATACTAATTGGATGTAAATCATTAGTATAGTAATGATTCCATATTATTTTTGATCTTTTTGTCATGAAAAAGTATAATAGATTAAATATATTCATTTAAAGACGAATAAATTGAATACATGGTGTCAGAATGTACACAAACATCATGAACATGAGACTTCCTAATAATTTTATTTTTTTTATCAAATTTATATCTAATTAAAATTTTTACATACTTATAGTATTTAGTAGATAGGTATTTTTTTTAATTCACATATTTGTTCCAAAAAACATCCCACATTTTCAAAATCTAGAAAAAACATCAAATTTTTCTGATAATTTAGTAAAACAATCAGTAATCATTTTCAAAATGAAGGAATTTAATACAATAAATTATAACACAAAATGTGTTCTATATGAATAGAAGTAAATTATCTCAATACAAGTGTAATTTTGGTTCAAAATAGGTATCACTTATCAGGAATGAATAAAAAATTGTCATTTTGTTTTCAAACATTTTGAAAATAATCAAAAGCTCATTTTAATGTGAAAGAGTCATTAATAATACAATGTGACACCATATGTAGTCATTATGAATATAGGTAAATGTTTTTAATACAATCAAATAATTTTTGATGAAAACACGTTTCACATGTCAAAAAATCACAGAAATAATCTCACATTGTTTTTAATTTTTACAAAATTGACCCTTATTTTATTTTTCACATTTATTAATTGACTACAATACAATATAATACATGTGGTTTTTTGTATTATGTAATGCATATATTTTCAATATATGTTCCTTTTAGTTTAATACACATCACATTACATAATGTGAGAAAATGAGATAAATATTACTTTCAAATTTTATGAAAATTGTATATAATACCACTATGACATGTATAAATTAACCACATTTTAATATGATAACCAATTTGGTTGGTATAAATTGAAATATGTTTTTTCAATATAAAATCATTATTTTAGTTTGAAAGTCATGACACATCACCAAAAATAAAAAAATGAGATCTTATTATTTTCATACATTATGGAGATAATCCATAACTCATATTTTAATTATATTAATTGAACACACGTCAATCTAATAGAGGATGATTTTTTATGACTCAATGTGTGTGTTTTGAATAAAAAATATTTACTTTTTTTTAAAACAAATTTTGATAGCCAGAATAGATAAATGGAACTCATATTTTTTCAAATGTTGAAAAAAATCCAAAAATAATATTTATGTATAGGAATTGACCACAAATCACGAAAATACTCGATGAGGTCGGTATTACATTATGTACATCTTATCAAAATAAAATTGACATTTGAGTTTAAAAATAATGTCACAAATCAAAAACTGAGTAAATGATTTTAGAATATCTTCAATCATATGGATAATAATAAAAAATTATTTTTTAGTTCTATGAATTGAATGCATACCAATTAGACAGCGCATGTGGGTGGTAAAACTTTATATATGTGTTATCAATATAAAATATTAATCATAGTTTATAAAATTTGATACATATAATAAGTAAATAAAATTATCTGGAAATATTTTTAAATATTTTGAATATAAGTAATAATTCAATTTTCACATATATGAAATGAACAAACCCTAGTTTTCCCCCTATGTGATCAGTATGACTAAAATTTCATGTTTTGGGAAAAAAATGTTCCATTTTATTTAAAATGGTTTTCCACAAGACCAAAACAACTCAAAAGATATTCTATAATTTCTAAATTTAGGAACAAACTCCTTAATTTGTGTATTATGAGTAAGAATTTACATCAAATCAATCCTACAAACAATGTGTTCGATATGACTCAAAGTGTGTGCTTCCATTATAAAAGAGCTATTTTATATTATAACATATAACATTTAAAAAATAGATAATTATCTTATAGAATATTCAAATATTAATACAAAGATCCAAAATTCATTTTTTATGTGTAGGAATTGACTAGAAAACTACTTGTCACCCGATATGGTCGGTATTTCTCAAATTGCATTTTTTCATATATAATTTTCATTTTAGTTTAGAAGACACCTCCAATATCTAAGAAAAAATATTTTATTTTTTAAAAAACATTAGTAAAATTATTGATAATTCATTTATGGTCATAAAAACCGATCAAACGTTAATCTGACACCTGATGTGTTCAGTATGAATCGACTAATGTTTTTTCAACATAAGAGATCTATTTTATATTAAAAACATGTTACATTTATAAAACTAAAAAAATGAGATCAGTTTTTTAAAAAAAAATAGGAAAAAATTCCAATGTTCATCATTGATGTGCTAGAATTAAGCGTATATAAAGTCGATGCACGATGTGATTGATATGACTCGAAGTGATTGTTTTTAATAAAAAAGAGACATTTTCTCGTTCAAACCCATACCAAAAAACAATATTAAGAAAATGTGGTCAAAATGATTTCAATATTTGGGAAAATGGTTGATAATTCATTTTTTATGTGTGAGAATACACTATACAACCATTAGACACATGAAGTGACCAATATGAAAAAATGATTATTTTTTCAATAGAAATGTTATTATTTATTTTAAAACACATATTAATATGCATAACATTGAGTATGATAAATTATTATTTTTATAAATTAGTACAATGATTCATAATTTTTTTGATGTGTATAATTTGACCTCACATATATCTAACACATGATGTGATTAGTATGTCTCAAATTTCACAGTGTTAATAAATAAGAATAATTTTTTATTAAAATGAACATCACCTTGGAAAAAATAATCACAAAAATATTAGATTATTTTCTCATTATTTTATCTACAATTAGATAAGTAAATTCCTTATCTAAATTATTAAATAATTATATATTTAATATTTCACATGTATAATTATCGAAAACAAAAAAAAGAAATAGTGTGATAGTTGAAGGATTATTTTTTAAAAAATAGTGCTCTTGAATTGGATCACTTCTATAGTGAGTTTTTGTCAAAACATATTTTATCCAGTTCAAGAGTATCAAATTTTGAGGTAAAAAATAAATATTGTGGTGTGTATGTGTCAACCTTATCTCATTTCTATATATGGGGTTCCTAGTATGACTGAAATTAAATGTTTTATTATAAATTTGCAAGTTTGTTATTAATTTATTTCATTATAGGATTATTAATATAAGAATTATTTAATTTTATAGGTGAATTATTTTTCGCAAACTAGAGAGTTGTTTCAGCAATGAAGAGTACGATCGTGGTCTAGGGGGAAATATAAATTAATATTTATGGTTTTACATTTTAGTGATAAGTTATAATTACTCACAGAATTAAAAAACCAATATGTAAAATATCTCTAATACAATTTTTTTCTTTTATTTTTCTTGTAAATTTTATTTTATATGAATTTTGTATTTTCTATTTTATTTTATTCATACTTTCACTACGATAGTGTGATTTAATTTAAACAACACACTATAGTAAGATTCCTATTTATCAGGGTTAGAAAAAACACTGATAAAGGTTCACCTTCATATATTCTTAATGTACCACTAATAAAGGAGTCCTTTATCATATATTTTATTATCACTGAAAAAGAGAAACTTTATTTTCCATATTCTAGAACTAATAATGGTCTAGGAATTATATGTGTGCTCCAATTCTATGCACTTTTTGAATCAGATATAGCCATACTAGAAAACTATTAAAGGCTTTATGTTTTGTGGTTTTGTGTTCACAATTATTTATTAGTATAAAATAAACACTTATGCACATCCACACATGATAAGGATGAATTGGTGATTTCATATTTATTTTTTGTACTCATATCTAACTTAGGAGTTTTTTTTTGAAATTGTATATTTTGGGACTCGGTATTTGGTTGTGTAAAGGGATATATAAGGAGTGAAATAAAAGTTGAACACATAGGAGTAGTTCCTTGGATAGATTCTATATGTCCAAAAAAATTATTTATTTGGTTATTTATTCTTGTATTTATTGTTTTTATTCAGGATAGGCATTCTATATTGGGTGATATTTATTTATATTATATGTTAAGTTTACTATTTTATATTATTATTTTATTTGATTATTATTATGATATTTTATCCATGTTCTAGGAATCAACTATGATTGTATAGTCTCCCAACGATCATACCTAGACCATCATTACTATTCAAAACCCCGTTTCTTATTGGGTGTCATCAATAAGGTCCCATGTAATCCTGATTATACCTAGTAAATTTGGGTGGGGATGTTATATTTTCCTCTTCTAGTTTTTGAATGCTAGAAATAATTCCACATATCATGTCTATGTATTCCACAAAATATTCAATATAGTTTTAAGAAATTGTGCACATTCATAATTATAATATAATTATTCTCCCATTTAAATCCCCCAAATGTGAGAACATTTTCAGGATCTAGGATATGTTTCCTCAAAAATGAAACATGGATGATATATTTTAATTTAAATATTTTAGGTTGTATTTGCAATCATTAAGTTACCACCTGAATTCATTATAGTATGTTCACCTGTGTAATGTACTTAGTTCTTAACATCCCATATTTCAAAATCATATTACTCCATTTCCTAGTGAATCCATTAGGAATACATTATCCCAATCATAAAATTCGGCATCATTACATATATTACAAACATATCAAAAAATTTAGCTCAAGGATTCTCTAATTTTTAGATAAATTTCCCATATACTAATAATAATATCTTGTAAAATCACTAGGAAAACTAAATTCGTTTCCCCAAATCCTTCATAATAATTTATAGTATGCAAACTCTTCCCATAAAATGGATCATATAGAGGCATCAAGAAGATCTAATGAATTCTATTATTATATGAAAAATACACCAAAGGTGGATTTTGGTCCAATATAAATTGGAAATTGAGAAAGAATGATCTCAAAATTATATCTAGTGTATGGATAGTCCTTTTATAATTCCTATCAATTATGGGATGATAAGTGGCTCATAAACACATCTCAATGTGAATATAACTATTAAGAATCTTCCTCAATTTATATATAAAATGGTCATAATGATTATATATTATTGATGGATTATCCCTATGAAGCATTGATATTTCATTGATATAAATCTTGAAGGGGACTCTTGGGATGGAAATTCCCTCAACGTCAAGACATGAATAGACCTTGTAAGATGATAAATTATTACATATATGGAATCATTATTACATTGAGTCATTGGGTTACTATAGAAACTTTTCATTGTTAAATTTTCTAACTTACATGTAGGTATTCATTAGGGTTACATGGCTCCCTTCTAATTAAATCTCTCAACCATCACCCATGGACATACTATTCATTTGAACACATTGTCTAAAATATCCCATTTCAAAACATCCTACCATAAATTTTCACTTAAACATGTACAAAACCTTGTTATAAAGTGGTTTATAGAGAAATTTGGGCTATTTTATTAATCTAGTAATTACCTTTTGAACTATAGTATGGATGGAAATTTAACATATTCCCAAACATCAACACTATATGTCTATAAATGAGATATTTTGAACTCCCATATTTTCCAGATGAATCCTTCTTTGAATGTTCTCATCATTATTATGAGACATCTATTTTTCTATAGTAAGGATGGTTTGACAAGAACATTAAGAATTAAATATTTCCCCCCTTACATAAATATCACCACATACATCCATACTATATCTTTTTATATTGAATCCTTTTTTATCCATATCATCATCAAGACTATATCTTCCCTCTAACTAAATGATTTGTCTTTCTTTTTTCCCTTACTAATGTGGATGATTATTGAGGTATAATATTCTATCATAAGTTATGTCTATCGTATTTAACTCAGGCTGAGCTCCTTATGATAGAATATATATCTCAAACTCATATGTTCAATTTATATTTCATAACATTAACTGTATAGGTATTTTCTCCATATTTTTTAAGAAAAAATAATGAATTCCTTCAAAATGTTTGGAGCTGTATAGTCTGGTTCCTTGATTTTCAATATCCTCGATCTGTATAACCTCACACTATCATTTTCATTAAGGATGCATTACAAGCCCATTCTTAAAAAATCATTATATATTACAAATCCTTCCATACGTAATGGAAAATGTAAAACCACTAAATTAAGATGTATTATATTAAACTATAAATAACATTCCTAAAATTCCTTTTACTGTTTGAATTTAACCCCTCTATATTTTTTCTTTATTAAGAGGTTTTTCAAATGAATAAAATCATGGGAAACCCCTAATAATAGCCTTCTAAACATAGGAATGTTCAGATCTTATATTTCCTTTTTATGAATAAAACATGGTCCCATCAAAATAAAACACTTGGTAGTGTAAATATATAATAAATCAAATTTTTTTCTTCAAATACACAAATTCCATTATGTTTACTATACATGTTTTTTATATATAGGCCTTTAATCATTATAATAAGGGGTCAAAATAGAGTACACCAGTGAATAATTATTGAAATTTAATGCAATGATAACGTTCCATTAAAATTTCAACATTGTGTTGTTATTGATTGTTCCCTTATAACGGTGATAGGGTAAAATATAATATATTATGAAAACACCAAATATATAAAATATTTAGAAGACACAGATTAAATAAAAACATTTACTTAATATATGTATATAATTGAAGTACATTCCAACACGTTATTAGGAATGTCAACATCATCTATGGTAATTTACTATGATTTTATATACAACATTGGAATTTTAAAACTAAAATTACTTTTCTATTTGTCTAATTGATTTAAATTATAAATATTTTACCTATTGAAAATTAATTAAATATAAAAAACTGGTTCTTTACATTGAATTTTTGATATTGATGGATTTTTTCACCACAAATTTAGTAAACATTGGTTCCCTTACTCAATAATTTATGGTATTCATTCCCATAGATATGAAATATGGGAAATCACACACTTCCATTATTCCCATTTGTTTCATTTGTCTTTTCTTGATGTTCGACTCCCCACTTCTTCTTACGATCTACCTTAAATAAGTATATCACATAAAAATATATTATAACTTAATAATGCTTAATATTAAATGCAAATATATCAATATGACTAAGAGGCCAAGTCCCTTTCAATGCCCCACTCTAACCCATGAATGGTATAATATCATACTTTTGGTCTACATACATTGTGTGTGGAATTCTAAACTAACCTGATATATTTATTGATGTTCACTTCAAAAAATTCTTCAACCTTATTCTTTATGACTAGGAAACATTCATTCCATTTCATATCAATGATCTAAATGTAATTTTTTATCATATAATAACCCAATTTTATTTCCAAATTCAATGTCATTTTTCTAATCTTCCTCTTTATTGTTCGAAAGTAGAGACCAGTAGTTTTTCTAATTTCATTTCTTATGATAGTTTTCTAGGAAGAATTTTTCATTTTTAGCATATAACAATGTAATGAAAATCATACCAGGGACTAGATCCATTGTTTATCTAATAATATATTTGTAGTTCCACTAAATTCTTATGGTTTTTATCCATTAAAATAATAAGGTATAGTTAATCCATATTGTGGACGAGTATGTGGCCCAATATGGTGTGATTATTTTGAAAAACTACTATGATCTTCCAAAATATGGTTATAATATAATTAGCCTCAACTCAAACTTTTCTAACTAGTTTAAGGGAATATTACATTAGTGACTATCAGTGTTAATAATGTTCCAAATTCTTTTATTAGTCACTATATTTCTAAAATTGAATATAAATAATGATCTCATTATATCGAATTGTTAAATAAATATCATTTTATTTTTTCTAGAGAGTTCCATAGAAATCATGAGAGGTCTTTATAAAAGATGTAATATCTTAAATGGTTATTATATATATAGTTTCCATGATTTCTACTGAATACACTTTGATAAAAACTATAAAATTAGCATATAATAAAATGTTATAGTGTGATAAAACCACAATATAGGCATAAGAGATAATATTCATAAATAAATTACTTTTTAATACATAAGATAAAACCTGACAATTTTTTGATAAAATTATTATATCATCTATAATATATCACAAAATTACACTTATACATCCTCTTTTTTTCATGAGGAATGTAAAAAAATTATGGGTCTGGTCATATGGTTTATAAAGAGTATCATACCACTAAGGCTTTCCTAATATAGATATGGAATAACTGATACAGTGATAATAAATGTACAATATGAATCCGTAATAAACTAAAATAGAGAGTATACTATATACATAAAAAATGAAACATGAATAACATTAATCATTGATCTAACAATAATGTAACACATATCACCAGATATAGAAACATATTTTCAAATCCTCATTCCAAGAAACATTTATATTATTTTAAGATTTAAACACCAATGCCAAACTTGTTTTCCATTGAAACATGCAATTTCATTAATATGTTTCTTAATTCAACTCCCACATGCCACCTAATTAATTAAAATCCATTCCCCATTTATTTAATATGAAATATGAAAACAAAAAACATACCCATTTAATATAATATTCATTATTTCTTGGAGAATATACCATAATCATATTAGAACCTATTTTATATCATTAATTATACATGAATTACACTCATTAATTACATATTCTGGTGGGGGTACATTCAACATTATATGTTTCTCATGGAAGATTTAAATTGTGATCAATAGTGTCATTTTTCAACAACCAATGAAAGGCTATGAAAAATACTCTTTCATAGATTATTAGTATCATAAAAATATTACAATAAATAACCCCAAGGAGTGTATCCACATGTGTGTGGTATTATACCACTCATCATGCATCAGAGTGATTATTGTGTCAATGCACAACCAACAATTTTCATTGGGATTACCCAAAGGTGAATTTATTCCACAGTCACAATAACTTTTCTGAGTGATAATATGGATGTATTTTAGTTGGAATAAGCACACTTACACATTAAAGAAAAAATATGAATGACTTTTCCACTATATAAAGAGTCGTGTTTTACAATTAATTTGGAAACTGTTGAATAAAAATAATATGAGAGGGGGATTAAAATATATAATTTTAAATAACAAATATTTCGTAGTTAATATCGAAAAAATTACCCCATATAAATTTATGAACCTTTAAAAATATAATATTTGATGAATATAACATGAGTCCAATAAATGATAATTGAGATATAAATACCCAGTTATTACATGGGTGGAAGTTCTATAAATCCAAATTGAAATATAGGGCACATAAATTATATTTAAATTCCATGAAAAAATTAAGTTCGTTATATAAATTCACATTTTTAGTATCCACTATATATACTAAAGCTGGGTGCCTCCAAGATGATTTATTGCCTCTACACTCAGCCTCTTTACACAAACTACACTTGCATTCCCAATTATACCCCACACCATCACGCACTATCTCCTTACACAATTCTCCCCTCTTGAAGTATTCCATTCAGCATTATTTCTATACATGGTCTTCCAGCTGCACTTAGGGTTTCCATAAATCTCCAATCAGTACACCACCAGTCAAATCTGATCATCTCCTCCGGTATACCGTCCCTGCTTATGTATCTTGCATCGCATCCTCACGACCTCGTGACCTCACGCCTCGAATCCCCTCAAACCGTCACCTCTATCGTCCCACCTCTGCCAGTCAACACGCCCTCCGTCGACCTCTGTCTGTACCATCCTCTTCCTCGCATTTTAATGACCACTCTCTGTGGTTTTCCTTCCCCCGCTAGCGGCATGAAATTAGATCTTCGCAACCTAGGGTTCTCACAAATCCTTGACATCGGCGTCTTCCTCCTCCTGACTTCGGCGTCTTCCTCCTCCTGACTTTGGTGTCATCCTCATCATGGATGTAAGAACCTGGTTCTTATTTTGAGGTATGGGATTCTTCTTTTTCTTTTTCCTTAAGTGTTTTTGAGAAAATTTGGAAAATGGGGAAAATTTTAAATTTTGAAACTACATGTCGTGTACTTTTGTCCGTGTTGGTATAAGTACATAGGGAATATAGCCTTGTCGGCGAAGAGGGGTGTAGGAACTAACTACATGCCGTGTGGTGGTACCTTACACACCATGTAGTCAGTCAGCAATCTTGAATAGTAAGGCGGTGGAGTCGCCGCCAGCTGGGCGACAGTGCACGCCATGTACTTGGGAGTACAAGCCGTGTAATCATGTCGACGGATGAACTGTGTGGAGGTGCCGCCAAATGAACAGTTAAATGAAATAAGTACACACCGTGTACTCAGAAGTACACGCCGTGTACTTTGTTTTCTTTGCTTAAAACAGGCAGTAGCCTCCTCATTTGGTAGAGGAGGCGTTGGAGCCATTTTGGAGCCAAGGCGGACGGTCGGACCTTTGAAGATCCATCGGGTGTTCGTCTGGAATCTGATTCGGCTTCGGACGATCTCGTTGGAACCGCACGGGTATGCCCTCTCCTCTACTGGTGCCATTCTTACCAATTATTTCCATAACGTAAGTTATTTACATTTGAGTGGGTTTTTTTCTTCATCATATCTACGCCGTTCTTGGGCGTTTCTAGAGTCTGCATTCGGGTATAACGTATTTTGGCATATAAGGTTGATGGATTTGTGTTTATTTTCTAACTGTCGTGCGTTTTTTGCGTGTTCGTGCCTCGACCCCATGTTAGGGTGTCGTTTGGATGATGTTGTTTCTATATTTAATGCCTATAATTGCATAGGTGATTAAATTGTGATAATAAAATGCTGATTGCGATCATTTCTTGGATCTGGAACCACCCTGGGGGTGTGTTTCACTATTTAGCTGTTTGTCCAGGATACCAGAGGGTATGCCTTTGAAGTAGTAAATGTAGAATTTCCTTGAGAGGAATTGGTTGTTACTTCTTGTTTACCTGTTGGGCATGGCCCGGTTACCTGTTAGCCTGAGGGCGTTGTTGTGTTTGTCCTGAGGGCGTTGTTGTGATTAGCCTGATGGCACTGCACTATTTAGACCGAGGGCTGTAGTATTTCACCTGAGGGAAACCTTTCTTGCCTAAGGACTTGACTTCTGTGCCTGAGGGCGACACTTAGTATTCTTGAGGGCGATAATTTCTGTTACGCCTGAGGGAAATACATACGGGTTGGATTCTGTATGGCCTGAGGGAAAGCCTGACGGGCGTGGTTTACTATTTTATCATGAGGGAAAGATTCTGGTTGGACTGAGGGCTTGGTGATGTTGAGCACAGAATGTTACTAAGTTAAATGATTAAATTAATAATAAAATGGAAATATAACTGGTAGTTAGTTACTTTTGAATACTACTTACTTTATTGCATTTTACTACTGCACACTGTTGTAGCATGCTTACACGCAGTTCATCACGGGCCTTTGGTGGGTGCCTACTGAGATATATTTCTCACACCCTATTTAGGTCATGCTTTTTGGGCCAAATAGATTACGTTTCTGCAGGTGTGGATGGTGGAATGAGTCCCTATACAGGTACTTGACTATTTCTGTGGCGTAGGAGGGCATGGGACCGAGCCTAGGCTCGCATTGCCACTGCCAACTGTTTGCTTTGTTTTGCTGTACTCTTATGTTTACCATACTGTATTGATTTATAACATGTTATGGATGTTTTATTAGAACTTGAGACATGTAGAATCATTATTTATACACTGTTGGTTATATCCACTACCTTGTGTATGAGTTACTACTTCTGCTATTTGATTTATGTTTTATTTCAATTCCGCTGCGCTACACTTTGACAAATGAGGGCATAGTTTCCCCACTATCAGACCTAGGCACTCGCTGCTAGTCGGCAGCCTCTGGCATTTGGGGAAATGAACTGGAGGATACGTGGTGAACCAGGTTCGGGGAACCCATTGAGTGGAACCCAGGTCTAGGAAGTTACAAAGTGGTATCAGAGGGGTTATTTTCTTTGACTTACTATTTGGAGTCGTAGTCTGGGATAGGACGAACGCTAGTTGGTAATAAGATGTTCCTGGGCGTAGCTAACCCATGTATAGGGTAAATCCATTCTACCTCGTATTTGAAAATATTTTGATTATGCAATTTTACGGTTGATATGTTTTCACCATTTGGTGACGCACTTTGAGATTGTTCAGTTTATAATTTATCGGTGGGTTTTATTTAGTTTCAACCTGATGAGATGAGGGTATGTCATCTCATCCATCATATAGGAACATGCTAGAAATCACATTCCATGCATAGTTTCCAAGCCATGTAGGTGCATTAGAAATTCGCATGTTGTTGTGATAGTTGATGTGCTAGAAAAGAATGCTGTTGTGATAGATGGTTGATAAATAACTGCTCGGTGATAGGATATTCCTTGTGTGAGATTGTTATAGAATGGATGCCAAACTTTGGTTTTTGGGATTATGGGCCCCATTGACTGGAATTTGGTGGATCAATTACTGTTTGTAGGTTATGACACATATAAGATGTCAAACATTGATTTTTGGGGAGTATGGGCCCCCACGGGTCGGAATTTGACACTTAGGTGTTGTTTTTCCGTAATTTCTGGGTTCCGGGGAAGTTTTGGAGGCATACTATCTGGAAACCCAGTATACATGCCGTGTAGTATTTTTATACACGTCATGTATTCTCTTCTGTTTGGGAAAAAGAATATACTTTTTGAGTACACACCGTGTACCCTAAGTACACGCCATGTAGTCTCTTTTCGTGTCACAAACCGAGTGGGTTGCGAAAAATGGTAGGGAAAGACTTGGGTAAAACACATCGTGTACCGAATGGACATGTCGTGTAGTGTGACCCAGATTCTGGACATGTAACTAACAACACGGGTCAGTGAACTCCTGTATAGATGACGCTGTGTCAATGATGGACATGCCGTGTAGTATGACCTGGGGACTCGGCTGTGTAGCTAACAACATGGGCTGGTGTCACCTCTCCCTGAACACACTGTGTACCTGTGGGACACTCCATGTAGTCTTGTCCAATGACAGCCCATGTGGAGTTAGCCATGTGGCTGGGAAACAGGGTTGTGTACACGCCGTGTGCTGGTGTAACATGCCGTGTAGGGTCAAGCCGAGTAGTCGGCCGTGTCACAGATGACATGGACAGTTGGAAAATAACATCTTACACGCTTTGTAGATATTACACATGCTGTGTAGTTTTGTTTGATGGAAGCCATGTGGGTTAGCTGTGTAGAAGGACCCGGGAAGTGGAAGGAGAGTCATGTACATGTCGTGTAGTCAGTGTACACGCCCTGTAGTCTTGTTTTTCAAATTTTTAATTCCATCTTCCTCTTATTTCCCTTGTGGTTCCTTCGCTTTTTTGTCATAATAATCTTGAATCTGAGGCATGCTTTTGACCTTGTAGTGTCATACCGCCTAGGCGATAGTGAGTTGTTCGCCAGTAGAGTGGCGATGATTATACTCCAGAGATGGTGGGCCATGGGCTACTAGTGGATCCTCCAGCAGAGCCAGATGCGGCACCAGCTATTATACAAGACACAGGCGCATAGGAGCAGTTCCGTGAAGGATTTATGTTGTTAATGCAGGCCTTTCAGGGAGCACCGCAGGCTGCCACATCTATGGCCGAGCTGACTCGTATCTTTCAGCAGCAACATCCGCCTACGTTTTCTGGGGATGGTGGACCACAGGATATAGAGTCTTGGCTATGATTAATGCAGACTATTTTCGAGCATCTGGAGACGCCTCCAGGGCGGAGGGTCAAGATCGCGACTTACATGTTGCGTGGTTCCGCCAAGAGGTGGTGGGATGTTACCACCCAGTCAGAGCATCACAGGGAGATGGCGTGGGAATATTTTCAGGTAGTCTTCTATGAATTCTTCATTCCTGAGACACTGAGGGAAGATAGAGCTCAAGAGTTCATGAATATGCAGTAGGGCACTATGTCGGCGATGGACTATTCTGCTCTTTTTACGTAGATTCAGCGTGTTGCACCCGTGCTGGTGGGTGATGAGACGTTGAGAGCCAGTCGTTTTGAGGATGGTCTTCGGTATGACATCCAAGCATTGGTAAATGTTTTCAGGTAGCCTACTGTACATGCGATTTTGAATCAGGCGCTGATTACAGAGAGGAACCTGCGGGAATCATGTGGTGTGGGCCAGGGCAGTTCAACACCAGTTAATAGTGTGATTTCTGCTGGCAAGAGGAAGAGATAGATGGACTTCTCCCAGGGTGGCAGTACCAGCAAGGCAGCTTCTTCAGGTGGCCCGATTAGGTGATACCAGTGTGGCAGAGAGGGGCACAAGAGACCGCAGTGTCCACAAGACCCAGTGGAGTGCCGAGCTTGTGGCAAGATGTTCATCTGTAGCGTTTTTGTAGGGTGTTTCCACCAGTGGCTAGTGATAGGGGTTCTGTACAGACTCAGTGTGCAGGAGCAGGACCAGTGGCTTCTAACTAGTCATGGAACTGTACCACGTCAGCGCGTGCAGGCAGAGATGGTGGTCATGGTCGTGGTAGCCAGGCACTAGGATCTCCGAGGCAGTAGGGCGGGAGAGCTCAGGTTAGCCTGGCTGTGTCGCAGGGCCACGACACTGGGAAGGCATATGCGGTGCAACAGACCCAGCAGGAGCAGGATCTCGGACCTTCTACAGTCAGAGGTACTATCCTAGTAGCTTCTGTATTGTCTTCAGTAATTTTTGATATGGGTGATACGCATAGTTTCATATATGTACCCGTTGTAGAGAGCCTTGGGCTCGGTGTTTCTTCTTCTTCTGATATCATGACGCTAGACACTCCGTTGGGGACTATAACGACTGGTGTGCGTCAGTGCAAGGAGTGCCCCCTGAGGTTGGTGGGTGTCACATCCTTTGGATCCTCTATGCCTTGGAGATGACGAGCTATGATGTCATTCTCAGGATGGACTGGTTGGTTCCCTTTAGAGCCTTCGTCGACTACTATCGTCACAGGGTGCATTTCACGTCACCAGAGGACGGAGAGTTTCTATACAAGGGCGAATGGGATGTTCAGGCGGGTCAAGCTGGACCAGAGCATCATGGTCGAGGTGGAGTCACAGCCCAGATGGCGAGATTATATCTGGATGATCAGGGGACTTTTCAGATGGATTTCCCTCCAGTTTTCAATCGTTTCAGGGATGTCTTCCAGGACGACTTTTCAGGTCTACCTCTGGTGCGGGAGGTGGATTTCTCAATTGAGATTATGCTAGGATCATCACCGATGTCCATTCCTCCTTATAGGATGGCCACGCCTCAGTTGCAGGAGCTCAAGAGGCAGTTAGAGGAGCTACATGCGAATGTTTTTATCAGATCAAGTACTTCTCCTTGGGGTACTCTGGTCCTTTTTGCGAAAAAGGCGGACGGTACCTTTAGACTTTGCGTGGATTATCAGAAGCTGAACCAGTTGACAGTTAAGAACCGATATCCCTTGCCGAGGATATATGATCTGTTTGATCAGCTTCGTGGAGTACGACTGTTCTAGAAGATTTATTTGAGATCTGAATATCATCAGCTGCGCATTTGACCATCTGATATACCTCTCATAACATTCAAGTGTAGGTATTTTCAATATGAGTATACGGTTATGCCGTTCGGATTGACGAACGCGCCATCCGTTTTTATGGCTCTGATGAATCGTGTGTTCCATCTGTACCTTGTTTCTTTTGTGGTAGTATTCGTGGACAACATCTTGGGGTACTCTCACACTCGACACGACCATGCCACCCATCTTGAGATCGTATTGAGTACACTAAGAGAGCATTGGTTGTATGATAATCTCTCGAAGTGCCCCTTTTGGATGGACCAGATTCACATCCTGGGACATATTATCTCAGATGAAGGAGTTACAGTAGACCCAGAGAAGGTGAGAGCAGTAGTTTCCTGTGAGCAGCCTTAGAACTTTTTTGAGATACTGAGTTTCTTAAGGAAGGATGGTTACTACAGATGCTTCATACAGTACTTCTCCCGCTTAGCAGCACCGTTGAGAGGTCTGACTAAGAAGGGTGTGAAGTTCGGTTGGTCAGAAGCTTGCGAGACAGTTTTTCAGGACCTAAAGGGAAGGTTGACAACAGCACGGATCCTGATACTCCCAGAGTAGGAGAAGAGCTATATAGTTTACTGTGGTGTATCAGGGAATGGGCTGGGAGCCATTTTGATGCAGGGCGATCGAGTTGTTGCGTACGGGTCTCGGAAGTTGAGGCCACACGAGCGGAGTTACCCGACGCATGATCTCGAGTTGGCTTTAGTTGTTCATGTGTTGCGATGTTGGAGACATTATCTCTTGGGAGAGAATTTTGTGGTTTTCACCGACCACAAAAGCCTCAAGTATATATTTACTCAGTGTGACATGAATCCGAGGAAGAGAAGGTGGATTTAGTACCTAAAGTGCTTCGATTTTGAGCTTGCCTACACACCTCGTAAAGGTAATGTAGTAGCTAATTCACTGAGAAGGAAGACTCAGATATAGGAAGTGCAAGAGGCCAGTGGTGAGTGGGAGCTCATGGATTTGTTCTCTGAGATGCATCTGGAGGTGCATAATAGTCAGGGGCAGAATTATCATTCATCGTTAGCTGTGACGTCTACCCTCCTGGACAGAGTGAGGATGAGGCAGCTATCGGTTTCAGAAGGCCTAGTTCGACGGGATTCAGTGTCAAGTGAGGACCCTCCTCCCAGTTGGACGATAGGCGATGATGAGGTTTTTCATTTCTATGGACATGTATGGGTTCCAGGGGATATATACGAGGAACTCATGCGGGAGTTTCATGATTCATCTTGGGCAGTTCATCCCGGGGTTACCAAAATGTACCGAGACTTGAGACATCAATAGTGGTGGTCAGGTATGAAGAGTGAGATAGCTTGTTTTGTTACGAGGTGTTCCACCTGTCAGTAGGTGAAGGCAGAGCACCAGAGGCCAGCTGGGCTATTACATCATTTACCCATTCCAGAGTGAAAATGGGATGATGTCACGATGGATTTTGTGGCGGGGTTTCCGAGGTCACATCGAGGCAATGAAGCCATGTGGGTTTTTGTGGAAATACCCAGGAAGGTAGCTCACTTTTTTCCGATCAAGGAGACCATCGGTGTGGACGATATTGGAAGGTTGTATATCCGGGCGATCGTACGCCTTCATGGGGTACCTCATTCTATCCTTTCCGATAGGGACGCTTGCTTTACGTCTCATTTCTGGCAGATTTTAAAGAGGGCGCTGGGTACACAGGTGCTTCTGAGCACAGCATACCACCCCCAGACAGATGGCCAGTCAGAGCGGACAATACAGGTGCTAGAGGACATGATGCGCGCATGCGTCCTAGACTTTGGGGGCTCTTGGGAGAAGCATATGCACTTAGTCGATTTTCCTAAATCAATAGTTTTTAGGCGACTATTGAGATGGAACCATACGAGGATTTATATGGTAGGCCATGCCGATCACCTTTGTACTGGTTAGAGGAAGTTGAGGTGGATTTACTGGGGCCATAGCTCGTGCACGAGACAGCTGAGCAGGTCTAGTTGATTTGGAAGCAGATGGCAACCACGCAGTCTCGTCATAAATCCTATGCTGATCGCTACAGACGACCTTTGGAGTTCATGGTCGGGGATCAAGTTTTCTGGTGTGTTTCACCGAGACTGGGACACAAGCGGCTCAGGAGACAGGGTAAGATTTCACCGAGGTATGTGGGGCCATTCGATATTCTGGAGAGATTTGGGTTGGTTGCCTATCAGTTGAGGTTACTGCAGCAGTACCAAGCCATGAACGACGTCTTCCACGTGTCTCAGTTGCGTCACTACCATTCAGACCAGCCTCACACCTTTCAGCCAGAGGAGGTTGAGCTGTAGCATGATGCATCCTTTGAGGATCATCTAATCCGTATAGTTGAAAGGAGCACGAAGGTTCTCCTAGGCCGGTCAATTCCTCACATACGGGTGCTATGGCAGCATGGCTGGGTGTAGGACGAGACCTGGGAGCGGGAGGCCGACGTACGTGCTCAATGGTCAGATCTATTCTGAGATTTTTCTTCGCAACCCTTGGAAGGGAAATTCGGGGATGAATTTCTTTAAGGGGGGAAGTCTATAAGAACCGGGTTCTTATTTTTAGGTTTGTGCTTCTTCTTTTTCCTTTTCCTTAAGTGTTTTTGAGAAAATATGGAAATAGGGGAAAATGCTAAATTTCAAAAATACACTCTATGTACTTTTTGCAGTGTTCGAATGATTACATGGGTCATGTAGCCTTCTCGGCGACGAGGGGTGTAGGAACTGACTACACGCCATGTAGTGGAACCTTACATGCAGTGTAGTCAGTCTGCAGGCTTGAGTAGTAAGGTGGTGGAGTCACCGCCAGCTGGCTGAAAGTACACGCCATGTACTTGGGAATACATATCATGTACTCATGTCGACGGATGAACAGTGTGGCGGTGCTTCCAAATGAACAGTTAAATGAAAGAAGTACATGCTGTGTACTCAGAAGTACATGTCGTGTACTTTGTTTTTTCAGCTTAAAACAGGCAGTAGCCTCCTCATTTTGTAGAGGAGGCGTTTGAGCCATTTTGGATCCAAGGAGGACAGTTGGACCTTTGAAGATCCACTGGGTGTTCTTCTAGAATCTGATTCGGCTTCGGACGATCTCGATGGAACCGCACGAATAAGCCCTATCCTCTCCTGGTGTCGTTCTTACCAATTATTTCCCTAACGTATGTAATTTACATTTGAGTGGGTTTTGATCTTTGTCAGATCTACGCCGTTCTTGGGCATTTCTGGAGTCGGTGTTCAGGTATAACGTTCATTGTCATATAAGGTAGGTGGCTTTGTGTTTATTTTTCTACTTTCGTGCTTTTTTGTGCGTGTTCGTGCCACAAACCCTTGTTGGGGTGTTGTGTGGCTGAGGCCGTTGCTATATTTAATGCCTATAATTGTATAGGTGATTAAATTATGATAATAAAATGTTGATTGGGATCGTTTCTTGGATCCGGAACCACCCTGGTGGTGTGTTTCAATGTTTAGCCATTTGGCCAGGATTCCCAAGGGTATGCCTTTAAAGTAGTAAATGTATAATTTCCATGAGAGGAATTTCTTGTTACTTCTTGTTTACCTGTTTGGCATGGCCCGGTTACCAGTTATCCTGAGGGCGTTTTTGTGTTTTTCCTGAGGGCGTTGTTGTGATTAGCCTGAGGGAACTACACTATTTAGCCCGAGGGCTGTAGTATTTCCGCTGGGGGAAACCTTTCTTGCCTGACCACTTGAATTCTGTGCCTGAGGGAGACACTTCTTATGCCTGAGGGTGAGAATTTCTGTTACACCTAAGGGAAATACCTTCATGTTGGATTCTGTATGGCCTGAGGGAAATCCTGAGGGCATGGTTTACTATTTTAGCCTGAGGGAAAGCTTTTGGTTGGCCTGATGGGTTGGTGCTGTTGAGCACATAATGTTACTAAGTTAAATGATTAAATGAATAATAAAATGGAAATATAAATGGTATTTATTTACTTTTGAGTAATGATTACTTTATTTCATTCTACTAATGCACACTGTTGTTGCATGCTTACACGCAGTTGGGCACGGGCCTTTGGTGGGTGCCTACTGAGATATATTTCTCACACCCTGTTTGGGTCATTCTTTTCGGCCATAACAGATTACATTTCTGTAGGTTTGGATAGGGGAAAGAGTCCCTATACAGGTACTTGAATGTTGTTGTGGAGTAGGAGGGCATGGGACCGAGCCTGGGCTCGCGATGCCGCTGCCAGCTGTTTGCTTTGTTTTGCTGTACTCTGCTGTTTATTGTACTGTATTGATGTAAAACATGTTCTGGCTGTTTTATTAGAACTTGAGACATGTAGCATCATTATTTATACACTGATGGTTATATCGACTGCCTTGTGTATGGTTTACTGCATCCGCTATTTGTTGTATGTTTTATTTCAATTCTGATGCACTACACTTTGACAAATGAGGGCATAGTTTCCCCACTATTAGACCTGCGCCCTCACTGCTAGTCGGCAGCCTATGGCGTTTGGGGAAATTACTTTGAGGTTATGAGTCGAACCGGGTTCGGGGCACCCGTTGAGTGGCACCCGGGTCCGGGACGTTACAATGGACCAGTTTATTCTACTCCCTCTACTATAGATCTCAGGTTACGGGATAAACTCGATAACCCCTTCATCGCCTTCGGCTATTGTTTCATCATCTACCACTGCCTCCTATGGCTCTTGAATATCACAACTGATGTCTTGGTCGAGGTTATTAAATCAAATTATTTTGCTAACAAACAATATAATTACACTTCACCCCTCACATATTCTATCAATTTCTCTTACTCTTCCCGCAGAATAACCCTGGCGACGAACTCCCGCTAAATGTTCAGGTATTTCTTCATGGTCGACCTCTACACTATCTTTTGTTGTATCCAAATCTTCTTCTCATCTGTATATAGTAAATTTTATATGTTTTCTGTTTTTAATTTCATATACTGTCTTAGTGATTAAATTGGTGGGTTTGATTTGATCATTTAAAAAAACATATGAAATTCAAATTTTGAAAACCAATATTTTACTGAGTTTGAGTTGTGAATTGAGGTTGAGCTAATGATCGAGCTGGAGTACTATAATGTATCACTCTACTCAACTGAAATACATCTGTGCATGTGTTCCAATGGAAATGACTGGAAACGTATCATCAATTTTTAATTGGATTAGTGTCTCAATGCAGTCTCACTTATATAAAAGTAAAGGTATTGTTTTATTTTTACGGATTTTGATGTATGGATTATTTTGATTTCAAGAGTTGGGTTCACATAAAAAACATGTATTTATATAGGAAGTAATTGGTTCAATAATCACGTTCTTCTTCATTATTACTTGAAAGTACTTGAATTTGGATTCAATGGGCATCTTTGAGTTGTTTGGGTTGTTTTTTTATGTGCACTGATGTTCAATTTATATTGTTTTTTTCAACAATAAAGGTTTTGATTTTTCATCTTCAATGTCAATGCCTTACTTTCATCTTATATAAATCAATATATATGAAAATGATTTTTTATCCTCATTTAGTGAATTTTTTTCCATTATATTCATGATTAAATATTTAAATTTTTATTTTATTGTTTTCTAATTGTTTTCTCAGTGCATGTGAATACAGAAAAAAGAATTGGAAATAAAGGTAGATAATTTCACATATTGATTCTACTAAATGTTTCTTATTTTATGATGTGCCTACAATTTCTCAACCTGTATTGAATATTACAAGAATGCGGAATTTGTTTTCTAAAAAATTATATTAATTAATAAGTTTAATCAGTTTTATTTGACTGTTTTCTAATTTTTTTTCTCAGCAGTGCACGTGAATACATAAACATGAATTAGAAATTAATGCAGGTAATTTTTCCTAAAATTATGGAGTTAACCTCCCTTCCATCCAACATATAAAGGAAGGTAATTTTTTTCACTATTGAGTCACCTATATATTGTTTTTATGCATTAATAACATATGAAATATATGATTATAATGCTTTAATCCTTGACATCAAAAATATTTCATCCAGGCCTATGAATACGTTCAAATCGTCAAAACATATATCAATTTCAATGCCTTAGTTTCAACCTATAGAAATCAATATCTGCGAAAAAGGTGTTCTATCCTCATTTCATGAATTTTTTTTGGCTTACATTCATTATTAAATATTATCATGTTTATTTCACAATTTTCTAATTGTTTCATCAATGTGAATGAGAATTTGTTTTTCCTTATATTTATTATTAAAATTGGTAATCCCCTATGCTTACCCATTATTTTTCTCTACTCAGGTGATCTTTAAAACTAACATCACAACACTCCTGTGTATTTATGATATATCCTTATTTTAGAGCAGTGGATCATTTTTTCCTTGACAAAGTTTTGTTATGTGGCTTGATTCAGTGACTTACTTACACCACCATGGTCATGAAGAAAGACATGGTATCGTGACAAGTTATGTAATTAAAATCACTACAAAACATTCTATCATAAACAAATCCTACTTACATGACACCACCAAATCCTATTTACATGAGAAATTAATCCTTATTACCTTAGACTGAACATTACAAAATTTCTTACTAGTGGAAGCATAAAATATTAGAGATTATTTATATGTTTGTGTTTACTTATATTAGTTATACATTCATATTTATGGATATCTTATTGAATTGTATCCCTATTGCGAAAAATGTGTTTTTACAGATATGATAGGCATATTTGTGGATTTCTAATTAAATTGCTCCATTTTAATATGTTTTCTTAAACAATAATTTATGTGCAGTTAAATATATTGGATGAATGTGTACATCCTCAAATCCTAGATTATTACATGTTCTTTGACCACTATAACTCCTCACAACTAAAAAACCAGGTATAACACCATAATTTATTTTCTATAAATGTTTTGAAAATGTTCATAAAGAATTTAACATCCAAATCATAATATTTACAGTTACTCTTACTAAATATTAATTTTCATGTATTAAAGTAGTAAATATTTTTACACAACATAGAGTCTTCTATTTTCTTTGATTAGTGGATCATGTATTTTTTTCATTAATGGAAGCTTCTTTAGAGTAGCGGAACAAGTTTGAGCATGTGAATCATGCATTTGTTTCAGTACTGAATCATGTTATTTTTTAAGAAGTGATTCATGTACTTAATTATATAAATGAATCATTTTAAGAGAAACAAATCAGGACTTTTAGAGCCGTGGATCATGTGCTTCATTGAGTGTTTCTTTCATGACATCATTTGAACTAATAAAACATCATTTTTTCTGGCCATTTTAATTTTTTCTAATATCGATACATACAATGCATTTCTAGAATTTATTAATATTACAATAAATACAAGTAAACATATTTCATGATTGTGTATGTGATCAGGACAAGGCTTATTAGCATTTATTCCACCACTATTACTCATCATCACTAAAAAAACTAGGCAAAACAATACCTTTAATTTCATGAAATTTTTTCATATTGGTTAGAAAGAATTTAACTTCAAATTGTTATTAGTTACTTTTACTAAATATGACATGACATGTTTTAGAGAAATGTATCATATTTTATGGTAGTGGATCATGTATTTTAATTCAGTAGTGGATCATGTATTTTAATTCAGTAGTGGATCATGTATTGTATTTTTTAATGTATCACATTATCTTTTAGAGTAGTGTGGGATGAATAGTTGGGTAGGGTGGCGGGGGGGAGATGAGCGGCGGGGCAGGGGAGGGAGGAGGAGGGGTGAGGAGGGGTTGGAAAGGTGCCGCTCAGCTTGCAGAAACAATTTCTGAAGCAAAATTCCAGACCCAGGTGTTCAGTCCATCAAATAATTATATTTTAATGCGTTTCTTTTTTTCATGTACCACAGTCTGTCCACTATTTGGTTTTGTAATGCAGGTTGTTGGTGTTCTTGTTACTTTGTATGGGGATCTCAATAACTAGTGTTTTGAGACTAATGTTGTGTTTTATACAATATGCAAGGTATTAGTTTTAAGGCTCAACATGAATTATGAAGAAAAGCAAATATATTTTGTTCAAAACATAAACACGCAATACTTTTTTAATGTTTGCTAAATCACATGCCAAATATGAGTTTTTTTTGACATTAGGGATTAATAAATATTAACAACTTAATTTATTGGTTTTGATTCATTTGGAATCCCGTTATCATGTAATAGTAATTCTTTTAAAGTAATTGTTTGATTCAGAAGAAGAATGGATTTGAGCACAAGATTTTAATAAATGTATATTAAATCCAGGTTAATGCCCGGCTCAAAAGAAATTTTTACATGGCTTCCCTTTCTTCAGAGAAGGTATTAATATATTTTTTATTATCAAATTTATGCTATTTTTATGGAAACATTTATAGTTGAAAACATCATTATAATAGAACCAAATCTCATTGATGCTAATTTTAAATTTTTTTAGTTCTCTGTATTAATTGTTATTTAATGAGTGACATACTACTATAGTCTGGAATAGTATTGATATCTGAAACATTTGGAAGGTTGGAGGGGAGGGGCAGGGGCTGGGTAGGTTGAAGGGGAGGGGAGGGGAGGGGAGGGGCTGGGAAGGTTGGAGGGTAAGGGATGGGAGGGTAGGATGAAGGCAGGAGGGATGGGGATTTTAGGGGAAAAGGTTGGGAAAGGTGGGAGGGGAGGGGAGGGGTAGGGACTGGGTAGGTTTGAGGGGAGGGGCGGGTGATGGCAAGGGGGAGGGGGCTTCTGGGGGAAACCATTGGGAAGGGGGAGGGGAGGGGAAAGGGCTAGGCAGGTTGGAGGGGAGGGAAGGGGATGGGAGGGACTGGGCAGGTTGGAGGGGATGGGATTGGACAGGAGGATGATGGCAGGGGGAGGGGGTGCTGGGGTAAAAGGTTGGATAGGGGGGAGGGGAGGGGAGGGTGATGGTAGTTGGGAGGGGGCTGCTGGGGGAAAAGGTTGGGCAGGGGGGAGGGGAGGGGCTGGGCAGGTTAGAGGGGAGGGGAGGAGAGGGGAGGGGAGGGGATTTGCAGGTTGGAGGGGAAGGGAGGGTAGGGGAGGGACTCGGCAGGTTGGAGGGGAGGGGAGGGGGATCGGAGGGGGAGGGGCCTACTTTATGTGATCGTGCCCATCCTATGTGCTACTTTGAATGCTCTTTTCATTCATGTCCATTTATATATTTTGATGTATATAATTATGTTGTGTGCTTCATATAAGGACCCGACCTTAAACAATACTTATTATTGAATTAGATGAATAATTCACATTGAGGATCTTTTTAGGTTTAGAGTTTTAGAGAATTAGGACATTACTATTACATCTCAAAGATTACAAAGTAGACACATCTACTCAGCTTCAATTTTTTTCACAAAAAAAAACTCTTTAACAAAAGATTCATGTCTAGTTCCATGTTTTAGACAACCTAACATTTCTTTGATCCAACCCTTGACCCTATTCAACATTATGTCCTGTGAAAAACATTTCAAAAAAACTTGGGATGTGCATAAAAAGCTCAGTAACGGTTATAACAATATGGAAAGTAAACATTAGTCCATGAATACATAAGAATCAATAAAATCATACATTACTCTTAAAACATAAGCACATTAACATACCATATGAAATCATAATATTTATGAATAACTCATAGAAATCATAAGAGATAAAGGTAACTTGAGGCATTCATAACATTCGAACGTAGGGAGTAACCCTCTTGGTTAAGTTTGGAATACCCATCACAGTATATTCCCTAAATCTCTGTGGAGAAACCATAATGTTTAACCCCTTCGCGTTACCCAATGCATTGGAGAGATATATTCAGCTCACCCACCCTTATTTTATCACGGAACCACCCGTATTCATAAAAAATGACCAAGAACCATAAAATAATCATAGAACATAACTTAAGCAAAAAATAAAGATAACATTTCCACATTGTAATGAAAATATAACATTTTAAGATATTGAAATAATGAATCCATTCTAAAAACCATTTTCAAAACCATTTAAAACATTTAATATAGAGAATTTTGAATCAAAGTGTCCCATACCAATTTGAAGATTTTAACATTTTAAACCATTAATATCCATATAAATAAATACTTAAAAACATTTTGAAAACATGGATATTAATGAGAAATATTTATAAGAATAAATCATTAAAACATTTAAAATGATATTTTAGTTAATGTTTTTTTAAAAAAATGGGAGACACATGAATACAATAATTGAGGACTAACATTTAATTAGAACTTTATAATATCATGAGAATAGAGGGATTCATGATATAATATTCCAAAGGATATTATATACACCATATAAGAGTGAACTGGTGCATAACAACAATGAATTCTCAATAGAAATGTAAAATGAGATGAAATCCATTATAAAGAAGGTATCTGTAAATTAAGGATAAATAAATCTCATAATTATGTGTGAAAAATTTAAATACACCCAATATAAGTGGATATTAAATGTAAAAAAATCAAAGGTCATTCACACATATTCAATGGATGACATATTCAATAACTACATCTTGAACCCAAAGAAATCAAAATTGTGTTAAGATGTTCCCTTGGTAAAATTCGATAGCCTAACGACGTCACATGAAATTATAGAAAAATAGTTGATGAGAGAGATAAAGGGTATCTCATCAATTGGACATAAAATTTATGGCAATAAGGATATATAAGAAAATATCCCCACATAATAATATGAAAATGAAAAGACATAACAAAAGAAGTCTATTAAAAGAGGATGGTGAAAGGTTTCCTTACCGATTTGGGTAACTTTCGAAACGTACACCCCATGGAAGAAAGGTCAGAAAATGAAGATTTCAATACCCATAAACTAAATTATGCTACACAAAGTGTATAATAATGTGCAGTACATACACCACTCAATGAAAATAGTGGAAAACTTAGAAAAAATGTCACGGGAATAAAAGTGAGATGAAAAATCCCTTACGAAAACACAGCAGCCTAACGACACCACTTAAAACTTCCAAAAACTGGATTTATGAGATCAAATAGGGTCTCTTATAAAAAGAAAATAAAATGTACAGTATGAGGAATATAAAATAACATCACCAAATATATTAAAGATCAGCTTAAAATAAATGACATAAAATAGAGTACTTAAAAAGAAAGAGAGAGGTTGGATCCCTTACCTAGTGTCCGACATGACTCGATCATTCTTTAATCTCCTGAATAATAAAATTTGTCAAATTATAATTTATTAAGGACCTCCTCTAAATATTATTATTCATTTCATATCACATATTATAATTCTATAATAATTGGTTAATAAAGTGAGTTCATATCAGATGTTTTTGTCGATGTTCGGTACAAGAGTTAAA
Source organism: Viscum album (assembly GCA_963277665.1). Classification (NCBI taxonomy): domain Eukaryota; kingdom Viridiplantae; phylum Streptophyta; class Magnoliopsida; order Santalales; family Viscaceae; genus Viscum; species Viscum album. Next base: position 1,434,089,966 of record OY728163.1, read on the forward strand.
ATTGAACTTGTTGGAAAAAAAATTTCCATGTAGTTATAGGTACATCATCTCCAGAATAGTATTACTGTTTTAAATATCATATATATCAATTATATATTCATTTTATACTATTCAATAACATTTGGAGATAAAAAATTAAAAGCACCGTTCGTGGATACGGTAGGTCGTACGTACGCATGAACGCTACTTTAATTTTTTTTGTCATATTAATTAAAGATAAAAGAGAGATATATATATTATAATTACAGAATTATATCCATAATATAGATTTAATATATGACATATATATCCATTATATATATGTACTTATAACAGTACATAACATTTGGAGATAAGAAATGAAATGTACCGTTCATGGAGACGGTAAGCCGTACGTACGCATGAACACTACTTTCATTTCTTCGGCACATTAATGGAATTAAAATAGATGAGATATATTTATATATATATATATTATAATTCCAGTATAATATATAAGTTATATATATCAAATAAGTTCATCAATTTCATTCTTCATACATTCCATGTATTGCATGAACGAGTCACATCACTTGAGGGGGCGGTAGTCCACACTTCCTCAAATTAAATTATCGCATTTGCACAACATGCAAAGCATAATTGTACGTATTAAATATAAAATACAGAAGCATAGAGAGGAAATAAATATAATATATATCATAAATAAATATATTTCCATCATAATGGCCACCATGAGAGGTGGTATGAGAAGATAGAACAATCATCATTTCGTGAGGCAGTAATTCGACATCCACGGAAACAGTATGTTCTTTTACCATTAGACGAAGGTGTGTCTATGTGTATCTTGAATACTTCTTATAACAACATCCTAGTATATTTACGATACAGGTTTTGTTACAAAAAAAATTTAATAAAAAGAGTTTAGGGATTTGGAGAAGAAAAATAAAACAAAAGAACACAAGGGAAGACTTTACCTTTAAATCGGGTAACTCTCTTTGATTTGAGCTCAAAGGCTTCCTTGGAAAGGCTTTTGCCCAAAGTGAGGATTCAATGATTAATAGAGGGGTGTGAATAGATGAAATGGTCAGGGTTTGGCCGATCCAAAGGCTTGATAGGTGTGCTTATGGTGGTAGAGGTGGGGCCTTTTATAAGAGGAGAGGAGGGGCACTCTTGGAATGTTATAAAATATTACTTTATTATAAAATGACTTTCAGATTTTAAAGGCCCCAAAAGGATATATATATAAGATAAGGTGATAAGGTTTCGAAATCCACCCATCCAATAGGGTTTTGACATGTGTAGATCTTAGAATTTACATTATCTTTTCATTTTATTTAAATCGTTAAATAATGAGGTAATCGATGCATCATCATGGTGTCATAAATAATTTAGTTTATTTAGTGTCTAAAAATTATAAAAAAATATCATGATGTAGGAAATATTTTTAGATTTCTAATGAATATTTATAGTCAAAAATGTGACTTGTATGACCCCATTTAAAAATTGTTTTAGTAAAACAACACAAGTTTGTGACATTTTAATTTTAACTTTCAATAAAAAGTTATTATTTTTATTTTCCTACCAAAGGGGCTCCATGGGGTCCCCATGTTGACCCATGGATTTTCTTCATCGGCCATGACTAATCCAATAAAGGTAGGACATTTTTGAAGGTCATTTCATATTATTAAAACATTATTTTTACCTTAAATTGCACTAATTACCTTTAATCGCGATTAATAAAACTTAAAAGTTACTATTCACCAAAAAAATGATTTTATTCCCACTGAACCAAATTTTAACCCTAATGAAAATAATGTATGTCGGATTTTTGAAATTAAAATCACAGAAGTGGTAAAGTTTCATTTCAATGAAAAATGATTTTCTTTAAATACCACTTAGTGGTTTCACTATTCATCAAAAATCGATGTTTTTTAGAAAATTACCAAAAATTCACCCTAAGTTATATTTGATATTCCGAATTCAAAAATGATGACCATTTTACAAAATTAAAAACATATAATTTTCATTAATTAATTTAATAATCAATTCTCGTTGTCAAAACAAATAGCGTGTTTTTAAGAAACAATATCTATTAAATGATGGACACTAGTTTAAGTCCAATTTCAAATTGGAATTAATTCCAATGACCACTATTAGATTAAATGGTAAAAATATATTATAATTGGACTTTAAAACCAATTCAAAAGATAATCTAATCATATAAATAAATAAGATTAAAATGCGGGTTTGAATTAAAATACAACATTTTTCACTATTCATTAAAAAAATGAACATTATCAAAAAAAAATACCAAAACTTTACACAATGTAAATTATGATGTCTCGATTCTAAAGAAGAATTTTATTTGGTCCAATATAACATAAGAAATTTTCAAAAAGTGGATTTAAAAATCGTTCCCCATCAAAAGGTGGTTAATCGACCTTTTAAAGAATATTAGAATATTTACGCTTTAAAATTTGATTCATTCACATTTTAAGCCTCTAAAATTTATTGGATAAAAGTAAAAATATTTGACAAACATATATAATCATTTTTTAGTTAGTTCCGTTCATTCCTGCCATTACAACGGCTAGGCATTAACTACCATTTAAAATAATATTATTTTATAATTAGAGTGCAATGTAAGATTCCCAAGAAACTCGTTGTTGCGCATTGGGTACGCCATCGAGCATAGAGTCCCCTGTAAAGTAACATTAATATTTTATTCACAAATATGGATAAATATGAAAATTTCATATTCTTTATTTACCTGGGGTGTTACATCCTTCCCTCCTTTTGTGAATTGCGTCCTTGCAATTTTAAAATTTGGCTTTGAAACTTCATTGAAAATCCCACATCGGAACAAGAGTCAGTAAAACTATCACTTTAAAATGAAGAAAGAGAATTACAAAGGTCACCCGAGTTAACCCATACTAGGATTCCAAGTATGAAAATATGGATATGGAGGAGAAAACAAAGGGTCTTGTTCTGATGGACAGTGATAGTAAACATGTCTAGGAGAAAGTTAACCACAAGACAATCACACACTTGTGATGGGTTAAACGGTATTTGATTCCCCCGTAGGAAAAATTAACAGACAACATTTTTTTAAGTTACTTTTCATTGAGGAACTAATTTATGAGCTTAACTAAAACATGAGGAAACATACTTACTTATCATGTTTAATTTCAACTTTGACTATATTTCTTACACGAACTCATATTTTCTCCAAAAGACGAGTATTTAGGATGACTTGTTCACATTAAGAGAGATATAATCAACTTCTAGAGAATCACCTAATCCACAAAAGAGAACTATATACATCCCATGTATTAACCAAAACTAAAACCAATAAGGTTAGTATGAGATCAGATAATACCCAAAAAGGATAATCCTTTATAAAAAACTATTTTTAATCTCCAAAATTTGTCAAACAATACCCAAAGTTCAACAAAGACCATTCAATAAACATCAATCCATAAAATTCCTCAAAGTAATCAATACTATGACTGAAACCCAAATCTCTGAAGGATTTAATCACATAGTCTTCCAAGATAAACCTTAACATTTATCTCCAAAAAACATCAGTTACTCTTAAAGTCTCATAATGAAAAGTATATAACCTAATCACATATCATCCATGATAGGTTAATAATTTCCATAGATAACCCAAAATCAACTTATTCTAGATTCATAAGATCATATAACTAAAAAGAATTAGTCAATCTAATAAGGGACTTCTCGTAGTCCAGTGGTAGGTGATAAATACCAGTCACACTTTGGTTGTGGGTTCTATTCCCATAGCTTCATCAGACGCGACAAGTTCTCACACGGTCTACGTGTTGTCCTTTTTATAAAACTATATAATTTTTAAAACATTACCCAAAACAAGATAAAATCTTTAAAAATAATCATAACATATTTTAACATCAAGTTTATCTCATGCCTTTCATTTTCCATCATAATATATAATAACCCATAATTACCTCAAAAGTAAGGATCATATAAACCCTAATGGTTACCTTTATAATTATTGCATGAACTTTGACATCGATTGGGCATCTCATACATGATGCATTATAGAACATACCAAGGTACAAGTGGTTGATCATGACTCCTTGATAGTTGGTTTAGAATAACCACGAGATTTCTCATTGAATCCCCCATTTCATCCAGTCTCATAATGAGAGAACCACCACATTTTCCTTCAAACCCATTGTCACTTTGGTGCCTTCTAGATCCATCAACTTACTAAATCCAAAAATGTTAGAGTGAGAATATAACCAAAATCATCATGTACTAATGAGGAAGATAATCACTAAGATATACTTACTCATTCACTTTATCTAAAAACTATGACTCTTTCTGAAATCCTAACCATTATGGTAATGTCACATATGCTTAAAGAATACCCTAACCTCTAAAGTTATCTAAACCGACCTTTGATACCATCTATAAGGACCCGACCTTAAACATTACTTATTATTCAATTAAATGAATAATTCACATTGAGGATCTTTTCAGGTTTAGAGTTTTAGAGAATTAGGACATAACTATTACATCTCAAAGATTACAAAGTAGACACATCTACTCAACTTCCATTTTTTTCACAAAATAAAAACTCTTTAACAAAAGATTCATGTCTAGTTCCATGTTTTAGACACCCTGACTTTTCCTTGATCCCATTCTTGACCCTATTCAACTTTATGTCCTCTGAAAAACATTTCAAAAAAACATGGGATGAGCATAAAAATCTCAGTAAGGGTTATAACAATACGGAAAGAGAACATTAGTCCTGGTATACATAAGAATCAATGAAATCATACATTACTCATAAAACATAAGCACATTAACATACCTCATGAAATCATAAGATTTATGAATAACTCATAGAAATCATAATACATAAAGGTAACATGAGGCATTCATAACATTATTACATAGGGAGTAACCCTCTTGGTTACGTTTGGAATACCCATCACAGTATATTCCCTAAATCTCTTCTGAGAAACCTTAACATTTAACCCCTTCACGTTACCCAATGCATTGGAGAGCTATATCGGGCTCACCCGCCCTTAGTTTATCGCAGAACCACCCGTATTCATAAACAATGCCCAAGAACCATAACATAATCATATAACATAACTTAAGAACTAAAGAAAGATAACATTAACACATTGTAATAACAATATATCATTTTAAGATATTCAAATAATGAATCCATTCTAAAAACCATTTTCAAAACCATTTAAAACATTTAATAAATAGATTTTTTAATCAAAGTTCCCCATACCACTTTGACGATTTTAACATTTTAAACCATTAATATCCATATAAATAAATCCTTAAAAACATTTTGAAAACATGGATATTAATGAGAAATATTTAAAAAAATAAATCATTAAAACATTTAAAATGATATTTTAGTTAAAGTATTTTTAACAAAATGAGAGGCACTTGAATACAATAATTGAGGAATAATATTTAATTAGAAATTTATAATATCATGAGAATAGAGTTATTCGTGATATAATATTACAAAGGACAGTATATACACCATATAAGAGTGAAACGGTGCAAAACAACAATGTAGTCTCAATAGAAATGTAAAATGAGATGAAATCCATTATAAAGAAGGTATCCTTAAATTAAGGATAAATCAATCTCATAATTATGTGTGAAAAATATAAATACACCCAATATAAGTGGATATTAAGTGTAAAATAATCAAAAGTCATTCAAACATATTCAAAGGATGACATATTCAATAAATACATGTTGATACCAATGAAATCGAAATTGGGTTAAGAAGTTCCTTTGGTAAAATTCGACAGCCAAACGACGTCACATAAAATTTTAAAAAAAAGACTTAATGTGAGAGATAAATAGTATATCATCACTTGGACATAAAATTTACGGCAATAAGGATATATAAGAACATATCCACACATAATATTTTGAAAATAAAAATACATAACAAAAGTAGTCTTTTAAAAGCAGAGGGTGAAAGGTTTCCTTACCTATTTTGGTAACTTTCGAAACGTACACCCCATGGAGGAAGAGTCACAAAATGAAGATATAAATACCCATAAATGAAATTATGCTACACAACGTTTATAACAATGTTCAGTACATACACCACTCAATGGAAATTGTGGCACAGATAGCATAAATGTCACGGGAATAAAAGTGAGATGAAATATCCCTTACGAAAACTCGGCAGCCTAACGACGCCACTTAAAACTTCCAAAAACTGGATTTATGAGATCAAATAGGTTCTCTCATAATAAGAACATAAAAATTACAGTATGAGGAATATATAATAACATCCCAAAACATATGAATTATGAGCTTAAAAGAAATGACATAAAAGAGAGTACTTAAAAAGAAAGAGAGAGGTTGGATCCCTTACCTCGTGTCTGGCATGACTCGATCGTTCTTTAATCTCCGGAATAATAAAATTTGGTCAATATATAATTTATTAAGGACCTATTATAAATATTATTATTCACTTCATATCACATATTATAATTTTATAATAATTGGTTAATAAAGTGAGTTCATATCAGATGTTTTTGTCGATGTTCGGTACATGAGTAAAAATCGAACTTGTTGGAAAAGAATTTTCCATGTAGTTAAAGTTACATCATCTCAAGAATAGTATTAATGTTTTAAATATCATATATATCCATTATATATTCATTTTATACTATTCTATAACATTTGGAGATAATAAATTAAAAGCACTGTTCATTGAGACGGTAGGCCGTATGTATGCATGAACGCTACTTTAATTTTTTTTTCATATTAATGGAATTAAAGTTAAAAGAGTGATATATATATTATAATTCCAGAATTATATCCATAATTTATATTTAATATATGATATATATATAAATTATATATATGTACTTATAATAGTACATAACATTTGGAGATAAGAAATGAAATGTACAGTTCATGGAGACGGTAAGCCGTACGTACGCAGGAACGCTACTTTCATTTCTTTGGCACATTAATGGAATTAAAATAGATGAGATATATATATATATATTATAATTCCAGTATAATATATATGTTATATAGATCTCATAAGTTTATAAATTTCATTCTTTATACATTCCATGTATTTCATTAACGAGTCACATCACTTGAGGGGGCGGTAGTCCACACTTCCTCAAATGAAATTATCGCATTTTCACAACAAGCAAAGCATAAAGGTATGTATTAAATATAAACAAAGAATCATAGAGAGGAAATAAATATAATATATATCATAAATAAATATAGTTCCATCATAATGTCCACCATGAGAGGTGGTATGAGAAGATAGAACAATCATCATTTCGTGAGGCAGTAATTCACCATCCACGGAAACAGTATGTTCTTTAACCATTAGACGAAGGTGTGTCATAGTGTATCTCTAATACATCTTATAAAAACATCCTAGTATATTTAAGATACTATTTTTGTTACAAAAAAAGTAATAAAAATAGTTTAGCGGGTTGGAGAAGAAAAATAAAACAAAAGAACACAAGGGAAGACATTACCTTTAGATCGGGTAACTCTCTTTGATTTGAGATCAAAGACTTCCTTGTAAAAGATTCTACCCAAATTGAGGCTTCAATGATGAAGATAGGGATGTGGAGAGATAAAATGTTCAGGGTTTGGCCGAGCCAAAGGCTTGAGAGGTGTGTGTAAGGTGGTAGAGGTGGGGGCCTTTTATAAGAGGAGAGGAGGGGAACTCTTGGAATGTTATAAAATATTACTTTATTTTAAATTTCATTTCGGATTTTAAAGGTCCCAAAAGGATATATTTCATGGATATGGTGAAAAGGTTTCGAAATCCACCCATAAAATAGGTTTTTTACAAGTGTAGGTCTTAGAGTTTACATTATCTTTTCATTTTATTTAAATCGTTAAATAATGAGGTAATCGCCGCATCATCATGGTGTCATAAATAATTTAATTTATTTAGTGTCTTAAAATTATAAAAAAATATCAGGATGTAGTAACTATTTTTAGACTTCTAATGAATATTTATATTCAAAAATTTGACTTGTATAACCCCATGTAAAAATTGTTTTAGTAAAACAACCCCTGTTTGTGACATTTTAATTTTAACTTTAAATAAAAAGGTTAGTATGAGATCAGATAATACCCAAAAGGATAATCCTTATAATAAAAAATTTATTAATCTCAAAAAAATTTCAAACAATATCCAAAGTTCAACAAAGACCATTCAATAAACATCTATCCATAAAATTCCTCAAAGTAATCAAAACTAAGACTGAAACCCAAATCTCTAAAGGATTTAATCACGTAGTCTTCCAAGATAAACCTTAACATTTTTCTCTAAATAACATCAGTTAATCTTAATGTCTCATACTGAAAAGTAAAAAACCTAATCACATATCCTCCATGATAGGTTAATAATTTCCATAGATAACCCAAAATCAACTTATTCTAGATTAATAAGATCATCTAACTAAAAAGAATTAGTCAATCTAACCAAGGACTTCACATAGTCCAGTGGTAGGTGATAAATACCAGTCACACATTGGTTGTGGGTTCAATTCCTGTAGCTTCATTAGACGCGACAGGTTCTCACACGGTCTACGTGTTGTCCATTTTCCAAAACTATATAATTCTTAAAACATTCCCCAAAACGAGATAAAATCTTAAAAAATAATCATAACATATTTTAACATCATGTTTATCTCATGCCTTTCATTTTACATCATAATATATAATAACCCATAATTACCTCAAAAGTAAGGATCATATAAACCCTAATGTTTACCTTTATAATTATTACCGAAACTTCCACATCGATTGGTCATCTCGTACATGATGCGTTACAGAACATACCAAGGTACAAGTGGTTGATCATGACTCATTGATAGTTGGTTTATAATAACCACGATATTTCTCATTGAATCCCCTATTTCATCCAGTCTCTTAATCAGAGAACCACTACAGTTTCCTTCAAACCCATTATCACTTTGGGGCCTGCTAGATCCATCCATTTACTAAAACAAAAAAATTCAGTGTGAGTATATAAAAAAATCAACATGTAATAATGAGGAAGATAGTCAATATTATATACTTACTCATTCACTTTATCTAAAAACTATGACTCTTTTTGAAATCCTAACCATTATGGTAATGTCACTTATGCTTAAAGAATACCCTAACCTCTAATGTTATCTAAACCGACCATTGATACCATCTATAAGGACCCGGCCTTAAACATTACTTATTATTGAATTAAATGAATAATTCACACTGAGGATCTTTTCAAATTTAGACTTTTAAGGAATTAGGACATAACTATTACATCTCAAAGATTACAAAGTAGACACATCTACTCAGCTTCCATTTTTTTAACAAAATAAAAACGCTTTAACAAAAGAGTCATGTCTAGTTCCGTGTTTTAGATAGCCTGACATTTCCTTGATCCCATCCTTGACCATATTCAACTTTATATCCTGTGAAAAAAAATACAAAAAAACATGGGATGAGCATAAAAAGCTCGGTAAGGTTTATAACAATACATAAAGAAAACATTAGTCCATGTATACATAAGAATCAAAGAAATCATACATTACTCATAAAACATAATCACATTAACATACCTCATGAAATCATAAGATTTATGAATAACTCATAGAAATCATAATACATAAATGTAACTTGAGGCATTCATAACATTCTTACAGAGGGAGTAATCCTCTTGGTTAGGTTTGGAATACCCATAACAGTATATTACCTAGATCTCTTCGGAGAAACTTTTATGTTTAACCCCTTTGCATTACCCAATGCATCGGAGTGCTATATCGGGCTCACCCACCCTTAGTTTATCACGGAACCACCCATATTCATAAACAATGCCCAAGAACCAGAACATAATCATATAACATAACTTAAGAAAAAAATAAAGATAACATTCCCACATTGTAATAACAATATAACATTTTAAGATATTGAAATAATGAATCCATTCTAAAAACCATTTTCAAAACCATTTTAAACATTTAATAAAGAGATTTTTGAATCAAAGTGTCCCATACCACTTTTAAGATTTTAACATTTTAAACCCTTAATATCCATATAAATAAATCCTTAAAACCATTTTAAAAACATGGATATTAATGAGAAATATTTATAAGAATAAATCATTAAAAAATTTAAAACGATATTTTAGTTAAAGTGTATTTAACAAAATGAGAGACACTTTAATACAATAATTGAGTAATAACATTTAATTAGAACTTTATAATATCCTAAGAATAGAGGGATTCATGATATAATATTCAAAAGGAAAATATATACACCATATAAGGGTTAACTGGTGCATAACAACAATGATGTCTCAATAGAAATGTAAAATGAGATGAAATCCATTATAAAGAAGGTATTCTTAAATTAAGGATAATCAATCTCATAATTATGTGTGACAAATATAAATACACCCAATATAGGTGGATATTAAGTGTAAAACAATAAATGGGCATTCACACATATTCAAAGGATGGCATATTCAATAACTACATGTTGAACCCAAAGAAATCGATATTGGGTTAAGAAGTTCCCTTGGTAAAATTCAACAGCCTATCGACGTTACATAAAATTTTAGAAAAAGAGTTGATGAGAGAGGTAAAGGGTGTCTCATCACTTGGACATAAAATTTATGGCAATAATGATATATAAGAACATATCCACACATAATAAGATGAAAATTAAAAGACATAACAAAAGAAGTCTTTTAAAAGAGTAGGGTGAAAGGTTTCCTTACCGATTTGGGTAACTTTCGAAACGTACACCCCATGGAAGAAGGGTTACACAATGAAGATGTCAATACCCATAAATGAAATTATGCTACAAAAATTGTATAATAATGTGCAGTACATACACCACTCAATGGAAATAGTGGCAAATGTATCATAAATGTCACAAGAATAAAAGTGAGATGAAAAATCCCTTACGAAAACTCGGCAGCCTAACGACGCCACTTAAAACTTCCAAAAACTGGATTTATGAGATCAAATAGGGCCTCTCATAATACGAACATCAAAATTATAGTATGAGGAATATAAAATAACACCCCAAACATAAGAAAAATGAGCTTAAAAGAAATGACATAAAATTGAGTACTTAAAAAGAAAGAGAGAGGTTGGATCCCTTACCTCGTGTCCGACATGACTCGATCGTTCTTTAATCTCATGAATAATAAAATTTGGTCAATTTATAATTTCCTAAGGACCTCCTCTAAATATTATTATTCAGTTCATATCACATATTATAATTTTATAATAATTGGTTAATAAAGTGAGTTCATATCAGATGTTTTTGTCGATGTTCACTACATGAGTAAAAATTAAACTTGTTGGAAATGAATTTTCCATGTAGTTATAGGTACATCATCTCCAGAATAGTATTATTGTTTAAATATAATATATATCCAGTATATATTCATTTTATACTATTCCATAACATTTGGAGATAAAAAATTAAAAGCACCGTTAATGGAGACGGTAGGATGTTCGTACGCATGAACGCTACTTTAATTTTTTTGTCATATTAATGGAATTAATTTTAAAAGAGAGATATATATATTATAATTCCAGAATTATATCCATCATGTAGATTCAATATTTGACATATATATACATTATATATATGTACTTATAATAGTACACAACATTTGAAGATAAGAAATTAAATGTACCATTCATGGAGACGATAAGTCGTACGTACGAATGAACACTACATTCATTTCTTTGGCACATTAATGAAATTAAAATAGATGATATATATATATATATATTATAATTAAATTATAATATATATGTTATATAGATCACATAAGTTCATCAATTTCATTCTTTATACATTCCATGTATTGCATGAACGATTCACATCACTTGAGGGGGCAGTAGTCCATAGTTCCTCAAATGAAATTATCGCATTTGCACAACATAACAACCATAAAGGTATGTATTAAATATAAAATACAGAAGAATAGAGAGGAAATAAAATATAATATATATCATAAATAAATATAGTTCCATCACAATGGCCACCATGAGAGGTGGTATGAGAAGATAGAACAATCATCGTTTCGTGAGGCATAAATTCACCATCCACGAAAACAATATGTTCTTTAACCATTAGACAGAGGTGTGTCTTAGTGTAGCTCTAATCCTTATTATAACAACATCCTAGTATATTTAAGATACTTGTGTTGTTAAAAAAAAGTAATAAAATGATTTTAGGGGTTTGGAGAAGAAAAATAAAACAAAAGAACACAAGGGAAGACATTACCTTTAAATCAGGTAACTCTCTTTGATTTGAGCACAAAGGATTCCATGGAAAGGATTCTTGTAAGGCCCCAGCCCCAGTTACCCAAAGTCGGTGCATTATTACATAACATTGGCATGATCACAATACAGATCAAATCTCGAAAGTCTGATCGGTTTAGTACCCTTGGAAACACTAGATATATTCATAAAGTTTTACATTACATCATAAAGTAAAAAACTACTACAACAACATAGTCTCCATATTCCACACTCATATCCCCACATAAAATTCCTGCAGGTCATTCATAACTTACTTCTTCACATCCTGGGAAAAATAAAACATAGAAAAGGGGTGAGCTCAAATACCCAGTAAGGATAACAATATAGCGGAAACCTTCAAAAATAAGAATAAACTTTTGAGGCAACATATAACTAAAAAAAAGCCTTTTAAACTTGAACTTCAACATAGTATGGAAAAAGAAAAATGAAATAATGTCATTTACTTATTCACATGGATATTCTACTAATTGAATAATCACATGCAATATCGATAACCACTTTCATAATGATGGAATGCATAATGACAGACTATCATAACCACATAGCCAAGGCCTCATGCCAAGACTAAAAATAAGATTTTACCAAGGCCTTGTGCCAAGACACTAGTTTGTCTCATGAGACCTACCAATGCATCGAGGAGCTATAGCGGGCTCCACCCATCACATATTAAGTCCAATGCATTCCCATATGAAAAGGTTTAAATATAACATAAACATTCGTATTAAAACTAGCATACGAAATGACAATACTTTCACCATAAAATATGAATGGTATAAAAATAGAACATCCACAGTCAAACATATCACAAAACCTTCAATATAATATAGAGGTTTTGTATCATAATAAATCAACTTCAAATAAGCGTAAAATCCATCAAAGGATGTTGACATAGATGAAATCAAAACTCTTTTTAGAGAAATATTTCTTTCTATTTTGAAATCATTTAAGATTCATATATTTATGAAATAAAACATTTTCTTTGAAAATATTCTTATAAGATTGTAAGGGAAGATTTGACGATTTTATAACGGCGGAAAATAACTGCACCCTCCGTATAAGTTAAAAAAACATTCTTACCTTAATTCTGTCAAAAAGGTTAAAAAGCACCTTGTTTGGAAAACGACGGAAATATTCCTTTATAAAAATATTATAAAAAGTCAAACAAGGGTATAAATGACCTTAACCCATAATCTTTTAAATAGTAAAAATGTTTTGAAATACATTTTTAAGAAACATGGATGTGGTTGATAAGGAGATCCCAGTAGATTATTACGTATAAACAACCTCGGATAATGAAGAGATTGTGAAATAACCCTTACCTTATACTTTTCCTTGGTTGGCGTACATTAACCTCCTGTATAATTGTGAAATAATTGTTATTAAATTATACAAGAATCATATACATTAATATGATATCATATATGCTCTTTTAACATTGATTTGTTAATAATATCTTAGTATTATCGTTGTTTCGGGTGTTAACTTACTCGTTTTCTTTTATATGTTTTGTTACGTAAGACATGTTTGTAATGGATAGGTTGTATCTTAATCATATCCAGAAATATATCAAGTCCTTAGAAACTATTATTAATCATCAAATGAGAATTATACTTGAATGGATACGATGGAGAATGAATCTCATCGCGTTCATGGAGACGGTAGTCCGTACGTACGCACGAGCAACAATATCATTTTTTGATATTAAAATAATATATAAATGGATGGTATATCATATACACAGAATAATTAACATGTTATATTTATTATTTACATGAGTTACACATCATTATTATACCCATCCAAATAATAATATATGGAATAACAATTACACCGTGACGTGGAGACGGTAAGCCGTACGTACGCACGTATGGTGACATGTTATTCAAAGGGTGGATAGAATACTGAATATGGTTGTACCATATTTATAATAACATAAAAGTATATATATGATAATGGAGTAATTATTTTAGAATGGTAATAACAAAGAAAGAAGAAGTGGAAGAAGAGAGGAACTTGGAAAAGGGTGGTGAAATCATTACCACTTCTTCGGGTTCTTCCTTTTTATTTGATCAAAAGGGCTCCATAGGTTGGCTTTCTGATCAAACTAAGGCCTCTAGGTTGTAGTGAGGGAAGTTGGAAGAGTATTTGGGTAGAGTTTGGCCAAACCAAAAGGCTTTGATGGTGTGAAATAATGAGAAGGAGGAGTTCCCTTTTATAAGAGGGGTGAGGGGGACCTTTGGAAAATCTAGAAATATTAATTTATAATAAATTCATATTCAGATTATAATGGCTCCAAATTTGATTATTAAAAGGTTAAGGTGGGGATAGGTCGAAAACAATTCAACAAATAGAATTTAGATAGGTTTGGGTTACTATATTAACCTTATCTTTATGTATTAACTCTAAGTTAATTAGTTTCACTTTTACAATGTCTCTTTGTATTTTTATATTATAGGGTTAATAAACATACCATATACATCCAAGCGACCCCCAAGTGGTCCATTAATGATGAAACTATCATTATATAAGTCTCTTGGCCAAACCTTAGATTTTTAGAAATTTAATATCAATTAATAATATAATATTAGTTTTAAAAACTCTTTTATATCAATTTTGACACTATTCAATAGTTGATTTTTGTAAAACTCATAACAGAATGATTACATATAAAAAATTTAATTGAAGAAATCCTAAAATGTCATATTAACCTAGAAAATTATTTTAATTCATAAAAAGTCTCAAATTATATTTATTTGGGTATTTATAATATCAATTATTTTAATTTTTCACTATTATCGTAATTAGTGCATCATCATTGTGTCATAAAAAAATTAAATTATTTAATGTCTAAAAATTATAAATAAAATATCATTATGTTTGAAATCTTATTATCTTTCTAATGAATATTTACCGTAGAATTTATCTTATGTATAACCCTATATTATAAATGTTTTAGTAAATAAACATTGATTTTAACTCTTTTAACTCTTCTTTGAATGAAATAATAATAAATGTCCTAATCTATTCCAAGTGGACCTAAATGATAATATTTTATTCCTAAGGTTGTTTTTGGTCGAGATACACTTTTCCAATAGAATTAGGACATCTGTTAGGGTAATATTAATATTATTTTTACCCTTAATTACACTATTAACTTTTAACCGTGATAAATAAAAGTAAAAAGTTACTATTGACCAAAAATTCTTTTTATCTCATTGAACCACATTTTACTTATTGATTTTAACCGTGTCTCTCGGATTTGCGAAATTCCATTCACAGATGCGGTAAAATTAAGTTTTATGAAAAAATTCAGTTTTTTAACTATCACTTAGTAGTTTCACTATGTAGTTGGGGTTTGGCTTAGTAGTAAGTACCCCTTAAATCTACATGAAAAATGGGGGTTCAAAACCCATTGGGCGCAGGTACTATAGCAATACTGTAGCATAATGTAGCAGTGGCATACTATAGCAACGACGAGACTGTAGCGGCAGTAGGGCACTGTAGCGGCGGCAGAGTACTGTAGCGGTGGCGGGTACTGTGCAGTACTGTAGCAGTGCAGGTACTGTAGCAGTACTATTCACAGAATGGGCTTCGGGCCAAAAAAATGGCTCTACGGGCCATGTAATGGGCTAAATGCCCACTGGGCCTTCGGGATATGTAATGGGTCTCCCTCTACCCAGTTAAAAGAGGTCTTTTCTTTCCTTTAATAATAAATGAGGCTTCGGCCCCAACCTTAAAAAAACTTAGTAGTTTCACTATTCATCAAAAATTGAAGATTTTCAGAACAATGACAAAATTTCACCATAAGCTATAATTGATATTCTGAATTCAAAAACGATGTCTATTTTACAAAATTCCAAACATATAAGTTTCATTAATTAATTTTATAATTAATTCCCGCTGTCACAATAAATAGCGTGTTTTTAAGAAACAATATATACCAAAAGATTGACAATTGTTTAGGTCCAATTTCAAAGTGAAATTAATTCTAATGAACACCATTGGATAAAATGGTAAAAATATTTTCTAATTATACTTTAAAACCACTCAATAAATTAATTTATCACAATAAATTATTTTTATTAAAAAAGTTGTTTTTAATTATTTTTCACTATTCATAAAAATTGGACGTTCTCAGAAAAATACCAAAAAATCATCTTAGGATAATTTCAATATTCTGAAACAAAAAATGAAGTCCATTTTGAAATATAAAATATATATAATTTCAAAAAGTAGGTATTACCATTCATAACGGCTATTTTGATTGGTTGTGGTGTGTTAGAACTCGATGTTGCGTACAACACACGCTATCGCATTTTTCAAAGAGAAGCGTACCATAGAAGCTTGGGGTGTTACAATTATGCCCAATGTGAGGCTTTAATGAAGAATAGAGGTATGTGGAGAGATTAAATGGTCAGGGGTTGGCCGGGCCAAAGGCTTGAGAGGTGTGTGTAAGGTGGAAGAGGTGGGGTCCTTTTATAAGAGGAGAAGAGGGGCACTCTTGGGAAGTTATAAAATATTACTTTATTATAAAATGCTTCTCAGATTTTAAAGGCCCCAAAATGATATATTTATAGGATAAGGTGGTAAGTTTTCTAAATCCATCCATCCAATAGGTTTTTGACAAGTTTTGGTCTTATATTTTACATTATTTTTTCATTTTATTTAAATCGTTAAATAATGAGGTAATCGCTGCATCATCATTGTGTCATAAATAATTTAGTTTATTTAGTGTCTAAAAATTATAAAAAAAATATCATGATGTATGAAATCTTTTTATATTTCTAATTAATAGTTATAGTCAAAAATATGACATGTATAACCCTATGTAAATTTTTTTTTAGTAAAACAACACATGTTTGTGACATTTTAATTTTAACTTTAAATAAAAAGGTATTATTGTCCTTCTCCTACCAAAGTGGCTCCATGGGGTCCCCAAGTTGACCCATGGATTGTCTTGGACGGCCATGACTCATAAAATAAAGGTAATACATGTGTCTAGGTCATTTCATATTATTAAAACATTATTTTTACCTTAAATTGCACTAATTACCTTTAATCGCAAATAATAAAACTTAAAAGTTACTATTCACCAAAAAATTATTTTAATCCAATTAAACCAAATATTACATCATAATAACAAACATGTATGTTTTATTTTTGAAATTAAAATCACAGAAGTGGTAAATTTTCATTTAAACGAAAAATTAGTTTCTTTAAATACCACTTAGTGGGTTCACTATTAATCAAAAATTGAAGTTTTTCAGAAAATTACCAAATATTCACCCTAAGATATATTTGATATTCCGAATCTAAAAATGATGTCCATTTTACAAAATTCAAAAAATATAACTTGAATTAATTAATTTAATAAACAATTCACGCTGTCAAAACAAAGAGAATGTTTTTAAGAAATAATATCTATTAAAAGATGGACACTAGTTTAAGTCCAATTTCAAAATGAAATTAATTCCAGTGACCCCTATTGGATTAAATGGTAAAAATATATTATAATTGGACTTTAAAACCAATTCAAAAGATAATATAATCATATATATAATTTAGATTAAAAATAGGTTTTGAATTAAAATACAACATTTTTCACTATTCATTAAAATGGACTTTATCAAAAAAAATACCAAATATTTACACAATGTAAATTATGATGTCCTGATTCTAAAGAAGAATTTTATTTGGTCCAATATAACATATGACATTTTCAAAAAGTAGATTTAAAAAGCGTTCACCATCAAATGGTGGTTAATCGACCTTTTAAAGAATATTAGAATATTTACGCTTTAAAATTGGATTCATTCACATTTTAATCCTCTAACAATTATTGGATAAAAGTAAAAATATTTGACAAACATATATAATCATTTTTAGTTAGTTCTGTTCATTCCCGCCATTACAATGGCTAGGCATTAACAACCATTTAAAATAATATTATTTTATAATTAGAGTGCAATGTAAGATTCCCAAGAAACTCGTTGTTGCGTATTGGGTATGCCATAGAGAATAGCATCCCTTTAAAGTAATATTAATATTTTATTCAAAAATATAGATAAATATGAAAATGTCATATTCTTTATTTACCAGGGGTGTTACACTTAATGTCCATTTGAATGTTCATTTTCAGTTTGATATTTCATTCATTTCCATTTCTCGGTAACATTAATACTTATTATACATTTTCAGGTATTCTTATGTTGTATACTTATGTTGAATATATTCATATGTTGTATTCTTATGTTGTATAATCAGGTACTCTTATGATGTGTTAGAGGGGATTGGAGGGGAGAGGAGGATGATGGTAGGGGGGCGGTGCTGGGGGAAGAGGTGGTACTGTCTATTCTTATTACCAGAGTATGAAAAAATTATATGTGTTTTGACAAACATGCCATCTGACAACACCCTTGATGGGTTAAACAAACATACCATCAAGGAAGAAAATTGGTATGTTTTCTATTATAATCTGTTTTCATCCAAGAAATGATGGTTCTAAAAAAGTATTAGAGGCCTATAGTTGTTCCAAGGAACCCTGGATATCTGTATACTAGATACAAAAACTAGTTTTCGGATCTGTAACATCATATAATAGTATAATCTGTTAAAGATGAAACTTTCAATGCTCAATTTCTTAACTTTTGTTCCAATTATTCAGTATTTCTGTTACATATATGTCTTCATTATGTACTTGATGATGGTCCTGGTGGAGGAAGATAAGCATACTATTGTTCATAGGAACCCTTTATTTCTTTATACTTGATACACAATACAGTTTTTGGCTCTGCAACATCTTATTACAATAGAAACTGCTCAATATGTAAATTTCTATACTCATTTTCTAAACTAATGTTCCAAGATTTCAGATTTTCAGTAACATTTATTTATTCAATATGTAAATGATATATAAGGATGATCATTATTTTATATGGATAACAAGTGTGTTGTATTCTAGGTTTATATTATTGTAGCTGATTTATGGTTAGAGAGGAGATTCTGTGATTTTTGTGGTATTGCAATTTCAGATCTGTAACATTTTATATGTTATAAAAAATATTGTTCTATGAGTTCATTGTGTTTCAACTAATAACGTATACGAAATTAGGAGTAGAATAAAAGTTGCAGTTATTGGGATCCCCAATAACATCGACAAAGATATTCTGGTACCCTATTACATCATGTTTTACTATTTTATATTGCATCATCTTTCTTCCTTTTCAATCCATTTCATATATAATTTATGTTACATGTTATTATTTTTCTCTTATTTTCATAATTATCATTCAGTGAATCTTTTTTTTTAAATATTTTAGGTTTGATACACTAACAGTGGTCATGGGTTTTGGGATTATATCACTCTAGAAAAAGTATCACATTTCCTGTTAGGGGAGATTTTTCTATCCTCTACACATTCCTCGAATGGGGTTGGTTCATACAGCCTTCCGATGGCTTTTTTTTATAGTAAAATTTTTAGTTTTAATCACATGTTGTTTGTTACATTAAGATTTATATCTCAATAAATGACATCATATTGTTCCTTCTTTTCTATTATATGTACCACTCATTTTTTATAAAAATTTCAAATTTTAATATCTTTAATTATGTTTCAAAATTTGAATTCTATTATTGATAATATGAATTTTTTTATAGTTTCATGAAAATGCACGAGCATAGTACTAGTATTATACACATAAAGGATGTCGGATGGATAAAAAAATGTCCCAAAGAGATAAATTTGAGACGAAAATATTATACATATTTTCTCACATTGATGAATTTACATTAACATTATGTCTCAAAAATATAAATATCTTAATCACTTAATTATTTATTTTATTCATATCAATTTTTATTTGCTCTCTTCACATATAGTCTTTATCTATATGAATTCTAATTCTTTTCCACATCAAATGTTTAAATTATTGATCATTGTAAAAATTTTAATATAATAGTGTTTTTAATATTATTTCATTCATGTGTAATCATTAATATATCATTAACTATAATATTATATATTATTTATAAAAATATATTGTTATTTAAATTCATTGAATTCTCTTGTTAGTCTTTACCTATGAACACAAAATTGAAAACAACCATATTTTAGGGATTCTTGATGATATAAGGGTTCATTAATAATTATTGTGTATAATACTGGTATAAAATCTTCATAAAAAATATAATTATTTAACGATTTATATGATACAATAATATTAAATAATTTTTCATAGACATACATGATATAAATTCATAGTATTTATCATGTAGGGGGTTAAACTGACACAAACACTATCATACATAGATTTAATGAATGATTTTAAGATAGAATTATTGCAATTGAATTTTACAAGAATCAAAATTATATTATTTAGTGGTTATTTTTGTGATATATAATATATTTAAATTAAATAGTTGATAAATTAATCGATATGATAATATTACACCATTTAAGAAAAATAGTATCCACTTAGTATGATTATTTTATATGATGAAATTACCAATGATCATTTGTTGATCCTATCATTAATAGGATAAAAAATCTGTTATTATATATTTTTAATGATACAATATTAATCATATATATCTTTTAATCCCTTCCAAATATGAATACATTAAAGGAGGCAAAGGAAAACTGAAATTGGTTGTGTCATAGAGGCCATACGACATGCAACATTTCGATGACGGTTTTATTTTTCATACTGAAAAGGGAAAAGGAGGTTAGTGATTATTTACATATTATTTAAACATTTAGTATATTATATATACAGAATTAATTATTTAATTTAGAAAAAAACAAATTTCAAATGGATAACTAAAGAAAAAGATGTTATTGAAAAGATATTATTTATATTGAGTCATTTTCATATCATTTGGATACTTATATAGATAGGAAGGGATTCATCTATTCAATTATGACCCAATTATTATGAGGGTGAATGAATATTATAAGAGAATAAAATAGAGTATATTTTATATTAGACATTTAATTTTATAGTTATATGGAATGGGTGGTGATAAGAAACACTAATATGTGAAAATGAGAGGATTTTCAATGCTGATTCAATTATATTAGGGTAGGAATGGGATCAAATATTTTTTATGTGATATTGGTGAGTTAAATGGAGGAATAGATGATGGGAAACGTGGGAATGAATATGATTCTGAAAAAATCATTGATTATTTTTTTTTCTAGGTATTTTTTTATTAATAAATGGAGATACGACATTAAAATAATTTAGCTTTATTAATCATTATTAGAAACTAACCATTGTATTGATTTTTTACTGAAATTATAATATTAAACTTTTTATAATAATTTGTACATCAATATTCTTAATTTTATATCCATTTAATATATTCAATTTATAAATATGACAAAATTATCTTTAAATTAAAACATACGATATAAGAAAAACTTTTTTATGAAAAATGAATTTATATGAAAAGTATTTATTTATTCTTATTTAATAATTATAATTAAATCAATGAGGGTATACTTATATTGATATTTTCTTAAAAATAATATTTATGTCATATTTTCAAGTATATTAATATAATTTATTTATTTAAAAATTATATAAATATTACTATTTTACTTCATTATAAATAACAATATTTTTTACAATAGTAATTAATATTTATCATATTTAGTTTTTTAACCAATGACTTTATATATTGTTTGGATTATTATGAAATTTTGATCTACCATTTCTATATATAAATACCATTTTATGAATTAAAATTAATATAAATATATAATTTTCTTTACTTTTGAAAACATGAAAAAGGTTTTTTACTTTAATATCAATAACTTATTTTAAGCTAATATCATTCTGATTAATTTAAAAAGGATGTCTATAATATTGAAATAATAGTATAAAAATTTGTAATTAATAATTATAATATACCTATAAATAAATCTATTTAGAATCTACATATTGTGATATTTCTGGATACGGTATTTACTTGCTATAGTAGGGTCTCAGATATTCCAGGTGAGAACATTGGGCATACTCAATTGTATCAACTCTCTGAAAAATTTATAATCATTTTGAATAAAATATGTAATGGTATAAATTAGAAAATATTTATAAAGGAAAATATACAGAACAATTTTAGCATCATAAAATAGAATAATTATTGAAATAAATCAGAGACCAATGCTACAAAAAGGTTAAATCAGATACAAAAAACTAATTAAGAGGGATAAATTTAAAATGAAGTCACATAATCATAATATAAATACACAATACCCACTTCAATTTATCCCAAAACAAGGGCATTAAAAACCTATACAATAATAAAAACAAATGAAAATGACAATTCAAAATTCATTACTGGAAAACTTACTCTTTTAGGCCATGTAATTTCTATTATTTCTACTAATTTTCAGTATAGTAATGTATCCTATAACTATTACTTAATATTAATTGAATATTTTCTATATTATCTCAAAAACATGATAAATGATCCACATAAACAACACACCATCGTCGAATATCCACATAATCACATATTTTAATCCACAACACAATATATATTTACATAATACCATTTTTATCCATTCCCACTAACATAATTATCCATATTCATAATAAAATGAATTAGGGTCATATAAATGTGAAGGACATTAATATCATTCCATACTTAATAAATCTAAATCCACCAACTATAATCATTATAATTGTTTCATCCTCATTGCATTAGTGTTTCATGAACATATAAAGAATTATCCTCATTCCTATACACTAACATGAATGTACTATAGGGACAGAATCTGTTTACACAGGTATGTTCTAGGTCTTTAAAAATTTATTAAAATAACAAAACTCATGTATTGTGAATCCTAGTGTCTTTTCATGACTAGTATTATGATAAATAAAAAATAAATTAAAACATGACATCCATATTTTATTATACATAGTGATATCCAAATTCCATTCGAGATCATAAAATTACATCATCTCAATTGTGAAATTTATAAAAGAAATGGTTTATGTGAAAATATTAGTATGGTATTAAAAAAATAAAGAATAACATGTGATCATAACATAAATCCTAATATCATAAAATTAATCATACATGGTTAATAAAAACGATTAATAATATAAATGAAATGGTATCATAAGATCATTTCTTCTTTGGAATTCTTGATGAATCATAAAAAATTCATAATTATCTATCATGGATTACCACTGATCCAACATCAAATGGGGGAAAGAGTCCCATAATGGAATAGGTTCACTCCCTAATCCCACACATGATGATAATATAACATTAACAAATCAATTGATGTGATATATATTTTATATCACACCCATTACATTCATATCATGTACATTTATATGTGTTACACCTAACTAAATCAATCATTATCAATAATTATTATAATTACCCATGAAAATCAAATGGGTGGAATTATCCACTCCATATCATAATGACAAGATATTTCATAAATAATGAATTTGAGAAATGATCATATGGAATATATTACTCAATAAATATTTTCGATATTGATATATGCATATATATAACATTAATATATAAAATATTTAGAATCATTCTTTAACATTAAATTGATATGTAATTCCAGTTATACAGAGAGGGTTCAAAACCTAAAGAGTAGTGTGGTTTAGAATAATTGATTATATAAAAAATATTGAAAATTACTTAATATTATAATAAATAATTGAATTGAAAAGTACCATGGTTACTAATAATGTAATATTTATTTTAATGAGTGGTTTTTATGGTAGAATTCTTTGGTCATGTGGATTTTGTTTAAAAGAAGGATTTTAGTCATATTTTTTATGAAAAGTTGAAAAATTACTTGTTTGGAAAATGACCATAAGATTAATTTAAAAATTTTAAAACGACATTTACAAATGAATTTTAAAAATCATGTGATTATGTTAAAAACATTCTTTAAAAACATTATTAAAAAACCTATATTTGTGATAAAAACAGTTTTTGACGGCAAAACGAAATATTGTTTTCTTTTATTAAAAATATATTATCAATAATTTTAATTTACAAAGAGATTAAAATAGAAATATTCCATGAAAGCAAAAGTAATAAAAAAATTATGTCAAATTTAAATTTGTTTATTAAACACTTATTATATAATCTTCTTCAATTTAAATTCATGCATAATAAATCCTGATAAAAAGGATATTGAAAGATAATCCATTATCAACATAATAAATATTAAAATATAAAACGAACAAAGGAATTAAATTAATAAAAGTATAAAATTACTTGAATTATAAAGGATTACTGATATATTATAATGGTAATTATATATATCATATAAAATAAAATATATTTATAAACCAAAATTTTCTCAATGAAGATTTTTCTATTATGAAAACCCTAATCTCGAATAAAAACATTCCATTTATTCCAATTATCTTCTATATGGTAAAAATAATTAAATGTTTTTATTAATAAATATTTAGATTTAGTATCCATTATTATAAAACCATTTAAATTATTTAATTTAATTATATATTTAGTTACCAAATCAGTTAATTACATTTTGGGTGTTTTAATGATGTTCGTTTTAATGATTCAAAATTACGTCGGTGTGTCGAGCATGGTCAAATAAATAATTGGTACATTATATGCTAAATAATAATCATGATATATTTTTTTCACACTTAAATTATACTTTTAAAATGAATAACAAGATATATTATTTAAAAATGATTTCTGTATAAAAACAAGGAGATGGGAGGTCATGTATATGCTTGAGTAATGCTTCACGTCTTTAATGATCAGGTCAAAAATGAGTTATTTTTAATTTTATCATTCTCTACTTATAATTATATCAAAAAAATTTATATCATTTCATTAAATACACATACATGTAGAAGCCATGTGATGCAATAACCAAAAATTAATCTCATTGCTTTGTGATGTGGTAGCTTGATGTATACATTAATAGTGTTATAATTTTTTATGTATTGTAAGGTAATAAATTATATGATATATTACAATTAAATAAATCTAATTATTTCAATAATATCATTTATCAAAATAAAATACATCATCATAAATATATTCATGCGGAAAATATGGAAAATAAATTACATTGGATCATAAGGCACTAGTCATCTGTACCCATGATTGATAGTTTAACTTCCCTATTGATGAAGGAGGAGATTAATATATTTTATGAAATTATCATATTGACATAAAAATTAATGGTATATATGGATGAAATTATATCATAATGATTGAGTATCATTTTTAGGAACTGGGAGATGAAATAAAATAAGAATCTCAATTAAGAATGATAACTCTTCTTTTAAAAACATCTTTTCCATTGCACAAAAATCCTTCCATAGAGGGTTTTCCAATTAGAAAAAAGATTCCAGCATGTGCGGATGTAACAAAAGAAGGAATTTTTTATGTCATACAATGCCGAAAATCATTAGATATGCGAAGATATGAGAAGAGTGGGTATCCTTGTATAATGGGTGACAAGTGGTATTTTTGTAAATAAAAAAAGCTATTTAAAAGTGGAAAATCACTATCAAGACATGTGATTAAATAATTGATACATATTTTATTTATAGGGTTTTATGATTGAAAAAAAAATTAAAAATTAATAAATAATCATGTTATTAAATTTTCCTATAAGTTTACTCGATTTTTATCATTTTAAATTTTCATTAGTGTAAGATTATTTTTTCTATTTTTACTATTAATTATAACAAAAATTTTATTTAAAATATCACCTATTATTAATTATGGTAATTATAAATATGTAATATGATTCCTCAAATTCATATAATAGATTTGGTAGAATTCTATTTAAAAATGACTTCATAATACAAGTTGAAAAAAGTTTTCTAATGGAATGATGTTTTCAAACAATAAATGGTCTTATATTGACTGTATAACTACAAATCATTATTATAATGATTAAAATTAATATATATATATATATATATTATATTTCATTTATATAATTACAAATTATGTTTTATATAAATTAACTAAAATGAAGTTACATTTTTCAATTTAAAATTGTTTTCATATAATGTGTTTCGAAGCCTAAAAATAAAATATGATTAAAATCACTTTTAAATATGATTGAATGTTAATTTAATAGATTATTTGTAAATAGTTAATAATTATTTTAATTTGAAAAAAAC
Organism: Viscum album; assembly: GCA_963277665.1. Classification (NCBI taxonomy): domain Eukaryota; kingdom Viridiplantae; phylum Streptophyta; class Magnoliopsida; order Santalales; family Viscaceae; genus Viscum; species Viscum album. The sequence goes on from OY728163.1 coordinate 1,434,116,478, forward strand.
CATAATAATAATGTTTCTTTAAAATTAAATAATTTATTAAAAGATAATACTATTTTAAAAAAGATTTGTTTTTTTCTATATTTAATGAAAAATTAAATTTTTAGAAAAACAACAATATCACCTTAAAATAAGAATAATATAATGAATTAAAAAAATTACTTTTATAAAATAACATCACTAAAATATTTGAAATTAAAATGTATTATTTATCATACAAATAAATACAAATCATCTTTGATGGAAACATGTTTTTTTATGAATAAATGGTTTTTTAAAAGTTATGTGCCTATATTATAATAATTTGTAACAACATTTATTGTGATCAGAACATTATATATATATATATCATAAATTAGATAATAATATTAATACTTTCAAAATTAACAGATTGGTTATAATAAACATAATTAAATAATAATATTTTAATAACATTTCATATTTTGTTTAATATCACTGTGTCTTATTATATATAATATCTAACACAGTGTTCTTTTAAAATAGTTTTCTTCTATTTTTTACCACCTTAAATAAATTAAGTAAAAAAAGTTTGAACAAGTTCCCAGTAATAAAGGGGTTTTGATTGGAAAATTCCATTAGGAAAAACTCTCATCCTAATACTAGTTAATTAAACATCCCCGTAATGGAAGAAATGAAAACAAGAAGGTCATCTAGAATAACAGAAAAAAATATTTCCATATAGGAGTATATTTTTTCGATGTACAAATATGGACATGGAAGATAATTAAAAATATTTATGGATCGGGATAAAGATCATTTACCACATGTAAGTGAATAACCAAGAGAAAGTAACTATCCAAAAAACTAAATAAATATATGATGAGTAAAAATGATGTTGATTCAATAGTTATAATGATATTAGGTGAAATATTATATTTCAATATCATTTTTCTAGTTTTGAAAAAATCATTTACTAATTGAAATAGATCATGAGAATATATAATAAATTAATTTCTTTTTATTCTAAAAAAATAATTTTTTTCTTTTTGCTGTTCTTTGATCAATTTTCATTTCTTATGTCACTCAATCGAATAATTATCAAATATAATTTTTTTAGTATGTAATGATATTAAATTTTAATAAATCATAGCATATATAATATTGTAATAATTTACTCCACCTATATTTTTTAAAACAATTTCATACAGTAATATAATAACAAAAATTAAAATTAATATACTAATATCAAAAATTAAACAATAAAACGGATGTTCTAACCTAGATTATTCTTTAAATAAATAAACATATATCAAAATAACCTAAATAAATACATCAGTATTGATTATTTTAATCTCCCATTTTATCTCATAAACTCAATATACATCTAAAAAAATAATATAATTCCTCATATATAATCATTTATGTTAAACCCGTATATTATATATGACTTAAATCAAAAAACAATTTCTATAAATATCGTTAATCCCCCCAAAATCCTAAAAATTCAAAAAACAATTACTTTGATATATATCAGTAAATACATTTTATATTCATCTGTAAAATCATTTATAAAAATCCATAAATAATGGTACACCATGTAGGTTAGTGGTTGGAATTTCACCCTCACCACCCTTCAGTTGTGGGTTCATGCCCCATTTCTATTCCAAATAATCTGTGTTTTTACCCATCATGCAGGTTTCTATTTTTATAATAAAAATTTAATATAAATACCTTCACATTTCAAAAAATATGATGAAAATAATGAAAATAAAATTATTCATCAAATCATTTTTTACCACTAAATGAATATATAATAATAATTTTGTTGTAAAATAATATACATTTAATTTGATATAATTTCTTTACTATCTGGTTTATATCAAAATATATAACATCCTTAATTATAAATTAAAAAAATCCACCAAATCACAATACTAGTAGAATAGAATAATTCAACATATACATAAAAATAATAAATGAAAAAATCTATAATAGAAATTTTTTATAAGTTTCATTATTATTTTAACAAACATACCATTTATAAAGATATATAAAAAACATGAACCTTGATTTCCAAATCCTATACAATTCAATCATTACAAATTAATGAATTTAATAACATAATCCTATATGAATTAGTCATTGGATTAGGGCATTGAAATATATAATGACCAAGTTTAATATATTAACGACATTGAACTATTAGTACTACCATAAGAGGATAATTACTTTTACTAATCATATTAATTATATACCTTATTTTCTTCTGTAATTTTCTTCTTTTACATCCTTTGGATCACCTAAATTAACTTGTGGTTCTTTTATGCAATTTTCCATGGTGGATCTTCCATCATTTTGGACATGTTTTAAATTAAATCTTTATTTAATTATAATCAATAATATATGATCTTATGTGGGATTACATAATATATTCATTTATGTATTTAGAAAATAATATATCTTATAGTTGTTAATCATAATTAGAGATATCCTATCTTTCATGATCAGAATATATATATCATCAGTTAAAATTATTTTAGGCATATAACTAGGGAATCCATTATATTATACATTATATTGGTCGATGGAATGGTTTCTCATATTTCCCAACATTAACCGAAAAGAATATAAGTAACAAGCTAAAAACAAAATAGCATACAAAATTGAAACGTATAATCATAGAAAGAATAACATATAAATGATATGTATATCATAAAATATTATTATTTAGGTTTTAATACAGTATATCCATGGTAATATTTATTATGATGTTTTTTTATCCAACTAAAATTTCGACAGCCTTTATAATGGTCCACACCATGTTTGAGAATATCTAATGAAAATCACATGGGAGCATGAAACTAGAAGCATTTTAGTACACCAGGTTATGATAATATATATATATATATATCAATGTTCCATTTTAGTTTTTATTACCTCTAGTGATAAATTTTACCCAGTCTCCTGACTTTATTATGAGAAGAAAGGAATGTAAATTATTAGAAACTACTCTCTCTATCATTCACCAAAATTACATGATATTTTCAACACATAGAATTATCATTAGAATTATACCTAGAGATATCAATATAATTTTTTATAAATGTACCAAAACGATATCTAACCCTTTCATTTGATCGTAATTACGGTGAACCAATCCTCTAATACATGTTATAACCACATTTTTTAACGTAAATATTACATTAATGCAAAATAATTATCGTGAGTCCTATTGTCTTTGAGATATTAGATTCTTAAATCAACTGAAAGGAACAAAAACATATAATTAATATTTTATGCTTCGTAGTGAGAGATTAAATACATATGAGCACTTTAAATACTATATGATAACATGATGAATAAATTAAATAAATGAGTGAGTTAAAAATTCTAGTAATGGAATTAATATGATAATGAAGAATAATATGTGATTGAAAGGTATGAAATGATGTCATAAAATATATGTTACATGGGAAACCAAATTCATGAGAAACATTAAGGAAATGGTATAATAATATCATTTATGATCATTAAATATAGGAGTAACATAATACACTACATAAATATAAGTTATGACTAACTTCCACGATAACATCACATTATGGAATGAGTCCCATAATGAATTTTCTTCACTCCCAAATCCTATATATGAAATCTCATGAGACTATAATAGTAAAAAATTAATTATAGGGATATATCATATTAATCCCATCCATCATGTCCTTATAAATTAATTTTATATGAGATCCACATATGGATATAAATTCTAAGTCATAAAAAATTAATTACCCATGGTTTTAAAAGGGGTTCAATAATATCTAATCATATCATTCTGAAATGAGGTTTCTTAAGGAATTAATTTTTGAAATGATCATAAATCCCATATTATTCCATCAAAGGAAGAGAGACATACCATGACATGTATTTTAGTAACAAATTTACAAAATTATGAATAATTTTGTAACATTGATGTGAGCAATAATGTGGGTAAGAGAGAAATAGACATATTTTGAGGAATTATTTTTAAAGAGATCCACTACATCAAATATTAAAATTTACATAATAATAAATATTTATTTTTTAAATATTGTCCGTCTGAAACTTAATTTTTTTTTAATAAATGTGTTTTCTAGACAATGTAATGTTTTATTCATGTTGAGTACATTTAAAATAATTATTTCTATCACATTTTCTAGAAAAAATTTTAAAAGTACCATATTATGAAAAAGGAATAAATATTTATTATAAGAATTAAAATTCAAATCTTGGGGAAAATTTATTTAATAAATAATAGGATAATGTTATATAAATTATTGAATAATATTTATAGAATAAATGGATTTGAGTTAAAAACTAGTTTCCACTAAATACAGACATAAATTTGGCGTTTCATTAAACAAAGTTTCAAATATTTTCATTTACAAAGAATGATAAATTGTATAATTTCTTAAAAATATTATTAATAACTATAGGAGAGTAAAATGAACAGTTTTTGTTATATAATTATCTTTTAATATACTTCAGAGGAAATTCAAGGATAAATAACCTCGAATAAAATGATAATAAAGCATTAACCCTTTCATAATTGGTAACTTTTGAATTATAATCTCCACGAATGATGTAAATGAATTGTATCTAAAAATAATATTAATTATGAATAATTCATGGAATAATATGCGAAGATGTAGCATATAAACTATATAGAGGAAATTATGAGCAAAAAATAGCTTGTGACTCAAATAAAATTTTGTTTTGAGATGAAAACTCATACCACTAGTGTAGAGTTATCATGAATGTCCATTATCTCACATATGATTAACATATGTATTTATAATAAAAATTTACTAGTATAATTCTTTATAAATAATATATTCATCTCTCTCTATTTTAATGAAATATTTATCACATTATATATATATTTCGGTATTATTCATTTTGAAGACGTTGAATTCATAAATTCAAAAACAACATTTGTCTGTTGGAAATGATCAAATGGGTAATTAATCCATTATATAAATAATATTAATCCTGAAATTTATATCTTTCTATAAATAAAATAAATTTTATAATACAATCATTAAATATATATTAGGAAAATAAAATATGTTACAATCATAGAGACGGTGGCCCGTATGTATGATTAATTAATAATTTCATTTTCCAATGATCATGATAGAATAAATAATTTGTTTTATTTAAAAATGATACTTATATAATAAATTTCATATTATTTTATTATTTTCACTTATATATACAATCCTTGTATTGGAGTAACATAAAAATAATCACATCGATTAAGAATGTGGTAGTTTATACTAAATAGAAACAACATTATCATTTTTCAATGGATGGTAAAGTAAGAAATTATATGAAAATAAACTATTTTATAATGATTAATATTTCATAAATTTATAATAAAATAATTATATATATCATCATAATCATCCTTGGGAGACAATTTTGGGAAATGAACTCCATCAGTTCATGGGTAGTTGGTCTGCCTCACATACGATTAATTATTTCATTTTTCATTTGATTTAAGATGAGATGTGTGTTAGTTATGAAATTAAAAACAAAAAGTCTCTTTATATTCAAGATTAAATTTTCATTATATCATCATGATATATTATGATTTCAATTCAGTGTAAATATAAATAAAACAAGACACTAAGTTGTGAGAGATTTATATATTTTGGACACCCTCTTTAATTTTGGAACAAAATATTTACTATGATTGTTTTGTAATAATAAAATGATTCTAGTATGTGGGAAGGAAATTTTAAAATTTATTTGGGTATGTTTATTTTGAAAAAAATGAATTTTTTATTTTTAATTACTAAGGAGATATGGTTTTATTTTATTATTTACGAGGAATTTTATTATCAACAATACTAAAAACTATTAAACAATGCAAAGCCAAAGTCAATCCATGATCCTTAAAAAAATTATTAGGTGTGTGATATGGTCTATATAAACCATAAGAAATAAAAAAATAAAAACATTTCATACATGTTATTTCATTTACCACTTTGGTTATTAAAATTTTTACCATTTTAAATGGTCACCATAATAAATAATTTTTTTTACTGTTTTTACTATTGATTATGAAAAAATAGTAAGTTGTAGTTATTACCTAATATCATTAATTAGGATTATAAATATTAAATCCATCTTATCTAACTCAAATAGATTTTTGGGAAATATTTAATTTCAAAATAATCCTAAATAATGATTCAAGATTTATTTTCTATGAAATGTAATTTTCAACCAATAGCTGATCTTACATTAACTCTATGGTTGAATAAATAACATTATGATCAAAATTAAAAATTATTTTTGAAAAATATATTAATTTCTTTTAAAAATACACCATTGGTAGGTTATTTTAATAAATTAAAATGTAAGACTATTACTCACCGTTAAACAGTTCCCATAAAAATGATCATTTAAGAATAAAAAACATAAACTAAAATCTAGTATAAATATGATTTAATTGAAATTAATTGAATTATATATAAATAATGAAAAATTATTTAACTTTATTTATGAATTAAATTAATAATGATAATTTTATGTAATGAAATTTATTAAAATAAATTAATGTTTTACAAAAATATGTGTTTTTACTATTCTTCAAATAATCAGTATTTAATGAAATATCATAAGTGTATAACCCAAATTAATATAAATATTATTATTGAAAAAAATTAATTTAAATTTATAAATAAATTATATATAATATCGAAAAAAATATTATATTTTATTCTAAGAAAAACTAAATAAAAAACATTTTTTGAGAAAACATATATTTTGCGTACAAATATTGTTATAAAAGATTGAATGATTTTTTTCCAAATAATATATAAATAAATTTACATGGATAATAAAAATTACATCTACTTCACAATATTTTTAATCATATTCATACTTGATAATTTAATGTTTTGGATATAAACATCATAATTGAAAAACAATATTTTAATAATATGTTAATGTTTTTTTAATCACAGTGTTTCTTATTATATATGTTTTCGAACAAGTGTTCTTTTAAAATATCGAGGTTCTACAAGACCACCAACATTAATCAATAATCACATCATTGGTAACACAAAATGTAACACCCCGAGCTTCCACGATACGCCTCTCTTTCAATATTGCAATAGCTTGCATTGTACGAAAGTTCGAGTTCTACCACAACGCGAATAATCAAAGTAGTCGTTATGAATAGTAATAACCACATTCTAAAATTATAGAAATGATATATTTCAAAATGGACTTCATTTTTTTCGTAATATCGAAATTATCCTCAGTTAAAATATTTGTAATTTTCTGAGAACTTCCAGTTTTTATGAATAGTGAGAAATACTTAAAAACAAATTTTTTAATCAAAATAATTTATACTGATAAATTATACTATTGAGTGGTTTTAGAGTATAATTAGAATATATTTTTACCATTTTATCCAATGGAGGTCATTAGAATTAATTTCACTTTGAATTTGGACATAAACAATTGTCAATCTTTTGATATATATTGTTTCTTAAAAACACGCTATTTGTTGTGACAGTGGGAATTAATTATAAAATTAATTAATGAAACTTATATGTTTGGAATTTTGTAAAATGGACATCATTTTTGAATTCGGAATATCAATTATAGCTTAGGGTGAAATTTTGGCATTATTCTGAAAAACTTCAATTTTTAATGAATAGTGAAACCACTAAGTGGTAGTTAAAAAACTGATTTTTCGTTTAAATGAAACATTACCACTTCTGTGATTTGAATTTAAAAAATCTGACATACATTTTTGTCATTAGGAAGTAAAATGCGGTTCAATGGGATTAAAATAATAATTTGGTGAATAGTAACTTTTAAGTTCTTAATTGCGATTAGAGGTAATTAGTGTAGTTTAAGGTAAAAATAATGTTTTAATAATATGAGATGAGATTGACACATGTACTACCCTCATTTTATGTGCCATGGACGACCAAGAAAATCCATGGGTCAACTTGGGGACCCCATGGAGCCACTTTAGTTGGAAAATGACATAAATACCTTTTATTTAATGTTAAAGTAAAAAATGACACAAACATGAAATGTTTTACTAAAACAATTTTTACATGAGGATATACAAGTCATATTTTTTACTATAAATAGTAATTGGAAAGCTAAAAAGATTTCCTACATCATAGTATTTTTTAATAATTTTTAGACATTAAATAAATTAAATTATTTATGAAATCATGATGATGCAGTGATGACCTCATTATTTAACGATTTAAATAAAATAAAAAGATAATGTAAAATCCAAAACATACACTTGTAAAAAACCTATTTGATGAGTATATTTCTAACCCTTATCACCTTAGACTATAATTATATAAGTTTGGGACATCTAAAATCCGAAACTCATTTTATAATAAAGTGAATTTTCCTTACTTTCCAAGAGTGCCCCTCCTCTCCCCTTATAAAAGGCCCCCACCTCTACCACCTCATTCACACTTTCAAGCCATTTGGCTCGAACATCCTCTGCCCAAATACTCTCCCAACTTCCCCCTCTTACTTCTAGAAGCCTCACTTTGGGCAGAACTCTTCCCAAGGAAGCCTTTCCCTCAAATCAAAAAGAGTTACCCGTTTTAAAGGTAGTGTTTTCTCTTATGTTCTTTTGTTCTATTTTGCTTCTCCAACCCCTTAAACTCATTTTATTCCTTTCTTTTGTAACAAAACCAGTATATAAAATATACTAGGATGTTTTTATGATAAGGATTTGGTTTACCCTTACACACACCTTTCTCTAATGGTTAAAGAACATACTGTTTCTGTCGGTGGCGAAATACTGCCTCACGAAACGATGATTGTTCAAATTCTTTTAACACCTATAATGGTGGCCATTTTGATGACACTGTTTTCATATATGATATATATATTATGTTTATGTTTTCCTTATCCTTCTTTATTTCTCATTTATGGCATACTTTATGATTTCCATTATGGGTAAATGCGATAATTTCATTTTAGGAAGTGCGGACTACCGCCCCCTCAAAGTGATTTGAATCGTTAATACCATATGTGGGATGTATAAAGGATGGAGTAAATGGTATTATATGATATATTATACTGGAATTATATTATACATTTATATCATTATGATTCTGATCCATTAAATACGAAATAGAAATGAAAGTAGCATTCATGCGTACGTACGGCTTACCGTCTCCATGAACGGTGCATTTCATTTCTTACCTCTAAATGTTACGTAATATTATGAATGAATGTATATACTGGATATATATGATATATATGATATCTACATCATGAATATAATTCTGGATATAATGGATATTTCACCACATGACCAACTTGTAATTATAAGAAAAATATTGTTGACTCAAGTACCAAACATCGACAAAACGACTGTTATTAACTTAAATATTACATAATGTTCATAACATTGTAATAAGTGATATAATAAGGATAATGAAATTGAAAATGGTTCTTAATAAGGTAGATATTAACTCTAGTTTATTATTCAGGAGGTTAATGAACGGTTGAGTCATGTCGGACACGAGGTAAGAGAATTTCTTAACCCAATTTCCAATCATTGTGTTAATCTCCTACATTCAAATTATGTCATGATATTATTATGTCCTATCTTGTATTTGTACTTTATTTATGTGTAATTATACTGGATACACATAATAGATCGATTTTATTCAAAAAAATGATCTTGGTAAGGAATTCGTCTCAAATCTCCTTTCATTGAGGCATATTTCGTTTTATACACAACTTTCTTTTATACGGTGTATAAACCCCTTTGACTTTTACGTTTATTCAAAAGGGTTTCGTTTATAATTATGTGATTTTTAAATGATTTCAAAAAAGAGATATTTCTCTACAATATATGAAAATCCAGTGAAAATGTATACGTATTTAATGCAAGCTTAAAAATGTTTTCAGAAAACCCGACTCTCGGGTGTGGTAGACATGAAGGGATTGGGCGTGGACCCATCATGGCCTATAATTAGTCGAGCAGTCTCAGAATTAGTTATTTTGTGTTCATAAGCTTGCATAATGTTTTCAGAAAAACACTGGAGTATATTTGAGAAATTTTAAACATAAATATCTTCTAAAAAAATTGCATCGGCATGTCTCATGAGACAAACTAGTGTCTTGGCACGAGGCCTTGACAAAATCATATTTGTGGTCTTGGCACGAGGCCTTGGATACGTGGTTATGATAGTCTGGCATTATGCATTCCATCATTATGAAAGTGGTTATTGATATTTCATGTGATTATTCGACCAGTAGAATATCCATGTGAAGATGTAAATGGCATTATCTCATTTTAATTTTTCCATATTATGTTGATGTTCAAGTTTAAAAGGATTTTGTTTTAGTTATACATTTCTTTAAATGTTTATGTTTATTTATGAAAGCTTCTGCAATATTGTTATCCTTACTGAGCATCTGAGCTAACCCCTTTCAATGTCTTAATATTTTCCAGGATGTGAGGAAGTATTTTATGAATGACCTCCAGGGATAGTCAGAAGAGGATATGAGTGCGGGCTATGAAGACATTGTTATTAGTTTTTCACCTTATGATGTAATGTGACATTTATAAATGTATCTAGTGTTTCCAAGGCTACTAAACTAATCGGTCTTTCGAGACTTGATCTTTTGTGATCATGCCATTGTTACGAAGTAATGCACCGACTCTGGGTAGCTGGGGTCGGGGCGTTACAGTTGGTATCAGGGGTAGTTTAGTACTAACCTTGGAAGCTAGATTTAGATAAACTCTGATTAGAGCACATTTCCCAAAGATAGACTTTGAGGATTAGTATAGAATAACTTCCTATAATTTTGGTATTATAGAGATTTTGTGAGTTTTCGGAGCAATACATCCCTGTCTGGATAGGAGCAGGTAGAGGTGGCTCTAGCACAGATGTAACTAGGGATAAAACCCGAAAACACCGCTTTGAGATAGACTCGAACGGGAACTAGTGCACGACAACAGGCCTTGCTACACTCTTGGTTACGACACTCCCGGGGGATATTCTTTGTATAATTCTCATTTTCTTTACAAAACAATATGAAGGGTTATGTGTATATACTTCCTCAAAGAAAACATTTCTTTTTATGATTTTGGATTATATCCATAAATAGTTCAATTTATGTAAAGTGTTTTAGAAATATGGAATTATGTATATTAATTCATAAACTAATCTAGTTTATGCCATTGTTTAGAAATGGCGCCTAGTGGAAGGAATGGAAACCGTATCAATGCACGCACTCCGTGTAGGGATTCCCCTCCTGCTCAAGATAATTATTGTGGATCTAGAGATACAACTGGTGATGATCAACTTATTACCATACTTGGACAACTCACTCAGGTTATGAATAATAACCTTACTTGTATGGATCACCCTTATCCACAACGTGGAGGATCAATGTTAGACCGCTTCATGAGGCAACAACCGCCAACATTTAACGGGGGTACAAATCCATTAGTAGCTGAGCAATGGATAAACTCTTTAGAGAAAATATTCCACGCCTTGGAGAGTAGCGAAAGGGAGAAGGTTGTCATGGCAGTTTACCGCCTCACTGGAGATGTCGATCAATGGTGGTTATTGATTCAAAATACAAAGGAAGATGAAGAAGTATCAAGTATGGAATGGAGAGAGTTCAAAGATCTTTTCTTAGAAAAATACTTTCCACATGACCATCGAGCAGATATGGAAAGGCAATTTCTCATTTTGAGGCAGAAGGAGGATGAGAATGTCACAAAGTATGACGCTAACTTTACAAGGTTAGCGAGGCATGCTGCCGATTATATACATAACCCAAGGAGTAAGATTGATCGTTTCTTTGATGGGTTAAAACCATTTCTCCGTCGAGCTTTAGTATCACAATATTTCTCAACATACGAGGATATAGTCTCGTGTTCTATAAAGACAGAAAATTAATTCTCTATGTCTTATGACAACAAAGTAAAGCAAGAGAAGAAGATAACGGTGGAACAAGAGACAGATAAAGGGAAAAAGGGAAAGAAGGATTCTCCATTATGTGATAATTGTGGGAAGAATCACCCTGGTACTTGCCTAAATGAATGGTAGTTTGTTATAAATGTGGAGAAAAAGGTCACCAGACGCTTGATTGTAAGGGAAAGAAAGAGGCTATCAATGTTGAATGCTACAATTGTAGAGAAATGGGGAATTATGCAAATGAATTTCTTAGGCGTCAGGTAAACTTACCTCATGAAAGGCCAAGGGATCAAGGACAATCTTATGCTGTTACTACAGTTGAAGCGGAATAATTAATGTATTGGTTCTTTTGGACTCATGGATTATATTCTGGTTATTAGAATAATGTGATATATATATATATAAGGATTGTACTGCAGTACTTGTTGTTTCAGTAAGGTTTTAATATGATGAAGGTAATCATATTTTAGTATGTGACAATAAGAGAAACTTTACTTTGTTTTGGGAATCTGATGATACAATTGATTTTGGAATTTAAGGAACCTTTAGAGAAAGTTTGGACGGAGGTATGTTGGATAACTATAAAAGTTGGAATGGATTAAGTTGATCTTTGGATAGTATTGTTTAAGGTTAAAACATTTCTGAAGATTATTTTTGGAATATTATAATACTATAGTTTTAGGAAAAGGACAACCTGTAGGGTGGGGAATAACCCGTCGCGTCGGACAAAGCTGTACGAATCGAACCCACAACCATAGTGCGACAGAACTTTATCACCTACCACTAGCCTACAGGAAGTCCCTTGTTATTACAAAATAGTTTTACTAATCTAAATGGTATGTGTTAATATTTGGAACCTTATACAATTAGAATAAATAGTATATTTTTGAGTTCTATTATCTTTTTGAGTGAAAGATGAGTTTGTGGTAGAAATTAGTTGAAGGTTGAAACTCTACTTGTCAAGCATAAATATATATATATATACCTATCTCTTATTCTATGAATAAATTAATTCTTAAACTTTAGTAAAGGGATATTAAAACAAAAAATGTGTCATCCTAATACCTTATGTCTTATTGAACTGATAATATTTTAAATCAACATAGATTGAAGGCTTTGAGGCCCTCAATTTTTCACTTGTTTGTGATTGATGACCACAATCACTCCCTACAAATATTTACGCTTTCCTCCAATTATATGTCTCTAATTTCCACCAATGTTCTCATAATCGAGATCATAATTGGGTGGTGACTTTTTCATTTCCCTTTCCCTCTTATTAAGGCTAAATTTGATTAACCTTATTTCCGATGTGGGTTTTCTACAAAGGTATTTTATATTTTCAAACTTTTATTTTCAAAGAAAAAATTCAAATTGCGAGGACGCAATTTAATGGAGGGGAGAATGTAACACCCTGAGCTTCCACGATACGGCTCTCTTTCAATATTGCAATAGCTTGCATTATACAAAAGTTCGAGTTCTAACACAACGCGACTAATCAAAGTAGCCATTATGAATAGTAATAACTACTTTTTAAAATTATAGAAATGTTATATTTCAAAATGGACTTCATTTTTTTATTCGTAATATCGAAATTATCCTAAGTTAAATTTTTTGTAATTTTCTGAGAACTTCCATTTTTTACGAATAGTGAGAAATACTTAAAAACAAATTTTTTTAATAAAAATAATTTATACTAATAAATTATACTGTTGAGTGGTTTTAGAGTATAATTAGAATATATTTTTACCATTTTATCCAATGGTGGTCATTAGAATTAATTTCACTTTGAATTTGAACATAAACAATTGTCAATCTTTTGATATATATTGTTTCTTAAAAACACGCTATTTGTTGTGACAGCGAGAATTAATTATAAAATTAATTAATTCAACTTATATGTTTGGAATTTTGTAAAATAGACATAATTTTTGAATTCGTAATATCAATTATAGCTTAGGGTGAAGTTTTGTCATTATTCAGAAAAACTTCAATTTTTTTTGAATAGTGAAACCACTAAGTGGTAGTAAAAAAACTGATTTTTCGTTTAAATTAAACATTACCACTTCTGTGATTTGAATTTCAAAAATCTGACATACATGGATTTCATTAGGAAGTAAAATGTGGTTCAATGGGATTAAAATAATTTTTTGGTGAATAGTAACTTTTAAGTTCTTAATCGCGATTAGAGGTAATTAGTGTAGTTTAAGGTAAAAATAATGTTTTAATAATATGAGATGAGATTGACACATGTCCTACCATCATTGGATGTTCCATGGCCGACCAAGACAATCCATGGGTCAACTTGGGGACCCCATGGATCCACTTTATTTGGAAAATGACATAAATACCTTTTATTTAATGTTAATGTAAAAAATGACACAAACATGAAATGTTTTACTAAAACAATTTTTACATGGGGTTATACAAGTCATAATTTTGACTATAAATATTCATTGGTAAGATAAAAATATTTCCTACATCATAGTATTTTTTTTATAATTTTTAGACATTAAATAAATTAAATTATTTATGAAATCATGATGATGCAGCGATGACCTCATTATTTAACAATTTAAATAAAATAAAAAGATAATGTAAAATCCAAGGCATACACTTGTCCAAATCCTATTGGATGAGTATATTTAGAACACTTATCATCTTAGCCTCGAATTATATAAGTGTGGGACCTCTAAAATCCGGAACTCATTTTATAATAAAGTGAATTTTCCTTACTTTCCAAGAGTGCCCCTCCTCTCCACTTATAAAAGGCCCCCACCTCTACCACCACATTCACACATTCAAGCCATTTTTCTTGGCCAAACTCTGCCCCAATACTCTCCCAACTTCCCCCTCTTACTCCTAGAAGCCTCACTTTGGGCAGAACGCTTCCCAAGTAAGCCTTTTCCTCAAATCAAAAAGAGTTACCCGTTTTAAAGGTAGTGTTTTCTCTTATGTTCTTTTGTTCTATTTTGATTCTCCAACCCCTTAAACACCTTTTATTACTTTCTTTTGTAACAACACCAGTATATAAAATATACTAGGATGTTTTTATGATAATTATTTGGTTTACACTTACACACACCTTTGTATAATTGTTAAAGAACATACTGTTTCTGTGGGTGGTGAAATACTGTCTCACGAAACGATGATTGTTCAAATTCTTTTAACACCTATAATGGTGGCCATTTTGATGTCACTATTTTCATATATGATATATATATTATGTCTATGTTTTCCTTATCCTTCTGTTTTTCTTATTTATGGCATACTTTATGATTTCCATTATGGGTAAACGCGATAATTTTATTTTAGGAAGTGCGGACTACCGCCCCCTCAAAGTAATTTGAATCGTTAATACCATATGTGGGATGTATAAAGGATGGAGTAAATGGTATTATATGATATATTATACTAGAATTATATTATAAATTTATATCATTATTATTTCTTTCCGTTAAATATGAAATATAAATGAATGTAGCGTTCATGCGTACGTACGGCTTACCGTCTCCATGAATGGTGAATTTCATTTCTTACCTCTAAATGTAACGTAAAATTATGAATGAATGTTTATACTGGATGTATATGATATATATGATATCTACATAATGAATATAATTATGGATATAATGGATATTTCACCACATGAACAACTTGTAATTATAAGAAATTTATTGTTGACTCAAGTACCAAAGATCGACAAAACGACTGTTATTAACTTAAATAATTACATAATGTTCATAACATTGTAATAAGTGATATAAAAAGGATAATGAAATTGAAAATGGTTCTTAATAAGGTAGATATTAACTCTAGTTTATTATTCAGGAGGATAAAGAACGGTTTAGTCAAGTCGGACACGAGGTAAGGGAATTTTTAACCCAATTTCCAATCTTTGGGTTAATCTCCTACTTTCAAATTATGTCATGATATTATTATGTATTATCTTGTATTTTTACTTTCGTTATGTGTAATTATATAGAATACACATAATAGATCAATTTTATTCAAAAAAATGATCTTGGAAAGGAATTCATATCAAATCTCCTTTCATTGAGGCATATTTCATTTCATACACAACATTCTTTTATACGGTGTATAAACCCCTTTGACTTTTACGTTTATTCAAAAGGGTTTCGTTTATAATTATGTGATTTTTAAATGATTTCAAAAAAGAGATATTTCACTCCAATATATGAAAATCCAGTGCAAACGTATACGTATTTAATGCAAGCTTAAAAATATTTTCAGAAAACCCGACGCTCGAGTGTGGTAGACAGGAAGGGATTGGGAGTGGACCCATCATGGCCTATAATTAGTCGAGCAGTCTCAGAATTAGTTATTTTTTTCATAAGCTTGCATAATGTTTTCAGAAAAACACTGGAGTATATTTGAGCAATTTTAAACATAAGTATCTTCTAAAAAAATTGCATCAGCAGGTCTCATGAGACAAACTAGTGTCTTGGCACGAGGCCTTGACAAAATCTTATTTGTGGTCTTGGCACGAGGCCTTGGCTACGTGGTTATGATAGTCTGGAATTATCCATTCCATCATTATGAAAGTGG
Source organism: Viscum album (assembly GCA_963277665.1). NCBI lineage: Eukaryota > Viridiplantae > Streptophyta > Magnoliopsida > Santalales > Viscaceae > Viscum > Viscum album. The sequence continues at coordinate 1,434,132,983 of OY728163.1, forward strand.
TTATTGATATTGCATGTGATTATTCGACCAGTAGAATATCCATGTGAATAAGTAAATGGCATTATCTCATTTTACTTTTTCCATATTAGGTTGATGTTCAAGTTTAAAAGGCTTTTATTTTAGTTATACATTTCCTTAAATGTTTATGTTTATTTATGAAAACTTCCGCAATATTGTTATCCTTACTGAGCATCTGAGCTCACCCCTTTCAATGTTTTAATATTTTCCAGGATGTGAAGAAGTATTTTATGAATGACCTCCATGGATAGTCAGAAGAGGATATGAGTGTGGACTATGAAGAAATTTTTATTAGTTTTTCACCTTATGATGTAATGTAACATTTATGAATGTATCTAGTGTTTCCAAGGCTACTAAACTAATCGGTCTTTAGAGACTTGATCTTTTGTGATCATGCCATTGTTACGAAGTAATGCACCGACTCTGGGTAGCTGGGGTCGGGGCGTTACACAAAAATCCACTCATAGACATTTTATAATCATACTAACTATAATCCATTACTTCCTTGAAAATATATAACTATTGTGAACCATTATTTCCAATAATGATTTGTAACCACTATGAGTGACTTCATCCCATAATGATATATTAAAAAATTGGTCCATAATAGTCTGTAAATATAGTATTCACAAAAAATTCCATTTATCTATTTTAAATTCCATAAATGTTTTCCAAGTGATAGAAACCATATATTAAGTGTCACACATTAAAAAAAATAATACTCCATTAGAAAAGTCATGGGTCAAAAAATATATTCCACAGAAAAAATTTAATAGGTCTATATCATTGTTATCCCTTTCACAGAAAAATTTTCTAACTCATAAAATTTATCCATATATTCTTTAGTTATGTCATATAAAATTATCATTTTCATCCAATGTCACATGTTAGTTGAAGCCTTCATTATTTTCATTATGAAATTACCAATCACTAGTTTCTATACCACTGTCCATTTTCACAGATATTTTTTTTCAGACATATTCCATGCTTATTCACTGTAATTTTTCGAATCATTCAGAAAAAATTAATTTACCATAATTACAAGATTTAAGAAAATTTTTATTATGAGGATTATATAAGTATAAGTTTCTAATTATATTATTTATGAACTGAAGAATAAATCAATACATGTAAATATATTTTTAAAAATATAACTCGTAGAATAAAAAATTAATGTGTCATTACAAATATTCATTCTACCATTTTATTGTGAAATAAACTATTTTTAATAAACTAATTTCTAAAAATGAATTATATTTAATTCATATGTTTAATCATAGAATCAAGTAACACTTTTAAGGAAAAATTTTATCACAATAAATCAGTAGACTACTCTATAGGAAGAACATGAATCAATTAGATATGCACCATAATTTTTTAATATTTCAAAAATTATTATTTATTATGTGTTTTATAAGATAATAAAATTACATATGTGGTAAAAAATTTCAATTTAAAATTATCTGGTTACTGATACATCACCATATCAATCCAAAAAATGATCAACTCATTGCATGAGGATAAATTTAAAACACATTAAACCTCCATTTACCAAACATCTTCATTTTAAAGAATCATTATCATAAATAAATTTATTTATTAATGTGTGTTTCTCATATACTCTTCCCATAATTAAAAAAATCCTTTATTAAGTACCCATTATATATAAAACGATGTGATGTTATGTGTATAGGGAGATCCATATCATGATTTATCAATCATAATTATTATAGAAGATATTAGTAAATGTCTATCAATATTAGAGTTTTTTGACACACCATTCTGTCCCAAGTTCAGACATACTCTTCTTTTCTGATTTTCCAATCATTGAAGCCTCTCATCAGGATCAGATCTAGTTTTTCTATCCAATTTTTTTGCTCGTTGTTGGTCGCCACTTGAATAGGACTTCCCAACATCTCTGCCTCTTATTGTGGGATGTTGACATAAGGACCTTTTTCAACCATCTCATATTCAGAGTGGAGGATAGGTTCAGTAGAGAACTTTGTCATTATGGTAATGTTTTCCTTATTTTCGTTTTCCCGAACTGTAACTTGGGGCTTCTTCTGCACAATAACTGTGAGGGCTGAAGACATGTCTATCTCACATGTTTTTTATTTTTTACCTGGTAATGATTTCATTGGTTTGGGTAAATGTGAGTAGTCCTTGCATCCTTTCCCCATCTTCTTCCGAGGTGTTTGTCCATCCTCACAAGCCTTAGGATCCTCCTCATACTCCACACCATCTGCAATTCCTCCATCCGGGTCATTGGGTGTGTCCTGAACAGACTCATTGGTGTCTAAACACTCAAAGGAATTTTGAGTCTAAACACCATTTTGAACCGAATCCTTTCCCACTGCTTGGGTGTTGACCCCGGTATTGAGAAATACCACCCCATTTTGAATCACTAGAATAATGTATACTATGTAGAGACCTCTTTCCCACTATTTACTCCTTTCTTTCATGAAACCATGGGCGTCTTCATCTTATTCCATGACCCACCCCATGACCAACATAATGGATAATCTATGTAATTTTAGCTATCCATATTTCACATAATTATCCTCTCTATGAAAAATAGGTTTCAAACTGCAAAACCAATAAATTTTTACAATTTGGTTCACACTATCACCTGGAAAACCTCCCATTGATGGAAAACATTATGGCATAAGAATGGGTACTGTCACATACATGACTTATTTTAAAGTAAAATTTCATTTATTTTTCATTTATGATTTGTTTTTGGGGTTTGTCAAGCTTTTGTGGTGGAATGGGTGAGTTTTCATGAATTGGGCCAAACCGTGAGCCCAATTCCAGATTTAAAAATAAATTTTGTTTCTTTTATAACTTTTTCAATTTTTAATATTTTTCACCCATTCAAGTTCCTAAATGGTCTACCCTGATAGAGAAACACCACCATTGTAGTTTGGAGCCTTTAGAAAACCATAAACAAGTTGTATATGGGTTTTTATTTAAGGGATTGGACCTGCCCGAAAGCCCAATTCCAGTTTTAAAAATAAATTTTGTTTAATTAATAAATTATACAATATTAAGGCTTTTTCAGTGATTCCAAGCCCCAAACACTCCCCTTGAACCCAGCCGCGCGTCCCATATACTCCCACCCTCTTTGAAGCTCCGTTTCATCGCGGTTTAGGTCGAAGCTTCTGAAGCACTCACATTTCGGGAAGATTAATAAAGGTAATTTGTTTCCTTCATAAATGCTTCAATTATCACTCTTTTTTCCCCATTCAAATTCCTACATGGTCTCATAATCCTTGTTCGAACATCCCTTGAATGGTTGGATGTTTTCAGATTCAGAATCTGGTGGATTTTGGGTCGTTTTATTCATGATTGTTTTGAGTAAGTGTTTCTCTCTTCAATTTTTCATTCTCCTTAGGGTTTCCTCCCTCTTTCATTATATTCTAAAATGTCCAGAAGTTAGGGTTCGATCCTAAGGTCTGATTTGGTATCTTTTGGGTCAATTTTTGGTGGTCTAGGTATGGATTTATATTCCTTGTGGTGCGGCGGTGGTGGGCTTAAGGTTTCGCACCAAGTTTTGAAGATTTCGACTCAAAAGGTAGGTGATTCCATGTGTAGCCATTTTATGATGAGTTAGCTTGCATGGATTATTAATTTAGCATTTTTATAATCTGTTTTATGTGCTGTGAAAACAGTTTTGATGGATTTGGTTGAACATTTAATTTTTAGTTGCATTATAGCTTGAAATTGGGTACTTTTCATGTGTGACTCTTGGGGTAATGTTTGGGTTTAGTTTATAACATATGAAAGTGATTTATTAGTCTTGAAAGGGGATGACAATTCTGGTTTGTTAATTCCTTATTGTCATGTTGGCCTTGAATGTAGGTTTTTTTAATGAGTTTAAGGAGTAAAAACATGTTGTACTTCTTGAAGGTGATTTATGAAAACGTGTGTTTTTCATGTGTATCTTTGTGGTATTATTTGATGTATTTTTATAACATTTGGGGGTGGTTTAATAATTGTTTTAGGGCTGAAAAATTCTGTTTTGGATTGGTATTGGTATGATTTTGCTTTTAAATGAGGGTTTTGAAATGGGTTTAGTGTGCAAACAATGGTTATACCTCTTGGGTTTGTTTTATAAAAATTGCCAATGTTTTATTTGGTTAAACAAAGTTGGGAAAGGGTGTATATGTACTGTTTGGGTGAGTGTGTTCACCTAATGTGGGTTTTTGAATGGTAAAGTGGTGATTTGAGATGTTGAACATTTTTATAATTTTTTTTATAAATTGTCGAAATGTTTTACTAAATTGTGTTTTGTGTGCGAAACACGGGTGTGGGATATTTCATGTGAGTTTATTTATAAAATGAATTGTGAAGGTGAGAATGGTATTGTGTGACATGTGTGTGGGCTGTTATGTGAGTTGAATATCTTGTAATGGTTTTATAAAATTTTTTAATGGATTTGTGGAAGTGTTAAAGAAATTTGAAAAGTGTTGTAGGCAATTTGGAGTGAGTTTGATTCCAAAATTAATTTGAATGAAAAGTGGAATTTTTGACTTGTGTGATGTACATGGGGCTGTTTGGTTAATTTGTGATGTGGAAGTGATATTTTCATGTGAAAAATATACTTCTTGGATTGCTGAACTTGTTTGAGCACAAAGGGAAAACCCGGGTATCTAGGTGGGTGGACGTGTACTAGTATGCTAGTGAATCTGTGAGGTTTGGCCTCAGTTTCACTTAGCAATATTGACGCTTACAACTCTAACTAAACTATGATGATGATTATTGGGGACCACTAGGTTATGGGTATGTTCCCTACTAGTGGCTCGTGCACGAGAATGGATATTTGTGATGGTTACCTTCACCGAGATACGAGGTACCTGGGACCCACAGCTAGCTAGTGCCTAGGGGTTATTTCCCATTGCTTGTGCTCACTGGATACTTTGTTATTACCGTCGGTATACGGTATGAGAGGCTGGAAAATTCAGTAGCTATGGTATTTATTTTAAATGTTTTTATTCATTAAATTATCCCACCTAAAAACTGTTTTTATTTAATGTTGCATCTTTTAGAAATTTTAACTAGCATCTCATGTCTTTGAAAACATGCATGATTTTCGCCATTAAATGTTTATCACATGGAATCTATTAGTGGTGGTATCCTATTGGGCTTTGGATCACACCCTACTTACACCCTTGGGTGTAAGTAGACTTGGTTATTTTTGTTGTCGCAGGTTGGGTACTGTTTTTTTTGTTCCAGTGGTTCGGGTTTCTAGCAGGTCCTTGGTAGTGAAGTCTTGTGGAGATAGCATAAGGGTGGTGCCCCTTGACAAAAGGGTTCTTGGGCTGTCCTTATTTGTTTTTTACCTTTGTAATGGTCTTTAAATGTAGTTTTAACTTATGTAATTCAGTTCTGAAATTTTGTAAAAGATGGTTTTAGTTGAAAAATCCAGATTTGTTTTATTGAGTTTTTTTGTTGATTAATGTTTATAGAATCGGGTAAATCGTTCCCAATTATCATTATATGATACCCGGGCACTTGTGCCAGCCCGTGGGGATCGGGAACGCCCTTCGGGCCTTGTCACGGGCTTGGTTTGGTGTCGATTTTGGCGGCGACCAGATTTGGTTCGTGACAAAATGGTATCAAAGGAGGTTCGCTCCATTTGAGTCATGTTATTTGGGAAATAGTCAACAGAGTCTAGAGTTATGATTGTTGGGACATCGAATTCTGGTTATGGGTAGTGTTCTTGATCACCACACCTCATTTCAGGATTCAAGTCACCAGGGGAAGTTGGGATTTGTCTATGTCTTTGGGTTTTCTTGGTTTGATGATGATTAGGGGAAATGAAAAGAGAGTTGGGTTAATGGTCTCAATGAGCTCGCAGGGTCTGGAAAGCCATGTGGAGCCGGGGATATTCCCTAGAACACTCTCTGTGACAGTGAAGTGATTGGAATATGGCCGCCAACCATATGTCCAAGTCACCCACTGAAACTAGTTTCCTCTTGCATTGTCTGGTGTTCTTTAGTTTTGAAATCTTGGCATTTTGGTTTTAAGGTGACTTGGTTTTAAGAAGCATAAAGTTTTTATGAAATGATTTTCAAATAAAGAGGGAATGGTTGGGTTTATGAAATGGCAGAACTGAATTTTCAGAATTGTTTTGAAATATAAAATGGTGTGCTCACACCTCTTTGAAATCGGGAACTATATTGAAGTTGGTTTTGAAAAGTGTTTCCAATAGAGTTTTCTAAACAATCAGAGTGTGATTTAATGGGATGAGATGTTTTGAAATTGATGTGAATATCTTGAAAGTGAGTTATTTTCTAAATGGTTGTGACTTTCTGAAATTTTTTTAAGATGTGAGTTGGGATTTTGATCTCGTGGTTAGCGGTTTTGAGGAAAAAGGATGTGTTGTTTGACCGTTTTGGTTTTGAAAAGTGGAACAAATTTTTGTTTTAACCTTTGGTATTTTCGTGAGAAACCACATGCATGGGGTTATATGGGAAGATGGATGGTTGATGAAATGACTGGATGAGTGTCGAGATGGATACGAGGAGGGTGCCCAGTGTGGCACAGAAACATGCATGTGTAAGGCCCATGGGGTACCATTGGTGGATGTGCTAACCGCTGAACCATTTGTTTTTAAAGAACTGTTTTTAAAGAGAAACATGAAGACTTGATGAATTGTATGGAATGGTTTATATTATGTGTTTTTGGAAAATGTTGATGTTGTGGGATGTTTTGAGTCCAAGAACCCCTCCTGTTTGAACTGTGTTTTGGGTTTGGGTTTGGGCAGTAAGTTGTGTTACAGGGACAATTAGTGGTCTCTTTTGAAAAATGTTTTGGGGCGCCTTTATGATGGTTCCCTTCATGTGTTTGGATCTGTTTTGTGGTATATTTTGACCAATGAACCATCTTGGTTGGTTCCTTGGGTTCTCCCATTGGATAAGGTATGCCCCCATTTAGGGTTAGTGCAGAACTGATGGTGTCTAAGAGGGCCTCTGGGTTCTTCATAGTTTCCTTGAAGCAAGAGTTATTATTAAACCACCAATTTTGAGATTTTGGTCCTGATAGGATATTGTGTCCACTTTTTGTACTTGTCTGTTGTTTAGGGACTTGGAATATGGTCATGTTCCATGTATTGTTTCTATCAATCACAAGGGTCATGTTCGGTGACGCATTGTGATGTTGTGTGCTCTTTTGACTATAAAGGTCAAGGTCACATTATCCTCTTAGGTTCTATGTTATGTTGGGAGTATGTATCCCTTGGTAAAAATATCAAATCCTCTACCTTAGAGGACAATGTTTATACGTGTACTGCCCTTCTGTAGTTTCTCAGCCAAAGAAACAAGGTGTGATGTGTGTGCTTATTCTGATCCCTTGTTTCAGTGAAATTTCTGGTTTTGGTAAAGTGAGTTATGGAGTGTGTTATGTCTTTATGAACCCATCAGGGTATGCGGTGTAGTTGTTTGTGGCACCGAAAGAAGAAGTTCCACATAGGGGTTTCAACAGCCAAACTGCGTGGCCGAAGATGCTTCAATATTTTGAGCTCCAGCCATAGGTCCCGGAGAGAAGCTGGCGCGTAGTCAGGGGAAACCCCAGTGTCGTTTAAACCCTTGTACAAAGTCCTATCCTTAGTATGAAAGATAGGAAGAGTTTAAACCTATGGTGTCATCATATTTTTTCTGTTGTTCCCGTTCTGTGGAAATAGGTGGAGGGTTTTGTACCCATGTCATCACACAATGTTATTCCCTCCGCATTTGGTTTCCATTGAGTCTTTGAAGAATGGTTGGAAATTTGGCTTGAAAAGTTGAGCACGCGGTTTTCACATGGTTAGTTCTAACCATGAACAAAAAAACCATGTAGATAGAAGAATCTCCACTATTGGTTCATGGTTTCCCAAACCGTGAAGACTCACCATGTGGTCGTCCCAACACTTTATATTTTGGGGTCTTTCTGTACCATCCCATGCTGGTCGATTAAGATTGTTGGTTCTTATGGTGGGGAGCCTATTTTTTTCCCCGTACCAATAACTTAGTCTTATCCAAGGTCAAGGATTGTTGGTAGGTAGTCTCATTCAGATCTATCAAGCTACCTAAATCTTCTTTGGGTAACCATTGAGATTGGAGAGTGCCCAATGGTTTAGTTTTAGCAAGGTATGTGTAACCTTGTTTGAAGTTGTTGTTCGTTTGGGTGAATTGCTTGAGTCTTGTTCGGATAGCGTTCGAGGAGTTTCATTTTGGGATAATGTATGAATGTGATTGATCATTTCAGTAATGTGGTGTAAGTTTGTTTTGTGAGATTAATCATTCCTTAATTGATCACTGGAGGTGTTTTGACCCTTGGGGGCAAAGCTTGGCAAAGAATTACATCTTAGTTTATCGGTTGGGCATGGTTTTGGTATGTGGCCTTGTGGTCACTTTCCGGGGACGGAAAGTTTTCATGGTGGGGAGAATTGTCACATACATGACTTATTTTAAAGTTAAATTTCATTTATTTTTCATTTATGATTTTTTTTTTGGGGTTTGTCAAGCTTTTATGGTGGAATGAGTGAGTTTTCATGAATTGGGCCAAACCGTGAGCCCAATTCCAGATTTAAAAATAAATTTTGTTTCTTTTATAACTTTTTCAATTTTTAATATTTTTCACCCATTCAAGTTCCTAAATGGTCTACCCTGATATAGAAACACCACCATTGTAGTTTGGAGCCTTTAGAAAACCATAAACAAGTTGTATATGGGTTTTTATTTAAGGGATTGGGCCTGCCCGAAAGCCCAATTCCAGTTTTAAAAATAAATTTTGTTTAATTAATAACTTATACAATATTAAGTCTTTTTCAGTGATTCTAAGCCCCAAACACTCCCCTTGAACCCAGCCGCACGTCCCATATCCTCCCACCCTCTTTGAAGCTACGTTTCATCGCGGTTTAGGTCGAAACTGCTGAAGCACTCACATTTCGGGCAGATTAATAAAGGTAATTTGTTTCCTTCATAAATGCTTCAATTCTCACTCTTGTTTCCCCATTCAAATTTCTACATGGTCTCATAATCCTTGTTCGAACATACCTTGAATGGTTGGATGTTTTCAGATTCAGAATCTGGTGGATTTTGGGTCGTTTTATTCATGATTGTTTTGAGTAAGTGTTTCTCTCTTCAATTTTTCATTCTCCTTAGGGTTTCCTCCCTCTTTCATTATATTCTAAAATGTACAGAAGTTAGGGTTGGATCCTAAGGTCTGATTTGGTATCTTTTGGGTCAATTTTTGGTGGTCTAGGTATGGATTTATATTCCTTGTGGTGCGGCGGTGGTGCGCTTAAGTTTTCGCACCAAGTTTTGAGGATTTCGACTCAAAAGGTAGGTGATTCCATGTGTAGCCATTTTATGATGAGTTAGCTTGCATGGATTATTAATTTAGCATGTTTATAATCTGTTTTATGTGCTGTGAAAACAGTTTTGATGGATTTGGTTGAACATTTAATTTTTAGTTGCATTATAGCTTGAAATTGGGTACTTTTCATGTGTGACTCTTGGGGTAATGTTTGGGTTTAGTTTATAACATATGAAAGTGATTTATTAGTCTTGAAAGGGGATTCCAATTCTGGTTTGTTAATTCCTTATTGTCATGTTGTCCTTGAATTTAGGTTTTTTTGATAAGTTTAAGGAGTAAAAACATGTTGTACTTCTTGAAGGTGATTTATGAAAACGTGTGTTTTTCATGTGTATCTTTGTGGTATTATTTGATGTATTTTTATAACATTTGGGGGTGGTTTAATAATTGTTTTAGGGCTAAAAAATTCTGTTTTGGATTGGTATTGGTATGATTTTGCTTTTAAATGAGGGTTTTGAAATGGGTTTAGTGTGCAAACAATGGTTATACCTCTTGGGTTTGTTTTATAAAAATTGCCAATGTTTTATTTGGTTAAACAAAGTTGGGAAAGGGTGTATATGTACTGTTTGGGTGAGTGTGTTCACCTAATGTGGGTTTTTGAATGGTAAAGTGGTGATTTGAGATGTTGAACATTTTTATAATTTTTTTTATAAATTGTCGAAATGTTTTACTAAATTGTGTTTTGTGTGCGAAACACGGGTGTGGGATATTTCATGTGAGTTTATTTATAAAATGAATTGTGAAGGTGAGAATGGTATTGTGTGACATGTGTGTGGGCTGTTATGTGATTTTAATATCTTGTAATGGTTTTATAAAATTGTTTAATGGATTTGTGGAAGTGTTAAGGAAATTTGAAAAGTGTTGTAGGCAATTTGGAGTGAGTTTGATTTCAAAATTAATTTGAATGAAAAGTGGAATTTTTGACTTGTGTGATGTACATGGGGCTGTTTGGTTAATTTGTGATGTGGAAGTGATATTTTCATTTGAAAACTATACTTCTTGGATGGTGAACTTGTTTGAGCACAAAGGGAAAACCCGGGTATCTAGGTGGGTGGACGTGTACTAGTATGCTAGTGAATCTGTGAGGTTTGGCCTCAGTTTCACTTAGCAAGATTGACGCTTACAACTCTAACTAAACTATGATGATGATTATTGGGGACCACTAGGTTATGGGTATGTTCCGTACTAGTGGCTCGTGCACGAGAATGAATATTTGTGATGGTTACCTTCACCGAGATACGAGGTACCTGGGACCCACAGCTAGCTAGTGCCTAGGGGTTATTTCCCATTGCTTGTGCTCACTGGATACTTTGTTATTACCGTCGGTATACGGTATGAGAGGCTGGAAAATTCAGTAGCTATGGTATTTATTTTAAATGTTTTTATTCATTAAATTATCCCACCTAAAAACTGTTTTTATTTAATGTTGCATCTTTTAGAAATTTTAACTAGCATCTCATGTCTTTGAAAACATGCATGCTTTTCGCCATTAAATGTTTATCACATGGAATCTATTAGTGGTGGTATCCTATTGGGCTTTGGCTCACACCCTACTTACACCCTTGGGTGTAAGTAGACTTGTTTATTTTTGTTGTCGCAGGTTGGGTACAGTTTTTTTTGTTCTGGTGGTTCGGGTTTCTAGCAGGTCCTTGGTAGTGAAGTCTTGTGGAGATAGCATAAGGGTGGTGCCCCTTGACAAAAGGGTTCTTGGGCTGTCCTTATTTGTTTTTTTACCTTTGTAATGGTCTTTAAATGTAGTTTTAACTTATGTAATTCAGTTCTGAAATTTTGTAAAAGATGGTTTTAGTTGAAAAATCCAGATTTGTTTTATTGAGTTTTTTTGTTGTTTAATGTTTATAGAATCGGGTAAATCGTTCCCAATTATCATTATATGATTCCCGGGAACTTGTGCCAGCCCGTGGGGATCGGGAACGCCCTTCGGGCCTTGTCACGGGCTTGGTTTGGTGTCGATTTTGGCGGCGACCAGATTTGGTTCGTGACAGGTACCCCATTTAATCCTTACATAAGCTTCACGAGTCCCTATATACCTTTATGTGAGCTCCACACTTCTAGAATTACATATTAAAATGGACGCCATTGGAATTTTATAAAACATACTAAATCAGGAAACTCACATATAGTTAAAATCCCATAAAAAGATATGTTATAAAATTACATGGGGAAGACTTAACCTTACACTACTTGAAATACCCTCCAAAATTAAATCCATGACCATTTTAATCACAATTATTACCCACCCTCTGAAAGACTAACCCAAAATTCTCAATACTTCAAAATTATAAATTCCATATGACATGTACCAGGATAAATTCTATGAAAAATATTAAAATATATACCACAACTTCCTCAGATATAGTGTGGTGACACTCTACAAGATCTGAATACTTTATTATCCCTCTAGAATATGAACAAACTTCTTTATCAATGACTTTATATAACAAAAAAATAATTTACTGTAATGTAATGTTAATATCCAATATATTATATACCTCTAAAAAATGTATCCTCAAGAATAAAGTAACTCATATATAATGAAATATATGAAAAAACCCCAAATAGAAACCCCATTAGAAACCTATCAGAAATATTGTTAAAGCTATTACATAGACTGATAATTTAGAATAAGAGCTGGAAAAAATGAACATAATTCCCAAAACAAAAAATCATTAGATAAGATGCCGATAATATGTAATAGAATTACACCAAAATCCCACATGAATTGGATGTATAAAAACACTTTTCAAAATTAATGAATACTAAGAAACTATAGGAAAAAGATATATACCTCTCAATTTGGAACATCTCTACCATCAAAACGTACTATCATCAACACCTTATCATATAATAATACTATCTGACAACATAATTAATAAAAAACATAACTACATAATTAATATTTTTATAAAAAATAAATGAAAATTGTAATAATACATTTTATGATGGTAAATTAAACTAGTAAATTTAAATATTAAATGAATAAATCATACGAGTTCAGTACTAAAATATATGTATTTTGTGAATGGGGAAGGCCTATTCCATGTAATGAAAAAATAACCATTCCACATAAAATTTATAAACTTATTAAATCATTGTGAATTTATATTAGTATTTTCCCATATCATGACATCTGAAACAATGAATGTAATCAAATACTAGATAACTCAAGGTACTCGTATCTAAAGATTAAAACAATGATCTTACACTAGAAGATCAAATTACAATGTTGTTCATTAAAATTTGAGTATCACAACTAAAATGATTCATATCCACAAACCATTTTGACCTTAACTGGATATCAATGGAACCCACCAAAACAAATAAACCATAATCAATGCCCTTTAATCAATTTTTTACTAATTATCAATGCAATTTTTAAAGTGTAAGAACAAACTGTTCGATATATAGTTTAACAAAACATAAATTACTACAGTCATTCATTACCATTAAACTGAATGTTTATGAAATGACTAATCCGATCCATAAATTATACTTAATGTTGTTCACACTCACAGACCCTAACAAATTATATGAATCTCCCTCAAATTACCTCACATAAAAAGTTGGGTGAAGAAATTTTTATTGAATAAAAAATTGATCTCCTCTAAAGGCTTCTCCTACGAGTCCTCATAGTTCATCATAATCATAAATTAACTAATTGTTCAACAAATGACAGCTTACAATGAAACCAATAATTCAACTAGTGTCATTATTAATTCAATGGTTAAATCAACAATGTAAAACTAATCCATTAGTATATGACTAGTAGATCCAATAAAGAACATTATTACATCCTGTTTCTAGAATTTTAATAAGACTCTATACCGTGATTCCATCATCTCTTTTCCACCTTCATAATGTTTTTGGAATTATGATGGAACAATGTTCAACAAACAATATTAATTTTAGAATAAACCAAAATGGGCACATCATCATAAAAGATAAATAAAAAATCATAATATTTATAACCCATCTCTAAAAAAGTAACAGGATTTGCAAAACTCCACAGAAACGTCTCCCTATTTCCAATAAAGTATGAAAATGTTACAATTCTATCTCCTCAACCAAATATCAACACGCAAAATATTAGAGTAAATTGTTGAATCCAATGCTACATTATATTTTTCTATGAATAAAAAACCCAACATCAAAATACACCGATTTACCTCTATAGAGACCCCTGACTCTCACACATAGTAGTGCATTATTTTTAAAATAAATTTCCCTTCAATGAATTAAGTATTTAAATGTCCATGTTTCATTATAATACTATGTCAGTAATATATAAAACGAAACTAAAACAAGAAATACATGTTTTATTCCCTATTGTGATATCCTAATTCCATTAAAAGTACTAAATCTAACTTGTATAACAATTGGAATATAGAGTGCAAATGGGTAAGCTAATAGTCCATGTAATTGAAAAAATGGTTATGTGGAACAATATGTAAGTTATATTTAAAAATTTTGATCATAAAAGTGAATCCTCATGAGTAATCAAATGGTATAATAATATAAATCACATGGTATTATACGGTCATGGGATCATAGGAAAAGTGGAAAAAATTAAAAACATGACAATAAAATTTGTCAAGGAAAACTACCAAGACTATGTCAAATAGAACACAATATCACATAAATGATTAAGTTTAATCCCTAATCTTATGAGTGGTTCCTGACCAGACTGAATATTTTCCCAATACATTATAGCATTATCTTGGTAGAAAAATCATAATATGTTCAAGATTAATGTGTTTCTAAAAAAGTAATATAATCATTGGAATTAACAATTAACCATGGAATAAAAATGGGTGTCGTAACTTTTTTTGAAATGACACTCAATGTAAATTTTATAATAATTAAATTTATGAGATAAAAAGAGGATGAATCACAACATCAATAAAAAGGATAATAATCCAATAATATATGTGAGTGAAAGATATAAACAATTTTAGATAAATCCATAAAATAAAGGTTTTTTTTTAATGATTAAAATTTATTTAAAACATTAAATGTAATATTACATGATAAAATTACAACTTTTACAATTAATTAAATAGTTAAAAATATTAATACTTCCAACATTTTAGAGAAAATAGATGCATAAAAAATAACCAATTGAGTGGTAATGATAGTGTGTAATTTTTTAAATATAAAATGATTTAATAAACAATACTTTTACCCTTTTATGAAGGATAAAATGAACCTCATTAAGAAAATGATAGAATATTTATTTCAAATTTTCTGTAAGAAAAAACAAACAAGTGTGAAAACGAATTTTATAAATAATTTTTATATTTATAAAAATATTTTAGAAAATAAATATACCAAAAATGAACATGAAAATGATGAATGAAATACAAGAGATATTCATATAAAATAATATTTTAGTTTGTATACAAATTAATGAGAGTAAAATGAAATGAATCATGTATTTATTTGAAATAAATATAGTGGAATAATATAAATCTACTTCTAAATATATAAATACTAATATTTCATCATCAGAAGTGTATCCATAAAAAATCATGTTAAATGATGATATTATAACCTAAAACCATTTCCAATTGGGAATATTTTGAGTCATAAGGCCCATGAAAAGATAGAAATATATGGACCTCTAAATAAAAATTAAATTTATATAAAGTAATATAAAATAATTTTATTGGAAATATATACCATATATATATATAATAAATAGACTGTGAATAAAGTATATGTCCCATAGAATGGAAAGTGAGACGTAAATCCCTTCATGCATGCATTACTTTTCACGTCCATTATTTATATTAAGGAATAAAAAAAATTATCTTAATTATTTGATTTATGAATAACTTTTTCATAATTTTTATTCGATTTTTGTTATCATATTATATTAAATTATAAAATATTTTTGGATCATGTTTCAATTTTTGATGATATTTGGCTCATATGTCCAAAATCACTTTGGTGTGTTGATTATGGTCAAATAGATTATAGTTTCCTGAAAAAATAATTATAATGAAGTAATTATCATTCATATATATCAATTTTATTTTAAAAACCAATAATTACTGGGGGTTATTAAAAATGAACAATTTTTTATATATTGATTCATTAATTTTTAAATACCCATGAATAACATTTTCATTTTCCAATAATCTCGATGTAATGAATGTAAATGTAACATTACACATCCATAATGATAATTATTTATAATATATAATATTACTTCTTTAAATAAATTTAAAAACAACTTACATGGGAAGAGGTGATAAAAAATTAATCTCATCACCTTGTGAAGCGGTAATCATCTTCTCACATGAATGACATTATCATTTTTATTATATTGTAAGGTAATAAACTATATGATATATTAAATTTATTACAATATTAATTGGTCTAAAGTATTATATATAAATATTTAATCTGTTATCCAAAAAATATATGAGAGCATGTGTAATATGAATTACAGTGGTTTTCAAGATGGTAGTGTGTCATCCTCACAATCTATGGATTCACATACTATTTTATGGAGGATGATATAGATTTAAGATATCACATAAACATAATAAAATAAAATGAAACATTGGATAAAATTTATACGATGTCTTCTTATTTAAATGAAATTTGTTAGCTCTGGAATATGAAAAAAATTATCAGCAAAAAATGAGTAATAATCTTCTGATATCCAATATATGTTTTCAAAGAATGTATTAAATGAATGTTTTTATAATCAAAAATATGTATCTAAGAAGTGGGGATGTAATTATTTAATATATTAGGGAAGGTATTGTATGAGTAAATTTTTTTATTAAGAGTTAAGGATATATGATAGTGGGTTCTATTTAACAATTGAAGAGTGTTATATATGGCCAGGAAACAAATCAAAGATTAAAAAATATAAAAATTTATACCATTTACCTCATTATTTTAAAACCACCCACACCAATAAAACCAGTTTTACCATTAACTATGGTAATATATATTAACTATTTTTACTATTCATTATGGAAAAAATTTATTTGAGTTTTCTATATAATATTTTTCATGGTTCAATATATTTAATCTATTTTATATAATTAAATTTTCCAAAGTGGTAAAATTTAATTTGAAATTAAACACACAAATCATATCAATTTGTTTTTTCATAAAATGTATTTTCAAGCATAATGTATTCTTAAAATTTGTTATATTACTATTAGTCATAAAAGATTAATTAAATTTCATATATAAAAATAATAAATTAGTTTTATTTAAATATTTCCATTAAAGATTTTATATCTATTAATTTAAATTGATAAACATTATTCACATAAAACAACTTCTTGAAAACATTGATTTTATTAAAAAAAATATTTTACCAATATAATGATAACTGATGATTTCAATAAAATTAATAGATTATAATAATTAAAATTATTTATAGGTCACAAAACTAATAAATTTAAAATATATTATGACTTTTAAATTTCTATAATAAATTAAAATAATGGATATTATTTGTAAAATAATAATATTCACTATTCACTGATATATAAAAATGATCAACAAAATCATATAATTTCACCATTACGTATTTTTTATATAAATATTTCCAAAATTATTCTTGTTTTATAACATAAATTTTTTTAAAAGTTTTTAGAAAAAATTATATTTTTTTCTTGCAAAAAACATTAAAACTCATATATTGGGAAATTTTATTTTTAAAGCATAAAATGAAAACTTATATTTGATTAGATATTTATTATAAATCAATGAATATGTTTATAATATATAAAACCATTAAATATGTTATTCGTAATATGGTTATTTGTATCCATACCACTGATTTTAGCGGTTAGGTTATAATAGTAATGTTTATATAATAATATTTTATTATTATATAACCATTATTTTAATCGTATTTTTGTATTTTATACATTATAGAGCATAGTGTTCATTTAAATTATCAAGGTGTTACATTCAACCCTTAAGATAAATTTATTTCCATTAATTTGACCCTATAATAATTAATAAATGGATTGATATTTTTTAAATTCCATAGTGTAAAACCCACATC
Source organism: Viscum album (assembly GCA_963277665.1). Classification (NCBI taxonomy): domain Eukaryota; kingdom Viridiplantae; phylum Streptophyta; class Magnoliopsida; order Santalales; family Viscaceae; genus Viscum; species Viscum album. The sequence goes on from OY728163.1 coordinate 1,434,150,420, forward strand.
ATAAAAATAGTTCATAAAACGTCCTCTAAAAATAAATAAGGTAATATAAAATTCTCAGTTGAAAAAACACATAACATGGTGAAAAACTAGGAGAAAATTAGTCGGATGTGAACATATAGACATGGTAGAAAAGGGAAAATAATTATTAAGGGAGATACGCATAACTGTTCACAAGAACATATATTATCAACATAATGATAATGACCAAATACCATTAATTTTTTAGGAGTTAAAAGTCCATTTATTCATATTATATGAAGAAAATAGGATTACATTTTTGTTTCATGATATTTTCCATATATTTTAAGTAATTAATAACTATCAATTTAATGAATATCATAAAATATACATATGTAATATATTTTTAATTAATAAGAATATTTGGATCCATTGGTTGTAGTTTGATCAATTTCCTCTTTACTTATTAATCTAATAAATGAATATTCAATATGATTTTTTCCCGTAACATTAAAATTAACTTTTAACTCATCATGAGATTAATAAATGTGTAACAAGGCATTTCCCATTTCCTTATTAAATCCAAAATTATTAGCCAAATGTAAGATAATACCTAAAAATAACATAAATATTTAAATCTCAAAAATTTAATAATAAAACAAATTTTTGAACACAGATTATTCATTATCTAAATAACATTATATGCCAAATATCCACAAAAATCGTCGTGAAATAATATTTTAACCTCAATCATTATATAATACCATTAAACATAAATCTTTAAAAACATAAGATAAATAAATTTATGAAAACCATTATATTTAAGCTAAATAAAATATATATCTAAACCAAATAAAATGTTTAATAAAATATCATAAATCACCTCAGAATCCTAAAATTCAATCATTGTTAATCCTTTAATAGTTTTCCCTACATTAACATAACACTTATCCACCAAATAGTTAATGTAAAAAAAATCTCGCACTGACCATGAAATCAACTAGGATGGTGGTATGAATTTTAACCATATCACACAATAGCTTTGGTTAAAATCTCTACGAATTTTTAGGGTGTGACGAGTTATCACCCATATTATATGGTTTTATTAGTCCTAAACTATAGAAAAAGTGATAATATTATTCATTGTTTATCAGGATCCTGTTATATCCTCAAAAGTTTCATCATTTATTTAAAAATAAAAGGATTCATTAAATCTCATTTTTATCTTATAATGCTTTCTATGGATCCCATTATTTTCCACAAAATAATATATCCTCAACCAAAATAAAATTTAACTATTTTATTTTCCCAAATAATATAATTTTCCATAAAATATTACCATACCATTATGTAAACATTAATTATCAATAATACCATTTATCATATTCATGAAAATCCATAAACAAATTATTCTTCACCATAACCTTAAATGTATCATGTTTTTTACCAAAATACCATTAATAAAAATAATGAAACAACGTGATTCTTGAATCCCATCACTAAAACTCTTCAATCATTACACTTCAATGATTTCTATAACACAGTCCCTTTGGAATAAATAATTGTATTATACCAACAATTTGGTTAATGAATATGAACCCTACATTTATTAAATTTAACTATTAGAGGAGCCTTGAAATTTAGTTTATTTACTATTGTCTTGCTAACTGGACTTATAATTTTTCATAAAGAATTAACATCTTTTTTAGCACCTTTTTCAAACATAAAACATCTTCATGTTAATTTAAGTAATTTTACATGTAACCCCATTCAATATTTATTTTATGATTAAATTCCAATATTTGTATATAGAACATCTTCCACAATTTAAAATTCATGAAACATCATACTTCTTTTAGTTGATGTGATTTGAAATTTGAATATGATCTTATTTATAATAATTATAATAAATTGTGATATCTCTTTTGGAATAATCAAAATATATATACCATTTATTCCCATTTGGTTAGGCTTCTCATTTAGTAAATCATTGCATTCCCATCAAGTTGGTTGTTGTAATTAGTTTCCTTATTTCATGCCCTTAACTAAAATGATTATAAGAAACAAGGTGATAATGATTTATAAAAAATGGAAACATATAACCACTGAAATAATAACATGAATTAATTATGAAGTCCTTAATAATTGATCTAACTGAGTTTGTGAATATATAAATATTATTCCCCGTGACTTTAACTCACCTAGTGATGATCATGAAAATAATAATACACCATTTTCATATTTATTTCCTTTATGTACAACTGTACCCAATAAAATCCACATGTAGAATCTTGATGGGGATGAAATTTCTTAAAAACTTGAAAATCTATCCTTTAATAAAATAATATCACACATTAATAAAATGTTCCTTGACCTCACACTTATCTTAAGTGGTTATCACTAAATTATTCTATTCCTCATCCCAAAAAATAGATAGGCCATCCTTTAATACCAATTACAGAGACCCATGACTTTTTATACATATTATTAAAATATATTTGACATAATTATCCATTAACAAATAAAATGATTGAAATGGATTAGTGTATATTGAATTAAAGGTTTGTAAAACATAGAAAAAAATAAAACATGGAATCCTTATTTTATTCCATATTTTGATATAATAAATCCGTTCACGCACCTAAAAAATCATGGGATATCCAGTGAAATTTATAGGAAAATGTGGTGATCTAAAAACTAATTAAGAGAATAAATAAGGAATAGAATAATAACATGAGGGTAAGAGTTATAAAATGATATTGGAATATAGAAGGGTAATAAGTAATAACAAGGAAAATAACATAATGAACATTGTATAATAAGATCATGGAATCATTGTAAATGATGATGCGACATATAACGTGACATCATCATGATTCAATGATAACTTCTTAGTTAATATTACACAGATGACTATATCCGAGGACAGATTAGGTTTACTCCCAAATCCCATACATGATACATAATGGGACTAAATCATTGTCCAATAAATTGGAGTGATTTGTAGGTACACCCATCATAATATGTTCATGATTTATGTGTGCCACAAAAATTAAAACAATCATCCTGAATAAACATAGAATTATACTTTGAATGAACATGGATTGAATAATATTTTCTCCTATCTTAGTCTAATAAAATTATGCAATGCATGAATTTGAGTGATAAAGATAAGGAATATATTACAACAACAATTTAATAGATAATAATCCTAGTATATAAGTGAGAGGAAAATATATATAATTTAGAAGCAATCCATAACATCAAAGTTTCTCATCGCTGATGAGATTGATATTATTATATTAAATGGGGTTTTTCATGAGAAAAATTCCAATTTACAATTGAAATCAGTTATTAATAATATAAAAATTTATATACTATTATTGATTTTTTTAAAATAATAACCAGGAAATCTTATAATGGAAGATTCAAATAATTTAGTTTTTGGTATTGTGGGTAATTCTATACATGATACATAGGCTTAGAAAACGTTCCTTTCACACTGATCTAAATATAATAAAAATTATGGAATTTGAAAATATTTAAGAATATTCATTCTATAATGTTTTTGAAATAATATTAAACATGTGTAATATTTTTTAAATATTTCACTAATAGAATTTTAAAATCAATTTTGAAAATATTTTTAGAAAACATAGACTTGGATAAAATAAATTTTTGACCAATAAATAAAATAAATTTGACTTTCCTTCAAATTAATATATTTTTCTATTGAGTACATTAATCGATTAAAATTAAATGGTGACATGTATTCTTAATAATTAAACATAAGAGTTGAATGTTTATAAATTTATTGACAGATCTATCTGATGATTTCAGCACATGAAGAATAATAACTAAAATTCCTGATAAATAATCATATTGTAACACAAAACCATTACAAATTTATTGAAATATCAATAAAAATAACCCTGGAATATAATAAAATTATATGGATATACATATAGACATAAAATAAATAATTAGACAAATAATGAAAAATATGGGTTATGACGATCTGACCTCAGTTTTCCGTAACTGGTGATTTATTTTATTACATTATAAAGATTAAAATAAAGTCTTGTACTAAATGATTGAAGAGTAAAGTAGTTTTGGGAATACGGATAAAAACATATGTTTTACCTTACAATATTGAAATGATAATCAATATATAGCTGTAGAATCCATAAATATTAGATAACCCATGAAAATCATTCTTAATATTCCTCTTGATTTGATTGGAAAAAAAATAAAATAAGAATTGGGTGAGTGAAAATTCTCTGTAATGGTATGTTATACAGTGTAAAAGAGAATAAAAATAAACACTATAAATGGTGTACAACTACAAACACATTCCTTTAATAATATACATGATCATAAAATAGAAAGAACGAAGGTGATTACATAATTCCATATAAATGATCATTAGAGGTTGAAACATAACCGTTGATAATATTATAGTAAAATAATCACATTTTTTCATAAATTACTAATATCATAATCAAGGAATTTAGAATATTAGACACCTATAACATATCATTGATGCCTATGCAATGATGATGGAAAATACTTGGGTAAGGCCATTGCAAATACCCAATTCAGTTTTGTGTCAAGAGACCTAATGATACATAAATAGGATATAGAAGGCCCAACCCAAAACATTATAATTCTAATGCATTCCTCATATTGACTGGTTTAAACATAAACATCATACATATATTCAATGCAGATAACTTCCCTTAATTTTTAAACGTAATTACTTACCATTCTATGTAGTATGCTGAATGGAATCAAGACCACACATCCACAATCGGAATTGATAATAAACTATTTAATAAAATATGGTTAGTTTTATATATATATATAAGATATTAATCTCAATAAAATAAAAAATTCAACAAATGTGTTGAAAAAAACAAAAATACTCTAACTAAATCGTCGAGGAATTTATGAGAGATATACACTTATTTACATTATAAATAAGAGTTCATATTGAAAATTCATATTTATTTTTCATGATTGTTTGAATAAAATAAGAAATTAAAAAATAAATTTTTCCATGAAAAAAATACTGATATTAAAAAAATTCATGGTGTTCTAAAATAGGTTATGGATGGTACTCCTAAACATGTATGAAATTGAAAGGTTCCCTTTAATTGGGTTATCTTATTTGAGAGTGGAAGATTGTAAATTGTGTATTTGGATAAAATAATGAATCAATGATCTAGATATGTGAGTTTGGAATACATAAAAATTATATTTAATAATTACAAAAATATAAAGAGGAATTATATTATGGTAAATAGTTTGAATGAATAAGAAAAAGGAAAATATGAATGTTCGGGTAGAATCCCTTACCTTATTTCCCAATGATTTCAAAACATGAACTTAATTTCCTAGATAATAGAACTAAATACATTAATTAACTAATTCATATCATTTTATATAACAATTTTAATCATTATAGTTATATTATGTTTATTTATGTAATTATTGATGAGTTATAGTATTAAATTTCATCATTTTGGAGCATTTGTTTTCTTGTATTTCAAGATCGATTCACTTGTTTATAAGTAATTATGTTAACATAAAATGTGTATCATTCTCAAAAATGGGAATTATATGTTATTAATGAGAATAAATAACAGAAAATGATTTTATATATCAAATGTTTTTATTTTTTGAGGATTAATCATTATATAACGCATTTATTGATAATAGTTATCATTATTACAGTGGTATCTTGATAATCACAATCCAATTTTTTATATGAATTAGAATTATGAATATATAATAGATTAAAAATATTATATAATTTATAATACAAATATTTTAATCTTTTTGAACCATTAACTGGTATCTTGACTAGCCTTGATAAATAAATTTAGGAATGAATGTTCGTAATCCATGAATGTTGTAAAACAACCCTCTTATAAGATGATTTCATTTTTAAAATAATAGTAATGGATAGAGTAAGGATATTGATGATGGTTCTTCAATTAACATGATATAATTACATTATATATATGATAATGGAGTTTTCAAGAACTTTTGTAAAGAGGAGTTTAGGAGGGATTAATAAAATAACGAACATGAAAAGAAAAAAAGGAAAAGGATGTGAATTTTACCTATTGAATACTCCTCCATGAGAATCTCATTAAGAGGATTATTTTTTATATTTGGATGAGACCGAAATATTTCGGAAATTTGGAGCCGTATGGAAAGTGGATGGGAAAGAAATTTGAAAAGGCTCCAATCTTGGAAGGTGTGAGGACAAAAGGGGGTGATGGGTAGTTTTATAATGGAGGAGAGGGATAATTTCTCATTATTTTAAACATTATTTAATTATTATTTTGAAGAAGAGAAATAGTGATGATGCATGTGGTTTAATATAGTAATTAGTGCATGTGAGTTCAAACCAATAGTTTTTATAGCAACCAAACATAATCCATGGTTCTATAATTCATGTATTTAACATTGTTTGTAAATTATCATATTTTTATAATTATAAAAAATAAAATATTTTTGAAAAATACAAATAATTCACCCTACCATTATTTTTTGGGTAATTCAGAAAAATTTACAAGATTTTATGAAAATAATTTTCCTAAAATAAAAATTAATTTTTATTTAAAACTATCATTTACCAAATAAAATATTTTTTTAAATTAAACTTTCTTTTATAACACCCCGAAAAATTATCTAAGGTATTATTAAATTATCATAAAATATTAGGAAATAAAAATATTGATTTATTAATAAATTTTATGAAAATGAAGATTCCATTAAATCAATTCACTAATTATAAAATTGTAAGTAAATACCAACACTTAATTTTTAATTTTTAATCATTTGCATACTTATTCCATGATATAATTATATCATACTATCATTTATAAGATCCATATATTTTATTTATTCTTTAATGGATTTATCAACTATTTATTAATCCCTTTTACTTTTCATAAAGGTCATATTACTATTCCCAAGGCCATGTTACTATTCCGAAAAAGTGTAAGTTGATCTTATCATTCTGTAAATATATTACTGATCAAAACCGTGTATCTTATTCTTTCAAAACGTAAATAAATTAAGTAGAAAAATTATTTTTATCAACAAGGTTTTAATAATAAAGTTTCATTTCATTGAGAATTAGTTTTTAATGCAAAATATTCTATTTTACTTTTTTTAAATCCTTTGTGTGTTACATTCTTCCCCACATACAAAACTTATGACCTCAAAATTTATTGAATTTGACCTTATAAAGATATTATGGTTGCTCTTCATCATATGATTATTAGGTTTCTACATTACCACATCAATTTTATGATTTTTCCAATGCACCTTTACCAGACAAGTCTCATGATTAATCAACACATGTTATTTATTATCCAATATTTGGATAAGATCCTTTAACTATGTTATATCCGGTTCCAATTTTATTCCTTCATAGTTGATTCATGTGTTGTGTATGGAATCTACTTCTTTTAAAAATATATGTAGATGAAATGTTTTATGTTATAATTTTTTGGAGTACATGCCAAATTATAATAAAAAGCATGAATTTTCTCTAGAATTTTGAAAGGACAGATGTACCTGGGGATCAATTTCCCTTTCTTCCAAAATCATATAAAACCCTTCCATGCAGATAATTTTTAGAAAATCAGATATCCCTCATGACATTCCAAATACTTCCTTCATTTATTAGTATAGAACTTTTTTCTAATTTATACTCCTTTGATATGGGTTTGAATAGTGTTTATATATATTGTTGTTTCCGACAATATCTCTAGACCTACATGTTTACATAAACCAAAATCATACCAACATGTTGTTGTATGAATTCTCTTTCTATACAATGCTTCATGTGGTGCCGTATGAATAATATAATGGGATATTTTTTTGAAGGAAAGAAATTACAAATGTAAATAATTATCACACATTCCTGGAAAATAAATTGGGCATGATCTCAACATGTATTACAATGTTTGGATCATTCTTTCTAACTACCCGTTAGTCTGAGGGTGATATGCAGTACTAAAATAAATCTTATTATCTAAATAATTATGAATACTTTTACAAAATTTTTATGTAAATCAGGGATCATGATAAGTAATAATTGTGAGCGGTTATCAATGATGTCTTAATATAAAATTAATATAGATTATTAAAATTAGTTCTATTGGAAAATCCACCATTATAGCTAGAAAATGATTTAGTTTTTTATGTAAATAAAGAATTACCAATAACGGACCATTCACTCTTGGAGTTTCTATTAATCTAAAGAAAAATCCATGTTAATATCATCAGATTTCCTTGTGGTAATAGTTAAAAGATTCATGAATCTTCTAGGCTGTTATATTATTGAGTTGAAATATTAACAAACTAGAAAAATTGATACAAAATCAGTAATTTCATGGGTCATGTTGTCCCATAATAAATGTTCCTCCAAATCAATATATGTATTTATAAATGAAATTAGTACTATGTGAATCATATAATAACTTTCTTTTTAGCTCAGGTATATTGGGAACATATAACATTCTCCTTAATTCCATAATTCCTTCCTCACACATGAAGTCAACTAACTTCCAATCTTTCAAATATTTAATTTTCTACTGAATTATATCATCATCAGGATAAGAACATTTAATCATTTCTAATAAATATGTTTCGGAATCAAATTGAAAAAGCAGTGATGTTTGACCTTCATTGATAATTACAATATTTATACTCTCTATATCGATTTACATTATATCTTTATCAATTTTTATTTTCTTCAGAACATCATGATCATTCATTCTAAATGCATCAACTACCTCATTTTCCTTTCCTTGATTATAGTGAATTAAACAATAATATATATTATTTAACTCAATCCATTGCATTTTCCTCATGTTGAGTTCTTCCTGTTAGATGTTACATTTCATGTTGTATTGATTTGTATATATCTCACAACTTTTACCATATTGATAATGTCCCCAAATCTGTAGAGTTAATATTATAGCTTCTAACTCCATATCATCAGTTGGATAGTTATGTTAATGATATTTAACGTCCATTATGCATAGGAAACAACTCTATCATTAAACTTAAATATATAGTCAATTCATGTACATGGTGAATCACTTTAAATAAAAAATTGACAATTTCCCTGTTAAAGGGTCAATATTGGAACATTTGATAACATCTTATTCAATTCACAAATAATTATTCACGTCCTTTTGTCCATATGAATTCAACACATTTACGAGTAAGCTAGTTTAACTAGTCATCTAATCGGGTGATATTTTGAATGAAACACTGATAATATCTGGATAGACTAATAATACTATGTACCATGGTCAAATTCATAAATGTAGAAAATCCTAAACTGAATTTGTTTTCATAGGATCAACTACGATTCCATATTTATGGGCAATATGGACAAGAAAAGAAACTTTTTGAATCCATAATTCACACTTTCTAAACATCCAATATAACTCAGTTCTTCTAATTGTTTAAGAACAATGCATATGTGATTCTCGTGATCTTCATACCTTATACAGTATACCATGATATCATCAATAAATACCACATAAATTTCATTTAGATATTACATGAAAACAGTTTTCATTATGTTAAGGAAAATATTTGGAGAATTGTTTCAGTCTAAAGGGAATTATTGTAAACATTCAATGCCAATACCAAGTTTAAAATGTTTTCTTTGCAATAACTTCCTTCCATACATGCAACTAATGAGATATATATTGAAAAAACAATATTCAATAAGTATTGAGATCCATGAAGTTGATCATAGAAATCATCATTTAGAGGAAAGGTATACTTGTTCTTTATGGTAATAGCATTGATTTCCCCATAACCAATGCACAGCCTCATGGATCCATCTTTCTTTTTAACAATGAGAATAGGGGATCCCAAAAGAGAAGTTCTAGAGAAAAAAAACAATTATCACCTAATTCCTCAAGTTGATTCATCTATTAAACTAATTCCATAGTTTCCATTCTATAAAAATTATTCTATTTTAGTTTTTACCAAGAATTAAGTACATAAATAACTCAACATCCCATATTTGTGGATTATTCGGTAAATCATATGGAAATAAATTAATATATTCTTATATAATTGGTACATAATCAATTTGATGATTTCTTTCCTCCGATATATATATTTTGTTCTCATCAACCCCATGAATTTCATTCAGTATATATACTTAGGCTGGATATAGATATGCATCAAATGGAGAGGATTATGATATAAAGATAATATATTATACATTGTTCTCAAAAATTTCATCTTCATTCTTATTTCAATAGTTTCTTTATTCATAATTTGAAGGTAAAACCATATTGATTATTATATCAAAATCAATCATTGTTTTAATGATAATTTCAGAAACTAAAGAATCTTTATGTATCCTAAATGGGATAGATTGAAAAATATTTTTTAAAATTATACTTCTATATGTGATATTTACTCAAACCCCCTTTATCCTATGAAATGGGAAATTTATAATTTTCATGGAAAAATGAGAAGATATAAATGAATGAAATAATATATAACTAAATTATGAATTGCCTATATTTGTGGAAATTATTAAAGTACCTACCCCCAAATCCTTAATAACTTTAACATCTGCATTTGTCAGTACATAAGCTTGGCCTTTCTCCCTTGGCATTCATTAGTGAATGATTCTTTGATGCTTATGAAATTCAATTTCATAATGACTCATATCATTGAAAATGAAGAATTTAACATTGGTTGCTTCTTTCATTCCCAAACAATTATGGTCTAGGTTGCCTTTTCCTCCAAACATGAAACAAACACCCATACCCTATAGTAATGTATTATATAATTTCTTCTCACAATTATCAAAATATGGAAAATCAATTCTTCGATTCTCTACCTTTTCATTATTTACTTTTCTAGTGTGTTTAAATGCACTCTTATCATATTTCATTACTTTAAAGTGATATGACCTAAATAATTCTATTTCTTTCATGATAGAAAATGAGATTATATATCTTCATGGTGAGAAATATTTTGATGCCATTTCCCTTTAGAGGACTGATTTTAATCCAGAAAAGAATCGATCAATATTCCTCCTTGGATTATGTAACATCACATTACAATTTCAGGTACTTATGATTTTTCTATGTACCTCTGTTTTTGAGTAGTGGCGATTGGGAGAGTTGGGATAACTTTAAATGATTTTTGGAGGCAAAGGGGAAGTCACACGGGCAGCACACAGGTTGTAAAAACCGTGCGGCCAGACCGTGCGTAGTTGGTCTCGGAGGTAGTAGCTTCCACATGGGTTGTGCACAATTTTTCTAACCATGTGACCAAACCGTTCATGGAGTGTCTACTGATGCAGAGACTAAGGAATGGCTAGAGAACGAGATATCAAACTATGTGAACTATCCCTGTAGGCACCTAAATGAGATCCTTAAATTGTGGATCTCACTCGTTTTGCCTCCAAGTGCCTCGTTTTTTCTCCTAAGCAGCCCTAACTCGGGATTTTTCTTCTCCTAAGGCCATAGAAGGTTCTCCCATCATTCCAGAGATGATAAAAAGGATTAACTTGGTGAATCAAAGATGGATTCCTGAAGTATGTGATCGTTCTTCATCGTTCTTGATCGGTTTCTTAGATCTACTTAGATCTACTTCTCCTCTTCTCTTGGTTTGATAGATCTATGCCCGTTATTGGTAGATATAAGTGTTTGTATGCCAAATATGATGATATTTGGTCTTGGTCATTCTAGGAGAAGAGATCTATGGTGGGTCCTTGAAGGAGAAACCTGGTTTTCTTGTGCGTTCTCGGCCGTTGTGGTATTGGTCAAACCTTTGTGGTAGGTCATTCCTTCCCAAATTTCCAAATTGAATATCATTTTATTTTCTTAATATATGTTAATTATTGATTTAAATTCAATTTCTCAAATTCAATTTCAATTAAATTGATAAAAACTCAATTCTAGTGAATCGAGATATTTGAAATGGTTTTGGCAGGGAAATTTGGAAGAACCCCATTTCCATTGAATTGGGTTTGTTTATGGAAATTTTTTGATTTAAATTGTTCAATTTAAATTATGCATTTTATGGAAATTATTTCAATTAAATTATTGAATTTAATTGTAAAAATAAACTGTGTGATGATTGAATTGGTTTTGAATGGATTTTGAAATGGTGAAAATAGTTTAAAATGAGTTGATAAAAACCCATTGGTCTTATCTTGTGAAATAAGAATGTTTTGACTAAATAATCTTTTGATTTTAAATGGAATGAAATTGGAACTTTAAAAATGGAAGAATGAGATTGATCATATTATAATCATTTTTAAAATATTTCACTCATCATGTAAGAGTGCATACAAGCCTTAGGTTTCTAGTGAGTTATTTGGATACACTCTACTCTAAGAAAATGTTCTAAAACATACATGCAGAGGGTCACATCATTGATGGTCTGGTGACAAGTCTCCATTGGCTAGTGCCATAGGGACATGTGTATACAAATTTTGCTGAGTTCACATAGAGAGTGCGAAATTCGATAACTGGTTAATACTATCCTACCTTTTGAAAGATGACCATGTTGCTCGCTTGTTTATTCAAATTTGAGATATAAACGTATACCAATGCTTTTGAAATTCTTTACATGCCTGCTTAATTTATATAAACTGTTTTATATAAATTTTCTACTTAATCCATTATTTTAGAAATATTCCATCATTTTCAAGCCTTTTCTTAAAGTAATTTTTCCCTCATTTGAAAATGTATAGCATGTTTTGTTAAAAATATTCTTTGAATTCCCAAACCTTTTTACTTGAAAATTGAATTCTTTTATCTAGATAATCTATATTTGGCTTCTGTTACGGAATCTTTGGTGGAATCCTACCGTGCTTAGGCTCACACACTACTTTTGCCTTCGGGTGTTTGTAGACTTGCTTCTTCCATGTTCGAGTAGAGGGAAATGATCTATTAGAGGTGGATCATGTTTTTGATCTATGGTCTTGGTGTGTTGTGTCTTGGTGAACTTGGGGCTGTCTTCACATTTTTAGGACGTGGGTTATAGTACTTTGGGCTTATTATGCCTCTTTGTAATCTGGTACATTACTCCCAGTATAATTTCCATTGTAATGTATGCTGTTTTTTTCTGTTGCATCAGCAATCTTGTGGAAAAAATTATTCCCACATATATGTTTTATGATGCCAGGTGTTAGTCGCCAACCAGTGGGGATCGAGAATGCCCTTCGGGAAATGTCATGGATGGCTCGGTTATCGGGTTACCAGGGTACCAAGGCTGGTTTGTGACAAAATGGTATGAATAGGCAGGCTAAGAATCTTGCCTTGATGATAGTATGCATTTGAGTATTCTTGTTGGGACTTAGGAGGTAGTTGTGATTGTGTACCTGGGAAGCTCTCACCATAATGAACCTTATGTCACCGGGGTTGGTTAGGTAAATACAACTTGTGGATTAATTCTGGTATTTTCCTTTATTTGATTTGGATAGAGTGGAATCCAAATATTGTTATTTCCTTCTATTAAGAATAGTATTTTTTGTTACTCTGCATGAGTGTTAATTAATATTTTTTATGTTTTGTAGAAACATTCCTCCAAGAAGACGTGTGAATAGGATACAAAAAGGGGCTACTGTTGAATATCATAAAGCGAGTCCTATTGTGGATCCGATTGTAGTTGAGGTGATTGTTCTCAATGTCGGAGCTTTAGGACAGGCAACACCTCCAGTTATTGTTCAGACTCCAGCTATAGATCCTCATAGTGATATTCTCCGAAGTCATTCTCAAGAGTTCTTATGCCAGAATCCACCAGTTTCCAAAGGCTCCACTGATCCTCAACATGATGGGGAATGGTTGAGTACGATTGAACCTTTTTTGGGTTCTTGGAGACTCTTGATGTGATCAAAGTTATGTGTTCCACCTTAGTACAATAAGGTCCAAGTAGGAGATGGTGGGACACGATGGTAAAAGACGGGAAACATGAGGTTTTGGAGTGGAATGTCTTTAGGGTTCCTTTCAATAACTAGTTCTACCCAGAATCAATGGTGTTGCCCAACGTAGTGGAGATTTTCAAGCTTGAGCAGGCCAAAAAAACAATGACTGAGTACTCAAATCACTTTTATAAGTTGGTATAACTTTCTCCTAAGATTGTACTTAATGAGAAGATGAAGGCTTGACAATTCGAGTTGGGACTTCGATCAGATATCTGTTCTCAAGTTCTCTTACTGAAGTTACCCACTTAAGCTGATGTGATGGATAGGTCCATGATGGTTGAGATGGACCTTCTAGGAATTTCAGGGTTGAAGGGGGTTCTTTTCCCTCCTAGTGGCAGTGTTGATTCCTTTAAAGGAGAACAAAATCATGGCATTTATCATGGCAGTTCACTACAATTGATTCATTCCAGACCTCCTGTAGCAATGAGAGGTGCTTCTTTGATTTCCAATCAGCGTGGAAGGACCGGACATTCTAAGAGGGTTTGCACTAAGGCACCCAATAACTTTAGCTCCTGCAAACATTTAGGGAACTTACAGAGATTTTTCCATCACTTCTCTACACCATGTAGTAGAATAGAATCATCATCAACTCCAAAAACTTTGGGGCAATCAAATGCTTCATGTACAAAGGGTTCCCTGCCATAGGAATCTGAAACGAAGCTTATTCACGAAGTGGTAGAGTCGCCAGAGGTCACTGATACATGTCCTACAACTATGAGAGGTACCATTAATATATCTTCATCTTTAGTGAACAATCCTTTTGATACTGGTGCATCTCACTCATATATTTCAACCCATATTTTTAATCTTCTTAATCTACCTATTGAACATTTTTCTTTTGAGATGGATATTACTACACCCCTTGGTACAATGAGAGAGAAGGGTCTCTGTAGTGTTTCTTGTGTCTTCTCTCTATCAGATTTTGATCATGATTGGAGTCTTCTGGTTCTCTACATGGCATATTTTGACATCATATTTTTGGATGGATTGGATCATTTCCAATAAATCCTGGATCGATTGTTATCTTCAACGGGTCTACCATACTACACCCAGAGTTGTGCCTCTTGTTTTTCAATGAGAATGGGACTCAAGGTCAAGTTGAGCCGGACCCTATTATCTAGAGTTGTGGAAAGTTATATCTATGTTTTATTTTGACCTAGAGAGATTTTTAATGTGTGGTGGTCTTCCTTGAGTCATCGCTGAGTTTCCCGACATGTTTCCTTCTGAATTATCTGGTTTTCCACTATTAAGGGAGGTTGATTTTTATATTTACTTAATGAATGGTACTCAAACGGATTCTATTCCCTCTTACCAAATGGATCTAGATGAACTAAAAGAACTAAAGACTCAATTACATGGTCTTTTTGAGAAAGGATTTATAATCATGAGTGTGTCAACTTGGGCATCACCAGTTCTCTTCACTAAGAAGGATGATGGTTCTCTTCGCTTATGTGTTGATTATCAAAAGCTCAATCTTGTTACGATAACAAACAAATATCTGTTACCACGAATTGTAGATTTTTTATCAATTGAAAGGGGAAAAGTGGGTTTCATAAACTGATCTTTGATCAGGCTACCATTATTTGAGGATAAACAAATGTGACATTCATTAGACTTCTTTTCGGAGTAAGTATGTCCATTATGAGTACCTTGTTATGCCCTTCGGCTTGTCAAATTCTCCTGCAGTTATCATGGCTTTAATGAACAAGTTCTTCCATGAGTATCTAGATACTATTGTGGTAGTCTTTGTGGATAAAATTCTTGTCTACTTGAACTATGAGGAGGATCGTGTGCATCATCTCAAAACAGTTCTGAGTCTTCTAAGGAATCATCGACTTTATGACAAGATTTCAATGTGATATTTCTATATTGGGGATGTGAAATTATTGGGAAATGTCATTTCAGAACAAGGAATGTCAGTTGATCTTGAGAAGGTGAAGACTGTTGTGACTTGGGAGAAACCACAAAATGTTCTCGAGATTCTGATATTTTTGGGATTTGCAGGATATTATCGTCGTTTTATTAATTAATTATCAAATTTAGATTATCCAATGACTAATCTGACTTGAAAGGGAGTGAATTTTTCCTTAATGATAAATTTCAGAGTTCTTCTGTTGAACTAAAGTGTATTTTGACTATTGTGTTGGTGTTAACACTTCCTGGGGCTGGGATTGGAAATTTTGTCTTTTGAGATGCATCGGTTTCAGGTTTGTGATGTGTCCTCATGCAGGGTAACCATGTTATTGCCTATGGGTCTCGTTAGCTTATGCCTCATGAGAAGAATTATCCTACACATGAACTTGAACTTGCATCTGTAATGCACTCACATATGTGTTGGAGACATTACCTTTATGGAGAAAGGTTTATTTTATATTCAGACCACAGGATCTTGAGTTATATCTTCTCTCATAAAAATTTGAATCTTTTCCAAAGGTGTTGGGTGGAGTACCTACAATCATTTGACTTTGACATTGCCTATACCCCGTGGAAAGGTAATGTAGTTTCACATGAGTTAAGCATGAAACTTCTGTCATAGGTTGTGAAAGAATCTTCAGAGGAGTGGAGTTTGATGGCTCTTTTTTCTCAGTTGCATATTGGAGTTTAGTGGATGGGTAATGAAGTTTCTTTGGCCAGTTTTTAGATGACATATGATCCTCTCGAGTTAATTCTTTACAAACAAGAACAAGATGATGAATTCCATAGCATTATAAACTATCTTTATGGTGTGGAGACCTACACCGATTGGCCATTCTCTAAAGAGGGTGTTTTGTGTTATCAAAACCATTATGTTGTGCCGTTATAAGCAATGAAGGATGTGATGGGGGATTTCCATAACTCTTAGTGGTTTGTGCACCCAGTAACCAAAAACATGTTCTATGACATGCGGCGACAATTCTGGTGGCTAGGTATGAGAAGAGACATTACTAAGTTTGTATCACGTTACTTTACATTCATGTAGGTGAAATCCAAGAACCAGAAACCTTTGGGATTGCTTCAACCACTTCTAATCCCTACATGGAAGTGGGATGAAATCCCTATGGACTTCTTAGTTGGGTTAACTCAAACCTAGAGGAAGAAGAACGCGATATGGGTTGTGATCGTTAAGCTGACAAAGTCGTCTCACATTATACCTATTCTAGATACAACCAAAAGTTGAGGAGTTTGGAAATATTTAAGTGAAAGAAATTGTTCATTTTCATGGAGTTTCGTCTGCTATTGTATCTTATAGGGCTCCTCAATTTACTTATTACTTTTGGAGAGGCCATCAAGAGGCATTGGGATTTCAGTTCCGTTTGAGCACGACCAACCATCCACGGTCCGATGGACAGACATAGAGAGCGATACAGATCATTGAGGATATGCTCTGTACATGTGTTATTGACTTTGGTGGGTCTTGGGATGATCATCTAGTGCTAGTTTAGTTTTCTTATAAAAAAGGTATCAGTTTGTGATAAAAATTGCCCCTTTTGTGGCATTGTATGGCCATCCATGTAAATCTCATTTATGCTGGTCAGAGATTGGTTAATGTTCCTTGGTTGGACGATGTTTGTTCAAGAGATGACAGCTAAGATCTAGTTGATTCGTCAGAGAATGATGACAGCATAGAATCAGTACAAGTCTTATGATGATGATCACTGTAAACTTTTAGAGTTCTCAGTTGGTGACCAGGTGTTCTTCAACGTTTCACCCAGATTAGGTCATAGACAGCATCGGAGGGAAGGGAAGCTTTCTCCTTATTTTGTGGGACCTTTCAAGGTTGTGGGTATTGTATGGAATTATTCTTCCCATCTATCTCTACCACCACAGCTGACATTGATACATAACGTGTTCCATGTATCGCAGCTATGAATGTATCCCTCTGATCCATCACATTTTTTGAGATAGAATGATCTTGAGATTGAACCATATTTATCTGTGACTGAATGACCAGTCAGGGTTGTTGATTCAGAGACCAAAGTACTTCGTGGGAGGATGATACCTCTGGTCCGTGTACTTTGGTAGCATGGTTCTGATTCACATAAGACGTGGGAAAGGGAGGCACTAATGAGAGAGAAGTACCCTCATCTTTTTTTGAGGTGGAGGCTTCTTAACAGGCTGTATGGGGATAGAAAGATCTTATGGTGGGGAGGTTGTAACATCACGTTATGTTTTCAGGTACTTTTGATGTTTTAATTACCTATGTTTTGGAGTATTGGCGAGTGGGAGAGTCAGGAGAACATTAAATGATGTTTTGAGGCGAAGGGGAAGTCGCAAGGGTGGCTCATAGGTTGTCCAAACTCTACGGCCCAACCCTGCATAGTTGGTCTTGGAGGTAGTAGCTTCTAAAAAGGTGGGGCACGATTTGTCTAACCTTGCGGCCAAACCATGCATGGAGTGGATATCGAGGGAGTGGATAACAAATGGCTAGCACAAGGTTTGTCAAAGTGTGAAAACTAACCATGCAGGCACATAAATGAGATCCTTAAATTGTGGATCTCACTCGTTTTGACTCCAAGTGCCTAGTTGTCCCTCTTAAAGGCCCCTAACTCGGGATTTTGCTTCTCCTAAGGTCAGAAAAGGTTCTACCATCATTCTGGAGGTGATCTAAAGGATTCTCTTGGTGAATCAAAGCGTGATTATTGAGTTATATTATTGTTCTTCATTGTTCATCAACGATTTCTTAGATCTACTTCGATCTACTTCTCTTCTTCTCTTGGATTCATAGATCTATTCCCATTATTGGTAGATCTATGTGTGTGGATCCAAAATATGATGATATTTGGTCCTGATCTTCCTAGGATAAGTGATCTAAGGAAGGTACTTGATGAATCAACCCAGTTTCCTTGAGCTTTCTCAACCATTGTGGTTTTCGTCAAAACAATTTAGGTAGGTGGTTCCGTCATGACATACCAAATTGATTATCATTGTATTTTCTTGATTTATTTCAATTGTTGATTTAAATTAATTTTCTCAAATTTTCTTTCAATTAAATTGATAAAAAATCTATTCCATTGAATCGAGATATTTGAAATGTTTTTGGCATTGAAATTTGGAAAAACCCCAATTCCATTGAATTGGGTGTGTTATGGAGATTTTTTTATTTAAATTGTTCAATTTAAATTATGGATTTGATGGAAAATATTTTAATTAAATTATTTACTTTAATTGTGAAAATAAATTGTGTGATTATGGAATTGGTTTTGAATGAATTTCAAACTAGTGAAAATGGATTAAAATGATTTGATAGAATCATAGTAGTTTTATCTTGTGAAAAAGGGATGTTTTGACTAAAACCTATTTTGGTTATAAATGGAATGAAACTGGAACTTTTGAAATCGAATAATGGTATTGATCTTATTTTATTCATTTTAAAATAGTTCACCCATCATGTAAGAGCTCAAGCAAGCCTAAGGTAGTTAGTGAGTTATTTGGATACACTCTACACTACGACAATGTTCAAAAACAAACATGCAGCAGTTCATATACCTGATGGGTTGGTGATGAGTCTCCTTTGGCCAGTGTCATAGGGATGTGTGTATAAACATTTTTCTGAGTTCCCATAGGGAGTGTGAAATCCTATAACTGGTTAATACTATCGTACCATTTGGCAGATGACCATATTGCTTACTTGTTTATTTATATTTGAGATATAAATGTATGTCATTGCTTTTGAACTGCTTTACATGCCTACTGAATTTATATAAATTGTTTTAAATAAATTTTATACTTAAGCCATTGTTTAAGAAATATTCTATCTTTGTAAAGCCTTTTCTTAATGTAACTTTACCATCATTTGAAAATGTATAGCATGTTTTGTTAAAAATATGCTTTGAATTTCCAAACCTATTTTTTAAAAAATTAAATGCATTTATTTGGATAATCTATAAATGGAATTTATTAAGGAATCATTGGTGGTATACTACTAGGCTTAGGGTCACACGCTACTTTTTCCTTCAGGTGTTTATAGACTTGCTTCTTCCAAGATCAAGCGAAGGGAGGGGATCTTTTTGAGGTGGATCCAGTTATTGATCTCTAGTCTTAGTGAGTTGTGTCTTTAGGGACCTTCGGGATGTATTCCCATTTTTAGTACTTGGGTTGTAGAACTTTGGGCTTATTATGCCTCTCTGTATTTTGGTACATTACTCCCGGTGGAGTTTCTTTTGTAATGCATACTCTTTGTTTTATGTTGCTTCTGCATTCTTGTGGAAAAAAATCATTCCCACTTGTATGATGTACGATGTTAGGTGCTAGTCGGGTACCCGTGTGGATCAGGAATGCCCTTCAGGCTTTGTCAGGGCTGGCTCGGTTATCAGGTTACCAGGGTACCTGGGTTGGTTTGTGGTAGATTATGTATGTATTTTTCAACATATCATTCTAATGTTATATTGTTTGTTTTTTATAAGTAAACTTTTTCATCATCTTCATGTCTTAGAATCCTGAATTTCTTATCCACATATGATCACTATTATGAAGGAAATCATTTACCTTGGAATATATACTTAAAATAATTCATTTATATTTTTTAGATTTCTTCATCCTCCTTTGTTTTTTGATTTAATGGCCTCCAATGATTCGAGTCTCCTGATAAACAACAAACTGTCACGACAACCTTCACTCATTCATTAAATTCCAAAGTAACAAGTATATTCATTACGGAACATAACCACTACCTATCTAAAATTTCATTTTCCATCCTATAGTGTGATAGAGGTTGTTATCACATAATGTAGTCTAACATATCTTTTAAATTTTGTGTGTCAGGATGATCCATATGGGTATGGTTAATGTTTATAACCCGTGTTAGCTATCCCAATATAGTTATAAGATTCTCTTCACGATTCACAATTCCCTTACTGACGTCATTTTCTTATATAGGAGGGAAATAACTACTCGGGATACACGTGTTATTGTGGTTTATATTCATTCTACAAGGGGAAATTTATAAACAATGGAATTCAGTAAATTAGTTCATGTATAATTTCAAAATAATAATATATATATATAATTGATGGAATTTTTATGCTTGTCTAATCTCATAAAAAAATGTATGGTTTCTTTGGGAATATATTTACATATAAATCTTTCATAACAGTTTTTAATGAAATGTGAATTATTCTAAGTATATGGCATAAGAGAGTCAAACCAGTTGCGTAGTAAGTCTTGTAGCCTTGTACCAGGTCTCCCCGATTTAGGCCCATAACACATTATTAATGTTTTTACTCCTATGTAGATATGTCCTAGAACCACTTCCACTTATAGTATCAAGAAAGGGATATTTTTCTAATAAGATATATATAATCTATACCTTATAATAATTTATTGAATTTATTATATTCTTATCCTCAATGTATATCTTCAGGGTTTGTTCCCTAATTTACAGTTTTTAAATTTAGTTTTAAATGATTCTAAAATACTTTCTCTAATACCAACTGTTTTTTCCATATCATAATTTCCTAGATTAGGTGAATTATTTTATTGAATTGGAATTATTATAATGAATTCATATTCTACGGGACCAAATAGTTTAATAGTTTTGGAAGACTAGATAAAAATTATTTTATACATTAAAACATTGAATGGAAAAATATTATAGATATTCAATTGGAAACATCCATATCTAAATTATCCATCCATGTCATTCACAATATTCATAATATCATCCTAGGGAAAAATAAAACATATGAAAAGGGTGATAAATGATTCTTATTAAGGTTATGTATTAAAGAGGAAGACATCATATACATAAACACAAGGTATGGTGAACAACTATAAACACATTCCTTTAAAAATATAATTGCGCATAAAAAGTAAGGAATGAAACTGGCTATATAAAGCTAGATGAATGATCAAATGATAATAAAACATAACCATTGATATTATAATAGTCAAATATACACATGATTTAAAAATTAAAATTATAATAATCATGTAATTCATCATGCTGTAAACCTTAACCATACCGTCGAGGCCTCGACCAAGATGTTTGAAAATTGTAGGATAAAGCCTCGACCAAAACACCAGTCTCTTCTATATCATGAGAAATACCAATTCATATATGAGATAAAGTGGGACCCAAGCATAACATTATAAGTCTAATTAATTCATCATATCGTTGGGGTTAAAAATAAACATCATATATATTTAAAACGTAAATTACTTTCCCCAATATTTAAACATAATTTCTTTCCATTCTGAGTAGTACGGTGAATGATATCAAGATAGTACATTCATAATCAAACTTACAATAAACCATTTAATAAAATATAAAGGATGATAAAACTAATATATTAATCCAAAAAAAACATAACAGTCAATATATGTGTTGAAATAATAAAAAAATTACTCTAAAAATTTATCATCAAATTATTGAGAGAAATACACTTTTTACATTATAAAGAATTGTAATATTGAAAAAACCATTTTTATTTTTAATGATTTTTTTATATAACTAGAAATGAACAAATATTTTTTTTAATGAAAAATTAGGAATTTTATAAAAACAATGGTGTCTTATAACAAATTATGGATGGTACTCAAAAACATGTAATAAATTTAGAAGTTTCTCTTTAATAGGTGTTTCTTATTTTAGAAGGGAACATTGTAAAACATACATTTTCCAAAAAAATGAAAGATAAAATTATAGAGACATGTTATTTTGAAGAACGTACCATGAATATTTATTAATTAAAAAATTATTAAATTATGGTAAAGATAGTTAAAAAATAACTCAAAAGAGAAGGATGGTTTTTGTAGAATCCCCCTACTTTTATCTGAAGGAGATCAGAACTTCAACTTAACATCAAAGATAATAAAATTACATTTATTAGATAATTGATTCAAAAAAATTCTATAATTATTTGATTCTTATATATTCATTTATGTCTTTATTTATTAGTTACAGATTTTAATTTCACTGTTCATGGTGAATTCCTTTTCTGGGTTTTGATCATTGTTTCACTTGTTTTTAGGTAATGAAGGTCATGTAAAATATTTATAATTATATTGAATTATAATTAAATGTTTTTAATTATATTATAGAAGTGTAAATTTTATTATATATCTTCTCTTTATATGGTGTGAACATGAATCAATAGATAGTACATTCATTGGTAAGCGTTTAGCTTGTTAAGGCGGTATTCCGATCACTGTGAAGTAGTTTTTCATATGATTTGGTATTGTGTATATATAATTAATTCAGAAGATTAATTAGTTTAAATTAATATATTATTCATAATTTTAACCCTAAAAATTGTATCTGGCCATCATTGTAGAGGAAAGTGATGAATAAATTTTCATCATCCCCGAAGGTTGTAAATTTGCTCCTCCAGGATGAGGTTTTTTCTTTTAAAATAAAATAGTGAGTAAGGATATTGATGATGGTTCTTCCAATAACATGATATAATTATATTATATAAATGATACGTCAGTTATGATTATGATTTTTATATATTATGTGAGTATATATAAATAAAATATAATCACATGAATATAAAATAAAGAAGGAAATGAAATTGATTTTACCTCATGAATACTTCACTGTGAGAATATCCATAAAGGGATTGATTTTTGAAATTTATTGGGACCAAGAGCTTATGTACATGGGGGATGATATTTTTAAGATTATTGTTAATATATTTTATAGGGATCAAACCATGTATCGTAAGAGGAAAAGAGGTGGTGGGAGGCGGGAGGGGTGGTTTTTATAGAGGATGAGTGGTGTAATTTCTCATTATTTTATTCACTATTTTTTATTTTTTTCATGGAAGGAAATAACATTGATTAATGTGACTAAATATTGTAATATGTGCATCTAAGTTAGAAACAATAATTATTACATAATCCAAATATCATCCATGACTTGATAATTCATGTATTTAGAATTTATCATAAATTATCATATTTTACTACTCACCAAAAATTACAACAATTTGGAAAACTTAGAAAAATTCAACTTCAAATTATTTGACATACAAAATTGAAAATTAAACTTTATTTCATGAATATAATTGTCTAAATATAAGAAAGATAATTTTTAATTAAAAAGTTATTTATTCAAAAAATGCATTTTTTTAATTTAAAACTGATTTTTTTACACCCAAAATAAATAATAAAATTTTATTATATCTTCCTAAAATCAAAAAAAAATGATTAACGAATAAATATTATGAAAATTAAATTTACCATAAATAAATTTATTTATTAAAATTTTTTAATTATTACCAACACATTAATATTAATTTTTTAATATTCACACACTTATACCAAGATATAGTTATATCATACTTTCATTTAATAGATGCCTAAATTTGTTAATAGTTTCATAGATAGAGTCTCTATTCTTTATGTTGGTCTAAAATTCATATGGGTTATATTACTATTCATAAGTTCATGTTAGTATTCCTATAAACTATAATTCATTCCTATCATAATGTAAATATCATACAGATTAAAAAAGTGTATGACTGTATTTCAAAACTCAAATATCATAGGAAAAATAATTAAATTTTACTGCAATGTTATAATAAAAAAGTGTTATTTTGTAGAGAATAAGTGTTTCATGCATGAAATTATATATTAAATTTATTTTTAAATCCTTATGGTGATATATTTTTATTATATACCTCACACACATAAAATAAGTACGGAATAATTATTGTGTTTCATATTTATAAAAGGGAGATGAAATCCCTTACCTCAAGTGTGAATTTATCACATGTGTTCATTATCATACAGAGTTATAAAATTTTATTAATTATTTCATTTTATGAGTTCATTTTTAAAGTTTATATAAGTTCTTACTTTATTTATTATCATGGTGTATCTAATCGAGTAATCATTTATATTCGTGTCAATTTGTTTGATGATTTTTGTCTCATATGGCCAAAATCACATTGGAATGTTTGTTAAGTTCAAATGAATTATAATTTAGTCATATATGGAATAATAATATTGTTATATTATTACTTTTTATAGATAAATTATAATTCTAAAACAAATCATGATTGATGGTTATGAAAATATTATATGTTATATTGTAGGAGATGGTAAGCTATATATAAACATGAGTAAATTTTCAATTGTTCAACACTAATAATAGAAAACATAAATTTAATTTAATCCCTAATTAATGATAAATTTATATTAAATATAAAATTATTTCATGAAGAGTGCTTAAATATAAAATCTATGTGATGTAGTAATAAAAAACAGATCACATCTATCTGTGAGAAGGTAGTCGACCATACACATAAACGACGATATATTTGGTTGTTGTGTGATAAGTTAATAAATTATATAATATTTTATTTTTATATTATTAATAATATTTTATCAAAATTATATATATAAATATTAAATATATTATCCTTTTTATAAATGAGGGTAGATTATGTAAAATTAATTAAAGTGATTCGGGATGTTGTAGTATGTCGTAGACATGATCAATGGTTTCATTTCCCATTTTCTAAAAGAGGATAGGAATATAGGTTATAAAATCAACCTACTAAAATATAATTATCTCTAAGAATTTCTTTTTTTTTGAAATAGTATAATGATATTTTAATGATGTGGGATAATAATTAAATCAAAATTCCCTTTTATGAATGATACATCATCTTTAGATAACCTCATTCATCTTGCACCGAAAACATTCTTTAGAGGGAACTACAATCAAACCAATTATTCTTGGGAATTGGGAGGAGATTAAGGAATGGATTTGGATGGGGATTTAGAAATTGGTTATTAAATTGTGTGCGAAATAGGATAGGGGTTACCTTTTATAATTGAGGAGTTTCATTTTTGTTAATGGACAAAAATGTTCAATAATGTGAAATCACACTCAATCGAAGTGCATAAAAAAAGTAATATAATGGTTTAAAAGAGTGAAATGTCTAAAATATACAAAAAAATTAAAATAGAAATATGTTTAAAATATTTTATACATTTTACCTCTTTATTTTAATCACCTATTATTCTTGTTTAAACATTTATTATGGTAACATATTTTTATATTTTTAATATTAATTGTTGAAAAAAACAGTGAAAAATAATATATAATATTAATTATTATCACAAATATATTGATTCCATTTTTTCGAAATAAATTCACATATTAGGAAGAATTTATTTTAAAATTTTTATTATAGAATGCGTTGAAATATGGTTTTTCACGAAATGTATTATTCGATTATTAGATTACTATAAATTAAAAATATTACAATAAAAAATAATTATGTTGTTTAAGTTAATATATATAGATATATTTTCTATATGTTTATTTTAAAACATTACTTTTAATGGTTTTTTTATTAATATTAATTTATATTCTATATGCACTTAGAAGGATTCTGTACCAAACCTAGTTTTAAGCATAAAAACAATCATTTATCAAAATCATGAAAATTCAAATTAAAATTAAATTATTAATTTTATTATAAAAAAATGATTCTTATTTCACATAAATTCGATAATAAATATTTAATTGTACTTTCAAATCACATGATTTGAAACAAATAAATTAGATTCGTTAATAAATCTATAATTTTCGTTATTCAAAAAAAAACCAATCTTTTTGAAAATTACTAAAATTTCACCAAAATCTAATATTTCAATTCTTATTTAAAAAATAATTCCCATTTTAATTAATAAAATTTTAAAAAAACATAGTCATAATATTTTCTCACAAAAGAAAAAATTTATTTTTAATGAATATGTAATTTTCATGTATTTATTATCTTTTTAAAAATATTGAGTGACTAGATATTATAAATTAACCAATAATTTATATTATATAAAACCCCTATTTATATATTTCATAATATGATTATTCTTATTTATACTTTAAAATTTAACATCTAAGTTATAATAGTCATGTATATATAATAATATTTTAATAATATAACAACGTTATTTTAATCATAATGTTATATATCATATACACTATCGAACAATGTTTTATTTTAAAATATTGGGGGTGTTATGGATGAAAGAATAAAACTAATATAAACCTATTCGCAATGTCCTGATATTTTTTTTACTTTTTGTATCCGAAAATCACTTTCTTGGGATTATAACATGACGCAAAAGAACATATCATGATTTTGGAGGTTCTCCCCCTCTATATAAGCTTAAATCTATAAACATTGTTTCATATAAAATACTACCCCCTCTATATAAAAATTTTATTTATAATAAATGAAAAAAATATCACATATAAAAATATTTTAATATTATATAAAAAATAAATTTTCCTTTTAATATGGAATTTTATTACGTCACATCATCACATGGTTTCGTATATTTTATGAAACATCATTTATTATAAACTATATGCTAAAACCCACTAATTAAGGGTGAAATAATATTTTTATTCATATAATTATCACATATTCATACTATATAGAACAATCACATTGAATAATAACAATATACTAGCATTTCTCATGGTGATTTTATAGTTCGAAAACATATTGGCAACTCATAGTAGTTAATCATAATGAAGAATGCAAGGTACCGTACACAATTTCAATACAAAATTTAAATTATTTACCATAGATTCATATAAATATTACTTCAAAATGGAAGTGATAATATGAACATTTGGTGATCTTATACACTATTTTTACCTTATCTATGAATCCCTTATTTAATCTAATTATTACTAATCAATCATTCATAATGTTTTTAAATAATTATTTTAATTATTATATTTTTGTTTGAAATAATTTCTATAGAAAATTATATATATGATATATACTAGTGCCTCTATAATATATTTCATAAAATCCTTCAACATTAATCAGGCTCTCCAAATTATAAAATTAAATTTTTTAGGAATCAATTTCTTGACTCATTTTAATATTACATAAATTTATTGTCTCTTAGTCATTTTTTCAAAAATTAAACAATATTCTATTTTGCATAATGGTCTAATATTTCCATTACCACATTTATGTATAACATTTTCAACATATAATATGGTTTAGAGGAAAATTTAAAATGAATTTTATATGATACAAAATGAAAAAAATTGTGTCAAATTTAGGAAAAAAAATTATAATGACCCCTTAATGTTTATACTTACACATCTTTATATTAATTCTAACAACTAATCGAGACATGAAAATCATAAAAACTATTTTATAATAAAATTTATTCAATAAAAAAAACAATAATAAACCTTTAATGGGATAAATAAGTTTATTCAAATTACTTTTTTTCAAAATTTAAAATGGTTATCAATATATATGATGATTTAACTCTAAAAATATTATAGAATTAAATGGAAATATTAATGTATTATAGTGAATTCCTAAAAAATTAAAATAATTCAACACGAGTATAAGGTAAGACATAAAATTTGAATATACATAAGTATGAAATCACTTCATGGAATGGTTATAACAATAAAAACTCTGACCCTATAAGAATAATTGCTACCATTAGCAACAGATTTTATACATGTTTTCAAAATAAGAATTTACAAATTAAATATTGATTTTTGAGTAAAAAAATGAACACGGTTTGAATTTAAACAATAAAAATGAAAATAACGTTAAGGTAAACTTGTTATTTTATGGGTGACGATGTCACTTCAAAGTTCAACAGCAAGGTTTCAATGATTTATTATATTTCATTATATTAATATATAATCCTTACCTTTATGTAAATTAAATTTGTTTTACAAGAGAAATAAATGTAATTATCCACTTTAGCATGGTTTTATAATAATAGAAGCAGAAATGATATCAATAATTAAATCCTAAATTATACTATTTAAGTGATGCATCTACCGACCTATGATTTCAACAATTAAATGGTTACAATACATCCTAATCATGTTAATTAAATTTTATATTTTCATATATGAGATAAAAACGGGCCCCAGGTATATATATTATTTTTCAGTATAATTGGAATGTATCACATGAATGGATATTTTTACACTATTTCCCTAAAAATACCTTGAATATCACACTTATTAATAACCCAAAAACCATCCATAAATTCTATCCAAAACATAATATTCTAATCAATCACAACTCCCCCCCATTGGAACCCCTTTTGGTCAAATATTGAAGACAATGAGTGCCCCCTATATCCCTCCTCTAATATTCCACATGGTGGAAAGTATTATAATGGGTATACAATGGACATATGATATCCATTACCCACAAAAATAACTTAAGGATAATAGATAATATGACATCTAAAAATAAACACCAAAATATAATTCTTATAAAAAAAATAATTTTCAATATTTACAATTATTACATCATTTGAAAAATATGACATGAATAAAATACACACAAGTAAAACTTTAGAAATCATACTAGAAGATGACTCAAACCAATATACTAAAAAACACCAAAATCCATGATGTATCAAAAAAATAAATAGTAAATTGGGTTCGGATAATTACAATAGATGTGCTTAGTAAGAATACCCATCTAAAAAATCAACATCCTTGTAATAAAATTTCTATGTGTATTCGTGACTAACAATACTCAAATAATAATATTAAAAAAATACCTCCAGTAGGAAATCCATTAATCAACATAAAAAAAATGAGACCACATTCATTATATCAAACTCCAAAAACCATGATCTGGTAGTTATATTAAATAATTTCCCACCAGATCTAATTTCATAGTATTATAGTGAGACTAAATACATAGATACAAATGATTAAAAATCCTAAGGTATAGTAAGAAAAAAATATGAAAACATGATTGTACCTTTTATCATATCCTTGAATATTATACATATTTATTATATAGGATTCATATATAATAGAATACAAACAAGGGTAATATCTTATGCTCATAAAGTTGTAGAATAAGTTGAAATATTTCATTACATAAACAAGGAATATGTGATATGGAGTAAATAAATAATCCTCAAGATTCCATAATTAACCAAAATCGATGTCATGTTATAGCCATGAAAATAAATTAAATCATGGATAACAATAATAAATGATCTCATAATAATGGATTACAAAATATTTGATATAAGGATAATATTTCAAGGTATTATTCAAAGAAACTATATTGTTATGGGAATAGGTATACACAAAAACACAACCAATTTTATTAATTGAAACATTTTAATGCATTCAAATGATATTTAATTTCTTGCCCCACCCATCGCCTGATTTTGTCTATATCCCTCCCCATAGGGGTCATCAAAAACATTCATATTAATCCCTTAGGAACCTCTTACATAACAAATCATGGATATTCCAATAATTAAAATTACTATTATCAAATACTTAATCCTTAAAAAGAATAATGTGGATGCCCTGGAGAACATCCCTTAATCAACATAAATTTCTTAGACTCTTTTCAATGTGTTGTCTTAACCCAGTAATCTTGAATTTGGGTTTATAAATGATTCAATTATTGAAAAATCATTTTCTAGGTGATAAACCCTAGGTTTATCTATTCTATTGTTTTATCCACATTATATTATACATATAGTGATTAATTTTCTAAAAAATCTTAAATTATTTTACTTTATAAAAACAATGAATGGTCTATCCACCATAGAAAAGATTAATTTTACAACAGTTTTAGAATCTTGAGAATCAATAGGAAATGATAATAGAATAACTATATTGGTATTTAAATACCATATTTCTCTTGAGTAACATGGGAAAAATAATTCCATTTTAATGTTTTCACCAAGTAAAATAAACTAGGTTGTTAATATAATATGAGTCCTAATGAATGAAAATTTATATGGAAAGCAAAAAAATACGGATTTATATAAAATTTTGAAAAAATATTGAATCGTAGGGGAAAAATAATCTTTATGTTACAATAAATTAATTATTCTCAGGATATAAAATCTAAAATTGAAAAAATGTAAACCACATAATGGATGTAGGGTGTATAATATAAATTTTTTCCCTTATAGAGGAAATTGATTAATTAATGTCATAACATTAAATATTGTGTTCTATAATTTGATATTGAAATAATATCCATCGTTATACCATAATTAAAACCCTTACCAATATTTTTTTTCATTAAAAATCCTTATAAATATTCTTTTTTCAATGATTTCGTCGGATTTCTACATTAGTTGTTTATAGTTTTTATCATTTATGCTAGTTTCATAGTAGTGATGTCTATATTCCGGATTCATTTCAATTTAGTCACTAAACTTTCATTACATTTATAGTTATATATTATTTATAAAAAAATTGTGATGCTACAGATTCATTTTATGTGTTTCAGACAATGTCCTTGGAGGTGATTTTGATAACATGTATGTTTCAGTTATTATAAAAGATCGTAGGGTTTTTCTTAATTAATGAATTGAATATAGATAAAATATACCTATAATATAAAATAAATATTTGAAAATTTATATTTCAAAATAAAATAAATATTCTTACCATATTAATTCATCATATAAATTCATAATAATGTTTATGTATGAGGGTAAACTGATCAAGAAATGGAGATACCACAATTTTATGAATTACTAGTGGTGGTTTATTGTAATAACATTATACAACATGTACAATGGTAATAATTGGTTTTTATTATTGTTATTTATTAAAATTTTAAAGGATTTAGAGGAAAATGTTGTGGATATTAATAAAGTACACAATCTGAGTAAAATATTATCCTCTTAGTGTGATCAGTTTAAATGAATTTAATAAAAATTCTAATTCACGGATCATTTTGCCAATAGGTTCTCAAATTATTAATAAAACCCTTGTAATGATATCATAAATATCATATTTATCCTTTATTCCCTAACTTATATATATCCTTTTGTGGTGATGAAGGAAATTAAAAAATGTTTCATCGTGGAGTATGTAGTCCACAGAATTCGTAAACCACAGTTTCAATTTTCATAAGAGAAAGGTAAATGGTTTATAGTGATTGTTTCAAAAATAAAAATACATTAATTTTAAAATATAAACATTATTATTCATATTATATCTTGGTAAATAAATTTGAAATTGGTATATAAAAAAATTAGTCAGTGAAAATATTGAACTTTCACTAAGAACTTAGTGTTTCTCTTGGAGGATTACATGGACATGTTGGGAATGAGATAATCATTTCTTACCACATGATTATGATGTTCAAATAGAATTATATAATTATTAAATTTAGAATAAATTTAAGTGGATACTGAATTTTAGATTGGTATTGATGGATGGTGGGGACCCCTTTTATAGGATAAAAAAGGGGGTTTTCATGGAAACTAAACCATGGTAAAGAGTAAGAATGGAATCTTATGATTGTTAGGTGGGTTTTTGTGTTTCATGGAGAAATTTTTATTTTTAATTGTGGGTATAACTATTATACATAAACAGTAACTATGTAATTTTATTTCAAAATTTTAATTATTTATAATTTGTGCTACCTCCTTTACTCATTTTACCATTATTAATCAAGTTTAAAATATAACCATTTTTATAGTTATTTTATATAAAATATATTATTTCCAATAATAAAAAATATTGAAATTATGAATCCAAATTAGGGATTTATTTTACCTAAATCAAAAAAAAGGCCTTCTAAAATTAAATTTCATATTTAAAAATATGATATAGTAAAAAAACTTATCAACAAAAGCATTTTTTTGGATTAAACATTTTTTATTTTTATTTCTTCCTAATTAAAAATATACTGAATCTTTACAAACATTTTTTATTGTTTAAAAATTTTATTCTATCAGTATTTTTATTTATTTAAATATAATATAATTAAATTAAAATTATATTTCTCTTTGAAAAATTATTATTCAAAAAATACTATTTTAATTTTTCTATCATAATTTATCATTATCCAATGTAATTAATTGTCAATTACTAAAAATTATTTTATCCTAAATGAATAATTTTAATCTATTTTAAAAATTATACTGATATAGTATCAAATAAAATAAATATGTGTTTGCGAAACATATTTTTTAAATTATCATGGAAAAACAATTATAAGGAAAGAAAAAAATCATCTTAAGATAATATCTTTATGAAAAATTTACATATTATTTCAATTTTATTAAAATAAAATTATAAAATTATGAAATTAATATTTTAAATATAATTTTCAATAATGGATCTTTATATTGTTTATAATATGATGGTTCATGACATGGAGTTTACCTAAAATTGTAGGGTCTCAAGTATAACCTACCCACTATATAATTTCATCCAAAAAATTTGGTTTTTATTGTATTTATTGACCAAAAGTTTAAATTCATTATTTATGTGTCCTTCATGATCCATGTATTCTTATTATATTTTCTAATTACTAAAATAGACTTTCACTTATCTCGTTCTTTGATTATAAAGTAGTTTCTCTCTTTTGTCAAGAATATAGAAAGGGTAATCATTAAAGGTAAAATATTGATCCAATTATATAACCTCATATGTATGCACATGGAGTGTGTATAGAATATATTTTTTCAATAAATAATCATAAAAGATGTTATTAAAAGTAGATTTTTTTTGCGTTATAGCCAAGAATTCTACTACCGACCCAATTCCTTCTACTGCATCAAAAGTACTAATGTTACCAGGGCATAACATCCCCCTTTTTCCAAACATAAAACTCCTTTATATGGTGAAACCATCTAGAAAACATGATCTCAGACATGAAATTCCTAGATATTAACACTATTATTTTCATAAGGCTTTTAAATTATATCATATTCCTTAATATGTAACTGTATAGACTATATATTATCACCCATGTCCACTAAAAGGTGATAATCTACAAAATATCATTCTGAATATTACCACAAATATAATAGAGTGTGAGACATATTCCTATAAAGGAATTCTATAATATTATGTTGAGGCTCAATTGAAAACTATTACAGTATAAAAATTCCTAAATTTTTTTATATTGATCCAATATACATTAAAAATAAAGGGAACATGATCTAAAAATTTCTTACGTTGTATTGATACAAATTTTAGTCTACCAATTAGTTTCATGATGATATTTTATTCTAAAATATATAATATATGAAGATCTGTTCAAAGGCTCCTTCATAATTTCTATATAATCCTAGGGTTATTTTTATGTATAACAAATAGTGGTTCCCAAAAAATTCTTCTGATTAAATTAATATAGAGTAAGGAATGGTTTTTAATTAATTATTCTATGGTGGAAATAAGTTGAAATGTCATAGTATGATGACCAATAATGACCCATATAGAATAATTAATTCCTGGAGTCCGTAAGTGTCTATTGAAAATGTATACTCTAACACTTTACCGCATTTATATTGCTATCGGCAAGGATTTCGTGACTCGTCTAGGTTTTTTACATTCATACATTACCTTTTTTTATTGTAATCATATGGACACATAGTCTATCATATCATACATTATTCTATCTCACATAGAAAATTAACTTATATCTTTTTTCATCATTTTCCAACTATCGTATAATCATTAATTTGATCTATGTTCATTATCTAGATGTTCACTTTTCTATTAAGGGGTATATTGAAAATATAACCTCATCCAAAAGATCAAAAATCCATCTCATTAAATGAAATAAATAAATACACCTTCATTTAATAATTTAATCATACTTTTTAACTTCTCATCTTCTTTTTGGGTCTTATTTATATTCTATTGTAATTTTGGATTTATTTTTTTGACAAATGAATAAAGGATACCCTTACCAAAATATCACTATATACCATATTTCAAAATATTTATATATATGATATTTTTCATCGAATCATGATCAGATGTCCTTGTAAAATCTTACTCAATTCCTCGTTCACATTGTTTTCCATTTTAGGGTGGTGATGTATTGAGAAATCATACGTGTTGAGTAATTCTGAGAAAATTATTGCCTCATGTTGAGATCCTTCTAATAGAATATAAAAATCATAATCTTGTGGTATGTATATATATTTTATCCTTCCATATATTTGAATTGTATCCATATAATCAATGAAATAATTACATCTTTTAGCATATGGTCATGAGATGAATATTTCTGTTTATGCCTTTTTAATTTCCCCAATTCCTAAGAAATAAACGTATAATTTTGTATATGGGAACAAAAAAAATCTATCATTGATAAATCACTATGAATTATAAATAAATACTCAACTAATAGTAAAATTTTTACAGGTTCATTAATCATCCTCATCTTGAGCCCTTCAAAACATTCATCTTAATACATTGAACTTGTAAATTTTACCATTTTTTGTAAACTTGGTTAACCGTCCAGCCGGTGGGGAAAAATCCTGAATAAGACAATGATAGTAACATGCTAAACCTAGGAAACATCATATCTCAATTTTGTGAATTTTTGTAGGATATTATTTCACTACCATTCTCATTTGATGTTCAATATATGTTTTATCCATAGAGACAAAATAACTAAGAATGTAAATGTAATTTTGAAAAAATTACTATATACTATATTTCCCAAATAATTCAATTTTTTAGGGTCTCAATAATTATTTCAGGTTACTTATCATTATATTTGTATCTCATGGAATATATTATGACACCATCAATTAATACGACCAAATATTTATCAAGACTCACATTTAACAATGTATTCATCATATCTATAAAAAAATAATTCATATTAATAAATCCTATAATATTTTCATAAAATCTAAATTCCAATAAAAAAATTTAATTGTAGTATTTGTTATTTCATCATTTTTCATGATTAACTATTGATAACAAGAGTAGTATTCTAACTTCAGAAATTATTTATCAATATGATATGGATGAAATAATCTATCAATTAATAGAAAATGAATCTTATTATTTATATTAGGTTAATTTAACACTATATATTGGATACATATATTCATGGACCAATTCCTATTTAACATGAATAAAATAGGGGGTCCCCATGGTGAATCAATTGGTCAGATAAATCCCTCATCACATAACCTCTGTAGTTGTTTCAACATCCCCACAAACATCACTAGTTCCATTCTATAATTCTTATTAGATATTGGTCTTGTATCGTGAATGAGTAAAATATAGAACTCAACTTGACACTCTAGTTTAGAAAATTTCTTCTTTTTTGGAAAGACATCTATTTTTTTTATAGAATGCACATCCACAATTCATAATACGTCTTATTTACCCATATATAACACATGATATTCCACTTTTTAGATAATTAAATTAATGAAGGATACTGAGGTAAGAGACATACATGATTTATATGATGATTTTACCCCTCTAAGAAAATATATTCCATATCTGCTTAATGAAATATAATATTCTTATCATAGAAATAATTTTTTTCATTATAATTTTAAACACAATGTGTGAAAGTGACTGTATAAAAAAATCCATTTGTATAATAACATATTTTTAGAAAATGGAACTCCCATGTATCAAAACTGAGACTGCCTCAATCATAATTGTAGACATAATATTTCAACACCATTAATTAATTGATAACACACATAAAATAGTTCATGGGATATAAATGATGTGTTCAGAAAACATGGAAGATATAAATTTTATTTAAAATCCTATAAATAAATAATTACCTATATCAGACAAAATTATAAATGTACCTTCAACATGATCATGAGGAAATTTTACTTCAGTAGTTGTAATCACATTAACATGGCCTTTATTGATTGGTCCTATTTTTGGAATGGTCAGTTATTGAATGCGGAATTGGATAACATAATATTTCTTATCCCTATAGTTAAATCACTTGAATAAAATGATTCTTCCATCCCTTTTAATTCATATCCTTTATATCCTATTTATCTAACCTTATAAAAATCATCTTCTATTACTGCAATAACTGGTGTGTCTTTTCCAATCAAATCATTTGTGATAAAATAAATCCTTTCATTCTTCTAAATTTAAAAATTTATCTTCCCAATATTCTCAACCAACCTCTTCTTCCCCAAATTTCCACTTAATTTATTAATCTAGGAAAAATCATTTTACATCCTAATCAATTATGAGAGAATTTCCTCATAGAAACGAATCATATGTGATAATGATTCTCTTAAACGTATTCAATTAACGTTTTGTGGAAGAAATAACTCTTATTTAACTATCTATGTACACAGTATATTTCATTTCTAGAAAAAAAATTAAATGTTAATGTCTTACTTAATGACAATCTCCTATACATTTCTTATAAGATTGATAAATTTCATTTCCATTTTACCTATATTCTCACAATGAAATATATTTTTTATATAATAAATATTTAATTTTTCCCACTCCATTTTCTTTATCTAGCATTCCTCTCTAGTGGTATAAATTATTAACCACCATTGGTTTACAACTCACTTCATATGATAGGATCCAATGATATATTTGTACTTTTTTTACATTCCAATGTCGAAATGATCTTTTCCAAGAACGTGATCCTTTTTTCAAATACCAATGGATTTGTAGTTTGACTAAATCCTAGAGTTTTTTTCTTCTAAATTCATCCAACATAGTGACACCATGATACAGATCTATAGGTCTCACTATAATGGAGGGATAATTTTTTATAACTCAGGTCAATCATTGTAATACAGATATGTTCTAATTATCCTCAACACTAGATTTATAAACATCTTCAAGGTAATGATTTTTTCATTAATTTGGGGTTGTTACAGTTCATGTACCTTATGTTAGTATCCATAATTCTAAAATGAAATACACATAATTATATCACAATATTTCATATTAAAATAAAATTCCAAATATAATTTATTTAGATTTTTCATTAAATATTGAGAGTTTTTTCTAATACATTTACAATATATAATGGTTCTACAAATTCTACCATCAATGGATGATACTAAATTTCTAATGATACCAATTCTAACATCCCAACCACATAAAACCATGGGTCCACAGT
This sequence comes from Viscum album, assembly GCA_963277665.1. NCBI lineage: Eukaryota > Viridiplantae > Streptophyta > Magnoliopsida > Santalales > Viscaceae > Viscum > Viscum album. Next base: position 1,434,188,217 of record OY728163.1, read on the forward strand.
TATATTGCATTATTGGTATACAATATAATAATTGATGTAGGAAAAAATAGCTAAGTAGTTTTTGATATATATATATATATATATAATACATAAAATATTAAAATATAATATCAAGTAAAATCATTTCAAAAAACATTTTTCTACATTCTGTCATATCCTTGTATATTATTACTATTTCTCCATTAGGTTTCCTACAGAATTGAAACCAAACAATGGTGGGATACAATGCTCTCTAAGGAGTAGTATGCATTAGAATCTTTCCAAAAATAAATGTGGATTCAGAGATTACATCATGAACCCCTACCTCTAAATATACCATAATGGGAAGAAATAAATAAATGAACCACCAACTCTAGCCTCCAGTAGGCCTCGAGTTGCTGACTAACACCATGGGTGTACAAATATATCAATATTGGAGGCATTAACCATTATAAGAAAACAAGACCTGGGGAAAGAATGAACCATTCGAAACAACTCCAATACATAATATAAAAGAGAAAACAAAACCATACAACTTGCATTTATGAATAGAACTGATATAGATATAATTATCCAAACAAAATACACAATTTTTTAGCGAAACAAGTGACACAACGACTAAGAAGGATCAAATCTAGTAAAGTCCATCATAATTTTTGAAATCTTCTTAGAAACATTAAAATAATTTTATATAAAAAGGGTGAGCATACAATTATAGCCAATTAAAAAAATTAAAGTCTCATGTGCACATGTGAATGATGAATTGTAGTGTACCTGTCAAAAAATAATAGAACCATAAAAAACTAAAATAGTCATACTAACCATCCAAACCTCACCAAGGCCTAGACAACAAATAACATAAATATTTTGATATATTATAATGTAGATCATATCGGTCACATGGTACCCCACAACACATTCACACTGATTAGAATCTCTGACAGCCCAATAATATATGTATTAAATCTCCAACAAATTTTCAATATACCACATCACATCCTACAGTAACAGACAGGGTCCCCACAATAAATCCATATTCCTCACACATGGGCATCACAACACATCTGACCCACACAATGTTGGTCCTCACAACACATCTCACATACATTCTCTTGAGCCTCACAACAAAACCCATATCTTCCCAAAGGGTCCTTAGAAATCATATCACAACTCATCTTGAAGACACTTAGGACACCAAAACCTAAATAATATATATTTCATCTAGGTAATCACATCACAACTCATCCTAATGAAAAATAGGATGCCACATCTCATTACATCCTTCCCAAAGAAGATTGGGCCATCATCTCTGAGAAGAGGGTGTATGGGAGAGCTGGTGACCAACCATCCATCCTCTCACTAGGATGTTGGGAATGAAAAACCTTGCATGATGATATAGTTTTTGGAATATAGTGTTCAACATTGTTTGGGATCATATGAAAATAATAATAATATAAAGTGTATAAATATTTATAGTGAAATGAACCCAAGATAAACCTAGGGGTTTACAAAAAAATTACTAACCAACCCATGGATCCCATTCTTATCTATTAACTCTAAATTAATCTACAAGTATCTATAAAAGTTATTTCAGATGGTGAAGAACCCTCCAATTAATAATTAGCATCATCATATTTAATAACACAACAAATCATTTTAATTTCCATTCAAAATTTTATATCACATTTACCAAAGAATCCCATGCCACATTAAAAATTATTAAAAATTTATTTATTCCATCCCTACTCGAGAAAATATAACAAAATTACCAAATACCACAAGTAATCTATCATCCATAACAAATTAACCTTTCCCCCCAAAAGCACAGCCAAAAAACTATCACCTCACTAGGACAAAATCATGCCCCACAAACTATCACCTCACATACCCAAATGTATGGCACAAAAACTATAATACCTATATTCCTCCACCACACTTCAATATATATATATATATATATATATATATTATTTTATATATTTATATATGAAATTTTATTACGTTCCACTATATTTTAGGGATGTAATCAACAAAAACATAATCTTTGGGAAAAAATTGTAAACCCAATATAAGTGTATATCAAATTTTCATTTTTCAGGTAGATATCACAACAATACGAACCAATGAAATAATCATAGCACATATATCTAGTGTAATGAAAGCACCTAATGGCCACAATTTTCTTCTAGTAATATGGACCATACCAATTATTTATGTTGGAATAACCATAATTCATAGATTATTAAATTTAAACCCCACCCGCATGATACAAAATAAAGATAATCAAGGGAATCCATACATCAAATAATATTTTGATCTAGATGTGCACCATAGAAAAATGATGAACACCATCAAACCACAAACTAACCAAGATAAATAGTGGATTAACTTATTCAACACTAAGAGATTGATAATATGTGACCCACACAAACAACCCAAACCAAACATCACCACAAAAGTGAATACCTAATTATGAACAAAAGTAAACAAATGAGAATAAGAGGAGGAAACACCACTAATTTAATATGGGAGTCCTAGAGTATATCTCCATATAAATGAATCTCCAAACACTGAAATAGAAGGTCATTGGATTCTTGGGAAGAAAGAACAACCGTTGGTCATTGGATTTGTGAAAACCCCAAGAGGATTAATCCTTTAAAACTATACAACATTAGGAAATTTTACAATGTATAATTCAGTTCCTTGATGTGTAATATCCAAATTCCTTATCATGAAGAAAAATAAATTGAAATTTTAATACTTAACCCCAAAAATATATTCATCACAAAATAGACTTACACGATACATGAAACCATCTTTCATAGCATGTAATACAAATACAATGTGTGTATTTCTTGCATAAATTTTGCATCACCTCCAACATTCACCAAAAACACCAGGAACCATCATAAAAAACCTCTAACAACAAAACTGGAAATGTAACTGACAATAAAGGCATATACCAATACATCTGATACCCCTTAAATGATTCTAGTCCTCCAGAATCCATAACCAAACTATCATGATAGATGGGTTAGAAAAAATGCCATGTGAGATACCTCTCAAGAATCTTGTCACACCTCAAATGCTACCACAAATGATAAAAGCCAAACACAATCACAAATAACACACCAAAAATTCACAAAACCATAACCACATTTCACCTCCTCTCACACAACCACACCACCACTACGCAACGATCACAACCTTTGTGAATTCTATTAATACACTCACTATAAAAATTGATACCATACTGAACACATGAATTGGATAATTACATGTTCTATTTCAAGATATTATCCACTTTGGGTGGCAATGAATCACTTGCATGAGTTCAATAAAATCACAGTTAATAAATATTAGTTAGGAATCATGTTTAACCATTCTCATATGTTTTGACATTATCACACATAATAAAACACATATCACAAACCAAAGAAAACATCTCATTTTATAAAAAAATGATCTAGAATCACATCACAAAGGTGAATACAAAAAATATAAACTCAAAAAAACTCTACGAATTGGGAACACACTTCTATCTCTCGCTCCCAGTTATTATCCCCCAGGACGACATGCCTCCACAACACATGAACCAATGAAATAGACTATCCCTGATGAACATTCTCTTGGTGATTTGGGATATCTAATCATAACTCTAAAAACATCACATCATCTTTGACATACAACTCTCTACCATCAAGGGAAAGGAATTCATGCTGAAGATACTAATGAATTTGAGATATGTGAAGGAAGTCGTGGATCATATCAAACAATGGTGGAAATAAATACTGGTATGCCACTTCTCCAACCCACCCCAACACCTCAATTTTCCCAACAAACCTAAGATAAATATTTATCCCTCTACCAAAACTCCACTACCCACATAGAGGGGAAACCTAAATGAACATATGGTACCCAACCTAAATCTCTAAGGGCCTCCTCCTACGATCAACATCTGATTTATTCTGAACTTTTGCAACAATAATCATCAAACGATCTAGATAAACATTCTATGTCGTACTCTCCACCGTATCAGGGCCAAGAACTGTTGTCTCCCTAACCCCTATACAGCACAATATAGAAAAACAATGTACTAATTAAAAATCATAAAATGGTGACATTCCAATGGAAGAGTGATAGATATTATTATAAAGAAACATTATACCAATGGTATGTTTTATACCCAAGATAAACTAAATTCCAATAGGCATGCTTGCAGCTTATCCTCTAGGGTCTATATTTTCTGTTCCATCAACCCATTTGTCTATGGGTAGAAAATAATAAGGAGATATAATGGAGTGATAAAAGCTTGTTTCAATTCCCTCAAGACCTATGAGGTAATCAGTGTGTCCCAATCATGAACAATGGAACTCAAAAATCAATGCAAAATTACCACCTCATCCACGTAACTCTTAACCAAGTAATCCAATGAAACAGAATCATTACCCACTAAAAAGTGCCCTGATTTCTTTAACCAATTCACTACCACCAAAATAAAATCTCAACCTCCATGTGTTCGTGATAATCCTGTGAAAAAATCCATCATATTAACATAACATTTTTACTTTGAGAAATAAAAGGGTTGAAAAGGACCACCTAGAAAAGATTTTTCCACCATTACCATCTATAAAACCAAGCACCTCGCCATAAAACCTTCAACTACCTGCTTCTTCTTGGGAAACCAAAGTCGGATCCTCATGAAAAAGTACATCTTAAAACTTCTTCGGTGTACTGTCAATGCTGAGATATAGAAAACACGAGGGAATCAATTGATAATTACTATCAGAACAAATATCCATCCATGATATAATATATGGTTATGACCATTGTCTGACTATCCCTTCCTATCAACACCATGGAAAAACTTATTTTACATAACCAATTCCACTCAGTAACCCCACTAAGAATTCCTCTCCTACTGAATTGGAGAAGATTTCACAATCAAATGAATCAAATATCATCTACCAACATCCACCCTTACATATAAGAGCAGGGATTCCAACTCCTCCATTTCTATCCATATATCCACAAACTCCCATGAATCAAACATCTAGGACTCAAATCTCAAAGAAAAATCTTCAATATTCCCCATTTGTGAATTTTATGTGATCTCAAAATAATAATCATGTAGAATCCTCATCCACCTCTGTAGTATCATGTTCATATCAAACTGGAAAATGACGTATCATATTCTCTTTTAATTTTTAAATACCACAAAGATATACCCAACAAGATAATGTCACATTTTTTTTCAAACACAACAACTACTTGCTCAATATTTTTGGTGGCATAGTTATGTTCATGGGGATATAAATTCCTATTCATCTATAAGAAAACTTACTACCACTACCTTAGTAAACATAATAATCTCAAATATTAAGAACCATATAACACATCAAACATCACCACTTCCTTAGTAAACGAGTGAAATATAGAACTAAGCAATTTCCCCTTCATGTAACCAAATGATTCCTTAATCTCATCACTGCACAAAAAACAAGGTCTTTTCTGGTGAAAGTTATCAATGGGATTGCAAATAATGTGAAACCTTGTATAAAATTCCCATAATATCCTATGAGACTATGGAAAGAGTGATTCTCAGGAACATTCTTGGTGGTTTTATAGGATAAAACTACTTTATCATATAATAGTACTAATACCACAATATAATGATACAATGCATTCTCGATAAAATTCACCTATTGTGTCTAGAAATTACACTTGGAAAATATTACATAAATCAAGTAGTGTTGAATAACATGCACGGATGTTCTGAGATGATAATCATTATCCTTATATGACATAACATAAATCTTGATATTATAGATTTTAATGATGGAGAATTGATCTATAAACCCACATTGCACAATGTTCATAAACATCGTGAATGTGGTTGGTGCATTTTTAACATCGAATAGAGTGAATATAAACGTGAAGTGGGCATACCTACATTTGAAGGATGTATTCAGGATATCTCCCTCCTTCACCTTAAACTGGTGATATCTAGATATCATATTGATCATATAAAACAAAATCTCCCCTATTATATGGTCAAAAAAACATATATCCTTGGAAGAGGATAGTGGTTCTTGATTGTCAGCTGATTCAAGCCGATGTAGTCTATAAAAACCTCATACTACTATCTTCCCTCTTAGAAAACAACAATAGATAACACCACGATGACACACTGGTCCTTATAAAAACACTTTGTGTCACTTCATATTTATGAATCCTAAACTCTAAGAAATCATAAAAGTCCATCTAATAAGGATCCATAGAAATTGGATAAGAATCGGGCTGTAAGTCTATCCCAAACTCAGTGTCCCATAGAGGGGGTATCATAAAAACCTTAAAAAATCCAAGAACACCCCAATTAAACGAGGGAATTCTACCATCATTGTTTCTACTTATTCCCCTGACAACTGAGCCAACAAAAAAACATGGCTCCACGCATGCCAAAATACCACCTGAAAACCTTGCTCACCAACAAACCACGCATTGACTATCCACATCAGAAAACACCAATCTCATACGGATTCATCAAATAATATAATGTATTGAATATAACTAGTCTATGTCTTGTATTTTATCATATGACTACATCAGTAGTGAGAAAAGATACCCATGTTTTTAATGTGGCCCTATAATCATTTTACACACCCATCGCATATCAAACAAGCTAATCTGGCCTCTTACTAGTGTAATAAAGAGAAGGGTTATAAGAAGCATCTCTATGTCCAGTGCAAGAACATAGGATATAGTGGGTTAAAAAATGGAGTGTGAATATTCAGAATCAAACATGTCAAAAATATTAATAATAAACACATTGATTAGAATTGTGATTATCTATGTCCCCTCTATAACCATGTCTTCAAATCTATGCCACTCACCATACCCAAATCCTATACCACTTTGTATAATACCACCTCAAAGGCCACACTCAAATCTCTTTCCCCAAACACGAGGAAAATTATATGTTAAGACTCTACTAGCCGCATATCCCCTATGTATAGCACAATAATGATTCAATAACTACTGAAATGGCCTCATCGTTAATTTTTTCTAAAGTTGATGCTAATGATGACAACCTCATCTGAACTGAGATCGTGCTTCCACATGGAACTGGTATTGAATAAGGTAATTAATTCAATGAAATAAATACACCTACGTCATTTCATCATTATTTTCATGGAATCTTATTTGTTTAAAGGGATTTATCCAAGCTCCACTCCCATATGATTGTAACAGTGAATATTTGGCCACTTGAGATGCCCACTAAAAACTCATCCCTACAACGAACCCTTCTGGTTCCCTTCCAGTAGAATAACTAATCTCATGTGATTTCTCTTGATCACCTAAATCTTTTTTTAATATCCAAATAAATAGGATATGTAAACGGAGCTACTAAATACGGGATAGAATTATGGATTCCTTATCACAATGTCTCCCATGAGAATCCTCAACAGGAAAAAGATCATGAAAAAAATAGGTCCTCAAACATGATTTCCAACTCTTGTACTACCATACTCTCCTCATTTAGACAAAGAATATATTTTCTCTTCATTTCCTTCAAGGTCAACGAATGTATCTCTACTAGTAACTCCTTTTGGATGGAATACCATGAAACATATACCTCATTCTAAAGTCAATTAAAAAACTTCCTTCGTTGATGCATAGATCCTCCTATTTGATAGACTACCAAAGGGTCCCAGTACGATGTCGAGGCCCAGATCAAAACGAAATCAATTTAGAGATCCTCATACTAGATCTCTACTTCTTCATCTGTAACATTTCCTTCATACATTCATAAATATTTAAAATGAATATCATGCAATGTTCTCTTACACCGATCATCCTCCATAACTAGATAATCCCTACAGTGATCAACCAGATCAACGTACTGATCCAAAAAAATTGGACTCAGACACAAACAATGAGCATGAACAATAACAAAAAAAAGTTACTTCCTATGCTCGAAATATTTTTGTGTTATTACAATCCATTTTAATTCATTATATTAATTTCATATATTTTAATATTCCCAAAATCATTCAATTTAAAGAAGAACACATGTCATTATGGTGGATTTACCTCTACGAAGTATCTATACTATAAGAAAGTATATCATACATATCTGTTAGATAAGCTAAGATCCCATCCACTAGATCAAAAGGACCATTAAAATCGCATATCCTAGCTAGTCTCCCAAGACAATGTCACATACCAAGTTCAACTGACATTATTTACATACCAACATATTTGATCCACAATATTCCTAACTCTAAACACCATCATATCTCTCATCCATCACCTCTGATACCACTCATTTATGAACCCCCTCACTCAATTGTCAACGTAATGTGGGGGGAGAGATACAAACAACAATGTCCGACCTCCATTAGGCCATGGGTGGGAGACTAGAACAAACAGTATGCACATTGAATTATGTGGGAGGCATTATACTTCAAAAAATAACATGATCTAGAGATATAAAGAATCATCCACATGAACTTCAAGAAAAACTATTGTTGACGCTGAAAAAAGCTCGTAACTCCCAAAGGAAGTTTCAGAATGACGAAGCGAAGTCATATTCGGAATCAGAGGCCCGATCCGGAGGCCCTGGATGTGGTGCGCGAAATAAAGGAGGTTCCGCGTGAAAAATTGTTCTGTGCGCATAGAATCACTGGGTTTCGCAGAATTGAGCTGTTGAGGCGCGCAATCTTTGCGCGCCCCGGTTCCGCGCGGAGAGCTTTTGCGCGTCGGTTGTGCTCGGCGCGAAGAATTTCGTGCGCCACCTAGATTCCGCACCGGAGGCCATCTATAAATAGAAGGTGACCCCGAACGGTTTGGGGGTTGAGGAATCCGAAGCGACTCTTGTGCACACAATTTGGCTCCCCCGCGCGAAAGATGAATTCCAGGTAAACCCCTCATTTCGTGAAACCTGGCCCCAGAGTTCGCCTTTGCGTGCAACTCCACCAGATTCAGTGAATTTTCCCCCTCCGCAGTATTCCAGCCTTGCGCGCAATCTGTGCCTCGTGTGCGCAATACCCTGCCCGTGCGCACAAAACCATGCGTGTAGTTCCCTCTCCGCACGCAATTCCTTTGCTCCAATTGCGCGTCGTGCCGGTCTTTTGCGCGCAAACCTTCCCTTTTGCATGAAAAACCCAGGACTCCTCACCTTGACGCCCCTTGGCTGCCCCCCTACACCAGCACCTGATGTCTCCCCTGCTGGGCATGCGCGCCATGCGTTGTTTTCCCATACGGCCTCCCAGGCTTGTGCGAAGTAACCTCAAGTTCCCTTGGGCCGTGTTTCCCGTTGCGTTTCTTTGCCTTATGCTTCTCCGCATAGGCACGCTAACGACTATTGCTTCTTCGCATAGCCACGCTAACGTGGACCCCCCGATGGTTCGCCCTGTGGCCCCCCTTCATGAGGGCCTTGCCGATGCCTTCCCTTCCACAAGGGGTAGAGGGCGTTGGGCATGTAAGCCCTAGGGGTGTGGAGTGAACCCACCTCGTCCAAGCTGCAGGACGTTAAACTGCCAAGCACCTCGTCCTTAACACAAGACGTTAAACTGTGGTCCGACCCCGTGCTTCGTGCACAGGGTCCCCCCAGCTCGGACATTTTTTACGCCCACTTGTCTTCACAGGAATGGACTCTTCCTCAAATGTAATGAGATCCTCCTTGTCAGAGCGGCGTTTGTCCGCAGGGGAAGGGCTGCCTCAGAGCGTAAGCCCCTAACCTTTCTTGCAGATGATTGCACCCGTGCATCTCTGTACTTCCCCCCTACCAAGGCCAGTGGAGTCCTTTTCCCACTGCGCTTTTTCACACCACGGGCCTCCACCCTGGAGTAAGCCCTGACACCAAGGGCCGCTAACCACGCGTAATCCCCTATTTCCTCTTTGGGCCTCTCAACGCGTAAGCCCCATTCCGCTTCTCACGGACGCACCCTTCGCGATGTGATCGTCTGGTACCTACTGCCTCTAGTTTCCCACACCGAGCATGACTCACGTGGGATTAGATTGCACGTCGACCATGACATCCTCTTATGGGCCTCCCCAGAGCGTAAGCCCCATCCCAACAAACTACGTGGACTTTGATCCATGCTAACGCATGGTACGTAGGAAGCCTCCACGAGGTTCAAGCCCACCACCCGGTCATCCCAACCTCTCCATGTCGGTTCCCCAACCACCTTGGGCTGCCTCAGAGCGTAAGCCCCAAATATTCCATCCCGCATGACGTTAAACTGTATTCCGTCCCGCATGATGTTAAACTGTATTCCGTCCCGCATGACGTTAAACTGTATTCCGTTCCGCATGACGTTAAACTGTATTTCGTCCTGCATGACGTTAAACTATATCACCCCTCTTGGGCCGTCTCAGAACGTAATCCCCATGTCTCACTCCACCATCCATACTGATCCTTACCCGGGCCGCCACATCCCGGTGAGGTCATGCCACCCTTTCCCACTCCATGATATATGGGAAGCCGCCCACGTGCTGGCCCCAACATCGGTGTTTCCCCCTAGGGATCCTTCAACCCGATCCGTCTCCGCAAGACGTTATACTTGCGACATACCCCGTGTTAAACATGGGAAGCTAAAGAAAACCTCAGATGGTACATGTTCCCCGCGTTCGATGTGGGATTCCTCGGGCTTCCGCGCCCTCGAGAAGCCCTGTGATGAGGGACCAAAGGAAAACATGCCGACGACGCCCCAATGTGACCATTCTCCTCACTTAAGGTTTCTGTCCCGACAAGACCCCTTGAAGCGTCTTGACGGAAGCAGCGTAATTAACTGGTGTCCATGTAGATATGGCACTGGGGATGAGCTTCACGAACCCATCTTAAATCTATGAGGGAGACCCGGACTAGGTAATAAGCTCCGAGGAGGAATCCACGGAGGGAAGAACTGACATCACATCATCCCAGTTTCGATCAAGGAGCAGACGTACCTGAACAAGGAACGGATGTCGCCCGCCTTTGGAAAGCGGGAATGCGGGGCAACAAGCAGCGTGCCCTCCCCAGCGGATGGACGCGCGCGCCCCGGCAAAATCATCAGAAACAAAAAATGGTGAACCCGACGTGAAGCTCTTCTCCTCAACACAGGGAATGGTAGCCGTTGGAGCATCGGAATAATAGCATGTCACTAGGTCCGGGTAACCCTCACCCGGACGTGAACCCACTAGGGGTCGAGTCTGTCAAGACATTGACTACTCCGTTCTGTGACGTCGTCAGCGTGGATCCCTCTCACCGACCACGGAAGACGGAATGATGTCGGGCCTTGGTTGTTGATCTCTTTTTCTATTGATACTAATGGGTTCATCTCCCTATTTCCAGGAATCAGATCACTACATTCGGAGCTCGATCGCCACCTGCCCACTGGCACAGGGGCAGGGGCAGTGCCGACGCGGCTACCCCGCGCGGTCCCACCTATCCCACAGTCACTCCGACCTCGACCGTCGTAGCAGCCAGGCGCTTGCACCCCCTCTCCCCGTCAGAAATAATCCAATGGAGGGTGATCAATAACCTGGTTTTTAGGTATGACGAGGAAGGTGTCATCCCCACTAGAGGCATGGCCCGCTTGGATCTAGAGGCGGCAGCGCCTCACCACCATCGCCGCCCTCGAGGGCCGCATAGGGAGCCGCCGCTCCCCACGCCGACGTTGAACCGCTTTGGGATTCTATCCCTGGAGTGTTGTGACACATCCCTATCCTACGCCAATGAGGTGGGGGATGTCCGAGTCCACTCGATTGGCGATCCATCCCAGGGGTTACCGGTAAGAACCCCGGCCAGGCTGCGTCGGCGCCGCCACCCGCTCCCCGAGCCGAGGATCAGGCAATCTTCATGCCTGCCCCACCGGTTCCAGACCATCTGACTCGCCGCCAGCGTCAGGAGCGAGTGGGGGAGAATGCCCGTCCTGGGGAACCAGCATCAGCAACCATTGTGGCCCCAGCCACTACTGACTCCTGTTCCCAGATCCCTGTGCATGTTGAGCAGGGGCAGCCGCGTGCCCGATTGGGATCGAAACCCCGACCGCCCTGCAGACAGGTTGGGTCGAATCTCCCGGTCGCGGACACTGGCAATGGCCACTGCGGACCAATCCGTGGTAGTGCTGCTCACCATGAAGGCTCATTCTGTGCCACCGATCTGGGAAGCTGAAAGCTTCTTCACGATGGCTATGCTCCGGGTATGACTCCTTCCAGCACCCACTGCATGGGGTATGAGGTCACTCCCCCTACCTCCGGTCGCGAGCATGGAGCCGTTGTGTATCCAGTCGCTCACTCACATGGAGATCATCCCCATGTCCCTTTCGACATATGTCCCGGTGCTTCTCGCACCCCGGCCTTCGGTCCCCTCTGCCCGAGCTCTATTGTGGCCGAGGGAACCCATGACGGAAGTCGTCCTTACCCTGAGGAGCTACCCATGGGTAGGAAGGTCGAGCGTCGTCACCGTAGGAGGAATGTCAGGGGAGTCCAGACGGGAATCAGACCAGTCCGTTTCTCGGATTCTGAGGTAGAGTATGACTCGACGATAGAACCTCCCCCCAACCTTTTGAGTTGAGGGCAGGGATGGGGACGTGGCGCGTCAGTCTTGTACTCCCTGAATGCAATATACGTATGATTCCCTCCCCCCTTAGAAGGTATATCCAACAGGACGAGGACTTGGAGTACCGCCAGGGATCAAGCCTGCAGTTGCCGCTGATCTCCTCGGAAGCACCTCCTGCCTCTATTAGGGAGGGTGAGGAACTTATCTGGGGACCGACGGAAGGATCGCGAGGTGACACACCCTCGGCGAGCACCGATGTTGTGACAGGAGGCCCATCCACCGGCCCATCCTATCGCGACGTGGCGGCCAGGGCACTGCAACCCCGGGAGGATGACCTAGGGATCGGCAGCCAATCGGCATGTTCGTCGTATTCCCCGCCGGCCAGCCCACCGCCTCGATGGCCTGCCTCGGCACCATTGCCAATTCCCCGACTTTCCTCGGTGGACGAGCAGGGACGGCAAGTTCCAAACCCCGAGCCGGAGCCGTGGATCTTCTGGACCGTTCATGCAGCGGGCCACTTCCCTGAGAAGTTTTGGCCAGTCGCGGAATCGGGTTTTGATGTTCCAGAGTCACTCACTCCGGGAGAGTTTGAATGCTTCCGCCGGATTCTTCAGGTGACTCACTCCCGCCTCCGTCATCAGCTAGTGACTTATCCCAGGAGCCAAGAGCATCTTGAGGAGATTGTTGGGCATTGCCGCTGGGTTGACCTACCAGCACTCCCCACGGTCCGGCACCCCGAGTCGCTGGGCCTCCGCGAGGCCCTTCAGCAACAATGTGTCCAGATTTTTCAAGTAATCCGCAGGGTTATTGAGGAGGCCACCCCCCACGCGCACGTCCACGGGTGGGGGCAGTACGCTGCTCTCCTCTTCTGTGCTATCCGCCAGCAGCCCGATCCGGTGGGCGGCCCTGATGGAATGTCGCCAAGGGCAGTAGCAGTCAACATGGATGAACCTTCAAAAGAGGGAAACATTGTAAAGCCCCTCGACGGGGACTCACCCCCCAAGGAAAGGCCGCTATTGGGCCCATCTGGGAGGATTACTCGCCAACAGAGAAGCCTCCTAGGCCTTCCTGTACCCACGGAGGCACTGGCGCTGAACCGAAACATCGGCAAGGGTAAAGAGCCTGTCAGGCCTGTCAAATTCGCCAACCCATCTGCCTCATTGCAGAAGGCAGAGGAAGATCCCGAGAAGGGCACGCTGCGCCAACAGATAGCCGAGCAAAAGAGGCTGGTTGATGAGATCCTGGTCGAATGCATTGCAGAGAGGCGGCCTGTCTACGGCAACCCTAGACCAGGACAGCAGGGGTAGGAGCATCTACCCCTTGCTGAGATCCCCCCGGGCAACCGTGACCATGTCGTGTTCGCCGACAGGGGAGACATTGGAGCCCATGGCAAGAGTGTGTGATATGTTTTGCCGAACCCTCCAGAGAAGCGAGGCAACCTGGGAGACCCTTCTCGGTTTCCTCCCGCCGCTCCGAGAGTCGCTCCTCCAGCTGCCCCCCGAGACACTGAGTGCGACTATCATATCGAAGAGCCTGGAAATGTGCTTGTGGTTATAGATCCCCGTCAGGACAGGAATCCGCATCCGGATGATTTGATGGAAGTACTCATTGCTCGCTTGGAGGCCCTGGAAACTCGGCAGGTGGCGATCCCACCGGATGGCAAGCCGTTCCACGCATGGGTGGATGATATGCTGACCCCACCGGGATTTGGGAACCCCACTTTTTCCCCATTTAACGGGACCAATGACCCTCCACAACACTTTTCCCAATTAAAATCGAGGTGCGGGCCTATGTTTTGGACTCCGGCGTAGCAGGAGGCTGCCAAGCTTCAGTTCTTCGTTCAGACACTGGAAGGACCAGCATTCGTATGGTACAACCAGCTCCCTGTTGGATCAGTGACTAGCTGGGAGGACCTTCACCGACAATTCCTCTACAAGTTCAGTTACACAACCCAGAAAACGAACATTGCAGACCTCTTCAGGTTCAAGCAAAGGCCCGACGAGTGAGTCGCGGACTTCGTCGCCCGGTGGAAGGGACTCACGTACTCCCTTGACATGCCACTGACTCAGAAGAAATTACTAACGATGTGTGTGGGGAATGTCAAGGAGGAGTTGTTTCCTTCCCTGATCACGCAGAATTACCCTTGAGGGTTCCGGGACTTCTCGGACAAGGCTCAGCACCTCGAAGAAGCCCTGCAACAGGCCAGTCAGGCACGCCCACTGCCTCCTGTGATCTCTGCAAGGAGAGCCGCCAGAGCTGAGCCCACTGTTGTGGTGCAGATAGAGGCCCCCAGATAGCTAGAGTTGCTTCCGGTGAGGCCAGCTCAGCAGGCTCATAGGGGTCCACCCCCACAGCCTCCGGCCCAGTAGCGACTGCCTCAAAATCGGCAGGCACCTCCACGTAACGCACCGCCACCACCTAGGCGAGGTAATCTGGATTCACCTCCTTGGCCTGCTCCTCCATCCCCTGGCCATGTTCAGCCCCCAAGAGTCCCCTTTCCAAGCAGAAGGAACCAGACTTACTCGTTTAGTGAGGCCCAGGACCCCGGTTATTTCCGTAGCGCCTTGGAGCAGAGGATCGTGCGACTGCCTTAGTGCCGGAAACCAGAAGAGGCGTGTCTCACAGATCTCCCTAACTACTGCCCTTATCACCAGTTCCTGGGACACACCATCCAGCAATTCTATGTGTTCAAGGACTGGCTCCAAGACCAGATTGACAACAACATAGTCAGGTTGGGCCCATCCCCAGCACAGGTGGCAGGTGT
This sequence comes from Viscum album, assembly GCA_963277665.1. Classification (NCBI taxonomy): domain Eukaryota; kingdom Viridiplantae; phylum Streptophyta; class Magnoliopsida; order Santalales; family Viscaceae; genus Viscum; species Viscum album. The sequence continues at coordinate 1,434,203,507 of OY728163.1, forward strand.
CTTCGTGGGATCATATGGCAGTAGTGACGATGGGGATGGGTGGTAACAGGTTTCTGACCGTGGGTCCCGGAAGTATAACGACTGGATGGCCCACAGGACGGTCACCCATGCCCATAGCATCATCCGTGCCCGCCTGGACTAGCTAGAGCCCTCAGAATCTACAAGCGCTGCTTTGGCATCGTCGTCCCAGCCTACTTCTTCCCAGAAGAGCAGGCGGCGGCGCAAGAAGAAAGAACGCGCCCTGCCATTTCCTTCGTCTTCTCGCACGCTTGGAGATTTCATGTCCCTGGAAATGGGGATCCCTCCGAGACCCCGTCCGGTAATGGATGACTCCTTGAGTGAGAGCCCGGGGTACGCTTCGGTTAACACCGTAGAGTTGTTAAATCCCTTTGTGGCTCCCGATGACGAGGAGCGCCAGGTGGACCTCCCCGAGAGCCCGGGGTACGCTTTGGTTAACACCGTAGAGTTGGTAAATCCCTTTGTGGCTCCCGAAGACAAGGAGCTCCAGGTGGACCTCCCCGAGAGCCCGGGGTACGCTTCGGTTAACACCGTAGAGTTGGTAAATCCCTTTGTGGCTCCCGATGAAGAGGAGCGCCAGGTGGACCTCCCAGAGATCCAGGGTATGCTTCGGTTAACACCGTAGAGTTGGTAAATCCCTTTGTGGCTCCCGACGATGAGTAGCGCCAGGTGAACCTCTCCGAGAGCCCGGGGTACATTTCGGTTAACACTGTAGAGTTGGTAAATCCCTTTGTGGCTACCGACGACGAGGAGCGCCAGGTGAACCTCCCCGAGAGCCCGAGGTACGCTTCGGCTAACACCGTAGAATTGGTAAATCCCTTTGTGGCTCCCGACGACGAGGAGCGCTAGGTGGACCTCCCTGAGAGCCCGGGGTACGCTTCGGTTAACACCTTAGAGTTGGTAAATCCCTTTGTGGCTCCCGATGATGAGGAGTGCCAGGTGAACCTCCCCAATGTCCCCAGCCATCGCCAACGTCGACGGGGCCGTGGCTACGTGAATCTCCGGGGCACGACGGTCGTCACCTCCAGTCAGGCCGTGCACGCCACCGAGACCAGGCAGCAGGCCCAGTATAGAGAGTAGCGCTCGCGGATCCATCACCCGGTAACAACATGTTCGCCTCCACCACCGATTGTGTTTTTGGATCGGGCAGAATCGCCTTGCATGCGTCGCAACGAGCCCAGCCCTGCCACTGGCCGACTACGGGATTCCGGTCCTAGCATGGCAGCCACCTCCCGGGCTTTAGCTGGTGAACAGCAGGACGTGCCTAGTACCAGTCAGTCACCGGTCCCGCCAGCAGGGCCCGTCATGCCCCCAATCGCCGAGCGACCTCCTGTAAGCAGAAGCTCGCATATGGCATGAGAGTATGATGTCATGAACCATCTGGCCGGCATTCCAGCGAGGCTTTCCATCCTTGAGGACCTCCGCCTATCGTCTGAAATATGTGAGGCGCTCGCCGAGGCTCTAAGGATCCCCCTCTAGTTTGAAACGGATGTAGCGGCCATAGAATCCTTCCACACCGAGATGATTGAGGACGCCGAATGTCAGGCGGTTATCTCATTCTCCAGTGTAGATGAAGACCCTCCCATACAGGGGCACATCCGCCCGCTGTACATCACCGGCCAGTTCAATGGCGTCGAGGTTCGTCGCTGTCTTTTCGACACGGGTTCTGGGATTAACTGGATCCCAACTCAGACACTGCGAAAACTGGGGTTGTGTGAGGATGATTTAACTCCATCTGACCTCAGAATCCAGGGGTATGACAGGACCGAGAAAACTCTACTCGGCAAGATTCGTCTGAAGACCCAGTTCGGCGGCTTAATTGCCAATACTGAATTCATGGTTGTCTCTCAGGACACTGCCTACAATGCGTTGATGGGCGGGTCATGGCTCCATCTTCACGCAGTGGTTCCCTCATCATACCATCAGTGCCTCAAATACTCCCTTAAGGTTCGAGTGGGTGTGCTCCAAGGAGATGCGTCCTCGTTTTCCTCTTGTGAAACTCGTTACCTGGATGCTGACTATTACAAGAGCAAGGACAAGCAGATCCTGTCAGGTGAGGTTGAGCCTACCGTTGTCGCGAGTGATCCCTGGGCAGGTTTGGATGACGCATATGTCTTCCCAATCCATCGGTTGGAGGCCACGACTCCCGATATGGGAGAGTGCTTTGTTGTCTCGGGTACCAGAGGAATGCATATTTCCGGGTCTAAGCGACGGCGGGAAATCACCTCGTACTCTTACACCAACCAGGCTCGGGTGATCCCCAAGCCTCTTACCCCCGTACGATATCGGGACGTTGGGCTTATGGAAACGGCGGTACGTCATACGTGCCTGTTTCTCCGATCCAGGATCGACCGGCTCAAGCCAACGCGACGCCACTGCTTCGATGTTGTAAAGTGTGGCCCCTTGGGCTGCAGGCCGGATGGGATTGGATCAACCGGCTATGTCGCTATGGTCTCCGCGGTGCATGAGTCTCCCGTCGTGAATACCTCTGCCTCCCAAGACGGTGCTAGCTCCCCATCAGGGTCGAGCAGCCCCGAAACAGCTCCCCCTGTGGATGATCCTTCCACAAGTGGAGAAGAAGACATGGAAGATGCTCCTCCTGCCTTTGAGGAGGGCGTCTCTGCCACGGTCGACGAGATCGTACAGGTGAACCTCGGTAGTGAAGCAGACCCGAGACCCACATTGGTCAGCGCTGTTATGCCTCCCGAGGAATAGAAACAATACATAGACTTCCTCAGACAGCACCATGATGTGTTTTCCTGGAGTTGTGACGAGATGCCGGGACTAGATCCCCAGGTAGCCGTCCACCGCCTTGGCCTCCCAGCAAACCATCACGGGTTCAAGCAGCCTCCCAGAAAAATGAACCCCCTTCACGGTGCCATGGTTGAGGCCGAAGTTGATAAGCTCATTAAGGCCAACTTTGTCAGGGAAGTCCAGTACCCTAGGTGGGTAGCCAACATTGTGCCCGTCAGGAAGAAGAATGGGCAGATTAGGGTCTGCATCGACTTCTGCGATCTTAATCGCCACTGTCCGAAGGATGACTTTCTCCTTCCCGTGACAGAGCTGTTGATCGATGCAACGACCGGATTCCAAGCCCTCACCTTCATGGATGGGTACTCCGGGTATAATCAGATCCGGATGGCCCCCGAGGATGAAGAGTTCACTGCCTTCAGGGCCCCCCAGGGCACTTTCTGCTATCGGCTTATGCCCTTCAGCCTGAAGAACGCGGGTGCCACTTATCAATGGGCTACGCACCGCATATTCAAGCCGATCCTCGGGACGCTGGTGGAGTGCTATGTAGATGACCTGGTGGTTAAATCTCGTCAGTTCCAGGACCATATCAAAGACCTTGAGAATGTGTTCGGTTTGCTTCGTTCTCGTCACTTGAAGATAAACCCGTTGAAGTGTGCCTTCAGGGTCACCTCCAGAAAGTTTCTTGGATTCATCATCAGGTATCGAGGTATCGAGATCGACCCCATGAAGATCAAGGCCATCAGTCAGATGCCTCCCCCAAGTAATATTTTGGAGCTTCGAGGCCTCCAAGTCCACTAAGCCAATATACGCTGATTCATTGCGAATCTGGCCGGCAAGTGTAAGCCCTTTTCTCGGCTCATGAAGAAAGGCGCCGCCTATGGGTGGGATGAAGAGTGGCAGACCGCTTTTGAGGAAATAAACTAGTATCTGCTTCAACCTACGGTACTAATGCCACCCGTTCCTGGAAAGCTGCTGGTCCTTTACGTGACTGCCCTGGAGCAATCCCTCGGCGCCCTTCTTGCCCAGAAGAACAATGAGGGAACAAAGAATAGCCTCTACTACCTCAACTGCATGCTCCTCGACGCGGAAGTTAGATACTCTCCCATCGAGAAGAGCTTCCTAGCACTTGTATTCACCATACAGAAATTGCGGCACTACTTAGCTCACCATGAGGTATAGCTGGTCTCTTGGGTAGACCCGTTGAAATACATCCTTAGTCGGCCTATGTTGACCGGCCGATTGGCACGCTGGGCGGTGATCCTCCAGCAGTTTGACATTAGGTTCATACCTCGGAAGGTCGTCAAAGGACAGGCGTTGGCAGACTTCTTAGCTGCTCATCCAACCTCTGCGGACCAGCAGCTGGATTTGGGCTTTCCTGATGAGGCAATCCTCTCAGTCGATCACGCCACCCCATGCTGGCAGATGCACTTTGATGGAGCCTCCCGAAGCCCTACCGTTAAAAGGCTCAATGATCCTAGGCTTAACAGAGTGGGCCTGGGTATCGTCTTCATCAGCCCGGAGCAAACCGTTCTGCCATATTCTTTCTTGTTGTCAGAGGGCTGTACCAACAATGAGGCAAAATATCATGCCCTCATCACCGGCCTCGAGTTGGCTCTGGAGGTTGACGTACCCCACCTGTATGTAAAAGGGGACTCTGAGCTAGTCATCAAGAAGGTTAACGGAGACTACGTTGTTAGGAAGCCAGAACTCGTGCCGTTTCAGGAGTGTACCCTCCATCTAATGGCTAAGTTCCCATCCCGACAAGATGTCTTTCATGTTCCCCAGTCGCAGAACAGTTGAGCAGATGCTTTGGCCAGCCTGGCCGCATCACTCGCGGAGCCTGAACAGGATGACCTAATCATCCATGTGGCGCACCGAAGAGTCATTGCTCTTGTTATCCTGGAGGGCGGTCGTGGCCCGCGAGTGAACCATCTCACCACTGTTGCCCCTACGTCATGACCCCCAGGGCTTCAGGCATGGTGATCGAGATAGTTCCTGACTGGAGGACACCCTTGGTTGAATATCTTCGACACGACAATCTTCCGATGGACTGAGCAGAGCGGGAACGAATCCGGCGCTGCGCGCCACAGTTCACCATTGAAAGCGGTCCGAGCCGTGAGCAGCTCCTTTACAGGCGCGGGTTTGACGGTGTTCTCCTCCATTGTCTTCAAGGAGTTGAGATCCTGTAGGTCATGCAGAAAGTGCACACTGGCTCTTGTGGCACCCACCAGGCCGGGTCGAAGTTTTCCCACCAGATTCAGAGACTGGGATACTTCTGGCCCTCCATGATCCACGACTGCATCGAGTACACCAACAGGTGTCATGCGTGCCAAGTTCATGCTAACTTTGTGCATCGGCCACTGGATCCTCTCCATAATACTAAGTATTCTTGGCCCTTTGCAGTCTGGGGGTTGGATGTCATAGGGCCTTACCCGCCGGCGACGGCCCTCCAGTGCGGGTTCATCTTAACCGCCACAGATTTCTTCTCAAAGTGGGAAGAGACAGCCCCGCTTAGGAAAGTCAAGGTTGGTTCTATCGCCGACTTCGTGAGTTTCAATATCATTCACCATTTTGGAATACCTCGCGCTATCCTCATGGATAACAGAACCAACTTCCGAGCGGCCGAGATGAAGAGATTGTACGCCAAGTTCAAAATTCGCTCTAACCACACCTCCTGCTATCATGAGCAGGCGAATGGACATATTGAGGCGTTTAACAAAACCCTCTCTAACATTCTGGAAAAAATGGTTGGTCAGAACAAGAAAAGTTGGCCGGACAAGCTCCCCAATGCCCTCTGGGCTTATAGGACGACGACTCGCAATTCCACCGAGGTGACTCCGTATTCCCTGGTATACGGAGCTGAGGCTGTCCTTCCCATCGAGGTCCAACTACCCTCATTGCACACGGCGGTCTACAACCAGCAAGCGCCGGACAGAGTTTCCGAGATCCATCTAGCCGAATTGGAACCGCTGGACGAAAGTAGGATTCACGCTTTACATAACTTGGAAAGGAATCAGAGCAAGATGGCTTGAGCTTTCGATAAGAATGTTTGCCTCCGCTCCTTCCTGCAAGGTGACCTGGTGTTGGCTCTCAGAGCACCAATGATTCCCGGCAGGAAACCACCCAAGTGGGAACCCAAGTGGGAGGGAACTTTTATTGCCCATAAGGTATATCCCAATGGTGCGTATTCTCTAGTGACTATGGATGGTGAGCGTATCACTCCTCCCACCAACGCCAGGTTCCTCAATAAGTACTTTTCATAAACTGTATGGTCTTGCATGACCTTAAACTGTATGGTCCAGCATGACCTTAAACTACACTATGCCCTACATCTGGGCTCCATGGTCCGAGCTCTAAGACCTAAAACTAAGATCCTCTTTTGGTTCTGCCCTTTTCACGGTCCGAGCTCTATGACCTAAAACGAAGACCTATATTTCACCCAACATGACGTTAAACTGTATTTCCAGAACTACGTCTAGCTTGATTCTCATCCTAATGGGATACGTAGGAACGCCCAGACCTTTTGTCTTTGGGTCTAGCTTGAGGTCCGATGTCACGTCTGTTTCACCTTTGGTACTTCGACCACAGGGTCGCGTGGCGTGGTGTGAGATTATGTCCCCATTCACGTCGGGTTTGTGATAGCTGCACCCCGCGGACCCTATCCTCAGGGTTTAGCCCTCCTCTGTCCAATGTAATTTAAATACGCATATCAAGAACTACGTGTGTCTTGATTCCCATCCTTATGGGATACGTAAGACCACCTGAACACCTAGATGTCAGGTACAACCCCATCTCTTAGAAGATCCCACAATCTCCCAGTGCCCAGGGTGTTTGGCATTACGCCCCATCTTTTTCCCAGGGATCCTCCATCTCTTGGCCGCTCTCGGACTGAGCCCTCTCACCCTTTCCATTGGTCTGATGATGTGCTCAAGGCACTCTGGTCTAGAACTTGGAGTGCTAGATTCGACTTACGCAAGTTCCATCCACTTGCCAAGCTTCATGTTCCCCTTTATTCGGGCCCCTGTTATCCTTCATACCCGGAGGGACCCCCAAGAACGGCCTGGATACAACACCCAAGGGCTCTCCGACCGTCATGGGCCAACGCCCCCGAGGGTTTCAGACAACAAATTGATACAAATCCCGCATTGCGAACATGGTCAGCGGTTGATGCTCATTTGTTTGTCCCCATGGCTAACACGATAGGATGTTGTGTTGCGAACACGGTCAACAGTAATCCTCAATCATCACACTGGTTCCCCAGGCCCTGAATGTTGGTGGCATGGTTCATGTCATGTTCCGCCCCACCATGTCAAGGTGGAATCTCGATACTCATTGTACTAACCCTCAGTACACCCCCGCACATCAGAAAGACTGATCTATGTAACGGTGTCTCTTGGGGCTCTCGCGATCTGAGCACTAGAGTATGTTCTTGGGTCTATTCTTTACGGGTTGCGTGAAGCTTGACCTTCATCCCCTGAGGGGAGTGAGGAGTCGCCCAGACATTGCGTTTCAGTCCCAGCATAGCTGGGAGCTAGCATCTGCTGCCCCTCCCTGATTGTTGAACCCTCGTAGGCCCCTTTGCATGTGGCTCCTCTCTCGGTTGGTCCAAACCATATGACATTAAACTGTGTTGTTGGTCCAAACCATATGACCTTAAACTGTGTTGTTGGTCAAAACCATATGACCTTAAACTGTGCTCTTGGTCCAAACCATATGACCTTAAACTGTGTTGTTGGTCTAAACCATATGACCTTAAACTGTGTTGTTGGTCTAAACCACATGACCGTAAACTGTGTTGTTGGTCGAAAACATATGACCTTAAACTGTGCTGTTGGTCCAAACCATATGACCTTAAACTGTGCTGTTGGTCCAAACCATATGACCTTAAACTGTGATGTTGGTCAAAACCATATGACCTTAAACTGTGCTGTTGGTCCAAACCATATGACCATAAACTGTGGTGTTGGTCCAAACCATATGACCTTAAACTGTGTTGTTGGTCCAAACCATATGGCCTTAAACTGTGTTTTTGGTCCAAACCAAATGACCTTAAATTGTGCTGTTGGTCCAAACCATATGACCTTAAACTGTGCTGTTGGTCCAAACCATATGACCTTAAACTATTGTGTTGGTCCAAACCGTATGACCTTAAACTGTGCTGTTGGTCCAAACCTTATTACCCTAAACTGTGACTTTATCATCCCGGCCGCACGACGAAAAACGACACAACATTGTGGTGCCCTCGTTGTAGAGAACATCACGTTGGGTATTGGTTTTATGTCATGCCGTTTGTCAACGCCTATCATGGCTTGATGCTTGTGGTGACACCATGGCCTGCTACTCTGGGCCTGTCACTTCACAACAACAAAAAACAACTCACCTTAAAGGACAAACAAGATTTATCAAATTCCACTTCTTTTAGTGCAAGGGCCACGCCCGCACTCCCCTTTTCCCTTGGCACTAGTATCTTACCATGTCACTTTCAGAACTACGTATGGCTTGATTCTCATCCTTATGAGATACGTTGGAATGCCTGGGGCACTTCCCCGTGGGTCCAGCCTACCTCCGTGTTCGGTCCCTCGACTCAAGCGTTTCCCCGGAGAGCATATGTTAAGTAGGGCTTAGGTCCTCCATCACGTTGGGTTTTGTAACTGCCTGGCCACGTGTCTGTTTCTCCCCTTTCCTCATGGTCCGAGCTCTAAGACCTAAAACTAAGATCCTTATGGTCTGAGCTCTAAGACCTAAATCTAAGATCCTTACGGTCCGAGCTATAAGACCTAAAACTAAGATCCTTATGGTCCGAGCTCTAAGTCCTAAAACTAATATCCTCACGGTATGAGCTCTAAGACCTAAAACTATGATCCTTACGGTCCGAGCTCTAAGACCTAAATCTAAGATCCTCACAGTCCGAGCTCTAAGACCTAAAAATAAGATCCTCATGGTCCGAGCTCTAAGACCTAAAACTAAGATCCTTACTGTCCGAGCTCTAAGACCTAAAACTAAGATCCTTACGGTCCGAGATCTAAGACCTAAAACTAAGATCCTTACGGTCCGAGCTCTAAGACCTAAAACTAAGATCCTCTCGGTTCGAGCTCTACGACCTAAAACTAAGATCCGTATTTCGTCCTGCATGACATTAAACTATATTTCGTCCCGCATGACGTTAAACTGTATTTTCAAAACTACGTGTGGCTTGATTCTCATCCTTATGAGATACATAGGACCGCCCAGACGTTTCGTCTTGGGTCCAGCCCCAGGGATTAGTAAACCTCATCCTTCCTTATTATCGGCTGCTCGGCCCAACATCATGGGAAGTGGTGTAATTGGGATATCTACCCCGAGCATGTTCGGGATGCCCCATGGTAATAATGGGAAGCGGAAGTTCTCTCGCCAAAAAGAGGTCCTGCCTGGAAATTGGGACGACCCGTGATCAGGTTGGTACGTCCGCCTAATGCGCTTTCACCATGTTGGCGCAATTTCGGGAGTGTTGGACTCTGTTCGGACAAACCACCACTCCACCTTCCACGCCTTGCATCGCCCTTGTTCGGACCCTCATTTCCTTTCGTGTTTGACGGGACCCCCTAACAGTATGGATGCTCGACCTATGGTCCTCCTACTATCCTAGGCCAACGTTCCGGAGAACTGGTCATGTTTGACGGGACCCCCTAACAGTATGGATGCTCGACCTATGGTCCGCCTACTGTCCTGGGCCAACATTCTGGAAAACTGACCAACGATATTTGAGTTAGGCCCCGTGTTGAAAACATGGTCAGTGGTCAACCCTCATTAATTGTCCTCCCATTCCAGGCCAACGTGATCTGGATGCTATGTTTCCGCCACGGTTGACAGTTATCCTCCATGGTTGTGCCCCATTGGGTTCCGAATTTGGGCAGCGTGATTCACCCTTTTCTCTCCATTCCCCTATGTTCAGATGGATTTCAATTCCCCCAGCATTGCCCCGCTTGTGTGTAAGAGCACATTGAGAAGTCGACACATCAATCGGCTCAGGGGTCTCCTCAGAAGTCCAGGACCAATTTTGGACGCCTGAAGCTTGGTCAATGCCCCACAGTTGAACGAAATGATGGTATGAGCATCTTCTACTCCTTACGTTGGGCACGACCCAAAGGAGCCTAGGGATGAGTTTTTATTCATTTCGAAACTATGGTTGAGCGCATTAAACCAATGGTATGAATGAGTGGATTTGTCCACATATTGGATTGAGACGATGAGCAGTACAGGCAGAAAGTTCATGAGATGGAAAAAACAAAGCCCTTAGGGGTCAGCGTGCTGAAGCGATCTTTCCAGTGCTGCTACCCTCTGGCTGGTGGCCTCCAGGACCGCTTCTCGCTCTCTGAAGACTCTCTCCTCATCGGCCACCATAGAGCGCATCTCGCCAGCCCTAGCTTATGCCTGCGCCCGCTCAGTTTGAAGTACGATCATCTCGAAACTCACCTCCACCAGTTGTTCCTGCACATCAGCCAGATGGGCCGTCAGTTGCTCCACGAGCTCAGAGCATGTAGCGATGAAGGCCTCTTTATTTGCGGCCTGCCCTTCGAGGTGTCGGACTTCCTGCTCCACCCTCAGCAGTGCTTGAGCACTCTCTGATCCTTCCTGGCATTGGGAAATGTCGGTGCGCCGGATGCTCTCGCGTATCTTCTCGGCCGTGTAATCACGGACCGCCAGATGAAGGCGTTGAACGTCAGCCCCTCCGGTGCACAGGAAGCGTAGCTCGGTCTGAAGTGATCCCATCAACCTCAGCCAATCTGACAGGGGCTGCCTGATGAAGCGCTGGATACACTTCCACCCTTTGCGTCATGTCATCCAGCTCTCCTCGGCGGCCTCTGAGTCTGAGTCATCAATCTCCTCAGGGTCAGCAGGTTGGTATAGGGGGAAGGCCGCCAACAGATCGGCAGCAGGATCCACCCCAGTGATGTATTCGTGAGGAATAGAGTCCTCGACGTCCGGGCGTCCTTCTCTCGCCCCAGCAGCAATGATGCCTCCACCAGCTTTCGACCGCGTTTCAGGAATAGCGCCGCTGATGTCCGCCACCCCCTGTTTATCTATTGTCGGGGTCGGCTCAGTGCAGAGAGCATGTTCCGAGCGAGGTGGTATGTCCGCCGCTGGTCTACTCGCGGATGGCCCAGGCTTCGCAGCCTGACGTGCCTCCAGTGTTGAGATCACTGCGCAGGTCATACGCTGTTCAGACGGGATCTCTTGACACCAAGCACCAGTAGTGAAGCGTGAGACTTACAGGAATCCAGAGCATCAGTCCTCAGTGTTCCGGCCGCTGCAGGAGCCGCCATAAGGTGAGACCCCTCTGCGCTGGCTAATTCAATGATGGGTGTCGGATCCCCATCATGTACCATTGGTTCCTCTCCGCCCTCCTCTAGTGGGGACGCCCATCCACCGCTTAGCTGCTCTTGAGTAGGATGGGGATGTGAGTTAGAAGTTGGAAAGTAGAATGGATGAATGAGGGAAATGAATGAAGACAGAGACAAACCTCGAGAATCTCGGTTATGTCGAGATCAGAGTCGGTAATCTCGCCGCTCTCTCGGAGACTCCCTTGGTAGGTCGCCCCTTGCGACCCCTCACCATCGGGCTCCTCTTCTTCATCTTCTCCCTCACCTTCGTCCTCTCCGGTTTCCTCCTCCCCCTCTAGCTCCTCATCACTGTCGCCTTCTCCCGGCGGCATCGCTTCCGGATCATGATCCTGGCCGAGCATCACTTTCACTAGGAATGTTGGCTCCGCACGCCGCCCCCTTTGGCGTGTGTATGCATCCATGGCCTTCATATAAGCATGTCGCCAATGGAATTTCAATCGGTCGGTAATTCAAATGAGCCCGACCTACGGCAGTTGGATCCCATTTTGCATTATCTTCTGCTAGATGGCTTCGACGCTCAGCAAATGCCGCAGGGTTATCCAGGCCGACCACAGTGCCGGGAGAATTGCGTCTTGGGAAGGTTCGAGCTGATATCTTATCTGCATCCCGGGTAGTTCCCTGGCTGCCTCATGTGATCTCCCTACGGGTAACGAGGACGTGGCAGCACCATGTGATGTTCCCACTGCCGAAGTCCCATCCTGCGCATGCCTCGCTGCCTGACGCGCCCTTGGTTCCCCCCTTCCGACGGCACCGTGTGTTCTTTCCCGTCGCCCGGTTTCCACGTGAGTAACCTCGAGTTGCGACGCGCTTGAGTAATAGCCCCTCAGGGTACGTAATGGTGCAATTTTCGGAATATTCGGTTGCTAGGCCAGCATCGACCCCGGTGGGAGGAAGAGTAACGACATCGCCAGAGCCGAAAGTGGTAAACATCAACCACATCTGGCGCAAGATGCATGGATTCTTCTCCTGCCAGACAGTCGTGAATAATTTCTTTGGTATTCGCTGAAGGCACCCGAACTTCCTGGAAAATCGGGACGGCACGTAGGGCTCGCAGATCACCTTCTCGTCGATCTGAGCCACGAGCACCCCGCCCCGAATGCTTTGGAATTATTCCTGCTGTTCCAGACAGCCTTGCCCGTTGTCCACCAGCTGGCCAACCGGGGTGGGGAATGGGCTGAAGTTGAAGTTGGCATGGTTGCCAATGCGGATCCTCACGCCCTCCTCATTGAGCGTCAATGGCGCCACCCCTGCAATGTTTAGCAAGGACGGTCGCAAGCCATTGCCCGGTGGACAGATGACGTTTGGGAAAGTATACCCGTCGAGATGAGCAGCCACCCAGCCATGGAAGATCTGGAAGGGACCACAGACTCTCTGAGGCGACCCCCCTCGTGAGATGCGCCCCAGGATGGTATACAACTTGGCCAGCACGGGGACGCCCAAGTTAAGCCGTTTGTTGGCGGCCATGGAGCCCTCCATCACCAAAGTCGCTGGACGGACGCCCATCCTCGCGTCCCGCACCGGCAGGAGCCACCCTATCAGAAAGGCGGCAAGGAACCTGGCATACCGGACGTTCAGGTCTCGGGCCTCAATGACGCGGTAGCCCCATGATTGGTATTGCCCTGCCTCCAGGGACTTCCAGTATGACCCGTCCTTGCTCCTCTGAGTCGCGGTTGGGCACCGTTTGCCCCGTCCCGGCATCTTGACGGCGGGATCCCTCTCAAGGAATAGGCTGAACCAGCCCTTGTAGGCAATGTCCTTCAGGAAGTCCTTGACCACCAGCCTCTCCTTGGCCTGCTGCAGTAGGTGCCACGTCAGCATAGGCATCCGCGACCTGTCTCCCCAGGTGTTCCTTGGAGGAACAAACTCGTCGTATTGGTAACCCTCCAGTGGGATACCTCCGATGCAGTGGACGTCCCAGAGACTGATGTCGACTTCCCCATGATGAAGGTGGAACGTGTTGGTGTCCGGAGACCACCGGGTGAATAGCTCCGGTCCAAGTTCAGGCTGCCAGTGGAAATGGAACTGTGATTTCCATACCGCCTCGAACAGGCTGATATACCGCAGTTCGTCTCCGAACTGGTCACAGGTATGGCGAACCCAGAATGCCCAGGCCCATTCGCTGGTGAAGTTACCCCCGGACCGCAGGTCCCAATCCTTCAACAAGCCCTTCGTGTCATCCGTGATGCTTTGACGGAACGTGCTCGCGTAGAGGGCCAGAGAATCCTCCACCACAGGCTCGTCCCCAATAATGGTCCTTGTCCTCGGGTTCAGGACATAAACATCTATATTTCTAGTTTCCCTAGCAGGATGGCCATTTTTGGTGATGTTGTAGCGAGGAAGTTCGTCCTCCCGAGTCCCCCAAGACCGCGGCCTGTCCACTTCGAAGCCCGACAGGGGCACCTCTTCCAGGATGCCAAAATTCCAGAGCAGGAGGTAGTCCGATAAGGGATATGCCTTCTGGGCCGGAGATAGCAGGTTGAACAATGTCAGATTGTTGGACACAATCACCTTGGCGCCATAAACCTCCTCGTTTGCCGCAATTTCTGTCCTACGGGAAGCGGCTTCCACCCCATCAACTCAGTTTGCTGCCATCGCGAATTTTTTGGGAGTTGGGAGAAATCAGGATGCAGTGCGCGGAATCGGAGAGTTCGGTGCGAAATTTGGAAGAGTTGTGCGGAATCTTGGAGATGAGTGCACAATCGACACACAGAGCGCAGAAAATCCTGAACAGGCGCGAGATTACGGCTGAATTTCGGATGGAATTCCGCGCTGCCAGAGCGTTATTAGGCGCAGCAGCAGAAGCGATTTCGCGCATGAGAGCAGTAAGCTTATCGCACGGAAAAAGTGGAAGTACGGATCTGGGACCCAGTGCCACTTTTTATAGGCGAGGCCAGGGTTTTGCGCCGTGTGGAAAGAGTATTTCACGCATTTCTGTAGGTTTTGAATGCCCCATCGGAATTTGGCACGTAACTTGACCAGGAGGATCAGCACTTTGGCGTTTCGATGTTTCCCTTGGAATCTGATCGTTGAGACCTATCGCCGATACAATTCCAAGGGGGGAATTTGTTGACACCGAAAAAATCACGTAACTCCCGGAGGAAGTTTCGGAATGATGAAGCGAAGTCATATTCGGAATCAGAGGACCGATCCAGAGGCCCTGGATGTGGTGCGCGAAATAAAGGAGGTTCCACGCGAAAAATTGTTCTGTGAGCATAGAATCATTGGGTTTCGTGGAATTGAATTGTTGAGGCACGCAATCATTGTGCGCCCCGGTTCCGCGCGGCGAGCTTTTGCGCTCTGGCTGCACTCGGCGCGAAGAATTTCGCGCGCCACCCGGATTCCACGCCGGAGGTTGCCTATAAATAGAAGGTGACCCCGAACGGTTTGGGGGTTGAGGAATATGAAGCGACTCTCATGCGCGCAATTCGGCTCCCCCCGCGCGAAAGATGACTTCCAGGTAAAACCCTTATTTCGCACAACCTTTCCCCGGAATTCGCCTTTGCACGCAACTCCACTGGCTTCGGTGAATTTGCCCCCTCCGCAGTATTCCAGCCTTGCGCGCAATCCGGGCCTCGTGCGCACAATACCCTGCCCATGCGCACAAAACCCTGCATGTAGTTCTCTCTCCGTGCGCAATTCCTTTGCTCCAATTGCGCGTCGTCCCGGTCTTTTGCGCCAAACCTTCCCTTTTGCGCGCAAAACCCATGACTCCTCACCTTGATGCCCTTTGGCTTCCCCCTGCACTGGCACTTGATGTCTCCCCTGCCGGGCATGCGCGCCATGCGTTGTTTTCCCGTATGGCCTCCCAGGCTCGTGCGAAGTAACCTCAAGGTCCCTTGGGTCGTGTTTCCCGTTGCGTTGCTTTTCCTTATGCTTCTCTGCATAGGCACGCTAACGGCTATTGCTTCTTCACATAGCCATGCTAACGTGGACCCCCCAATGGTTCGCCCTGTGGCCCCCCTTCATGATGGCTGTGCCGATGCCTTCCATTACACAAGGGGTAGAGGGTGTTGGGCATGTAAGCCTTAGGGGTGTGGAGTGAACCCAACTCGTCCAAGCTGCAGGACGTTAAACTGCTAAGCAACTCGTACTTAACACAAGACGTTAAACTGTGGTCTGACCCCGTGCTTCGCGCGCAGGGTCCCCCCAGCTCGGACATTTTTTATGCCCACTAGTCTCCATGATAATGGACTCTTCCTCACATGGAATGAGATCCTCTTTGTCAGAGCGGCGTTTGTCCGCGGGGGAAGGGCTGACTTAGAGCGTAAGCCCCTAACCTTTCTTGCAGATGATTGCACCCTTGCATCTCCGTACTTCCCCCCTGCCATGGCCAGTGGATCCCTTTTCCCACTGCTCTTTGTCACACCACGGGCCTCCACCCTAGAGTAAGCCCCGACACCAAGGGCCGCTAACCACACGTAAGCCCCTATTTCCTCTTTTGGACGCTCAACGCGTAAGCCCCATTCCGCTTCTCACGGACGCACCCTTCGCGACGTGATCGTCTAATCCCAGCTGCCTCTTGTTTCCCACACTGAGCATGACTCACGTGGGATTAGAGTGCGCGTCGACCATGACATCCTCTTATGGGCCGCCCCAAAGCGTAAGCCTCATCCCAGTGAACTACGTGGACTTCGATCCGTGCTAACTCATGGTACGTAGGAAGCCTCCACGAGGTTCAAGCCCACCACCCGGTCGTCCCGGCCTCTCCATGTCGGTTCCCCGACCACCTTGGGCTGCCTCAGAGCGTAAGCCACAAATATTCCGTCCCGCATGACGTTAAACTGTATTCCGTCCCGCATGACGTTAAACTGTATTCCATCCTGCATGATGTTAAACTGTATTCCATCCCACATGATGTTAAACTGTATTTCATCCCACATGACGTTAAACTATATCCCCCCTCTTGGGCCGTCTCAGAATGTAAGCCCCATGTCTCACTCCACCATCCATCCTGATCCTTACCCGGTCCGCCACATCCCGGTGAGATCATGCCACCCTTTCCCACTCCATGATATATGGGAAGCCGCCCACGTGCTGGCCCTAACATCGATGTTTCCCCCGAGGGATCCTTCAACCTGATCCGTCTCCGCATGACGTTTAACTTGTGACATGCCCCGGGTTAAACATGGTAAGCTGAGGAAAACCTCAGATGGTACATGTTCCCCGCGTTTGATGTGGGATGACTCTGGCTTCCGCACCCTCGAGAATCCCTGCGATGAGGGACCAGAGACAGACATGCCGACGACGCCCCAACGTGACCACTCTCCTCACCGCAGGTTGCTATCACGACAAGACCCCTTGGAGCGTCTTCACGGAAGCAGCATAATTAACTGGCGTCCATATAGATATGGAACCGGGGATGAGCTTCACGAACCCATCTTAAATCTATGAGGGAGACCCAGACTAGTTAATGAGCTCCAAGGAGGAATCCACAGAGGGAGGAACCGACATCCCATCATCCCAGTTTCGATCAAGGAACAGACGTCCCTGAACAAGGAACGGATGTCACCCGCCTTTGGAAAGCGGGAATGCGGGGCCACAAGCAGCGCACCCTCCCCAGCGGACGGATGTGCGCGCCCCGTCGAAAGCGTCGAAAACAAATATATAATGTAATCTCAAACCATCCCACATTCATGTATAAATTGAACTGATATAGGTAAAAGTTTCTAAAGTAAATACCCACAAGTAATGATAAAGTAGCGACCCAAAAACTATTATCATCTTGAGCATTCAAGGCCCAGTATAGTCTATGAAATCCTCATGGAATCCGAAAAAAAATGTATATACATTAGGTGAGAATACACATATACTCATTAGGAAACTCCTATTATGTCTCGCAAATGTGAAAGAATCATACTAATGAACCTTTGAGAAAACATTAGAACCAAATAAAACCTAAATAGATATACTAACCATCTGATCCTTACCAATGTATGATCATGAAATAATTTAAATCCACTAAAATGATATAAAGTAATTAACAT
Organism: Viscum album; assembly: GCA_963277665.1. NCBI lineage: Eukaryota > Viridiplantae > Streptophyta > Magnoliopsida > Santalales > Viscaceae > Viscum > Viscum album. The sequence goes on from OY728163.1 coordinate 1,434,220,644, forward strand.
CTATTATACAATATTTAAAAATACTTTCCCACTGATTGGATTATCTCACACCCCAATGAAATACATCATAGAACTCCAACCTCTTTAGAATATGATACAACACATCCCACCCATACACAAATAAGACTCACAACACATCCCTCTCATATACACCTTCTCCTCACAAAACATCCCACCCATACTCACCTAGGCCTCAAAACCCATCCCACCATCACAAACCAGGGTTTTACAACATATCACATCTCATCCTAGAGAAACATGGTACTTCATATGATGACATATCTTTAAGTCACCAGGAAACCAAATCACAACTCATCCCAATGACACTTTGGGCACCACATCATAACTCATCCTGAAGATACATGGGATATCACAATTAATCACATCTTGGACAAAGAATCTTGGTCCGCCATCTCTTGGATAATAGAGTAGAGATGATCGGGTGTCCATACATCCATCCTCCCACAAGGATGTTGGGAATGCCCCCCCCCCCATGATGATGTAGGTGTTTGGAACATAGTGGACAATATAGATAGAGTGCATAATGAAATCATAATAATATACTGTGTACATGTATATATAGAGAAAATAAGACAATCCCAACAAATTGGTTTAAAAAATCACTAAAGAACCCTTGAATTCACCCACATTGCTGCTACCTCTAAATGCATTTATTAGTATCTACAACAGCCATTTCAGATAGATAATATAACTTAATTTCATTATTTTTCATCAACCATATATAATCTAACAACCCATCATTTAATTTTCCATTAAGAATTTTCAATCCCATTAACAAAATAAACCCATTAAATTTAAAACATTATTAAATTTTTATTTATTTTGTAACTACTATAGAATATATCACAACATAACAAACTATCACATGAAACCATCCATCCCCAAAAACCTCAATGTGCCACCAAAATATCATGGCACAAGAACTATCACGTCACCACCCCAAAAATATTTCCCCAAAACCATCACTTCACCACACAAAACCACCACACCAAATCCATCTCCCCACATTCCTCAATAACATATCACAACATATTATTATTATTTTACAAAATATCAAATTGGATTTTATTGCATTCAACTGTATTTTTGGAGATGTCATGACACAATTCATAATCTTGGGTCAAAAAATTTATTAACCAAATATAATTGGTTATAAAATTTTTCATTTTATGGTGATATAACCATAATCACAACTAAATAAGTGGGAGCGTAACATATATCTATCATAAATGAAGTCCCAAATGACAATAATTTTAATGGGGCATCAAGCCCGTGCAATTAAAAATATCAAAATACAATCCAATCTATAAAAGTATACAAAAAACCCAATACCCTTAAATTTTAAATAAAACAATTAATTATATTTATTTAATTCCACACAAAAATTAACCATAGATAAAAAAGGTAAAACCCAACCATATGAAACATAATAAGGATAAATGATGGAATCCATACATCAAAGAAGCTTTACAACTTGTTTGGCACTATCGGGAAAAGAATAATTCCCACAAAACGAAAACATGTAATCATGAACTATAAGTAAACTTATACTACATCAAGAGATCATCGAGACATATCCCAAAAAAAACAAATACAAACTGTACCACCAAAAATAAAATTGAATAAGAAAAAAAGAAACTGATGAAAGAGATAGGCTAAATCTCCATATATTGATGATGGAAGGCCAATGATCGATCCCTATGAAAGGAATATACACAATCTAAAAGGGAAGGACATTGTATTCCATGGATGGGAGAAGAATAAATTTCCATATGTTTTGAGAAAAAATGAGAAACTAAAAACATTAAAAACATCAAAACATCATTGAATTACAAGATTTCTAATCCCCATTCACATCATGTATTCCCATGATTCTAGTTTTTTTCAAAAAAAAACAAATCTCTTTTTTATTTTTTAACATTAATATTATAAACATAATGATACATCCCTTGATATGTTGTAAAACCAACTATTACATCATGTAATACACTTATATTGAATATACTTCCAACAACAGTTTTGATGCACCTCCATCTTCTACTAAGAAACTATTGGAACATTACCAGAACACCTCCAACAACAAAAACCAAGACTGTAACATACTAGGAGGAAAGAAAAAAATATAAACATGTTAGTGAAAATTGAACATAAGTAATCAATAATTTGATGAATATAATGGAATAAAATAGATAAAAAATATATGAAAACATGTATAATAAGATCCATTGATCTCACTCTGATAAAATATATATTTCCTTAAATCAAAACATTATAACATGGACATATTCCATGAATCTATCATTTAATGGGAATATGTACAAACCATAACCAATTATTTTTTCACAAGATACCTATCGATGCATCGATGGGAAATAATGTTCTGGACCATAAATGTGACCTAATTATTTCCAATGAATTCCACATAATAGTCATAAAAGTAAATATCATTCACAATGGAACAACATAATGGATAAATAATTATTATTCATATAATGGGATATGTTAAAATTTAATACTTCCGCATTCAATATAACAATGGGAATGTCTATCAGAACACTAATTAATCAATTTATAAATTTTGGGTTATCAACAATATGACCTAATGCACCCTCAACAAGAAACTTTTTGTGTAGGGTTACATTCAATGTGGTGAGTTATCCATGGAATATTATTATTGGGTTAAATAGTATCCATTTTTTTGAGACTATCAAAAATATTGGAAATTTCCCAGATGATGGATCATTAATAGAGAAGGAATATTTCAAGGAATATCCTTCGGCCTTGCACTGTTAGGTGTACATTATTAGGACCACATGTCATGCTTCGAGGTAATGTTCAACTCTATTCTCATCCAACAATATTAACCCTAATTAATACTTGGTTCATCTAAGATAAATATATATCGACTTTACAAAAACCATAAAAGGATGTATTTGCAAGGAAATTATACATAGTTTTTGTTTTCCAAAACATTGTTCAGTTTTTCCACCATGGAAAAGATTGGGGTTTACAACAGTTCTATTAACTATTGAATCAATGAATGTGATACAGGGAAAATAATGTAGAATTATAAATCATATAAATTTAATGAATTATATTAAAAAATTAGTCATTATTAATTTATATATCACAAAAATAGAAAATATTTGGTCAATATAACATGGGTCTTAAAGAATGAATATTATGCCAGAAAAAACAGACATATGGATGGGATTCGAATTGGATCAAACCCACATTAATAACATGTCATGAAATTGATCTTAAAATTACAAGAAAAATGGAATTTCATGTTACAAAATCTCAAATATGTAGTATTTACATCACATAATAGAATCTATGTACATAATATCAAATTTTTCCTAATGAGATGAATTTAAAAATAAGACTAATTACCTACTATCTTGACATAAACTAACATAATTTAATATATGATACCACAAACATAGTAATATTTATATATTATTTTATAATAGTACTCTTATCCATTTTTATTCAAAATCTTACTGAATATTATTTCTCTATATGAATTCTTCTGACTTTCCACATCATGTGTTTATAGTTACAATTTTTTATACTACTTTCATAATAATAGAGTTTCTATTCATTCATCATTTATTGATCATAATTAATATTTCATTAATATTCATTTTATTGATGATATAATATAATTTATTATGTATTAAATTTCTTTTATGTGTGTTTTATTGGTTATCCATGTTTTTAAAATCGATGATAATTATTTTTTGATGATTCTAGATTATCAAGGGGTGTTTTCTTATATTAGTAATTCAATATTGTTCTAATATATCCAAAATGTTAAACTAATTATTTACACACTTATATTATATTATACTAGTAAAAATTTTCTCTTGGTCCTTCATTACCAAAATTCAAAGTATTACAGTTGTAGGTAGTTAAACAGAACAATGTTTACATATACATTGATTTTATGAGTGATTATGAGGTGGTTTTTTGTATTATCATTATAATAGAATAATATTTAAAATATTTATATTTTATTATACCTATATGTTAACATTATATATGATATATGATAAAGTTTAATTTATATGAAAATAATAAACAATTTTATAAAAATATTATCCTCTTAGTACACTTATTTAATATGTTTAAATCAATGATGATATATATTTATTCATTTCATTAATAGGTTCCCATATTTTTCATATGAGAATATAAAGGTTATCTTAAAAATAAAATTGATATTTTAGAACCAAAAAAATATATATCGATTCATTTAATGTGGTGGAAAAAATGTTTCATTACGGGGTTAGTAGTCTGCACAATGCAGAAATAAATGTTTTTATTTTTTTAAGGAAAAAGTAAATATTTCTTAAAATTTATTTCAACTACATAATATTTTTTTTATTATACCACTATATAATTCACCATATATTACATGAAAGAACATCATTTATAAAGAAATTTAAAATAATAATATGGCTGTGAATATATTGAACTTATGTTTCCTGAATTCATGAAAGTATTTAAGGGCATATATTTTTTGATTATTTTTTGATAATTTTATTTTTCAATTGGGTTGAGTAAGAATTGCTACATGACATTAAGGCTCTGAGGCATATGAAAAAATACATTTCATGAAATCCTATAGATAGACATCACAATATAATACCTTAAGTCCCCTAAGATAATGATGTCAAACAAGGAATGTGGTAATATTTTTGGAAATGGGGTATTGGGATAATCTCTCATCCCCAAAAGATAATGAGGATGAATGTATATTTTATGGAATGATATATGAGTAGTTTATTTTGGGGGTGGCTAATTTTGGAGTGTTATCAAAGAGTTTTTGGCTTTCCCTTTTGAAGATGATGAAGAGGGGAATTTTCATTAAATGAAATGTTATGTAAAGGGTATGAAAGGAATCATATGGGTGATAGTTGCGTTTTTTTAAATTTGTTGAGAAATTGAAGGTGATACATTGGGGTATTAATTTCTTAAATAATAAATATTTCTAATGGGTGTTTGTTACATTAGAATTATTCAAAATTTGACATACCTTATTTACCCATAAAACCCCTATCAATCTTTATTAAAAATTAACCATGAAAATTATTTTAATACTAATAATATAACATGATCCATTATATAAAATTTTTAAAACATAAATATAAATTTTGGATATATTTAACTTCATTTAATTTTTAAATATAGGAATATAAACATTTAAATTAAAAATGATCTCACATGGAATACAATTTTTATAGAAAAATTGCATTTCATATATTAACAATTTTTATTCATATTTACTACTAATTATTAATTTAATGAGTGTATATAGATATTTTTATATGTTTAAACATTAAATTGAGTCATGTTTTTATATATAATAATTTATACCACTTATATAAAAATTAGTTAACTCTTATAAAATTCAATCGTTGAAAAAAAATACTTTTCACATAATAATTAATCATTATCATTTTTAATTTATATTCAATACACAAACATAATATTTCCATACTTATATATTTTATAAATAATGACTATAAATATAAAATTCATTTTATCAAAAAAATTATTATGCCTCGAGAAAATTAATTTTATCATTTTCCATCGTAAGAGAAACATTTTTAAATATTGAAATATTAATCTGATGTTAATATCATTACGATGAATTAAAAAATGATTTTTTTATTAAAATTAAAATATATATTTCTGGAACTGAATTTATAAATATGATTTGGAATATATGCACATTTTATTTCAAATTAGGTTATTTTTCTCAATATATTGTTTACCTTCTATAAAAGGATCTTTGGTATTACAACACCCCATAGATGATACCCTACACAAACATGTGTATTTATTAGTGATGGAAAGTAATTGGATTTTCCTTCCTTGGGGATAAATAAGGATCATAGGTTTCCCCTTATTGTTTATTATTTATCCAAAATAAATTCACAATTAATGTTATTCAATTCCACAACACTCACTCTATTGTGTAGAGAATATGGACTCTTTTCCAAAGTATAAGATATGGGTGGCTCCAATTAAATTGGTTCATTTGTGAGCACATGTATTGGGACATGAATATATTTAATTAGTGAAGAATCATGGAAGTATCTATAAACATTATAATTATTTGCCGATTTTTCCTATCTATAACATATAACCCAAATTACTTCTATTATTACAAAACGAACAATGTATATATGGATTATCATATAAAATTTTCTAAATCATAAAACTCACAAACAAGGAAAATCATTCAACAATACATGACCCCCAACATAAAATTCTGATTATATCAATGTAATATTAGAATATATATTTTCCTATATTTGATATTCTATTATAGGATCCTGAATTGTTATTATATTAACAAACATCACAACTAGATGGTGTTAACCAACTAACGTTCTCTCACTAAATTCTTCCAACTTGTTTGAGAATGAAAACTCTTCCAATATAATTACTGGTAAGATTACTTATTGGATCATGATTGATAGTGAATATTGTATTTATATTCTATTAAATTTATATATTTTTATCACATAACATGGACATAAAGAAAACAAGATATGTTGTGCATTCCAAAAGCGGATAGTCCTTTTAGAATACCAATTTTTTTTCATGATAGGTGGTTCATAAATGTATCCCAGTTTCAAGACCTAATTAAAAACTCTTCTGTAATATTAATGAAATTTTGGGATCATGATCATATACAATAGATTGAGGTTCCCCATAATTAAATATTTTTTCAATTTTATATAATAGATCAAGGTACTCAAGGTGTATATCTTCTCTTGATACTATGAAATTAGAAGTATTAGTAAGATGTTAATTAACGTAACGTATTATTCTTCAATTAATTATTTGGGAGTCCAATGAATGTTTTATTTTTAACTTTTCTCTACTTCTGTATAGGTATAATCAGGGGTTTCATTACTCCATTTGGATGTTCTCATCCAGTCATAAACTTCACTCATACAATTATTTTGGACACATCAACTATAGCGACCTACACTTTACATACATGGTTAATACTTCAAAATTGAAGCATAATTATTACAACATATAACAAAACCATTAAATGACTGTATAGGTATATTGTCTTTAGAAACTGGGAAACATAAACAACTGGTTCATAAAGCATCTAAATTGTCTCCCATTTATTTCATCATATCTATAGTCGCTTTTTGGAATATCTTACTTAATACCCTTCTTCCTGACCTGGGGAAAGAAAAAATAAAAAAGGGTGATCTCAAATGCTCAGTAAGGGTAAACAAAAGAAATATCAATTACATTAAATTCATAAGAACATAACATTTTGAAAATCATACCCTGCAAAAGAGATCATAATTTCATAACATGGGATAAATCATGGTAGTGAAATGTAATCCCAATAATCATAACATAAAACATGAAACTTTGTGGCATACACAAAAAATCATAGAGAATCATTTCTTATTAGTCAAGAATCATTTCCAAGACTATCTTAGTGGACATAGTCCTTTTTTGAACCGAGTTCACTCCTCGTTTTAGTCGAGTTTCACGGAACCAGATTAACCTCCCGTTCCAGCAATGTCTATCTCATGAGATATAAAATCTTTACCCAATGCATTGGAGGGAGATATAGGTCCCACCCATCTCATAATGATACCATTATTATGTGTTCCACAAAATCATAAATCATACATCATTGCATAACCCATGTAATAAAAATGGGATTCTTAAACATCATGACATCATAAAACAATTCATATAATATAAAGGAATTCATAAAAATAATTCCATCACAACATAATAAACTCATTTTAATAATAGGGATAGAAACAGAACCCTATATTATCTTAGATGGAAAATAATTTTGATAATACACTTGAACTCCATTCTTGAGGAAAAGATCCTTTTTTACTTCAAAAACATTTTCTTTTATTAACATGTCATACAATTTTAAACTAAAAGAAGTTGATTAAAAATAAACATGAAAACTTGTAAAGGAATATTATTGGAAATAATGTTTTAAAAATACATTCATGTCGTATAAGTTAAAAAAACATTCTTCTCGTACTTTTGTCAAAAAAAGTCAAAAAGTACCTCGTACGAAAAACGACAAAAGATTTCTTTCATATCTTTTACTAAAAACTCACCGAAGGGTAAAATTGGATTTAAACAATTGTAGAAGGATATAAATATTAAATATTGAAGAAAAATGGATATGGATGATAAATATTCCCCAGTAAATTCTGAAGTATAAACAATCTCGGATAAAAATTGAAATTGCGAGATTGTCCCATACCTTAGGTCCGATTTGCTTCGTAAGTGTCTGAACCTCCTGTATAATGATTTGAATAATGTCATTGACTTATTCCAGAATCATAATCGTTGTTATGATATCATATATTGCCATATTCATATCTTCTTATTAGTAATATTTCATTGCTACTAGTTATTCGGGTGTTTATTACTTTTTGTTCTTATGCATGTTTTGTCGAATAAATTCTTATTCTTCTCTTTAGGTTATAGATACCACATTTAAAGAATGTTATTAGTTTAATATATATATATATATCATATTCTTTCATTCAATTCATTTATATAATCATTATTCAATTCAGATCATGTAGAACGAGTCGCATCACATCGTGGAGACGGTATTCCGTACGTACGCACGAGCGATGATATTGTTCCCATGATCATGGAATTATATTGGAGTGTACGTATACTATTTAAGAATCAATATCACTTTACAAAAATAATATATAGTTATTATTTACACCATTATACCCATCCAAGTAAGGTGGTGGTGGAAAATAGACTACACCACGGCGTGGATACGGTATTCCGTACGTACGAACGCGAGGTGATTTCGTTTTCCGTATGACAGATAGATGGTGAAATAGGGTTTTTTAACACTTATAATAACATACCAGTATATGATTGATACTGATGTTTTTACTTCATAATGATAAAATTAAAGAAGAATAAGTGGAAGAAGAAATAAAGTTGAATGAATAGGTAACAGACATTACCTCTTCTTTGAAGTGCCTCTTTGAGACCTCCTCTTCGGGCACTGAAATTGGTCTTTGAAGATGACCAGGACCTCTAAGATGTTTCTAGGGAAGTGGGGAAGTGAAATGGGCAGGGACTGGCCGAGCATGAAAGGTCAAATTGGAGTGAGGAGGAGAGGGAGGAGGTGTCCTTTTATAAGGGAGGAGAGGGGCACCTTTGAAAATATATGAAATATTAGTTTATATTAAATCCCAACCCCACAGAAAAACTTTCAAAATGACTCATATACGAATATTATATGACATAGGGTTGTAATATCATCAACCAATAAAAGTTAGACTTGTTTGGAATTTATTTTAAACATTTTCAACTTAATTTATCCTTATTTATCAATTTAATTTTATTTGTGGTAATAATATTCTAAATTTTAAATTATTAGAAATAATTACATATGTGTTGTGAATTTTCCATAATTTGACACTTTATTACATTTTAGACCATATAAATATTAATTTATACTTTTTAAATATTTTTGGTATTTTTAAACAATTTTATAATATGTTATTTTCATAAAATAAGAATAGTGTCAATTTTGACACTATTCATTCATTTGAATTTAAATAAAATATATATACAGAAGATATGTTCAAAATAAAACTTTAATAGATCCAAAAAATGTAAAATATTTCTAGAAAACTAGTGGAGCACATTAAATAGTTCATATAATATTTATTTTAATATTTTTAAAACCATTTATTTGATATTTTAATTAATAAAATAATTTCAACATCACTATTGTGTCATAATTAATGATAATTATTTAATCCCTAAAAATTCAAAATAAATTTCTATGATGTAAATAATTATATTAGATTATTGGAGACTATTCATGTTTGCAGTTTTTTTAAGTTTATCACTAAATTAAAAATATTATACTTAAAAGATTTAAGAAAGTGACATGTTGTAAGATTCTTTGGTTTTAATAATAATTAAATTATTTTCATGGAAAAAAGTCCATTAAATGAATCTAATCCAACCCATAGGTGATATGGGTCTACTTTTAGTCATCCAATTGGATTTTTGTAGGTGTTAGGGTAATTTTATAGTCTTATATTTACCCTTAATTACCCAATTTACCTTTAACTATGGTAAATAAAATTTACCGTAGTTACTATTCATAATGCCCAAAAAATATAAATTAGACTATTAACATAATTTGGACCCACTGATTCCAAATATGGAATCAATTTTTCAAAATTCAAAACACATAAGTTGCATTAATTAATTTAAAATAAATCTTGTTGTTAAGAAAATGGGTTTTAGAAGTTAAAACATTGTCAAAGATTGAGATGTTTTTACCTATGAATTCAATGTGAAATTAATGCTAATGACATAAATTATATTAAATGGTAAAAATACATTCTATTTATACTTTAAATCCATTCAATTTTATAATTTAACCATATAAATTATCTCAATGGAAAAAGATGTTTTTAATTAAAAATTAGGGTATTTTTACTATTCATCAAAATATGAAAGTTATCGGAAAAATATCAAAAAGTTATCCAAATTAAATTTTTATATCCTGATTCAAAATAAAAATTTTATTTTGTCAAATTGAACTTATAAACATGTTAAAATATAGATTTAATGTGGGTGCGCCATCAAAAGGCGGCAAAACTGCATTTTTTGAAAAATACTTATTTCACCTGAAAAATTTATTTTGTTCTCTTACCATATTCTAGAAAATGTGTAAGATGAATAATAATGTAATAAAATTCAAAATTTAGTTAATACTATTCATAATGGCTAGTCCGTAATAATATATCATTGTTTAGTGAAACCCGGTATTGCGTATGACGCAAGCTATCGAGGAAGGTCGTGATTGCGTGTAAAGGAAACCAAGCTAGTGTTGTGTGTAGTGAAAGATTCCTTTGATGATTTATATAACATAAAAACAAAATATTTCTCACAAAACTCTTGGGTGTCACATTCTACCCCCCTTAAAATGAATTTCGCCATCAAAATTCGCCACTTTGTAACAAACAGATGAGGATACCTCTCCCTCATCATATCCTCAATCTCCCATGTAGCTTCTTCTAATTGGTGGTTCCTCCATAAAATTTTCACCAAGCGAGTGGTCTTGTTCCGTAGGGATTTTTTGCTATGATCCAGAATCTCTATCGATTGTTCTTCATAAGAAAGATCTTGCTCCAGCGGTAAAACTTCTGAGCTGAGTACATGTGAAGGATCAGGTATGTACTTTCTCAGGAGAGATACATGGGAAACATCGTGAACTTGAGAGAGATTCGGTGGAAGCCCAAATTGGTAAGCTACCTTCCCAACACGATCCAGAATTTCAAAAGGACCGATATATCTAGGGATCAACTTTCCCTTCTTTCCCAATCTCATGACCCTCTTCCAGGGAGATATTCGTAAGAAAACTTTATCACCCACTTCAAACTCTAGGACTTTTCTTTGTTTGTCAGCATAACTTTTTTGTCAACTCTGAGATGCTCTTACGTGTTGTTGAATAGATCTATCCTTTTTTCCATTTCATCAACAAGATCAGGTCCTAATAGCTTTCTTTCCCCAACTTCATCCCAGCATGTTGGAGTCCTTCATTTCTTTCTATAAGGAGCCATCTGAATACTGGAGTGAAAGCTATTATTATAAGAAAATTCTACCAAAGTAGGTGTTGATCCCAAACACCTTTGAAATCTATAGGCTCTCAACATATCTTCTAGAGTTTGAATTGTCCTCTCAGACTGACCATCTGTATGAGGATGATAAGTAGTGCTGAAAATCAACTCTGTATCGAGAGTATGCTGAAGACTTCTCCAGAACTTCGAGGTAAACCTCAGATCCCGATCAGATATAATGGAAAGTGGTACTCCATGCAATCTTACTACTTCCTTTACGTATATCTTGTTAGGATGATCTAGAGAGAAATCCTCTCTAATAGCAATGAAGTGTGAAGACTTTTTAAGACGATCAACTATTATCCAGATAGCATTATTTCCTTTGGATGTTTTAGGAAGTCTGGTGGCAAAGTCCATATTGATGTTTTCCCATTTCCATTCAGGTATGGGTAATGTTTGTAACATCCCCTTAGACTTCTGTCTCTTAGATTTAACTTGCTGACAAAACAAGCATCAAGAGACATATTAAGCAACATCTCTTTTCATGCCATCCCACCAGAAGTACTCTTTCAAATCCCTATACATCTTCGTGCTTCCCAAATGAATAGAGAATGAAGAACTATGTGCCTCATCCAGCAGCTCCTTATTTAATTCTGGGATGGGAGGAACACAAACCTGATTCCTGAACTTTATTATCCCATCACAATCAAGGTTGAATTAAGGAATATTTCTCACCTTCTTTTGTAACTCTACATCATCTTCCTATGCCTCTTTAATCTTCACATGTATAGATGGTTGAACATTTATTTGAGAAAGATACGATTTTCCCCTTCCATTATAATTCCAAGATCCATCCTCTGTAAATCCATAAATATTGGATCTTTTGTGATCCTCATCATGGATAATCTAGCATGGTCTTGTCGACTTAATGCATCTACCAACTTGTTTTCTTTCCCAGTGTGGTAATGAATTGAGCTGTCCTAATCCTTAATCACCTCCAACCATCTTCTTTGGCGGATATTCAGCTCCTTTTGTGTGAAAATATACTTTAAACTTTTATGATCAATATAAATATCACACCTTTCCCCATAAAGATAATGCCTCCAAATCCTTAATGAAAAGATTACCGCAGCTATCTCTAAATCATGAGTTTGGTAATTTTGCTCATGGATTTTCAACTGTCGTGAGGCATAAGCTATCACCATATCATTTTGCATAATAACACACCCCAGCCCCTTCGTGGATTCATAACTATAGATCAAAATCCTTTCTCCACTACAAGGAAGTGTGAGTACAGGTGCACTGGATAGCCTTCTTTTCAACTCCTTGAAATTGTCTTTACCTTCCTCCGTCCACACAAACTTAACTCCTTTTCGAGTCAACCTGGTGAGTGGATTATATCATCATGAAAAATCTTTCACAAAACGTCGATAATATCCAGCCAAACCAAGAAAACTTTGGATCTCAGTTACTATTGTTGGTCTAGACCATCTTTTGATAACCTCTGTTTTTGCTGGATCCACAGATATCCCCTCTTTTTAGATTATGTGACCAAAAAATGCAACTTTTTGAAGCCAAAATTAACACTTGGTGAATTTGGAATAAAGCTTCTCCTTTCTCAGGGTCTTCAATATAATTATCAAATGATCTTCATGTTATTCCTTGCTCTTTGATTAGACAAGAATATAGTCTATAAATACTACCACAAACTGATCAAGATAGTCTCTAAAGACTCTATTCATCAGATCCATGAAGATAGCAGGGGCATTAGTAAGACCAAATGGCATCACTATAAATTCATAGTGTCCATACCTTGTACGGAAAGCCATATTTGGTATATCCTTCATTTTGACCCCTAATTGATGATACCCTTAACAAAGATCAATCTTGTAAAAGTATTGAGCTCCGTGTAGTTGGTCAAATAATTCATCAATGCGCGGGAGAGGATATTTGTTCTTGATAGTGATCTTGTTAAGTTCTCGATAATCAATGCAGAGTCTCATTGATCCATCTTTCTTCTTAGCAAACAGAATAGGTGCTCCCCAAGGTGATGCATTAGGTCATATGAATCCTTTATCAAGATTCTCTTGGAGTTGCATCTTCAATTCCTACAACTCAATTGGGGCCATTCTATAAGTTTTCTTTGAAATAGGCAAAGCACCCGATACGAGTTCTATTCAAAACACAACTTCACGATTAGGTGGAAGACCCAAAAATTACTCTAGAAAGAAATCATCAAAATCCCATACAATGGGCATATTATTAATTGTGAGTTTCTCTCCAACCATTTGAGATAAATAACCTTCATTTTGTTGAATCAGGACCCATAAAATGGATGAAATTTACACTGGAAGGTTATGTTCATCCTTGCATCGATAGATGATCATAGATTGATCTGGAATATGAAATTTGACATCCCTTCTTTGGAAATTGATATGAGCTCCATATAAAGAAAGACAATCCATGCCAAGAATCACATAAAATTCCACTATAGGAAGGATCACAAGATTTTCTGGAAGCACTTTCCCACAAACTTCAATCGGAGAAGAATTGTAAACTTTTGATTCGACTGTTGTGCCATTAGGATTTGTCACAGCCAACTCAACATCTAATTTTTGAGGTAATACGGTGATACCCTTAGAAAATTCTTCAGAAATAAATGAGTGGGTGGATCCAGAATCAAATAAAACATTTTCTACTTTAGAGTTGATGGTATGTGTACCTCTCACCACTTCTTTGTCGTACTCCACATCACCGATATTAATTGCATGTTACTTTCCTTTGTCTTTGGCCTTAAGAGTTTGTTGACGTCGATCATCATCATCAACCCTTGGATTTGGGCATTGATTGGAATAATGCCCCATCTCCTTGCACTTGAAACATTGAATATTATTAGGTTCATTCTGTGTATCCCTTCCTTTTTTGCATCATTAGACATCTTCTTCCCATTATTTCGACATTCAATTTCCCGATGACCTTATTTTCCACACATATAACATTTTCGTGTCCCCTTAAGACAATTTCCTCCATGTTTCTTTCCACACTTTGAGAATAAGGGAAAACTCATCTTCTTTTCAGTGTGGTCATTAGATTTTCCTTTGAATTCCATTTTCTTCTTCTTATCAAACCCATGTGACTGATGGGTTACACCAATCTCCATCTCAACCTTGAGAGCACATCGAACAATTTCCTCGTAGCTATTGAAGTCCATTATGGCTAATGCCCTTCGAAGACTTGGTTTTAAGCCACTAAATAATGGATCGATCTTACTCTCAGGTTGGATAATAATTCCGGAAGCGTACCTTGCTAATCTTGTAAAAAAACATTCGTAGGTACCAATGGATTCATCATCCTTTTTCTTCAGTTCAAGAAACACATTCTCCATCTTTTTTTGAAGAATACGAGGGAAATACTTATTAAAAAATAACATCTTGAACTCTCCCATTCCATGGACTCAATGTCATCACTTTGCCTCATATTCTTAATAAGATTCCACCATTGATCAGCATCAGCTTCCAGATGATACACTGCTAAGATAACATTATCATGTTCAGAATATTGATGAACTGAAAATATCTTTTCAGTGGTACTGATCCATTTTTCAGCCACTAATGGATCAGAAGACCCGCTGAATGAAGGTGGAAGCTGCCTCATGAAGGATTCGACAGAATGTTTCTCCTTCTTTTTCTCATTTGGAAGTCCTGCATGATTCATAGCTTGAGAAAGTTGTGTGACCATGGCTACAAGATTTTGCATTCCAGCTCCCATAATGTTTGGTTGCTCAAGGGGACAATCATTGCATTCCCATCGCATTCCTCATTAACACGGTTTCTTCGGGTTCCGGACATTGACTAAAACCAAGAAGAATAGTGTGAGCAACACTAATTATAATAGGAAAACCATATAATCAAGAATAAAATTTCACACTTAAGGTCTTATCATAGGTTGTTCATGGCCATTTCTAAAACACTAAGATTGTGTTCTATTCTTAGACATATCCTTAGGTTTCTTACTAAGGATTTCACATCCTATTTTCCAAAGGTTGACTATAACCTCCCTCTGATACCAACTATAGCGACACATACTTTACATACATGGTTAATACTTCAAAATTGAAGCATACTTATCACAACATATAACAAAACCATGAATGGACCCTATAGGTATTGTGTCTTTAGAAACTGGGAAACATAAACAAGTGGTTCATAAAGCATCTACACTATCTCCCATTTATTTCATCATATCTATAGTCCTTTTTTGGAATATCTTACATAATACCCTTCTTCCTGACTTGGGGAAAGAAAACATAAATATGGTGATCTCAAATACTCAGTAATGGTAAAAAAAAGAAATATCAATTATATCTAATTCATAAGAACTTATCATTTTGAAAATCATACCCTGCAAAAGAGATCATAATTTCATAACATGGGATAAATCATGGTAGTGAAATGTAATCCCAATAATCATAACTTAAAACATGAAACTTTGTGGCATACACACATAATCATATAGAATCATTTCTTATTAGTAAAGACTCATTTCCAAGACTATCTTAGTGGACATAGTCCATTTCTGAACCGAGTTCACTCCTCGTTTCAGTCCTGTTTCACTGAACCGGTTTGACCTGCCGTTCTAGCCATGTCTATCTCATGAGATATAAAATATTTACCCAATGAATTTGAGGGAGATATAGGTCCCACAAAAATCATAATGATACCATTCTTATGTGTGCCACAAAATCATAAATCATACATCATTGCATAACCCATTAAATAAAAATGGGATTCTTAAACATCGTGACATCATAAAACAATTCATATAAGATAAAGGAATTCATAAAAATAATTCCATCACAATATAATAAAATCAATTTAATAATAGGGATAGAAATAGAACCCTATATTATCTTATATGGAAAATAATTTTGATAAAACACTTGAACTCCATTCTTGAGGAAAATATCCTTCTTACTTCAAAAACATTTTCCTTTCTTAACATGTCATACAATTTTAAACTAAAAGAAGTTGATTAAAAATAAACATGAAAACATGTAAAGGAATATTCTAGGAAATAATGTTTTAAAAATCCATTCATTCCATATAAGTTAAAAAATATTCTTCTCATACTTTTGTTGGAAAAGTCAAAAAGAACCTCGTACGAAAAACGACAAAAGATTCCTTTCATATCTTTTACTAAAAACAAAAATAAGGGTAAAATTGGATTTAAAAAATTGTATAAGGTTATAAATATTACATATTGAGGAAACATGGATGTTTATGATAAATATTCCCCAGTAAATTCTGAAGTATAAACAATCTCGGATAAAAATTGAGATTGCGAGATTATCCCTTACCTTAGGTCTGATTTGTTTCATAAGTGACCAAACCTCCTGTATAATAATTTATATAATGTCATTGAGTTTTTCCAGAATCATACTCATTGTTATGATATCATATATGACCATATTCTTAGCTTCTTATTAGTAATATTTCATTGCTACTTGTAATTCGGGTGTTTATTACTTTTTGTTTTTATGCGTGTTTTGTCGAATAAATTCTTATTCTTCACTTTATGTTATAGATACCTCATTTACATAATGGTATTATTGTAATATATATATCATATTAATTAATTAAATTCATTTATATAATCATTATGAAATGATGATCATGTAGAACGAGTCGTATCACATCGTGGAGATGGTATTCCGTACGTACGCACGAGCGATGATATTGTTTACATGATCATGGAATTGTATTGGAGTGTATGTATACTATTTCAGAATCAATATCACTTTACAATAATCATATATAGTTATTATTTACACCATTATACCCATCCATGTACGGTGGTTGTGGAAAATAGATTACACCACAGCGTGGATACGGTATTCTGTACGTACGCACACGCGATGATTTCGTTTTCCATAGGATGGATAGATGGTGAAATAGGGTTGTTTCATACTTATAATAACATAACATTATATGAGTGATACTTATTTTATTACTTCGTAATGAAACAACTAAATAAGAAGAAGTGGAAGAAGAAATAAAGTTGAATGAATCTGTAACGGACGTTACCTCTTCTTTGAAGCGCCTCTTTGAGACCTCCTCTTAGGGCACTAAAATTGGTCTTTGAAGAAGACTAGGACCTCTAGGATGTTTCTAGGGAAGTGGGGAATTTAAATGGGCAAGGATTGGCCGATCTTGAAGGCTCAAATTGGTGTGAGGAGGAGAGGGAGGAGGTTCCCTTTTATAAGGGAGGAGAGGGGTACCTTTGGAAAATAAGAAATATTAGTTTATATTAAATACCAACCCCACATAAAAACTTCCAAAATTACTCATATACGAATATTAGATGATATAGGGTTGTAATATCATCAACCAATAAAATTTATACATGTTAGGAATTTATTTTAAACATTATCAACTTGATTTATCCTTATTTAACAAATTAATTTTATTTGTGGTAATAATATTATAAATTTTAAATTATTATAAATAATTACATATGTGTTGTGAATTTTCCATAATTTGACACTTTATGAAATTTTAGACCATATAAAGTTTAATTTATACTTTTTAAATATTTTTGTGATTTTTAAACAATTTTATAATATGTTATTTTTATAAAATAACAATAGTGTTAATTTTGACACTATTCATTTATTTGGATTTAAATAAAATATATACCAAATATATGTTCTAAATAAAAGCTTTAATAGATCCATAAAATGTCATATGTATCTATAAAATTATTTTATAACATTAAATAGTTAATATAATATTTATTTTAATATTTTTAAAACCATTTATTTGATATTTTAATTAATAAAATAATTTCAACATCACTATTGTGTCATAATTAATGATAATTATTTAATCCTTAAAAATTCTAAATAAATATCTATGATGTAGATAATTGTATTAGATTTCTGGAGACACTTCATGTTTGACGTTTTATTAAGTTTATCACTAAATTAAAAATTACTATACTTATAAGATTTAAGAAAGTTACATGTTGTCACATTCGTTGGTTTTAATAATAATTAAATTATTTTCATGGGAAAAAGTCCATTAAATTAATCTAATCCAACAATTAGGTGATATGGGTCGACTTTTAGTCATCCAATAAGATTTTGGAAGGGGTTAGGGTAATTTTATAATCATATATTTACCCTTAATTACCTGATTTACCTTTAACTGTGGTAAATAAAATTTACCGTAGTTACTATTCATAATGCCCAAAAAATAAAAAGTAGCCTATTAACATAATTTGGACCCACTGATTCCAAATATGGAATCAATTTTTAAAAATTCAAAACACATAAGTTGCAGTAATTAATTTAAAATAAATCCCATTGTTAAGAGAATGGGTTTTATAAGTTAAAACATTGTCAAAGATTGAAATGTTTTTAACTACGAATTCAATGTGAAATTAATGCTAATGACATACATTATATTAAATGGTAAAAATATATTCTATTTATACTTTAAACCCATTAAATATTATAATTTAACCATATTAAATATCTCAATGGAAAAAGTTGTTTTTAATTAAAAATTAGCGTATTTTTACTATTCATCAAAATAAGAAAGTTATCAGAAAAATATCAAAAATTTATAGAAAGTAAATTTTTATATCCTGATTCAAAAAAAGAATTTTATTTTGTCAAATTTAACTTATAAACATGTCAAAAACTAGATTTAATGTGGGTGCGCCATCAAAAGGCGGCAAAACGACATTTTTTTTAAAAATACTTATTTTACCCGAAAAATTTATTTTGTTCTCTTACCATATTCTAGAAAATGTGTCAGATGATTAATAAAGTTATAAAATTCAAAATTTAGTTAATACTATTCATAATGGCTATTCCATAATAATATATCATTGTTTAGTGAAACCTGGTATTGCGTATGACGCAAGCTATCGATGAAGGTCGTGATTGCGTGTAAAGTAAGCCAAGCTAGTGTTGTGTGTAGTGAAAGATTCCTTTGATGATTTATATAACATAAAAACAAAATATTTCTCATAAAACTCTCAGGTGTTACATCAACTACATTATATATATGCATACCATCCGACAATAAATATAATTATAAATCCCAATAAATTATATTTTTATAATAGTTTATAGAGAAATATGAGCTATGTACATCGTCTAGTAGTTACCATTTTAACTCTATTATATATGTAACACATATCCTCTTTCCAAATGAAAATTCTACATCAGTTTAGATAAAATCAATGAATTCCACATCATTTACACCTCTAATAATCATTCATATTTTCTCATAGTACTTCTAGGACTTCTATATCATTTTTAGTAAGATTGGTATATAAATTTCTTAAAAATAAATATATATATCTTTACTGGATATTTGTATATAGGTTCATTGTTAAACCTCATGGTGGTACTAGGTCCATGGCCTTTCCTGCTAAATTCATTAGCTTCATTGTTTTCCTCTCCATGGTGGTAGTGTATCGTGAAATCATAGTCAAAGAGTAGTTATAGACCTCTTCATTTCCTCATGTTGAGATCCTTCCGAGATAATATATAAATCAATCTCATGTTATCCATATAAAAATTTATATATTATCTTTAACCATATAGGTGGATTATCTTTATTTTAGAAAATAATATTTATAATTACAACTCATGCTCAGGATTTTGATATTTGAATTCATGGATTTTTAGTTGACTAGATGACTATATATAAAACCTATAATTCAGTATAATGATAGAAAAAATCATTTCATTGATGCAGATATATATTAAAAATAATTCCTAAAATAATTGTAAATATTTTTACCAATTTATTATTAGTCTCATATTTCTCTCTTAATAGTGTTTTTTTTTTGTTTCACTAGGCCATGTAGATCTGACTCATTTAAATGTTAACTTGGTTAAATGGTTTCCATATCAGGAAAATATTGAAAAAACTTTTGGTAATAATTTATTACACCCACAAAGCATTAGATCCCAATTATATTGTCAGTGAATTCCATTCATTGACTACCATTTTCATTTAATTGTCAATATGTATACCAACTATGGAGAAAATAAAGATAATAAAATAAAATTTAATGATTCAAATATCATAGATGTTATATATCACATATAATCCATTTTCCCATGGGTATCCAGTACTAGTTGTAGATGATTTTATCTATCTTCATATCTATTAGAATATATTATGATATTGTCCATGAATACTCCCATAATGTTATCAAGATACTCCATGAATAAAATATTGATAATATATATAAATATATCAAGTGGAATTAATAAATCCAAAATGAATTTATGTATGCTCATAATTGTTATACCTTTATTTAAATATCTCCATCTTTAAATCATTAATTTTCACACAAACTGATGATAACCAGAGGAAATAGTGATCATTAAAAAGTATTTTCACCCATGAAGTTCAAAAACTACTTCATCAATGTGTGGTAATTGATAATTACCAATTATACGAACAAAATTTCAATCCCTTTAGAAAATTCACAGCCTCATGGGAAAGTAAATTTTGCAATGAATTACATAAGGACTCCCCTTAGTGAGACACTATGGAATATAAATCCGCTATCACTCAAATCCTAAAACTATTTATTATACTCAAAAAGAACTATTATATTGATTTTGTAATGATTTATTTATATATTCCCTACATTAGGAATGATTTTAATAAATATCTCATCTTCAAGTGGTAGAGGATGCCTACACCACTGTTATATAAAAACACAAATTTCAATTTTTTTCTATACGTAAATCTGGTATTTTATTTGATTTATTTCTTATCTATATATAATTATAGAACATCTTCTATTATTAAATATTCATTATGTATGGATACTATGATAGCATCATGAATTATTTAGATTATGTAATTTTCCTTACAAATAATTTGATTCCACAAATATTGTTTGAATCTTAATCTTCTTCTTATAAAAATAATGTTATTCCAATACACATTGAAATCCACCTTATTCTAAAGGTCATATCAATGTCATCCATCGGTAAAATATCTAAATTAACCAAATGTGGTATTCTCATTAAACATAATTGGATCCTCTATATAAAAAATAGTTTTAATATGATTATAACTCAATTTCAAAATTAATAAAACATGTATTAGGGTTATTGAGAAATATATAAATTTTTAAAAACATGGATGACATAAAAGAGTGTGATGATATATAATCAAATAAAACATTACTGGACTTTTTGTAAACTATAATTGTACCAACCACTGTAAAATTATAACCTTATACTTCATTTATGGTAATACAATCAGCATGAAATTACATAGTTTTCCATTTTTCATTTATTATCTCTTTATAATTATAGACATCATTTTCCTAATGACACTTCATCTTAAATTTAAGGCATTTAACATCAATAACACCTAACATTCCGTTAAATTCATCATCTTGAAGGCATTTTTGTTTTCATTTTTTACAAACTCATGTTCTCTTAGTATATGACCCAAGCCGTTTATTCCCTCTATTATCACATGTGGGAAATACCATGTTTCCTTTATTCCCATTATGGAATTATTATTTATAGTGAACCATCCATAACATACATGGATATTAAATCATTTTAGATGAATATTATATAAAATCAAAAAATACATGCTAGTGGTACAAAATAGTTTAGTGTCTTTCAAATAATAGATATAAAATCATCTCTTCCATTGAAATATATTGAAAATATACTATAAAGATATCCACCTTTATTACTCCTACATAAGACCTTTATTTATTACCCTTGGAAATGAAATATAATAAAGGGGTGAGCTCAAATTCATTTTAAGGGTAAATAAGTGAGATATGTAGACCTAATTATGAGTATAATAGTAGGAGAACATGGTCATTAAATTATATTATCATACCATGATTATAAACATAATATAAACCAATCTGTAATAAAGTTTAGTGGTTTATATGAAATGAATCTTGAATAAATAAATAACATATTCCATGAAATCATTACATAATAATAAAACATGGTATTGTGGAAGACACATAAGCATGTAATATGATTTCCCTAGTATTTAAGTCACTACTTCCAAGAATATCTTAGTAGTATGGGTTTACAACCCATACCATATTGATAGTCATGGTACACTCCCATTACTTTATTAGTATCATGAGTTCACTCTTCATACTATATAGGTATTCATGGTTCACTCTTACTACGATCTTAGTAGACTATGTTCACTCATCATACCACCATTGTAGTCATAGTTCAATACCATGACCATCTTAGTAGCATTAGTTCACACCTCATACCATCATGGTATTCATGGTTTACTCCCCAAGAAATATTAGTAGTCAACGTTTACACCCAAGAACATATTTTTCTATCTCATGAGATATGAATCATTACCCAATGAATTGGACGGAGATATTACACCTACCTATCTCATAGTGAAATTATACATATATGTTCCAAAAAATCATAAAAAATCTTATCTTAACCCATTAAATTAAATAGATAACATAAATATGTGAACATATTATAAACTATGGCAAGGATACAGGTTTCTTAACCATTTAATCAAAATCATAACTCATGAAGTAGATATAGATTTAATAAACATATAAACAACGAAGTATCTACAGATTTCATAAACACAAAACTTGGGAGTGGAAAATGGATTTCATAATGACCAGGTCATTATGAATAACCCATTAATAGAATGTATATGAATGTATCATTTTGATCATTTCCAAGAAGTTAATGAGCAACATCAATAGATAACATCTTTAATATAAAGTAACTTTTAAAATATCATATAAAAACATTTCCTAGGTAAAATATTCATTCTTATTTGAAAAAATGCAATTTATTACATAAAACAATTTGATAATAATTTTTATTTGATAATGCATTTAAAAATAGAATGAATACATTAAATCATTTGAACACTTCTTTCTTTGAAAATTTATAAAATAAGATTCCAATAATTTTAAAAAATATTTTCATTGACAGAACATCGAAAACATATAATGTATTCTTGAAAACATTATGAAAATAATTTCATCAAAAAACATTGAAAACGTATTCGTACTCTGTCATAATGTTCTGAAAATTATGTTACTATTAATAATCATAAATAATAGAAATAAATCTTGATATTTTTGAAATCCACATTCAATAAAACCTAATAAATTAATCTTGAAAACTTTTTATAACCATTTTCTTTGATAAACTATAAAAACAAGTTTGAAAACATTTTTAAATACATTTTTTATGTCTTATAAAAGATATTTGAAAAAGTTTTGAAAACCATTTTCTTTAAAAATATATTTTAAAACAATTTTCAAAAAATTTAATTTTTATAATGAAAATTAATATTCAAATAATTTCAGATTCCCAAAATTTTACATCTCATACTAGGAAAAAGAATATATTTTGCACAGTAAAAAGGATAGAAATTTGATTTATTAAGAAACAATAAAAATATTAATTGAAAAAATTCATAGAAGAAAAAAGGATAAAAATTTACTTTATCGATCATTAGATATTATTTGAATATTTTTTTATTATCGTTTCAAAAAACATTGATTTCATCGAACAATGATTTTTGACCGAAGAGAGGGAAAAGTCAATATTTAATTAAAACCCTTTCTTACCTCTCTTATGCACCAATGCATAGTAAATGGTACCAATACCTGAATGTATAATTAAAAAATATATGTGAATAAAATTAATAAATGTCTTAAGAGATGGAACCAAATAATTTATCAATGTAATCATAAACTTAAACAATCTTTAATAGTGATGAGACTATCTTAATAAACACTTATAACATAGTAACTGGGTATCAGACTCTCCATGTAATAAATGAAAATTATATGAAGATTAAAATAGAATTAAAATAATGATATTAATGATATAAAATTCAAAATATATGTATATAAACCTTGAATAAAATTTTAGGTGCATACCAAAAAAAGTGTCTCAATGTATGAAAATTGAGACGAAAACGTTTTACACATTTGGTAACGTTTGAAACGTAAAACCATTAATGAAAGTTCCGAAAAAGTTTATTTTGATACCTATTGATTTATCTATTAGATAAATATACAAAAATTATCGTAATTACTTACACCACACATAAGGAATGAGTGGAGAAAAAATCATATATCTTACAGGAATGAAAAGTTGGATGAAATCCCATTACCTTTTGTCTTAACTCTCATCGTATTCATTAAAAACAATTGTATATTAAATATAAATTAATAATATATATTCTATAGAACCATATTATTATATATTATTCCATATATGGTTATATTAGGACCTTATATTACTCTCTCAAAAATAATTATATTATAAGGTTTCACTTTGGGTAATATTCGCTTTCTTATTCGCATGTTTCTTAATTTGTTATTACATGGGTATTCATACTATAAATCATGAATTATAGAATGTAAAGCACAATATATATATCATTTATTTATATTAAATTTGTATTATATCAATCCATTTAATATATAAGTATGAAATGGAATACACCGTTCATAGTGAAGGTGGGTCGTACCTACGTAGGAACATTATTTCTTATTAATTGTCTTATTGATAAAATGAATGTTAAATAACTATATGTAAAATATGTATATATATGTGTATATTATTAAAATTATTTTATTATATCATATATATATATATTATTAACTAAATACATTCTTAATACAATCCATGTGGTTTATGAATGAATCATATCGCTTTAAGGGATGGTAGTCCACAATTCCGCAAAAGAAATTATTGTTTTAACACAAAACAGAAAGTAAAAATATATGTGTTTATAAATGTAATAAATTAGATTAAATAAATTATAAATTTAATATATGACTTATATAAACATATTTTACATCATAATTTCCTCTATTGTTCATTGTAATTGAAAAATGAACAATCATTATTTTGTGAGGCAGTTTTTCACTTTACAAAAAATCATTATGTTCCTTACCCATTAAATAGAGGTGTGTGTAAATTTTAAAAAAAACCTCATAGTATATTGGGGATATTTGTGTGGTTATATAATCATTTAATAAAATTAATTTTAGGTGATGTAAAAGGAATATAAAATAATTGACTTGAGAGAAGACGTTACATCTTAATCAGGTAACTCCTTTTGTTTTGTGCCAAAAGGTTTCCATGAATTGAGTTCTACTAAAAAAATGGATTTTAGGTGAAAGGGATTATTTCTACAAATTTTATAGGGAATATATTTTCCTATCCAAATAGGATTGAGAGAGGTGAAGAAGATGGAGAGGTGTTGTCCATTTATAGTGAACAAAAAGGACTCACTTGATATTTTTGAACACAAGTTAGGAGTACACATGTCCATAATGAAAATATTTATAAAAACCCAACCTAAAGAGGTAATGGAAGGTTTTTTCCAATAATATGAACTTTCAATTGGATTTTAATCGTTTTTTATGTCATTTGGAACCTTAAATTTATGTTTTAGTTCCTAATTAAGCTTGATTTTACATTAATCAATATGATTTATTTTAATAACATCTAATAACATGTCATTAAAAAAATTCATTTATCTTAGTATAAAAACAAATATTATTCTTAATAAATTCGTGTATATCAATTTTTTGAAATTCAATTCATATTAACAGGAATATTTTGATTAACGGTAAACACACATAAAAGATGAAATTACAGGGTTTTAATGTAGACAAATTTTCAAAAGATTGTTATGTTTTTATATTCAATAGCAAAGTTAAATTTTTATAATGACCTAAATTATATTAATATATGAATAATTTTTCAAATTTCACCTTAAATTAAATTTAAAGTATTGTTTTCAATTATTAATTAATAAAACAATAAAGAATTTTGTAACTAAAACGCAGTAGTTTTCACTATTTATCAAAGTTTCTCTGAAAATAAAATCCCATTAATTTACCCACGGATAATTTCAATGCGATGAATTAAAAAATTATTTCTATTTTACAAATTTATATTTCTAAATATTTATAATATTAATTTCATTTTTCCTCATATAGACAAGAAAAATAGTTCATTTCAGAAAATAGTATATTTGTAAACATATAAAGAAATTACTAAAAATTATAATTTTCATAAAAAATATTTTTAATTGATATAAAAAATTATGAAAATATTTTATATGAATTTATTACTATTAATATTTCTATGTTTTAATGGATATCTTATATCTATCTCAATTGAATAATTATAAAAATTAAATGATATCTCTAAGACACTCGGAATTACATGTAAAATATTCCATGTTTATGTTCTATGTGAATGGAATTTTTGTATTAGTTATTTGAATGAAATAAATTAAAATCTAATTTACTAGTTCAAAATATCTTTTTGACTAAAATATTATTTCCTTTTTATTCAATCGGTTTTAATATTCATTAAAAATAAATTGATAACCTTTTAATTCATTTTATATTACATGAAGAATATATTTTCATAAATTTGTTAATATTATTCAAACCCTCTAATTTAACATCAAGGATTTATCTTGTTTTATTAAATAATTTTATTTTAGTAATAAATTATTTTTTGGTAAATCTTAATCATTCATGTTGTGCAATAAATCAAGGAAATTCGTTATTGCTTATAATGCAAAGTAACCTCATTGTTCCATGTAGAGTAGAAAAATATTATGTTGCATATAGTGCATAATTAACATGGTGTTATGTATAATTCATGGATAAAATAGTGGCTTAATATAAAATTAACAGTGTGTATTTTGGCATGAAATAAAAAATATGAAAGAGATTAAATTATTTGAAAATCAATTCACAGAATCATGGGGTGTAAAATTATAACCAACCTAAAATGAATTTCTCCATCAAAATTAATCTGGGTTTTAAAAGTTTTAATACTAGTAAGTTTCATACATATAAACCCACATACTAAAAATGAATACTAAAAAATCCCTTATAAAGGGAATATGGAACCACAATGGATACACAAAGTAACATATAAGTGGGTTTCCACATAGAAGAACATATGTTGGGATTGAATATTGGAAATTAAGGCAAAGCATAAAAATTTATTTGGTGTAATTGAGGTCATAAATCAAAAAAATTGAATGATCAATAAAATATTGAGGAAATCATAGTCATAAACCAGTGATGATTTCAAAGGACATCGGTTGAACTAAATTAATGGTATTTGGACAACATTCGTTTTTATCACTTTCAAAACATTGAGTAATTCTTAAAATAGTTATATAAACAAAATTTAATTTTTTTAATTGATTGATTTTGAAAAAATACCTTACCTCAGAGAATTATTGTAAATAAATTAACATTGAGTCATAATGAACTGAAATATACTTTTAACGGATCTTAAGGGCAATAAATTAATTAAAATAATAACTATTTATCACTTCCTTATCAATATGAATTATTCTATAAACCGAAAAAGTAACAATACTAATTCATTATTAGTATTTATAAATCAAAAGTAATTATAAATTAACTAGGAAATCGTATAGGAAACATATAGGTTTGAAAAACTTATAATCCATAACTCATCTATTCAAGACCAGCGGCCACACTGAACTTGATTAGTTGTCACCAATCATACATGATTAAATTTTATTAAACCATATTAATATAATTACATAAATAAATATGATTTATATCCATGAATTAGGTTTATCACTATGTAACCATTTATCCAAGGTTTTCTAAACTAAATATATAAATACCTCCTATAATGTTTAAAATAAATTATTAATGTATGATTAACCTTCTAACCCATATAAAATAGAAAAATACAATCTTTTATAATGAAATTCAGAAAATTATCTTAACATTGATCCCCCATATATTAACAAACATCACTTGTTTTTCACATTCCAAACATGTAAATAACCTAATCAAATATTCCCTTGAAAATTGCTATTAAATATAATTACAATTAATCTATTTTAAAAAACATGCATTCATCCATATTAAAAAGTAAACTAGATGTATATAAAAAATCGAAAAATCTTATAAACTTCAATAATGATAGGAATATCCACCTAATAAAAACTAATTACTTAGTTCCATGGAAATAATTACGATTCTATTTTATTATTATTAAAAGAATTTTCATAACATAAATAATATATTAAGGTTTACCTTACCTTACTTGAAATATCACGTTTTTATAAAATCACAAAACAAAGCCATAAAGAAAAATTCAATATATACATGTGAATACTTAGTAAAAAACTTATGTATAATAACCCTTGTATATTTCAACATTAATATAATTAAATTCTTGAAGAAAAATATATATATACATTTATTATTCCATTTCATCCTTATTAAATTGACAAGGATAGCTCATCCTATAACATAATAACTATTTCCTTTTACATTTAATATTGATTCTCATCATGATCAGAAATACTTTTATTACTCACACCACATTGAATATCCTACTGAGGGGATTCCATCTTCTTGACATTGAGTTTCATAATGATATTTTATTCCACATTTAAAACACATAAACTTAAATAATTTCATAAGGAGGCCAATATTCAAATACATTTAATTAGAAAAACTCTTCTTTTTTCCACTTCAAGAACACTCTTTGCATATTTCATTTCTATAGTCAAAACATACTCATATTCCTCTAAGTCATTCCATTAAGTGAATCATTAAATATTTTTACATAAAGAAAAACCAATTTATTTCCTCTATGGTCTCAATTTCTAGAACTCTCAGTGAACGTCATTATTCTATTCCTTGGAGAGTTTCAGATTTGGATAAGGAATTTGTAGTTATTAATGTTCATTGATATCTGATTTGGAATGACCACATATTATTTCACTTTAATGATCATAAAACTTGAATTCTCATCACAAAATCATCCATCATAGTTAGTAGTAATCATGTTCCTTTAGGTTCCTTCAATTAACAAAAATCTGTAGCACAATGTGAGCATTACATATCATAGTAGAAAACCACCTAATCATGAATTTATTTTCCTATAGGATATCTAAATCTTGATGAATTACTTAATCCAAGAAAACATATGTTAACCATATGTTATTTATATCCAACTTATATGTAAAAACATCATGATGTTATGGTAAGAGTATGTGAATTTCAAATGCATATCCCTAGGAGTTCCAAACAAGGTGTGGCATAAGGATCAATGTTGTGTACCAAATTACACCGAGTCAACCACAACATCTATTTTGGAGTTGTGACCCTTAGGAAACTCTTTTACAAATAAAAATTTACTTGTATTGTGAAAATATGCATGTAATGGTAGGAAACCACTCACTCTACCCTTTACCAAAATTCAAGGACATTTACCAAAATGTTGACTCATTCTTATATGTATCCTCAGAGACATCCCTTAACATATATATATAAATATATCATCTTATCTCATTAATTTTTTCTAATCAATGCTTCTAAAGGATCATTTAACATTTCCATTGATACTATCTATATAAACATATTCATAACATAGATGGATATTACGTCAATTTATATGAATATTATATACATTGCAACAACATATTCCCAAGGACCTTAATACATTTGTGTCATTGGAAACATGGTAACAAAATATTATATCTGGGTTAAATATCATCAATATTTCCAAAAAAGATATCAACCTTTATTACTCCAACATAAATATTTTCATCAGAACATAAGGAAGGTAAAAAAAGGGTTAATCTCAAATGCACAGTAGGGGTAAATAAGAAAGATATGTAATAATAATTTTGAGCCTATGTTTATGAGTAAATGATCATGAAAATATAATATCATACACTACATATAAATTATCCATTACATGAATCATCACATAAATCATGGCAGTTCACAAGACATGAATCATTAGTAAAAAATAACATATGACACTAAAGAATAATATACAAATAAAACATGGGATTGTGGAAAACACATAATCATAAAATATAATGTCCATTGTAGTCAAGTAATAGCACCCATTACCATCATGTTAGTATGAGATCACTCCTCAGGAAATATTGGTAGTCATGGTTCACTATAATTTCTGTCTTAGTTGCATGAGTTTACTCCACATACCATATTTGTATAAATGTTTTACTCTCATAGCCATATTATTAGCTTGAGTTCACTCCTCATACCATCTTGGTAGTCATGGTTCACTCCCACGGTCATCTTAGTAGTTGGGGATTAATTCCAATACCATCTTAGTCTATCTCATTAGATATAAACATTTATACAATTAATAAATGGGAGATATAAGTCCCACCCCTCTCAAAGTTAAATGAAAAATACCTATGGGAAAAAATCATAAATAACAATATCATTACCCATGCAATTAAATGGGGATCATAAACATATATACATATCATAAATTTTAGAAAATATTAATGTTTCATTGCCATCTCATCAAAAGAATAATGTGTGAAAGGAAAATGTATTTCATAAAAATATAACCCATGAAAGAAAAATGGATTTCATAAAATTGAAACCTTTGACTGAGAATCGGGTTTCATAAAGACCATGAAATTATGTATAACACAATTATTTAAAGGAAATAAATGACACATTTAGATCATTTCCTACAAGGGAATGAGTAATATCAATGGATATCATCTTAAATGGGAAATAATTTTCAAATATCTTTCAAAAACATTTCTTGAATAAAATATCATTTCTTCAATTAAAAGGGATTTTTATTACATAAAACCCTTTGACATTAAATTTCCTAAAAACAGTATTAAAACATATAAATAAGACTTGATATTTTTTGAAATTTTTTTCAATGGAGACTTATAAAATCAGATTCAAAATATTTTAAAAACATTTTTTGGAAGAAAATTAAAATCATATAAAAATGGCTGAAAATGTATTGAAATTTATTTCATTCAAAATAATATGCTAAACATAAAAATATTTCTAGAACTTTTTTTGAAAACAATTTTCCATGATGATACATTGATGAAATAAATAATTATATAATTTTTTTTGTAAAATATATTCATTCAAAACATATAAAATTATCTTGAAAATGTTATGAAAACCATTTTTGTTGAATACATATAATAGAAGCTTGAATATATTTTTGTATAAAATTTTATATTAAAAATTATAACAAAAGTATGAAAATATGTTGAAAACCATTTTCCTTAAAAACATAAATTAAAAATATTTTATAAAAAAACATCATTGTGTCATGAAAATAATGATTCAAATGATTAATGGAGGATATATAAATATATATAATACGACGTAAAAAAGAACATTCCTTCTCTATAGTAAAAAGGATAGAAAATTGCCTCACTATTAAAAAGTCAAGATGATTATTTTGAAAAAATTATTAAATCAAATAAAGGAAACATTTATATTACTGTTCATTTGATATAACTATAACATTATTTGAAAGACTTTTTATAAAACATGATTTTGAGGGAACATAGATATCTGATCGAAGAGAGGGTATAGTCTGGAATTCTTAAAATCACATTATTATATATATTATATACCAATGAGTATTAAATTGTCCCACTACATCAATATAGCAAGGATAATCATAGTAGAATTAAAGTAATTAATTTCCTGGGATATTAAATAGATTAACTCGTTAAAGGAATCATGAATATAAAAAATCATGAAAATCAATCAGATTGTCTCAACAAATTAGTAAACATTTTAATTATGTATCACCTAATCCATGTAAGAAAAAAATAAAATGAAGATTAAAATATAATGAAATTAATTAGTTCCATGATATAATATATATAATGGATGTATATACACCTCAAAAAATATTTCAGGTTCAAAACAAAAAATGAATATCAAAGAGGGAAATTGTGACAAAACTATTTTACTGATTTGGTAACATTTGATGATTAAAACCCAAGAATTAATGTTAATAAAAATGATATTTTAATAACCATAACATTAGTTATAATATAAAAATAATATAATATGGTTGATTTCTTATAGCACAATGAAAGAAAGTGTTGCAAACATAACATGTTTCTCACAGGCATAAAAAGTTAGATGAAATCACCTTACTATGTGACTTGACTTTGGTCATACACATTCAAATCACATGAATAATAAAAATAAATTTAATATATATATATATATATATATATATTAACGAACCACATGATTATATCTAATATCATGTATGAATTTTTTATTACCTTATATAACTCGCTTGTTAATAATCCTATATTAAGGATTCAAATGGGGTAATATTCCCTTTATTATTCCCATGTGTATTACAGGGTTATATCATTGGAATTTATAAATTATATAATGATTAATATAATTTAAAACATTGTATAAAAATATTATATTTTAGTTATATTAAAATTATAATAATCCATTTAATATTTAAGTATGAAACACAATACCCAATTCGTGGAGATGGTAGGTGGTACGTATGCATGGATGCTATTTCCAATTAATTGTCATCTAGATGGAATGAAAGTAAAAGTCATATATGCATGTATATTGTAACACCCGAGACTTCTATGTTATATAAATCATCAAAGAGATCTTTTTCTACACACAACACTTTCTTGGCTTGCTTTACACGAAATCGTGACCTTCCTCGATAGCTTGCGTCGTACGCAATACCGAGTTTCACTAAACAATGATATGCTAATAAAATATTATTAAAACTAGCCGTTATGAATAGTAATAACCACTTTTTGAAATTTTATAAATTTTATTTTTCAAAATGGACTTCATTTTTGGATTCGGAATATCGAAATTATCCTACGGTGAAATTTTGGTATTTTTCTGAAAACTTTCAATTTTTGATGAATAGTGAAACCACTAAGTGGTAGTTAAAAACTGAATTTTTCATAAAACATAATTTTACCACTTATGTGAGTGGAATTTCAAAAATCCAAGAGACACGGTTGATGTCAGTAAGTAAAATGTGGTTCAATGAGATGAAAATAATTTTTTGGTGAATAGTAACTTTTTACTTTTTTTTACCACAGTTAAAAGTAAATAGGGTAATTAAGGGTAAAAATGATATTATTATTACCCTAACACATGTCCTAATTAAATTTTACAAGTTTTATTCGACCAAAAAAAACCTTAGGAATAAAATATTACCATTTAGGCCAACTTGGATTAGATTAGGACATTTATTATTAATTTATTTAAAGAAGGGTTAAAATAGTTAAAATCAATGTTTAATAAGTAAATCATTTTTAATATAGGGTTATACATATGATAAATTCGACTATAAATATTCATTAGAACGATAAAAAGATTTCCTACATAATGGTATTTTATTTGTAATTTTTATACATTAAATAATTTAATTTATTTATGACACAAAGATGATGCAGTAATTATCTTATTAATGAAATATTGACATAATTGATGTTATAAACACAAAAATAAATGTAATTTGACACTTTTTATGAATTACACTAATTTTATAGATTAATATAAAATGTTAGTATTGATTTAATTAACTTATATAGAACTAATCATTCTGTTATGAGTTTCACAAAAATTAATTACTAAATAGTGTCAAAATTGACATAAAATAGTTTTTAAAACAAATATTATATTAGTAATTGTTATTTTATTCCTAAAAATATATGTTTCTGCCAAATGACTTATATAATGTTATATATATTAATAATAAACAACTTGGGGTTCGTTTGGATGCTTATAGTATGTTTATTAACCTTATAGTATAAGAACACAAGAAGACACGGTAAAAGTAAAATTATTTAACTTAATGTTAAATCTAAATTATAAGTTTAAAATAGGAACCTAAACTTGTCTAAATTATATTGGATTAAAGGATGTCGACCCATCCCCACCTTATCTTTGACATAAATCAATTTGGAGCTATTTAAAACCGAAATTGACTTTATAATAAAATAATATATTTAGTTTTTTAAAAGGAGCCCCTCTCCTCCCTTATAAAAGGGCACCTCCTCCCCCTCTTCCTCACACCACTTTGAGCCTTCAAGCTCGGCCAACCCCTGCCAATTTCTTCTATCCACTTCCCTAGAAACATACTAGAGGTTCTGGTCTTCTTAAAAGACCTATTTTAGTGCCCTAAAAGGAGGTCTCAAAGAAGCACTTCAAAGAAGAGGTAATGTCCGTTACCGATTCTTTCATCTTTATTTCTTCTTCCACTTATTATTATTTAGTTGTTTCATTATGAAGTAATAACATCAGTATCACTCATATACTGATATGTTATTATAAGTATGAAACAACCCATTTTCACCATCTATCCATCCTACGGAAAAATAAATCACCGCGCGTGCGTAGGTACGGAATACCGTCTCCATGCCGTAGTGTAATCTATTTTACACCACCACCTTACTTGGATGGGTATAATGGTTTAAATAATGACTATATAATACTATAATAAAGTGATATTTATTCTGAAATAGAATACATACACTCCAATACAATTCCACGATCATAGGAACGATATCATCACTCGTGCGTACGTACGGAATACCGTCTCCACGATGTGATGTGACTCGTTCTACATGATCTTCATTTCATAATGATTATATAAATGAATTGAATGAATGAATATGATATATATTACACTAATACCATTCTGGAAATGATTTATCTATAACCTAAAGATAATAATAATAATTTATTCCACAAAACACGCATAAGAACAAAAAGTAATAAACACCCGAATAACAAGTAGTAATGTAATAATACTAATAAGAAGCTAAAAATATTACCATATATTATATCATAACAATAAGTATGATTCTGGAATAAGTCAATAACATTATTTAAATCATTATACTGGATCTTCGGACACGTAAAAAGCATATCGGACCTAAGGTAAGGGAAAATATCACAATCTCATTTTTATCTGAGATTGTTTATACTTTGAAAGTTACTAGGGTGTATTTTATCATCCACATCTGTGTTTCCTCAATATGTAATATTATTTCCATCCACCTACAATTTTTTAAAACCTATTTTACCCTTTGGTAAGTTTTTAGTAAATGATATCAAAGGAATCTTTTGTCATTTTTCATACAAGGTACTTTTTGACTTTTCAGACAAATGTACGAGAAGAATGTTTTTTTAACTTATACGGCATGAATGAATTTTTAAAACATTATTTCCAAGAAGCTTACTTTACAAGTTTTCAAGTTTACTTTTAATAAACTTCTTTTATTATAAAATTGTATGACATGTTAATAAAGGAAAAATGTTTTTGAAGTAGAAAGGATATTTTCCTCAAGAATGGAGTTCAAGTGTTTTATCAAAATTATTTTCCATCTAAGATAATATAGGGTTCTGTTTCTATCCCTATTATTACATTGATTTGATTATGTTGTTATGGAATTATTTTTATGAATTCCTTTGTCTTATATGAATTGTTTTATGATGTCACGATTTTTAAGATTCCCATTTTTATTACATGGGTTATGCTATGATGTATGGTTTATGATTTTGTGGCACACATAAGAATGGTATCATTATGAGATGGGTGGGACCTATATCTCCCTCAAATGCATTGGGTAAAGATTTTATATCTCATGAGATAGACATGGTTGGAACGGTAGGTTATACCGGTTCAGTGAAGCAGGACTGAAACGAGGGTAACTCGGTTCAGAAATGGACTTTTTCCACTAAGATAGACTTGGCAATGAGTCTTGACTAATAAGAAATGATTCTCTATGATTATGTGTGTATGCCACAAAGTTTCATGTTTTAAGTTATGATTATTGGGATTACATTTCACTACTATGATTTATCCCATGTTATGAAATTATGATCTCTTTTGCAGGTTAAGATTTTCAAAAGTTATGTGCTTATGTATATGATGTGATTGATATTTCTTTTGTTTACCCTTACTGAGTATTTGAGATCACCCTTTTGTATGTTTTATTTCCCCAGGTCAGGAAGAAGGTTATTAAGTAGAATATGCCAAAAGGGACTCTAGATATGATGAAATAAATGCGAGGCAAAGTAGATGGTTTATGAACCAGTTGTTTATGTTTCCCAGTTTCTAAAGACACTATACCTGTACGGTCCTTTCTTGGTTTTGTTATATGTTGTAATAAGTGTGCTTCAATTCTGAAGTAATAACAATGTATGTAAATTATGGGTCATTATATATATATATATATAATTATTAACATAAGATTTATTTTATCATATAAATATTATATATTCACTAAAATACGTCTTTAATATATGTTGATGGCGCTGCTCCTGGCGTGCCAGGGCCGTCTGG
This sequence comes from Viscum album, assembly GCA_963277665.1. Lineage (NCBI taxonomy): Eukaryota > Viridiplantae > Streptophyta > Magnoliopsida > Santalales > Viscaceae > Viscum > Viscum album. The sequence continues at coordinate 1,434,257,547 of OY728163.1, forward strand.
ATGTGGCGGATTCTTTCGAGCATATCATGGTTTTTTGGAAGGTTTTATTTACCATTAAACTGATATATGGGTGGCTTATGAAGCTGAGCTATGGGATATGGTCCGTCCAATTATGTATGCTGTTCAATTTAAATGTAGCTTGTTATTGATTGAATCAGATTCTCAATCTATAGTTAATGCCCTGAAATCAAGAACATGAGATGTGTCATAGAGAATTCTACCTTAGTATATTGAATGTCTCAACAAGGTTACTCATCTCAATATGGTAATCTCACATGCCTATAAGGAATATAACCAAGTTGCAAATGCTCTGGCAAAGAAAGCAATAATATAAAAAACATGATGTAGTCCTTCACGACCCCAGGATACTGCGCTCCACTGGTGGAGGCAGACATGTGTTGTGTAATATCATTTTGAGGAGGCGGTAGACAACAATTTCTCAAACGAAATTATAATATGAACAGAAAATAGAAATTAAAAAGATACATGTTTTAAAAAGTAATAAATAATATTAAGGACATAATAAATTTATTATATGAAATATATAAATAATATTTCCGTCATAATGTCCCTCATGGTAGGTGGTAATAGAAAGATAACCAATCATCGTTTTAGGGTGCAGTAGTTCTCCGTTGGTAGAAATAATATGTTCAATACCAATTAAATAAATTTATTATTAAGTGAAAATAAAAAATTTAAATTAAAACATCATATTATATTGGGTAGATTATTTTTCTTATATAATAATCAAACAGTGAGTGTTTGATAGGAGGGAGATAGAAAATAAAATAAAGGACATGAGAGAAGATGTTACCTCTTAATCGTGTAACTCTCTTGGTATTGTCCCAAACGGATTCCATGAAATTTTATTATTCCCAAGGTAAGTATTACAAGTAGAAGAGAGGATTTATGGTAATTTAATTGGGAATTACATGGTAGATATTAAGTGGTTTAAAGGTGTGAATAATATGGAGATGTGTTGGACTTTTAAAGGTAAGGAAAAAAGATTCACATAGAATTTTGGATATCATTTTAGGTGTATAGATGAAGATTATTAAAAAGATTCATAAAACCTAAATAATCTAATAATATATTGTTTTTTGGTGAAATATGGACATAAAATGGGTTTCGGACACATTTCATGGTTATTTTGGGCATTACATTTATGGTTTAGTACCCAATTAAGATTAATATAAACTTATTCACTATGATTAAATTTAATCATTATTACGAATAACTTTTGACCAAAAATACGTTGATATTATTAGAATAAAAATTTGGAAATGATTACATTATTTATTGTATGTTTTTTGAAATTCAATTCAGAGTAATTGGAAATTATGATTATTGCTAATCTGGTAGACGTGACGAAATTAATCATTTTTATTCTTATAAAATGGCCAATTTTTTTTAATTTTTTTATTGATTTTCAATGTTATTTTTTTGTAATTCCACAAATTATATAAGAATATTTATAATTAATATATTGTGACCTTACCAAAAATTAATTATATAATTAACGATTAACAATTATTTAAATTAAAATGTAGTTTTTACTAAAACCTAGTAGTTTTCACTCTTCATTTAAAAAATAATGTTTCTTAGAAAAATTCCAAAAATATAACCTAACATAATTTTGAAGTTATGAGTTCAAAATGAATTTTTTTTATCAAACAAAATTATAAAAGCATATAAAATTTAATTTTAATATTTTTCACAAATCAACTTGAAATGTAGTTTATTTAAGAAAATTGTATTTTATAAACATTTGAAGGCTCTAGAAAAAATTATATTTATCTATATAAATGATATATATATATATATATATATATAATACCAATATAAACTATTTTATAAGTATTTATTACAATTCAAATTAAAGAATTTAATGTCTATGTTATAACTAACAAGTTTAAATAATTATAACAATAATATGATGTTTTGAAGAAACTTGATATTTGGTGTAACGTATGATAAGTCGATTTTCTTTGTGAAAGGAGTGTTTGAATAATTCCATTATATGATATAAATGTAAATTCAATTAATTTGGGTAAAAAATATCTGTGACCATAAAAATATTTCAATTTATATTCAATTTGCATTCATATTCATTTATAATAAATTGGAAATAAATGAATTGATATTATATTGTATAAACAATTTATTTTAATAAATAAGTAAAAAATATTCAAAAACTATAATTTTACATCATGTTATTATCTAATTAAATTAATTAATCAAATTTTCCTGATATATTATTTTTTTAGTAAATCTCTGTCTTTGTGTTATGTAATTCATCAAGGAAGGTCATTTTTTCATATAACACAAGCTGACATTGGGGTTACTTATAGATAAGGTCAAAGACAATGTTTCATTTAGAACATGATTAACATGGTTTTTCATATTACATAATACAAATATAGTGATTTAATATAAAATGAATTATCTTCATTTATGCCTGAAATAAAAAATAACAAATAGAAAAAAGTAATATGAAAAAAAATCACAAAATCTCATGGTGATACATTATTCCCATGGTTAACACCAAACCACTTCCCCATTTATTTATCTTAGATATATACTTCCTAGAGATTTCCATTTGTTATTAATGTCTCTTGAAACTATATTTTCATATAATAATAAGGTATTCTATTCCACACCATTTTAATTCTTTACTATTCAAAAATTATCAATATAAATTTTTAGTATAAGAACATTTTCTAATATTCTTTTATATATGCTTCTCAAATTACCCTAGTAAATAGAAATATTTTCATTATTATTTTTTATATTATTACTGAATTCCAATTTCTTTTTTCCCTTTTCTCACTCAGAGATTGTTTTTTCATAAAATAATTCCTTAAATGTTGCATATTTTATTAAAATTACCACACCTTCTTATCGAATTATTAGAATTAGTAGACACCATTACGCAACACATCCCTTCAGATTATAGAAAAACATGATCCGTTTGTATATTTGACTACATCCCAAAAAGGGAGAGGTATTCTCTAGAGAGATAAACCATTCTATGGATACTAATTGATTATTATTTCAATTAAATGTTGTTGGATACAATCACATGATCTGGGTTAATATAATTATTCCATATTGTTTATCAATGGGTGTGACTATATGGGTGAATCCAATTTTCAAAACCTAGGTCAAATTCTCGAATATGACGATGATATGATGAGCCTAATATTCATATTTAATATCATTTTTAGTGGTTATACACCTACATTGGAAACATATGTTTATAAAATTCTTATTAATCCTCTTATTATCCATCTTTAAACATTTTTTTGAGCATAGTTAGCATATGAAATCATATTATAGAATAAACCTCCAATTATTTCTAATGTATTCCCTTGAAATATTTATTATTTTCATATGAATTTTTATATCTTACATGGTTCCCCTAAATATATACAACACAGGTTCTGAAAACATTTTTCAATACGGATTGCAACACCATAGAATCAGGAGACCTAAAAACAGTAGTAATATTACATTATATCTATATAATATAATAGTGTACAGATGATCAATCAACTACATTATTTTTTAATACTATATACATACATTCATTTCATTTTAAAATATAACATACACCATGAACTTACTGAAATAAAATTATTAACGCATTCTTCATATTATTAAAAATTATATATGTTTCTCATCGATCTTTCGTGGTGAATGTACAATAAAGAAGGGAGAAACATATATAATTTTAAATAATATTAGAAACATATTATAAAATATATTATGAATAAATGTTACCATTAATAAAAACATGAAATGATCTCATGCTAATGCAGTGCATAACGTAGGACATCAAAACATAATACTGAGACCATATTCCAAGAAAATATTATATCAGGGTAAGATATACGGACAAAAACTAACCAATTTTTTCACATGAAATTTATTTATGTAACAAGGGGATATATAATTATAGTCCCCACACATTATATAATGATTTACAATATATTCCCCATAAAATTCAATTACAACATTTAAACCATTCCATAAAGAACATCTTACAAAATAAACCATGGTTATATTTTTAATGAGAGATACATAAGTCAAATACTTAATTATTTAATAAAATAATGTATATGTATAGAATAAAATACCTTAATAAATATATAAACTATGATGTATCATAAATGTAACATTAATTACCATTATCAATTAAATATATTCTTGATGGTATGTTCTATGTGATCACATATAAATAGAAGATAATAATTTTATTGAATAGTTTACCATCATTGAAGACCATGGAAATGGATTGGAAAACCATTTATCATGCATTATTAAGATGTTTGAATGTTTTAAAAAATATCCTCTAGAAGTGTCCCACTATGTGTATGGTCATAGGCCCACTCATTTTGCACTAGGATAGTGAATGATTCAATACTCCACCAACCACTTTTTAACTGATTTACCATGGGTACTTCTATACCAAAACTAAATCCACATTCTATTATCCAGATAGGGGCTGATTTTCTTGGAATTTACATACTATTTTACATTTGAAAAAAGTTGGATGGTTTTCCCAACATTGAAAATATTTTCTATTAAAATAATATTAGTAAATATTGAATCAAAATAATAATACATTTTGATTAAAATATAGACTTTTACATCCCCTAAATTTTATGGGAACTATGGAACAAATAATTACATGGACATTTTTCTTCAAAAAAAATAACTGGTGGATATTAAATGTTTCATAATGAGTGAAAAATGAGACAGAAAACCACACATATTGATTGAAATGATGTTTAATCAAAATACTATTGAAGATATAAATTAATATTGATCTTTAAAATTAGTAAACAAATCCATTCCAAGATATAAAATCTTTATTATACATTATATACACCATATATTGGAATATATGATCATAGTATCAAATATTACATGAAGAGAGGATTTTGAGATGAAAAATCCATTCCACACTCACATACATTCAAAAAATAAAAATTAACATCTTAAATCACAAATAAAGCTATCTTAATTTGTTATTTATTGAATTTAATCATATCTATTTTCATTTATAAGAATATTAAGTTGTCTTTAACTAATTAATTTAACCAATCATCCTTATCGAGTGACTATTGTTTTGATCATTTAAAATAGTTCCATAATATCAGTGTGTGTATTCATTAATAATTCATAGTTATTCATTACTGTTTAATTAAATTTATTGTTAGGGATTATCTATAATAATTAATGTTTTCTGAATTTCCATTCACATGTTTTTTATTTATTATTGTTGATGATGAAGTTGATAAAAATCATTTTCCCGTTATTATGGAATATAAAATGGTATTTTGTTAATTGGTGAATAGAAATTGATACAATATCTTTGTAATAAAAAACTCATTATATAAAAATTTATATTGTATTTAATATGTTATATTTTCCCATTTTCATTCACGATGTAACTCCATATTACTAGTCATGTAACTCGATAGAATGACTCAAACAGAAGTACAGCCTATTTTAATGAATGATTATGATTTTTTTTGTAATACCAATAGAATATAAGTTTAATTATCATATTTTATAAATACTTTTATAATAAATCCAAAATAAAATATTTTTTTGAAAAAACATTAATGAATATGAAAATATTAAACAATTTTTTTACATTATTATACTCTTACTACAGTTATATTAAACGATTAAATTAGTATTGGTGTTTTTTTGACCATATCAATAGTAAGTTATAAAATATTCCATGACAAGACAATAATAATTTCATAAAAAAATATACATCCTTTTTTATTATTTGTATTTCCATCATTATAATGTGGTGGATTGAAATGGAAAAAATGTATATTTCAGGTTGTTGTTTTCATAAAACGTGACTAAATTAATCATTTCTACTAAGGGAATGAGAATTTGTGGTAACTATTAATTTAAAAAAAATAAACAATCAGAATTACTTATATACATAAGTTATCGTATATGATATTTGAAAATAAATATTATCTTATGTGATAATATAAACTGATGTTTGCAGAAATATTTATCATTTATTGAGAATCTTTGACATCAATTGGAGTATTAATTAGGAACAAGGTACTTGGGATAATATCTAGTTATTATAATAATAATTTCATGAAATGTGATACTAGGGATGTAAATAATTCATTTTTTATGATGAATCAATAAGTGAGATTTGAATTTATTGGGTGGTGGGAGGCCCCAAAATAGGTGAAAATGATGTGATTTCCCAGAGGATCTAAAGCTTGATATGAGGTAGGGATGAAATCATTCGAGAGTTAGTATTTTTTAATTTAGGGGGATAAATGGTTGGTAACACATGGTGGAAAGAATTACATACATTAACATTCATTTTATATGGTTTTGGTGATCAATTTATAATTATAAAATTTATATACAACATTTACACAATTTACACTTATTAATATTGATAAAAATTTAACCGTGGTAATTAGTTCACTTCAAAAAATATAAGATGAAAGATCAGACAAAATTTAAATGCTCTATGTCAGAATTTTATATCCATGAAACCTAATTATGTTTATAATTATGAGTAAATTTACATTTAAATTAAAAATTAATATATATTAAAAACATTTTTATTAATGGATGACTTTTATAAATTATGTTTTTTTAATTATTTTTCAAAATTAATTAGTAATTTAATGAGTTTTTATATATTTTTTATATATCCAAGAATAAAATTACATTCAAAACGTTTAAAATAGGTAAGGTTCTATGAGCCCAATTTATTATTGAACGAAATCCCACATTTCAAGTGCTTTGAGAGGTGAAAAATAAATTACATGATGGTCCAATGGCTCATAAGCCCGTTATTATTTGATGTTATGAATGAATTATGAAATTAAGGATTATTTATTTTTCCCATAGGAAAAATATTATCATAAAAATATCACATCATGATTCTAGTCATCTCACATTGACACCCACTTACTAGCATCATTTTCATTAAACATGCCCACTATGAAATCAAGGAAGATAACCCACCTTTAAAAAATTTCAATGTTGAGAGACATATGATAATTTTCAGTGAATATAAAGACCTAAGAGTTGCATACATTACTACAACATATGAGAATATTAATATTCATTAATGTATTTAAAAACATTCCCTAGGATCATATATGTTTATTGTATTTAGAGACTAGATACACAACCATATTGTTTAATGAATTATATATAATATTTCCCATAAATATATCCCTCTTCCGTAATATTCATATACATAGACTATATAAGACCTTTCTTTAAAATAAGGTGAATATAAAAAAATAAATGGACAACTCAAATCATAAATATGTGAAAAACTAAGATATATCAATCGGTGATCTTATGTAATCATTTTATAATCATAAGTTAATGGTATCCTAACTTATAATGTTCATTCCCAATCTATGATGGTTCATAAATCAAAGTCAGGGAATAAATCAAATTAGTTTATAAGATATGAATCATGAGGAAATAAAAGAACAAAAGATATGAGATAATAACATTAACATAAGACATGGAATATGTATAATAAATCAAGATCCATGCATAAAATTCTAAACATGAAATCCAGGTCATGCAATGAATTTAGAGCTCATGATTAATCCAAATTAACTCAATGCAATGGAAGGAGGTAAAGGTCCCACCATTCACAAAAATAATATCTTATATATGTGTACCATATGAAAATAAATCATTCATCATATGTGAACTCATGAAATGAAATTAGTTTCATAAAAAACTCATCAAAAAATGACCCATTGAAAATGGAATGGGTTAAATCAATATATTTTCATCATAAAAATAAACTATATAGAAAAAATTAAGTATGTTAAAGGGTGAAACTATCCTCATTAAATCTCATGTATCATCAAATGATTTCATATTATATGTAAAAATTATTTTTAAATATCACCTAAAATAATTATTTATGAAAATAATTTTTCCATTTTAAAATAACATAATTTTTTAAATAAATATGTTCAATTATATATGAAACCATTTTATTTCCAAATAAGGAGTTAAAATCTTACATTATGTTCATATAATTATATATTCATGATAAAAGTAAAATCTACTCATTCAGTATAAGTTATAAAAAACAATCTTTCAAACTATTTCAATAAATGTTATAAATTACCTCATTTGGAAAATAATAGTAATATTTCATTTGAAACATTTATAATTAGTAAAACTAGATTAAAAATTATTTTAAAATATTTTTTTAATATTTTAAAAAAATCATGCATTTTTATAAAATATATACTTGGATGAGAAATATTTCCTAATAGATACTTAAACATAAACAATATTGAATAATGATTTCATTGTGAAATACTCTGTTATCATTTTGTTAATATTTGAATCATAAATACCCATTAAATAAATTAAGATAGATAGATATGTAATTTACCCTAAAATTCGTAATATTAAAAAAATCATTATGGGGAAGTGTATACACCCCATATAATAAAAAATTAGTATATAAGTCATATTTCCTATATAAATAAATGTAAGACCCAAATCTATCTCCTTATGTATAACTTCCTCTAAATTTTCATTAACATACTGTATAATAAATTTAAATCTGTTATACTTCAATATAAAAATAATAATATATAATATGAAATAATATATATTAAATATATATATATATATATTATTTCATCCATAATTATAGATATTGTTCACGAATTACACCATTTATGGAGATGGTAAGTCATACGTGCACATAAACATTATATTCACATTATGCATAATAGAATGAAATAAAGATAGATATTAATTCAAATGAATAAAAACGTTATTATATCATTTATATCATATATATATATATATTATCAATCCTCTTTACCATCCATTTAACTAAGAACAAATCACATCACTCTGTGGAGGTTGTAATCCGCACATAGGCATGATGGACATTATCTTTTAACCACTGTTTGGAAGGTAAGATTATAGATAAGATATTATTATTTAATAAGTATAATTATATTATTGATAAAATATATAAAACATAAATAAATCTTCTTATCCGTCAATAAAAAATGGTTCGGAATATTGGATTATATCGACGTGTCGAATGGAAAGATATACATGGGAATGGGTGAGACATTCAAGTATTTTTTAATGTGAAAGAGGGTCCATATTGGTGTTTTAATAATAATAGAATTTATGAATAATTATAAAAAAAATTTATTATTTTATGATAAATAAAATATATTTATCTAGGGTAAATAAAAGAAAAAAGAATGTAATTAGTCAAGGAAATTACCTATTTTTCCAATTGACTCTTTTAGACAACCTCTAGAGTGATCTAGGTTTGCTATTTTGGAATGAACAGAATCTAAAAAAATAAATTAGCATATTGAGAAGATAATTTTTTAGGCTATTATAGTAAAATAAATATTAATTCTGTGTAATAATGTGATAGAGGTGGGGACATTTTGTAATAGATGTGAGAGTCACGTTTTAAATTTCTCAACATTTTAAATTATAAGAAGTCTATTCTAGGTTAAAATGCATTAAAATGACCAACAAGTGAACAAAGTATTAAAATTTCAACAATATGTTTTCCCGTTTCTCCTTATTTAATATTATTATGATTATTAAATAATTTCATACAATAACATTTTTATAAAATGTCATTATTTTCAATTTAAACAATATCTATTACTTTGAATTTAGTAACATTAACACAATAGATTAAATTAGAACCAAATATATTAATAAATACCTTATATGTCTTGAAAATATTTAAAATTTATATATCTAATAAGTTAACAAATATTATAATACTCATAATATTTTTAATATAATTTATTTTATTTTTCCATTAATTGAATAATTTCATCATCAGTATTATGTAAGCATTTAAAGTTATTATTTATTCCCTATAATATATAAAGAAGTTAACATGAATAATATAAATATTTAAACCCTAAAAATACTATTTATAGTTGATCATACACTCTAGATTACCCTAATATTAAAATATTATTATTATTTATAATAAGATTGTGACATCTTTGACTTTTCATAAAATGAAATACTATAAAGGTCATAATCTCATCAAAATAACCACAAAAGGTCTTAAAAACAAAAATTGGATGATTATGTACTAGATTAAATCATAAAATAATATTTATTCATGCTTTTTGTAATTTAATATTCCTTATCATTTTATTTTAACCAAAATTACCCAATTTACCCTTATTATCGTAATAAAATTACTACCGTTGCTATTCATAATGAAAAAAATAAAAGGAACTCATTATAAAATTCAATCCCAATGATTGATAATATAGATTTTTTAGTATTAAACCCACAAATATGGAATATTATAATTTAAAATTAATCATACAAAACAAAATGAAAATAATATTCTTGAAAAAAGTGTTTTTACGCCACAAATATACTTGTACCAAATTAAGGTATTATTATGATTAATAACTAATTAATTATAAAATATATAACTAATGTTAAATTATTTAATTAATGTTTACATTCAAACTGTGAAAGGAGTTTTTGATATAATGAATACTATAGTATTGTAAAAATCTATATTTTTATCAATTTATTGAAAAATTATTCTTTTTAGAAAAATATAAATAATAATAATTCTATGATAATTTTTACATGATGAATTAAAATTTTTAATTAGGTTTTTCAAATATTTTTTCCAAAAAATTGAGAAATAATCTATAATATGTATTCATATTAAAACCAATTTTCAAATAAAACATATTTCTGATGGAAATAATGACATTACTAATAATAAAATGATTATTTACTAATAATTTTTCAAAAAATTTATATTGAGAAAGAAATATAAAATTATTTTATAAAGTATTCAATCATATTTATTCCCAAGAAATTAATTGAAATGTTTTAATTATCACATTAGGTAATTGTAATTTAATAATATATCGTTGTTCATTTAAACATGGTGTTACATGTAATGCAAGACATCATTGAAATATAATTATTTAATGTTAAATATTTTCAAAAATATCATTGAATTAAATTCTCCCCACTATAAAGAATATTATACTAACAAATTCAATTTCTTATAAAAAATAAATGATTTTTATTTGAATATTATTTTGTGGAAACCCGCATCATAATACCGATTAATAAAATATGATATTGAAAAGACAGAAAGGAAAGTGTGAAGGTCATCAGGGATTACACATAGTAGTTACAAAATACAACAACACTATTGGGATGTGAATTCATTAACAAGGTCAAAACTAAATATAAATAAATCATAAATCAATCAAAAGTGAATGATCTTGAGAATGTTAATGATCACTAAATCATAAAATAAATAAGTGGAAAAGACCAAAAAATCATTATAATTTATGGTTATTAGAAAACAGTTTTGTCTAAAGATCATTTTCATAGTGTTGAGGCATTCCGTTACTATATAGGATAAGAAAATAATAAAAAATGGTTACTTGACATGTATAATTTCATCCATTAATAATTTTCCCCCTTTATGTCTTATTTTCTCCAATAATAAATATCCAATGTTAATATTTCAAGCCTAAAGATCAAACATCCACTTCTAATGGATCACATAATAGTCAAAATGATAATAAAACACTCTTATTATCATAAATATTTACCAAAACATGTATTTTTATAATAATATATCCAATATTTAAAAGTGCGGTTGTTTATAAAATATCATCAGTAATTCTCAAAGTTAATCTTAATCAAATCAATATTTTATTTAATCATAAAACTCCCCAGAAAAATTTCCATCCAAATTCCGGACCTACAATTTTTTTAAAAAAATTATGATTCCAAAATAAATATAACATTAATTTAAAAAAGTAAATCATAATTTCTTGTAACTTATTCAAAAACATTGTGGTCATATATTCTATAGAAACATGGTAATTTTCTAAATTAATAGAAAACCTTAATGAAAACTTTGATGATTTTAATAATTAAAATTATCCTTTTTCTAAAAATAAAATATCATAATATTGAATATATTCGTAGAATCCAAAATGAAATAAAAATTATCAAATAAAACATAAATCACCAAACTATTTCATGGATAAATATATTTTACCATCCGTATAAATCGTCTCTTTATCCAAACAAAACCTTCCCGTCACCACTTTGGACATATATTTATGGTTATCATTCCCTTAATAATATCTTATCAAAAAAAGCATAACACCAAATCACTTTTCATTGTTATTGGTATCATTCAACATATAATTTCAAATCCTTATATAATGAAAACTGAGGGTCAATCCATTATTATTCACAACTTTTATAATATTGAAAATTATTTGTAAAAAATTTAAAAACATAATTCAAAAATCCCAATACATAAGAATAGAATTTATTGCACTTCATTCATAATACATCAACCAATCTTCTTCAAATTATTGCATAGCACAACATTCACTTCACATTTCATTCATAGGCTCCACATCATTAATGAAAAAAAATTACTCATAAAATCATACTAAAAATTTTCTTAATAATTCCACAATGGAGATAAATTTACATAATTCCCATTATAATAAATTTATGAAAATTCCAAAATCAATGAATACATATTGAAATAACTATTCACATCCCTTGAGTGAACCAAACTATTCATTTTTCCTTTGTAATTATTTTCACTATGTCCTTATTTTCCACACCTAAATCATCTTCATATTCTATTATTGGAATTTCCACCATTAATAATTCCAATTATATGGCATAAAGAAATGTTAAAATATTTATTATATTTCTATCAAGAAACTACATTTTACTCTTGTTCGGTGTGTCAGAAAAGTCACTAAAGTGGATATTATTGATTATATTATGATATGGATCGTAATGCGTTGTAATATGGCTTCTCTTTATAGATCACATTTCATTTGGTGGCTGAAAAGGAAAATGAATAACTTTTTATTTCATTCATGATTAACAAGAGTTAGCATGAAACCATTAATTATCAAAAACAAAATTCATACTATGAGAAACAAAAATTATAGTGGGAAACTAGACAATCATATATATAATATCTAAATCATGACACACCTTTTCAAAAAAATTCCCCATAGGTTAATATTGGTGATCCCATAAAATAATATATATTAATTTCCCACATAATGATTTTAATGGAAACAATAGATTAACCCAATGCATATAACCTATGATTGTCAATCAAGGATTATAGTAATTCCCATTATCATGTACCAAGTGATGATTGAGTCAAGCTCAATGTTTCTTTTTGTGGTTATTAAACCTAGTAAGAGTCATTACACATCCACATTCACTTGTATTATACATAATGTGGTGTAATTATATTTAAAATAACATAATATCTTACACCATAGATCATTAGGATGTTTTCTTGTTATTACACATAACCCCACCTTTATCACCAAAGTTTTCTAACCCAAATCACCAAAGTTTGAATAAAACATAATATATTACCAACTATAATGATATAGGTCTTTCATTAATAAATAGTACTTCTAAATAGATAAATATTAAATAAATTTTACAAAACTAAACTTGATGAAAAATTTAATTATTTATTTTCGGGACTAGGTACAAAATAATCTTATAATATTATTCATCATTAACATCTCCCAAGATGACATCCCCCTTTAATTTTATTAATATAAAAAGCCTACATAAAAACATTCATCATAACCAAATAAGGGAATCATAGGAAATGTTGATCTTGGATTCTCAGCAAAGGTAAACATAAGATATATCAATTAATGATCATATACAAGAATAACACATGCATAAGTGATTCATATCATAACATAAAATTGCCATGCCCAATATATCATGGTTCATATTCAAACCTCATGGATTAAACCTTAATAGTTCATAAGACAAGAATAATGATAAAATCACGGAACATATGTTATGAGAGAATAATATTGAAAAAATTCATGAAAGTGTGGCACAAACTTATTACAATTTAAAATGGTTTAAATAAAAGAATTTTCTCTCACTATGTTAAGAACATGAATTATGGTAATAAAATGAACTTATGGAGATGGGATGAGTTCAACTAATGATCATATAAACATGAAATATTGGTCCACTAATAAAATTTTAGAATTGAAATATAGGTAAATTTATATACTTATGGTCACGAAACCCATGACCATGCAAAAAATTATGGACAAGAAACCCATATCCTTGAATAAAATTATGAACATGATGTTAGCTTAAGGCATAAAATTTTATCTCATGAGTTATTCATATTTAACAAATTAATTAGAGAGGGATAAATGTCCCACACATTTCCTTAATAAAACAGAAAATATTTTTACAAAGGATAAAATCATTAAACATCTCGTATCTTGTTAAAATAAATTATCTTAATAAAAATTTCATCAATGTATAACCCATAGAAAATGAAATGGGTGGCATCAAAATTTTTCCAACATAAACATAATCTGTATAGAAAAATAACAAGGGGTTATTAGATAATATCCCTAGTAAACCATCAGTATAATATAAGGATTTCATATTATAATGAAAAATGATTTGTCATGAACACACAAAATAATTATTGAAGAATATAACATTTCCATTTTAAAATCCATAATTTTTCTTATAAAATTGAAAAATTATAAATGAAATAGTTATATTTTAAAATAAGCATGTAATATTTGAATGAAACATTTAAATAATTGAGAAATCCTGGAAAAAATAAAACCATATCATTCAATATGAGTTATATAAATATTCATTTCAATATTTCGCAATATAACTAATAAAGTATCTCATTTGGAAAATGATATAAATATTAATATTAAATCATTCTGTAATAAGTCAGATAGGGGTAAAAATGATTTCTAAAAAAAATTACAATATTAAAACCCTTTTTAAATATGTTTATTTTTTAAAACATATAATTGGAAGAGAAATAGTCCCCACTAGAGGCTTACAAATAAAAAATATCAGATTATGAGGAGATTTTAAAATAAACGCTTACTATCTTGGTAATAATTGAGTGAAAACCCCATGATTGAAATAAACCAAAATGGATATATAAATAACCATTATTCTCATAACATGCCTACTAAAACACATCCATATAAAGTATAAATAGAACACTAAAAGAACAAATAGTGTATAAGGAATGTGTCCCATATAAATACCAGTGAGATGATAATCTATTACAATTAGTATGAATTCATTTAAACGTTCTATAACATCCACAATAATAAATATTAATTTTTTTTAAATATATACTAGAATAATTTATGTTATAATTATATCATGTATATTAAATAAATACCTTTATATATTTATTTAAATTTATCAATAATTATAGAGATAAAAAATGAATTAAATACTAATGGACATGATAGATCGAATATACACATAAACATTATATTT
Source organism: Viscum album (assembly GCA_963277665.1). NCBI lineage: Eukaryota > Viridiplantae > Streptophyta > Magnoliopsida > Santalales > Viscaceae > Viscum > Viscum album. The sequence continues at coordinate 1,434,272,970 of OY728163.1, forward strand.
AATTTTTTTCCAGATGTAATAAATTAATGGTATATAATAATTATAATTATATATTAATTATTATTCCATGTATATCATATATATTCACTATATCTATAATACATTCCTTCCATGTAATGAATGAAGAATCTAATTGTCTTGTGGATGGGGTAGTCCACGTGTTGCATGAGAGATGGTATCATTTTCAAACATATCGGAAGGAAAGAAGGAAGATATAATAATATTAAATAAAAATTATAATTATGTTATAAATATCATATAAAAACATTGAAAACATCATAATTCGAATAAATAAATTATGGGGATGAAAATTTAATTGCATCGCCACATGGAGATGGTTATTTATATGTATGGATGAGAAATATATTCACATATTGTTTGATAAGATAGAGTGTGTATAGTGGTGTTTTCATAATCATAGAAACATTTTAGAATATATAATATAATAAAGATATAATTTTACGAAAAATATAAAATAATTGTATAGGGTAATGAATAGAATAATTAGAAAGTGATTGGTTTAGGTGATAGAATCTTCTTTGAAATGACTCCATTAGATCTCAAATGGGCTATAGTTTTGGTATTTTTTGAAGAATGGAATCACAAAATTGTGACATGGGAATATTTAATACATTTTTATAGGGTATGTTTAGTATAAAAGGCTCAATATGGTGTAAATAAGTGAGGGTGGAGTCGAATTTTATAATTGTGGTGCGGGTTAAATTTGGAATTTATTAAAATATTTCATTATAATAAGACTTCTCATTATAAAAATGAAAAAATATTGACTCAAAATGAAAATTTGATGAATTTTTTGACCATATTTTAACCCCATTTTACTTATTTGTGATTTTTTCCAATCTTTTAATAAAATATTTTTTCATAAAATATCATTATTTTCAATATTAAAATTATTCATTACTTTGACATTAATAACAACATGAAAATTATATAAATTCAATAATGATCCATTAATACATCCCTAATAGGTAATTTTAAACATTATAAAATATTTAACCCATAAATTATCTCATTTTATAATATATTTAATATTGTTTATCATTAAATTGATTTTCCCACTAATTGAATAAGTAATGTGCCAACATTGTCTAAGTTGTAACTATATTTTTAGTCAAAAACAAATTAATATAATTATGATAAATATTTTATATTTCAAAATAATCTTTATAGTTGGTAATATTATCTAGATAACTACTAAAAAAAGAGTATAGTTATTAAAATCAAGAGTGATACATGATTGAATTTTATTGAAATAAAATATTGAAATTGTTATAATCTATTCAAAAAAAATTAATGTATAATAATAAAATAATTTATTATTATTGATTAGATTATCTTATTGAATAAATATGAGAAATTTGTTTGGGTTATTTAATAATCTGTATCAGATTATTGTTATGCTAAATTACCTTATTTATAATTACTCGAATAATAAAATTACTATATAAAATATTATTAATGACCAACTATTAAATGTTAATATTCTTAAAATAATTTCCCATTAATTCCAAATATGTAATCCATTTTTCAGGTTTCATATCACATAAGCGGAATAATTTAATTTAAATTTAATCCCATTAACTACAATGATAAACATTTTTCCGAAAAAAATGTATTTTTAAGCACAAAAATGTACCTATACATAATGAAAGTGTACTTGTTACTAAAATTCGATTAATTATCTTAAATCAAAAATAATATTACTCAAATTACATTGAGATCAAAATAAATCATTAAAGGGAAAATTTAATATTATGAAAATTCCAATTGTATAAATATCAATATATTTCACTCTTTATAAGAAAATTAATCATTTTAGAAATTCAAAAAAACAATCCTATGATAATTTATACACGATTAATTAAAAATTGATATTACATATGTCATATATTTTTATAAAATATTAAAAAATAATTTTAATATTCACTCAAAAGAAAACCCACATTTGGAAAGAAACACATTTTTTATGAATAAATTGACTATTACTGATTGAAAATTAAATTTTTATTATTCAGACACTTTTGAGGGAAAAGTGAAAAACCATATATGACATCACAACATAAGACAATAATAACAACCTCGAACAAAAGTTTGAGGCCAAAAAACACCAAGCCTACATAGAAGAGCCCCTACCCAGCAACATAAACAATAAGTTCAACCTCCTTCTACTCCTCACAGCTGGCTAACTGTCCCATGCATGAGTGCACAAGCCTGGAAGTGATGGTAGAGCCATACCCTCTCAAATTTCTGATTCCAAAGTGAATACCAGACAAAAAATAACTGCTCAAAACCCAATCTAGAACAAAGCCATGTAATAAAGATGTAGCGACCCTCAATACTCGAACCAGAAGGCCACAAAGATCATTCCACCAATTCAATGCATTCAACAAGCACCTCCAATAATTCATAACATTAAACAATATAATAAAAAATACCAGATAATACCAATGAGATGCTCCATAATTTTCATTCATATCTCCTCCATAGAACCTTTGCAGAGCCAGAAAGTTCAACTCCTCCACCTTCAGCAACTGATACTGAGCATAAAACATCAGCAGCAAACTAGACACCTTCCACGACCAGAATCAAAAATCAGAACTGACACAAGGCAGAGAAGACATGATCAACTTGAACAATAACAGCTTCAAGCTGACCCTAACAACACAACCCATCCTGAAACAGTCTCCCAAATGCCGATAAAACAAAAAATAGAATTTGAATAACATATCGGTCTAAACCAAATAGAGAAAGAAGAAATCAAGGAACATGAGACCATCACCTCGTCAACGTCCATACGAACACATATCTCTTCGGACCCTACCACAATACCACATACAAATCTCGCCGTCACATCTGAAGGCCTCAGAGATTTCAAGGGACCACCCACCACACTCACATGAGATGAGGTAGCGAACCTCAGACATGGAAACTGTATCTCAACCATAGAACTTCACTGTTATGATTTTGGAAACCCTATCCAGCATAGGTGGATTGAGGTGAGAAGAAGGATGTCAATGGAGTGAAATGTCAAAGTGACCGATCCCATGAGGTCGCATGCCGCTTCCATAGAAGGAGGACTACGCCGTGAGCTCAAAGTTCAAGCACTGAGGATGTCCGAGCTGTCCCGAGATGGAAGGGGAGGAGGCAGCGATGGTGAAACCCCTGTAGCAAAGGTCCCCTTACAGATATGTTATCACCCTAACATTATTTAATAATATTTTTATAGTGTTTGACAGTTTCTTTAAACTTTTGTAATGTGTAATAGAAGCCATTGATGAAATTAAATTATTTAAAGAGAAATATTTTCTATGGTATAGTGGTGTTATAGTGAATCGATCATTATTTTGAGTAGCCCATCCAGTAATGAATGCAGTTCTCGACTCCTTGCTTCATAGTAAGATTTTTCTATTTTTCTAATCATCACATCTCTATTAACATGATGTAGTACCACCTCTAACAAGAACCATTAACATATTCATCTCTTTGAAATGTAGGGTAAGTATACACATCTTACCTAAAGGTTAGAGGTGTGTTTTATAAGTACAAATTCACCTATCACTCTTTCAACCCTTCCCCCTAGTAATAATATATGTAGACAAGCTATGATTTCTACCTAAGGAAAATAACAAATTTGATGGTCACTGTATGTTATATAATACTCTTTCCTGGCACCATTTCTTTCTGTCCCATCGCCACATTTTGTATAAAATGACAAATAGAATGAAAGACGAATTATATGGCCCATACCCCTATTCTAGTGAATACAGACATTAATATATTAACTACTATAGTTGTTTCTATAATAACTCTAGAAACCTCATGTTCCTAATTACGAACATGGTTTTTTTAGAAACTAAGGAGGAGACAATGATAATTAATACATTATCATATGTTTTTTATTTATAGTGAATCAAAAATACTGTAATAATTTAAAAAATAATATATAATGATTCTAAATATAAATACATTACAATAAAATAAAATTAATATATATAGGGAAATTTAAATTTTCCCTTTTTACTTAAAAATAAATTTTCTTAGAAGCATCCAAAAAATTATGTTTAGGTTTTATCGTTTTGATGAATATAAATAAATTTTTATGTAAAAATTGAAATATGATATTTAGAAATTATAAATTAAAATATACTTATGAATACTGGAATATTATAGTATACACCATATATGATATTGGGATATAGCGTTTACATGTCATATTATAGTCACCCATATTTCATGATATATATCAAAAATTTCAATCAGATAAATGAAAAAAATTAATAGAAAAATATCATAATATGTCACATAACACCCTCTAAATCTCCACCAAGAACTACCACGCCCCACCCATCATTGTTATTATAACCCAGCAACATCATTAACATCCAAAAAATTCACAATTCTATATCACTCAATATAAAACATCCTACTCTACCTCTACTAATTTCTATAATAACTCTTACCTTTGGGTAGATCCATGTAGCCTCTAATATTTAGCTACCCAATTAGGTGACCTCTCTCTGTCTGATCAGTAATATAATAAAGGATAAAATTCAACCACAAAAAACCATTACATATTCATTTCATTATATAACCAAAAACTACACCACTTCATAATTCTAAATTAAAGCCTTTCATAGACATAACCACACCCAGAATGTATACATATTCGCAATCATATATGGAAGGGTACTATAAAAAATATTTATATAAACCTAAATATATTTTCCTTCTATATATAACCCCCACCTATAATCATTGTAATAATTCCATCCACATTATATTAAGGAATCATGAACATTTAGAGAAACAACATAATGTCCTCCCCTAACAATCATGAACACAAACATTTATCTACCATCCAATCATCATCAAATCGTATGTTTCTACACATGTTACTCCCAGACCATTTATGATTATAACAAACCCTCACATCCTACAAAATTTTTGACCACTATTATCCACTAAAACATGGAACGATATGTCTGTTTTGTGATCCATTATTGTTTGGATAGACATATTAAAATTATATGAAATTATTGATTATAAAAATATTTTTCAATACATACTTTCATTATCCTTAAATATATTGACATTCAATTCTAGATATTTTAAAATGAATTTAATGTTTGATAAATTGGGTTACACACTCCACATGATGTTATCAATCCAAAATAATTTATAATCACATTTTTAATTAAGAAACATTGAATACTATGATGATAAAGAATTTCGATCTTCTACCAGGAGAATATAGATAACTAATATTCATTAATAATAAAAATTTATATTTGGATTAAATATTGTTCTATTTATATTATTGATTTCTATTAAAAATGTTATATATTTTTTAATTTAAAAATTTATAATATATATTTCATTTTCTAATTCATATAATAAAATTATACATATTAAGATTTTATTATTTTTTAAAATTAATTATTTACGATGAAATAATTAGGTTGTTTAAAAATTATATCATTTATGGGTTTATCATTATGTAAGAGTATACTAGAAGATTACAAAAACATTAATATAATAAAATAATTATTTAATTAGTAAAAGAATTAAATTCGTAATATTCTTTAAAATTTTAATTCACATCCCTTAAATTTTTTGAAAAAAATGATAGATTAATAAAAATTTATTAAGGAATTTTATTCTAGTTATGTGTTTTGATGATAGAAATCAGTATTTTATTTATTTAATAGACCCTTAACTTTTACTTGTTTTATAGTAAACCAATATATGAAATAAATATTATATATATAAATATATTATCTTATACTTATGTTTGAAAACATAAGAACACATTTATCCAAAAAATACAATATTTGTGATTTATGAGCATTTTTATAAAAAATTTACATTTCAAACCTTAAAATATATATTTAATTTTTTAAAAAAAATTATATTATAATTTTTAACTTAGGTAATAGTTCCAATAATATTTTTTGGAAATAATATTAATTACTATGGTTAAAAATTAATCACCTTTTTAAAGTAAATTATTGTAAAACATAAAAAGTTATAAGAAGAATCATGGAAACATAATAACTTGTCTCTGTGATTAGTGCAATAGAAGAATATCAACCAGAAAAAATATCCCTTATATTTTATCCGTTTTTATCAATTTACATTTGAATAAAAACATTAAATTAAGGAAAATTTAATGGTTACTTCCAAAACTACCATTCCCTTTACATGATAATGGGTAACATATATACCACTTCATATCTCCCCTTTACTTTGGATTTATTCAATAAACTCTACATAATTAATCCCCTAAAACAACAAGGAATATTAATGATATTTTATTATGTATTTGATAACATAAGGACTTATTTTCTATGGGTTATTTCAAATAAAATTTCATTCGTAGATGAGTTAAAAGAATGGTTGAGTAAGTAGAAATATAGGATTTGGTGTGTTCACTGAAATTATATCCTTTACGAAATGTTGTGTCTAATACACCAAATTTCATCTCAATGGTTCATAGATAACCTATTTGATATATCATCTCAGAAATTATCTTTTAATATTAAAATTTTATGGTAAATTACATGCCTTATCCTTTAAGGTGTTTTGATTAAATGTTACTGAATTTTCCAGGGGTTTATATTCAATAATTTAAATCCATTTTTCCATTTTTATGTTATAATCAATGTATTATTTAAAATTATGTGGATACTACATCAATTTAATTTTTTACCATGATTGTATTTTTTTCATCACATTAAATGGTTGATATATATTTCTATATCTAAGGGAGTTTTTATTCAAATGTTAGAAATTATTTAATGCATTTTCACAAATAAATTATTATACGAACTCATAATACCATATATGTGAATAATTTTTTTCATGTTTGATATATTATAAACGATGATTATTTTATGATGTATTTTCAAATTATTTTATGATGAAAAAATGTTCTAATCTAAAATAGTATTCCTTTATGATTCTATTATGTCATGATAATCCATTTTTCATAAGAATAATTATAATTTATTTTAATGGGTTTTTCATCCATTTAATTTTTTCACTTTTGACCAATATCATTTTTTCCGAGTAAAAACTCATATTATATTCCTCATATTATCCTTTCACTCCAATTTAATAATTTTAAAACTATGTTTCCAATATCATTATAATAATGTGGGATTTCAATAAAGGTTTTTTCAAATAATTCAATGTCTTTTCGATTAGATGATATTATTCACTTAAAAATCATACTATTATTTTTTTTTTAAATTTCATACATAATAGAATCTATTTTTAATAAATTCAATATGATTATTTCACTTTATTTTAAATGAAATGGTTTTCTGAAGGTCACTATAAAATTTTATATTTTTAATATTATATGAAGAAAATATTTTTCTTATAATTATTTGTTTTTGATTTATCATCCATTTACAAAAGAATTTACTTCAATAGATAAATAGTTTATAAATCACCATAATATATTAATGAAAACTCTTATAGCGATATTACTTTTATTTTAAAATCATTATAAATTTTTATGTGATACTAATTGGATGTGTTTTGAGACTCATTTTCTTCTAATGATTTATATATGATAACATGAATGATTTTATTTTTATGTTGCACTCATATATAAGGATGAAAATGTATGAGGCCCTATATTACCCCAAAATTACTTATAATTATTAATATTTTATGATATCAAATGTTATAAGAGATGATATAGACCAAGAAAGATAATATATACTAGTATTTTTCATAACACCATTGCTATCAAAGAGGACTTAACCCAAGATAATATTACACATGATGATTTCTCCCAATATAAACGGTACCAGAGAGAAATTATCCAATTTTATAGAGTATACAGGAGGATTTATCCCAAGCTAGAGGTTATATGGGTTTTTTTATCCCAATATACCGAGTACATGTGAGGATTTATCCTTAGACAACGGGTATACAAGAGTATTATTCCAATCTAAAGGGTACATGATATGTATATCTTTAACTAAAGGGTACATGGGAGGATTTATCCCAACCAAATAGAAAAACGGGAGGATTTATCCTAATGAAAATAACATATTGGAGGATAAAACTTAGAAATTTTGTACATTATACGATTTATCCCATGTTAATGTGTACATGAGAAATTTTTTGGCACGAAAAATTTTTAATGGGAAAATTTATCCCAATCCAAAAGGGTGCCTGACATGATTTCTCACAAGACTCATAGTATATGATAAGAATTTCAAAATCCTATGAAGGTGAACTCTTGATTAGCCTGATACTAATATGTGATGAATTTCTTGGTGTGTATCCCTAATATATTATTTCTATGATTATATTTGTCATATAGTTGAATGATGTCATCATTTTTGGCATATACTCGTGACTATATTATTATCTTGTGGATCATAACTCTTATATAATGTGTCTACACCTCTTTGATTCATTTTTAGGCTAAAATAATCCTTATTATAAGACTCATTAATTTATTTATATTCATTGTTGGGTATGAAAATTCATATATATCTTCATTATACCCATATGCTCATTTATGCTCAAATGTTTTCAGTTAAAATTAATGTTTTTATTTTACCATAATAATTATCCAATCGCATCCCTTTATAATATTTACATCCCCATGTTTATGATGATGAGTGTATCTTATGATAATTTTGGTAGGTATCTCATGTTGGTTGAGTAAATAGAAATCAACCAGATTTATATAAATTATGTTTCCCATGTAACTAGTCCAAAAAAGACACTAAACCTTTCATTATTGAACTTTTGAGATTTTTTATGAATTTTAGTTCTTATTGTATGGTTAAAATGATTGAAATTATATTTTTTATTAATGTTGTCCTCATTTTATGTGCTAAGATGGAACCTATCAGGATATCACATAAATTAAAAAACTTGAAAAAACCACTACAAATGGTCCAAGACAAAAAAAACAACCATATTTAGGTTTGTAAAGAGAATCCCTCCCCATCATAAAAAATGTTAGATCAATTTCAACAATTTAAAAATTTCTCAGGTTGTTATCCCGTGCATGAGTGATAGGGAATGGTACCAATTGAAATTTATATACCCTCTCAAAGTTCCAATTACAAATTTGATAATCTGGTGACATTTTTTATTCTCTAAACATATTCTGGATCAATAACTTGTAGGTGAACTACATTCATTAACCATCTCGATGGACTAGATTAACCCAAAAAAATATTCCCAAAACATATATCACAAATTCAAAAAATCAACACCATAAAACTGTTAATTCAACATCTTCTTCACTATATCCCCTTCATTTTTTCCTCCACCTATGTCAACGCACTAGATCAAAATCATAGAAAACAGAATCAGGTAGTTCAAAAAAAAAGACTCACAATATATTTTTATCTAAAACCATATCACAATTAAATAAATAAAGGGTCAAAATCCATCACCTAATCTAGCCACCCAACATTAACATGTCGAAGAATGGCCCCTCTGCAAGAAAGATTAGAAATCCCATCATTACAATTAAGACCACACTAGAATCCCACATCAATCCTTCCAATGCACCCATACGTCACATAAAATTGAGGAATAAAGCCTTAGATATGGTACTCTACCACTGAACCATCACCACACTATTGTGGAATTCCCTAGACAGTTTAGAGGTGGGCCAATAAGACAATCTGACAACCGTGGAGTCGTCACGATGTTAGATCATAGGATGTTGTGAGTTTCATTCCATGAGCTGTTGAGTAGGAATACAGATTAGAGTACCCTACTGATCTAAGACAGAGAAGCTGAAGGTAGAAATAAGGGTAAACCCTTGGGTCCCAGAGCCCCTTATGGGTTCATCTGTTCTATATTGTATGGTAATATTATAAAATTAATGTACGTTCATATCAAATTCTATAAATGATTATGTATAAATAAGTTTTTTATAGAAAATATCTACAACTGTTGATATGAGGAAACATATTTTCTATCTAAATATTTTTGAGTTATTTTGGATGTTTAATATATATATTTTTTCATAAATTTAATAGAAATTTTGGTGACTCCTAGAAGGATAATTACGGGGAATCAATGTATAAGATAACATTATGATGATTTGTATATGTATTTGGTTCTCATAGAAATTAAATCAATATCTAGATACTATAAGTGATTCTAGGCTATTAAAAAGATATTCCTAGGTTTAAAAACGTTTAAAATAGATGAGTTGGGTGTTAAATAAATAATTAGTCAGTATTATAAATAAGACTAAATCCCCACCTCATTTGATAGTCTCATGGGATATTTTTCAATTAAAAACATTTGAATAAAAATTTCTATTAAATGTTTTATTATTTAAATTTTTTAGGATAAAATTTCTAAGAGAACCCAAAAAAATAAAACTACATTTTACTAATAGGATTTATGATGAACTAAATGAAAATGTGATAGTTTACATGAATAATACCTTTCAATGCATATTTCTTCATAATTTCTTTATAATGCAAATATTTATCACAAAAGTTTAACTCATTTTTTAGAAATGGCTAACACCAATTGAACCCTTGTTAATAATGGATGTGTTAGAAAACATTGTAATTTTCTAAATGAGAATTCATGGGGGATAGAATATTTCTTTGAAACTCATTGGATTATTCATGCCCAACTACTTTAAGGTATTATTAAATTAATAAGTCCTTATTAAAATATGATCCACCAAATTATAAAGGTAAGAGGTTTAATAAAATATTAGGTAACAAAGATGATGAAGAAAATAATATTCAATATCTTACAGGGGAATGATTTTGAGGGAAGTACCCAAGAAAATCTCTCAAACAATATAGAGGACGGTAATACTAGAGGACAAGATGGTATTTTTAATTTTATACCTCAAGTAATCTATCATGTATTATTTTCATGAGAATTATATATGAGAAATATATATAGGGGTGTTACTAGACATAATGATTGGAGTTACCATAGTCCAGATGGTTTTCCTAGTTCATTCTATATTTAATCATTAGATATAATCATGAAAGATATTGTGCATATAATTTAAGTGAACTTTGGGGAGTTTGTATTCCTAGAGTTTCTATTCAACCATCTTCAATCTCTTTCCAACATTAAAGGATGCATCCTCAATGAAGAAATATATTCTAGTTAGTTTGTGAGATTTCCCTTATAAATTCCTTATTGTAGTAATAAATATAATTCATCAGGTTTATATTTAATTTTGGATCGATAAATAATAGTGTGGTCTTATATGCGATAGGTCAACCTAAATAACCATTAACATGGATGATAAATGGTTAATTATATCAACAATAAGTTCATGGTTTCCAATATTTATACCAAGATTGTTATGAAAATGTTCTTGGACAATATGTAATGTTGATTCATCATTAGAGTCATGAGGTGTAGAGGATTTTCTGACTGAGTGATTGGTCTATTCTCTAAAAGCATCGGATCCCCGTGGTATTTTGTCACCTTTATGGGATACTTTTCTAGATTCATCAATATGGTTTGGGGGCTATGGTAGGGTGACCCATTTTCACCTAGTATCATTATTATTGTCCTAGATTCATTATTCATATATCTAAATAAATTTAAAACCAAGGGGATAGTTCATCCATTCCATTGTGTTCATATATTCCTTGGGATTACTAGCCTTTTCTTTAAGGATGATATTATTCTTTCTCCAACTGAAATAGTAGATCTAAACAAGACATAATCTATATTATTGATTACAATAACATGTAGAGTGGTCAACTAGTAAACCATGGAAAGAATAGTTTATTGATTTCATGGCCCCACCTAGAAAAATTTAATAAAAATATTGAGGAATGTGTTGGTTTGTATAGAAGTCAGTTTCTAATTAATTATTTGGGATCACCAATTTTCCTAAGTAAAAAACATATACCCCACATTTAAGGTATTATTTCTAGGGTCTAATAACATATCCTTCTCTGTAAAACCAATTTCATATCCTTTGGGGTAACATCAAACTATTTAACAATGTACTATCCTCAATTCCCATACATGTTTAGTCATCCATAAATGTTCCCAGTAATGGTCATAAAAATATAGATTATTCCAAGGTCATAATTATTTTGGAATCGTATGACAATCGATATTATCACTAGGCTCTTGGAATAGGATGGAGTGGGATGTTCAGGAGGGTGTAATTAATATTCAATGTGTTATAGACACCATGAAAACCCTCTATGAGAAGTTATCCATGGGATTTATTGATGTATTTTAATTATTGTAAATTATTATGAAAAACCAAAATGAGGAAAACAATGATGCCTTGGTTGTACATTACTAAAGACTCTAGTCATGCACTCATAGGAACATAAAAACTCTCCAACAACACTAATGGTGGATTGTGGGGTTTAGTAGGAACAAATTTTGGAATGATAACAATGTAATAAACACAATGGTATTCTCTCATTGTATGATGTGTGACCTATCAATTATGTATACAAGTATATTTCATTCATTTATCATTTATATTCTAAACCCCCAATAATAGGATAACCATGGAGTATTTCAATTTAATTTAATCTTGATTGACTTTTTTTCACCATCTCTTCTTCTGGATTCTTCTTACCAAATGCATAACTATTAGTTAGACATGCACACACTGATCATAACGCATAAGTTGGTTTTTAATGGTACACCACTTTTCCTACTAAATCTAATTTTCTTATTTGAGTAATATCTACCCCCACAATACCATTAATGACGGGGTGTGACACTAGTGGGTATCCATTATCTCCTAGTACACACACTATCGCACTAAAAATAATAGTCCAACCTCACTTGTATTTATTATTTGTGAATGGGGGAATGTGATATGTAATATATTTAGTTCATTTGCCTGGATGGATATTCAGGTCCTTTCAGTTGATATTTTTTCTCCCCACGTGGTTTCATGGTGTTAGAGATAACAACCATAAGTGATCATACGAATCATTTTGAACTGAATTCAGTTTTTGGGGTATATGGAAGGCACAAAATAAGGAAATATATGAAGTTGTTTGTAGCTCACAGATGGATGTTATGGTTCAAGAATGATTTTTACCAGTGGATCTAGTTATACTACTATTGTCGTGGGGTTTTTCTTCATCATTACAAAGGAACATGAATACTAGGGTAGTATCACTCTATGTTTACAGAAATCAAGCACAATTTAAATGGGTTACATGGAATCCCACTCATAGAGTACTTATAAGAATTTTGATGGTTCGTGTACGATGGGTCGAATTTGGTGCGGCGGGGTTTTTTTATCAGGTTGTCTTAATTTTCATTGATTTTATTTTTTTTCCATGGGAGGGGATTATCTCTCATGTATGCAGCAATTAACATGATTTAAGGGTGGGGTTTTTCTATATATTGTGGTCATTATTGGGATACTATATAGACTAATTACAATATTATTCAATGCTCGTGTATGAACCCATGTTTTTTCAGACAAGTGTTTTGAGTTGAAATTTGATTTTTTGTTGCCATGTGCTTGTAAAGGGGTAAAATAGTCTTTTAACCCTATCATAAAACCTATGATAATCTTTTTTGACCACTATGTTGGTCTCTAAATAGGGTTTTTACCCAAGGACAGAATTTTGGTGGAAATATGATCTGTTTGAATTTTAGCATAATATTTAATATTTAATATTATTTGATTAATTTTTAAATTATTCACGCAAGTTAATTTTCCAATATATTATAAATAGAGTTTCACATTGAGATTCAGCCTTTTCCATTATGTTTATAATGGCGAGTTTATCCCAGGTGAGGCATGGACTTGAGTCTGGCGCTGGGGCCGGCCCATGCCCCTTTTTCTTTGGGATATTTTCTTCTTTTATTTTCATTCTTCTTTCTTCCTCCTTCTTGCGCACGCCTCCTGTGTTTGGATCCTCCTTGATTGTAAAATATGGGTGAAAGAATATAATGTGAACTAGAGTGATATGGAAGGCATGGAAGGCAATAAGGGCACCATTTCAAAGCTCTCATTGCACTGAGTTTGCATATTACATCCCTGGATGATGAAATCAACCGAAGCTTTTTTAGTTTCCATTGAAAGGTAGGGACACTTACATTTTATCCATATATCCCCAATAAAGAGGGTTTTTTAGTTTTTAAATCCTATTATGCCTTATTTTGTCCTTTTATGTCCAGATCTGTTGTTTTATTGGTGAAAATAGGTGTTTTAGGGGTTTTGAGGGATTTCCCATCGGGAAACTAAGGCTACATGGTGATTGTTCGTGAGGAAAATGATGTTCATTATTCTCGTTTAGAGAATAATATGTTTCCTTAAGTAAAATTAATGTACATGGAGTACACATTTTTCAGTGGTTGGCCATGTGTCCCACCGGGTGAATGAAACCACATAATAATCATTTTTAAATAGTACATGTTGTGTAGTGGGAGTACACACCGTGTAGTGTCACATGGGCATGAATCTAGGTGAAAAGGCACATAGGATGGTGTATTGTGAAGAGTACATTCCATGTACAGTTACATACTTGTTGTTTACTATTACATTGGAATACCCCCTATAGCCTAGAGTACATGCCATATACTTTGTCCATCATGTTTTGGTCTTGTGGTTCTTTAAACCCATGTATGTTTCAATCTAGGGGTCTGTTTCACAAGCCGTCTAAAACCAAATGACCCATTCCTTGAGGCACAGCTTTTCAGGTCATTTGGATAACTTTTTTTGTTTGGAATGATTATCAGTGGTACAAAACACCACAAATAATAATTATATTTTATTTATTATTATTTAGAGATTATTATAACGGGAATATCTTCTATAGGTGATGTCCAATTGATGCACCATCAGTAGATTTGTGACCCCAAAAAAAGGATAAAATTTTGATACTGATTTTAGGTGTAAAAACCAAAATCTTCTATGGGCCCCACTCAGGATCATTATGGTGAACAATACCTTTTTTCATCAGTTGACCATTTTTTGTGTCTTAGTAGTCTTTTTCTATTTTTTTCTAAGTAAATCACAATAGTAGAATCCTCTTGACATTTAGAGGTCATATAAATGATGTTTTGGGGATTCTACCTAAATGGAGAGGTGCTTCCTCCATTTAGTGAGTTAAGTTGTCATCTATAAGTGATACATGGCATATATAATAGTTTGGGTGTTCGTACCAACCTAGTTAAGACCTTAGATCTGAGATGAGTTGTGAGTTATCTTTTGTAACTTATTATTTTGAGGAGTAACCCCTTGTTAGATGAGCCCTTTTGGCCTATAAGGCCATGTTATTGTATACTTTCAAGGAACTGTTGAGGGATTCCTTGACTTATCTACTAACCTAGGGAGTCCCTTCTAGGATTTCACTAATGTTTTTCTTTGAGAGGATCCTTGTTATAAGAAACCTTTGTTTTTCTCCATTTGAAAATCCTGTGTAGGATTTCTCCATTGATTTTCACTTAAGATTCCATGTAGGGTTCCATCGCTCAATTTTACCTAGAGGATCCCAAGGATGATGACCCCTATGTGTTTTAATTGAGGGACCCAATTGGTGAATGTTTTTTAACTGACCCTAAGTTGTATGTTGGGTTTTGAAAGATAAGGTATTCGACTGTCACCTAAAACACGTGTTGAATTAGTACGCCCATGGGGATGTAGAAGTGGTGTCTGTATGGGAATTTGGGACACCCCCACTATTGGTTACATTTCTCCTGATTATTATTGATGTGGTGATTTTTACAGGAGGTGATTACTAGTTGGTGGTTTTTTATCTTGATGAGAGGCATATTACTGTATTTTGTTGGGATGCCTGGATGTTCTCTCTTAGGATCTCGATTCTTTACGATATTATTTATGATATTTTATTAATACCCATAGGTATTACCTTGGGCTTTGCTATTGATCCTAGATGTATATATATTGATATTTTTTTAGATGACTAGTGGTGTGATTGGGTATCTGGATTTTGAACCTTACTTGACGTTTACACAACGCCTTGAGTGGTACATGGATTCCCGTTGTATGAATGCATTGGTTCGACTCATATGATGGATGATACATGATGATAATGGTTATACTCTCCTTTTTCAGACATGGATACCCAATTCTCCTCATAGATTACACACTCCCTAGTGGGGGGGGGGATTATTCTCTCCTCATCCTATGATCAGAATGATTCCTCTCTTATAGACTAGAATCAAGACATACAGGGTGGTGTAGGGAAGCTCAATGAGGATTTCTTTCATTATAGATTTCCTAAGGGTATTCCCCTTAGGGATCATCCGAGTTCAAAATATTGGAAACTCCTACGAACTAAAACATATGGCTCATACATTGAACTATATTCACATGCCTGAGCAGTATAGAGACTGACTTAGTAACCTTTTACATGTTTTCCAGATGTGCTTCTCATATTTTTTTATAGGTTGGATTGTTTACTCTCTCCTCAACCTATGATCAGAATGATTATGCTCTTCTAGATCTGTCAAGATTGACCGTCAGTATACATTATCCTTCATTACAGGATTTACCATTATTATATGGTATCCTTCCTTAAAGGATTTATTATTAGTATAAGGTATCCTAGTTCGAGTGATTGGAGGTGACTATAGGTGAACGCTGGTGTAGGATTAGAATCCCCCTGTGTTTACCTAGCTTGATCAGAGACATTTCCAGTATTGGCCAAATTAGGTACTTGTCAATATGATTACGCACCCAAAGATCAACTTAATAAAACAAAACTTGAGTGGAACAACGTCCAGCTCAATTCCCTTACACAGGATGTCCAGGAGATCGGGCTTATGGACCAATGGATCAAATTCAATTCTGGTTTCTTGTTTTTTGATTCACATACTCATGAATATTCATATTTATATTTATTTGTAAAGGTATGGTATGATACATGTATATATATATTGATATGGACATCCATGGTGGAACTTTCCTAGTTGATAGGGAATACAGATCCTTGGTTCGACATTCATTTCCATATGGGTTTACTTTCTATTTTGTGTTTCAGCTAGGCTGACCACGCCATTATTGCATACCATTTTAGTAGAACTGTTATTTTTTGCATGTCATGGTGTCCTACTAAGATTATTTCTCAACCGATCATGTGAACCTCTGTGTACATGTAGACCTTATGTCTATTTTTTAGGTTTAGAATTAGTTGCATGGTGGATAGGGCTGAGTCCCAGTGTTTCATGATCGAGTAGAGCTGCTCGAGATGTTCTAATGATTGGGACGGTACAGTTTGATTGTGTCTATAGATCAGGTACGTGGGTTGGATCAGAGATATTAAGCAAACCATGTACATTTAAAATCAGTTTTTTACATGTACTTGTATGTTCTAACTAGTGGATAATCATTGTTTTATTGTATTCCAGGGATGTTCTAGCTTTTACATCATTTTACTATTACAGCTTGTTCAATTTCAGATGTTTATTGCTTCCATACTCTGTTTACTTACCGCTGCATATGATACATAGTTATTTAAATTGATTTAATAATCTAGTATAATGTAATAGTTATCCCAATATAACACCATAGGCCATCGCTGCTATTTGGAAATATCTGTCATACATGGAGGCACGCTTGAGGCCTTTTGGTGAACCTACATGGAGCATCGGTTTAGTGGCTTCTAGGTTGGGATGTTACAATGTCGTATTGGAGGTATTTTATTTTCTTGTTCTTTAATATTTGGGATATGGTATAAGGGAATATTAGTAATTTGTTGGAACCTGTGATGGATATCAGACTGGTGTTTCATGAACACTTGTTCCATTAATAAGTCATGGATGCCAAGTAATGGGATTGTTATTCTGATTTTTCAATGTTACATTTCTATAAAATTTTCACTTTGAGTTACACACATGTTTTGTGTTGGTGTTTTGATTTATTATCGATCTATGGCTCATCTCCATTGGTAAGAGGTCATGGATATATTCTGACTCTTTTCATGGAAAGGAAAGAGGTGTCTCATGCATCACAATCAGCATGTTGGATTCACCACATATATGCCTTATATTGTGTTTTTTTACTGGTGGTAGAGTCCTTTGGGTCTGATTACACATATATTTACTTTGATATCTAGTTATCTGGATCTATGTTGAGGCTTTTTTATTCTGAGGTTGATGACTCAGTCCTCATGCATGGGTGGTACGGTGAAACAATTAGGTAAATATGGCATGTGATTCCATTCTATTGAACCCCTTATTGGTAATTGTTTCACAGGTATGTGGTTATCTACGTGGATTGTTTACTACGATACTGATAGATTCCAAGTATTTTCTTGTGAATTGGACCTTTTGTGTATTTCCGTATACAGATACCTGATGAGTTTTAATTCAATTTCTCTTCCTTGTTGGTTGTGATCTCCAATGAGAAGTTACTTCTGAGGATGCTCGAATGGAATCAGGACCCTCATAGGTTTTGTTTTATGTTTTGACCATCATTGGTTGTTGGGATATTTACC
This sequence comes from Viscum album, assembly GCA_963277665.1. Taxonomy (NCBI): domain Eukaryota; kingdom Viridiplantae; phylum Streptophyta; class Magnoliopsida; order Santalales; family Viscaceae; genus Viscum; species Viscum album. The sequence goes on from OY728163.1 coordinate 1,434,291,431, forward strand.
TTATTCTCGAGAGGTTCTCGATCTTTTGGGCTAGGTTGTTAGACATTGTGACCTTGTTGCGAGTTTTCTTCTGTAGGGGTAGGTAGAATACCTAGAGACTATTGGTTTTAACTTGAACCTTTGTTGATCAATGTCTGTTCAATTCCAGGGAAACTTGTGTGAGAGATTGTTGACCCTTTCTTGAATCCTATCCAAGTTTTGGTAGGATTTTTTCATGTTTCAGATGGATCTGGACAAAACTTTGATGAAATCATAGTGTACACCTGTAAGAGATTATCATTACCTACATTGATTCATCTTGAGTATGCTGAGAGGGATTCGGCCCTACACCAAGCTCCTTTTCCTTTCTTTATGTGTTTCTCAATAGAGGATGGAACCTATTGTGGTTGTGCTCTTTGAGAAGGGTATGGAAGGACATGTAGTGGGGTGTGAACCATTGGTGTTTTGAGGGTGGTTTTCTGCATTTCAATTAAACTCCATTATTTTCCATGCGATTTTGAGCTCATAGTATTCTTTTTAGATAATGATAGTGGTATTCCTATGGAGGGAGGTACCAAATCAGTCGTAGTTAAATGTCATCCACGTATAAGGAAGTTGATAACACTATAAGGATTGTCTTTGGATAGTCCAAATACCTTTGGTGTGCAGATGATCATCTTGGAATCATGGATGTAGGTCCTTTCACTTGGCTTCTCCAGGATGATAACATTTATGGTGGGGACTTTTTAAAAACCTCAGTTTTTTCGAACAACGATTTTGGGCTGAAATTTGAATTTTTGTTGTTAAATTCTTGTAAAAGGGTAAACTAGACATTTACCATATGAGATGTCCTTGGATAAATTTTTGGAAAAATCCATTGGTCCCAGAATAGATTTTTTACCCTAGGATTTGTGTTAGGGGGAAATCTGAGCTATTTGAATTATAGAAGAATATTTAATATTTAATATTATTAAATTAAATATTAAATTATTAGTACAGGTTCATTTGTGATAAATATTAAAAGGAGTGTCAGATTGAAATTATATCTATGCCATGTAGTTCGTAATGGGGATTTTATACTTGGCGAGGCATAAACTCAAGTAGGGTGTTGGGGCCGGCCCATGCCTCTTTTTCTTTTCTTTTCTTTTCTTCAGTTCTTTTCTATCTTGTACATTCTTCTTTCTTATTTTAAACACCTTATGTGTGTGGATCCTCCTTGGTCATGACCATTTGGAGAAACCAGATATTTATAAATAGAGAGATATGGAAGTATGATGGGTACCTTATTGATGCTCTCGACGCGCTGAGTCATCATGCGACATCTTTTGATGGTGAAATCAACTAAATCATCCGTGTTTTTGACCTGAAGGTAGAATCATTTTTTTCACCATATATCTCATTTAATAAAGATTTTTTATGTTTTTGAAGAATTTTTATGCTTCTTGTATCATCTTAAGGCCAAATCAGCTGTTTATGGGGACAAAATGGGGGGTCTCAAGCATTTTTAGTGATTTCCCAACGGGAATCCCAGGAGACACGATGCATATTCCAGGGGAACATGTTGTGTGTTATTCCCATTAGAGGAAGAATAAGTATTCTAGTGTATACTATGTGTACTCTAAGTACACGTCATGAGGTGGTTTTCTATGTGTCCGACCTTGTGAATGAAAACAAAGAATAATTGTTTCTGAACAGTACACGTCATGTACTGGGAGTACATGCCATGTAGTGGCACATGGGCTTGTCTCTAGGTGACAACACACATGGGATGTTGTTTTAGGAATATTATACGATGTTTATAGTAACATACATGCCGTTTAATTATACATGGCTCGACCCCATGTATTACTGGATCAAATTTACTTATCTTTCTAGCCCTATGTTATTAAATTACATTTACAAACAATTCTAGTCATGTATATCTCATTAGATATAAACCATTACCCAATTCATTATAAGGCGATATTGGTCTCATAAATTTTATTATTAAATCATTGAAACATGACCCATAAAAACAAAAATCATAGTATAACCAAGTGAATATATTGGGTTTCCACCGTAACATAATTCATGAAAAAAATGGATTTCATAAATATAATTCCATCAAAAACAAAATCAATCAATGTGAAAAATAAGGATATTATACTTGAAATATAACCCTATTAAATAATCCCATCTTAGATAAGCAATACTTTTTATTGAACATTTGAAATTAATTATTGACGACAATATCCTTTCTTCTTCCTAAACATTTTTTTCTAAAAATGACACAAAAATTTAAATATAAAATATTTTCACTGAAAATAACCCCGCAATATTGTAATGGATGATTCATGGAAACATGGTGTTATGAAAATGTAAAATTTTATCATGACGTATAAGTGTAAATAATTTATTATTCTCGTTCTTTTGTTGTATAAGTCAAAAAAGTACCTCATATGAAAAATAGCAATTTATTCCCGTTATACCATTTAAAAAAATTACAAGTGGGTAAAATTGAAATTAAATAATTAGAGAATAATATAAATAATATTACATATTAGTGAAACATTGGTGTGGATGATACATTTATTCCAGTAAATAGTTATGTATGCACAATTTTGGATAATAATGTGATTGCGTAATTATCCCATACATTAGGTTTGTTATCCATTGTATGTATCTAAACATAGTGTATAATAATTCATATGATGTCATTGACATGATACAGAATCATAGTAGTTGTTTTGAAATTAAATATGATCATATTATCATCCATTTGGTAATAATCTTTAATTATTACCCATTATTCCGGTATTAACTTCTATATGTTCTTATGAACATTTTGTTGAATAAGATTTGGTTCTACTTATTAGGTCATAGTTATATCATTAAAAATTTCATTAACATAATATATACCATATTAAATTATTATGTACAGTTATGTAATTATTATATAATGGATATATTGTATAAGGAATTTCATTGAACCATGCAGATGGTTGGTCGTACGAACGCATGAGTGATGATAGAATTTCGATTATTGGGAAATGGTTTGGAATTTGATAGTATATTTGATCTTATAGAATTTATATCTAGTAATTATAAAAATATCTGTTTATTAATGAAATCATTATACCCATCCAAGTAAGGTGGTGGTCAATAAAATATTACACTACGACGTGGAAATGATAAGCCATACCTTCGCACATATAGTTATTTTTTGTTTCGTATGATGTATATAAGGTGGAATATGGTATTTATGTTACCATAATAAGAACTCATAATATAGTTCATACTGTATATATTACCTGAACAAGGAAACAAATGTTGAAGAAGAAGTAAAAAAAGACAATATTGTAAATATATGCTACAAGATATTACTGCTTCCTTGATGTGCTCCCCCTAAACACCTCTTAAAGCACTATATTTGGTATTTTGAGAAGCCCATAACCTCTATAATGTAACTAGGTATGTTATTAATCAAAATGGGAATGGACATTTCCATCATGAAGGTTTAAGGAGGACTGATGTGATGAGGGATGGCAAACCATTTTATAATTATGTTGAGGGACACTATTAGAAATATCAGAAATATTAATTTATAATAAAATCAAACACCAGCCAAAACCTCATAAATGTCCCAATTTAGAAGATGATATTATATAGGGTTTTAATATCCACTACCAATAAATTTTATATTAGTCATGATTTCAATTTAAATAATGTCATTTTAATTAACACTTATTTATTCAATTGAATTTTTATTAAGATAAAAAATATTCAATATTAAAAGGGTGGAACTTTTACTTATTTGATGTCAATTTGATCGTAAATAAGTGTCTAAGAAAATTTTAGTCCATATCATAATTATTATATATTTTTTAAATTGTTATATGATTTTAAATAATTTAATAAAACATTATTTTGATAAACAAATAGTAGTGTCAATTTTGACACTATTCAATTCATTGATTTTTTAAAATGTTATGATAGAAATTTAATATAGAAACCAAATATTATACCCAAAGAGGTCGTGCTCATAAAAAAAATTGGACATATTAAATAGCCAAATTTATATTTATTTTAATATTTTTAATAATAATTATTTTATATTTTTCTTTCTTAAAAAATTACAATAATATTTATTTTGTAATTAATTAATATGTTTATTTGATAACGAAAATTTTATAACAAAACACTATGAAAAATATAAATAATAAATATTTCATTTTAATACATGTATTTTAATTCATGTTCTATAAAATACAACATTTAAATGTTATAGTTCTTAAATTGTGAATGTGATAACCTTAACCTCGCATTAAATAATATTATACAAGTGTCACAATATCCTCTATACGGCTCCAAATGGTTAATAACTCAACCCTTCGATGGTTATGGTTGAGATATAAATCACCCAAAGTTTTGGTTCAAATTTTTTGGTCGTTTATATTTATAATCACTTTAAAAAACTATATTATTGATTATCGTTAGTTATATAATTTATGCATCATAAATGCAGAAGATATTAAGGTAATAATTTATTTACAAAAAATTTGCAATACATTATCATGATAATGAAATAAATTTCAGTTTTTAAATTTTAATTGACATCATAATTATCTTCAGTATAAACTTATATTAAAAATTATTTAATTATTAAAATTTTCGGCAGACTTGTAATACTCTTCTTCAAATACAATATATTAAATGCCCTAATCACATACAAGTATCCTCCAAAGGGTATAATTTCAATATAATTATGGTTTATTTTGAAAATAACTCATTCAATCACATTAGGACAAGAGTTAAGGTAAATTTAAAATATTATATTTATACGTAATTACTCAATTTGATTTTTGCGTATTAATCGAAATTAATAAAGTTATTATTCCTAATTCCAAAAAAGAGAATTATATACAAATAATTTGGACAATATAATTAAAAATATGGAATCCATTTTTAAAAATTCAATACACATAATTTTTAGTAATTATTTTATAGTTAATTCTGTTTTCAGAATGAATGACGGGTTTTAAAAGATAATGCAATGAAAAAATATTGAAATTTTGTGACATCATAAATTCAATATAAAATTAATTCTAAATGCATAAATTATATTGAATGAAAAAAATATATTTTTTTTTATTTAAAACTATTAAATAATATAATTTATTCTTATAAATAATATTTATGGAAAAATTGTTTTCAATTAAAATTTAATGTATTAGTATTATTTATAAAAGCATTAATTTTATTAGAAAAATAAAAAAATCCATACAAAGTAAATTTTTATATCACTCCTCTGAAGAAAATTTTTATGCTATTAAATATAATTCATAAATGTTCCAAAAATTAGATTTAAAATCGGTGCACCATTAAAATGTGGCAAAACATCATTTTGTTAAAATATATTCTTTTATCCAAAAAACAATATTTGTTCTAATATCATGTCTAGAAAAGAGATAATATGAATTTTAAAAATTATTTGGATTATATTAATCATATATATAATTTATAAAATACATCAAGAGTGATTTTATTATTTTAAAGGCTCACTTTTTTCATTAAAATAGTTTTTTAGAGGAATGTTAATAATATTCATAACCGCCATTGTATTGACTATGTATTAGGGTAGCATAATGACATTTTATTTATCTATTATGATAAATCTTGAGTGAAATTTGTTCTATCAAAATAATATAAAATTTTGAGTAACATAAGACTACCATATCACTCTTTATACCGCAAACTAAGCCGATATTGCACATTTCAAAAGATTGTATTGTTGTAGGATACAAAAAATGAAATCAATGAAAATAAAAAAAATATATTTCATAAAAATAAACTTGTGTTAAATTATACCACCTTAAAATGAATTCCTCCATTCAAAATATTCAAGTTTATAAAATATTTAATACATTAATGTTTGTTCCATAGAAACCCACATCGTAAATTGGAATGCTAAAACATTTTAAAAAAATGGAATGTTAGAAACATATTGGATACCCAACGTAAATCATCACTAGGTTTCCACATAAAATAACAATGTTTGTACGTGAAAGCATAGATATAGAAAATAAATATTACTCTCTTTTTCTGATGAGGAGTGATAGATATTGTGGTTATAAGAAAGTAGAAAATAAAAAAGCTATAAATCAGTGATGATCTTTTAGACCATTTCATTCATTAGATAAGAAGGTACTTGGATAAATTATTTTTCTTCAAAATCCATTCCAAAATGTTGAATATCATGAGAAGAAATAATTATTTATCTCAGTACAATCTCACCATTGGTCGTGCCTTGAACAATTTCAAATTAGTTTATTATTCGACGAAATGAAGTTAAATTTATCATTACGGAAGTGTTAGCAGATCATGCAATCCATAAATAGTATTAAAGGAAATTTCATCTACCATTATCACAAAAAATGTTTAATACGAGTAATCAAATATGCATAAGTCTACATATGGTGATAAAGTACTTAATTATAAAAAATATCATATGATGTTTAACATCAACATTTTACAAATTGATAACCATACAATCCATCTAAAATTTAATAATTAAAATTATTTGAAAGAGGTGAACTATTCTTTCATATCATTTGTCTCCCTTATCTCATAATGTATCTCTTCATGGTTAAATTCCGAATATGTGAAGTCATTTATCGTGTATTAACTTGATTTATGGTGACAAAAGAAATTACCATATATCTTTTTTGAGAATATGCATGTTTCATTATTCCAAAACATATTGAAAATATTACATAAGCCAAAAAAAATTATACAACATCCATTATAGCATAACCCTATTGGGAACAAATCCAGAAATTGTTCCAAGGAAATGTTTAGTTTCAAATTCACTTATACATATCCAATATGTATTTATACGTATAACATTATTGTAATGCCCCGACCCTAGTTACCCAGAGTCGGTGCATTATTACATTACATTGGCATGATCACAAGAAAGATCAAATCTCAAAAGACCGATTGGTTTAGTAGACTTGGAAACACTAGATATATTCATAAAGTTTTACATTACATCACAAAGTGAAAAACTACTACAACAACATAGTCTCCATATTTCACACTCATATCCCCACATAAAATCCACGCAGGTCATTCATAACTTACATCTTCACATACTGGAAAAAATAAAACATAGAAAAGGGGTGAGCTCAAATGCCCAGTAAGGATAACAATATAGAGGAAACTTTCAAAAATAAGCATAAACATTTAAAGCAATGTATAACTAAAACAAAAGCCTTTTAAACTTGAACTTCAACATAGTATGGCAAAAGTAAAATGAAATAATGCCATTAACTTATTCACATGAATATTCTACTAATCGAATAATCACATGCAATATCAATAACCACATTCATAATGATGGAATGCATAATTCTGAACTTTAATTTCTTTGTCAAGGCCTCGTCCCAAGACCTAGGGGCTAACTGTAACCGGAACCCAACCCGGAGTACCTCTAATAACCGGACACCAACCCGGAGTGCCTCTAATAACCGGACACCAACCCGGAGTTCCTCTAACAACCGGAGACCAAACCAGAGTTCCTCTAATAACCGGAGACCAAACCGGAGGGCTTACTTTTACAAGTCCCCAACCCAGAACATACTTGTCTAACACATTCATCTGAATGAAAGGTTGAAATATAAAATAAACATTCGGATTAAAAATAACTTATAAAATGTCAATAATTTAAACAAAAACCATGAGTGAAATAATAATAACTTATCCACAGTCAAAAATATCACAAAAACTTCAATAAAATAGGGATGTTTTGTATCATAATAAATCAACTTCAAATAAGCTTAAAATCCATCAAAGGATGTTGACATAGATGAAATCAAAACTATTTTAGAGAAATATCTCTTTTTTTAAATCATTTTAAAAGTAACATAATTATAAAATAATACATTCAATTTGAAAATATTCTTATAAGCTTGTAAGGGAAGCTTCGACGATTTTATAACGGCGGAAAATAACTGCACCCACCGTATAAGTTAAAAAAACATTCTTACCTTAATTCTGTCGAAAAGGTTAAAAAGCACCTTGTTTGGAAAACAACGGAAAGATTCCTTTATAAACCACTTATAAAAAGTCAAACAAGTGTATAAATTACTTTAACCCATATTCTTGTAAATAGTAAAAATGTTTTGAAATACATTTTTAAGGAACATGGATGTGGATGATAAAGAGATCCCAGTAGATTATTACGTATAAACAACCTCGGATAATGAAGAGATTGTGAAATAACCCTTACCTTGCACTTTTTCTTGGTTGGGGTAGGTTAAAATCCTGTATAATGGTGAAATAATTGTTATTAAATTATACATTAATCATATATATTAATATGATATCATATATGATCTTTTAACATTGATTTGTTAATAATATCTTTGAATTATCGTCGTTTCGGGTGTTAACTTACTCGTTTTCTTTTATATGTTTTGTTACATAAGCCATCTTTGTCATGGATAGGTTGTATATTATTCATATCCAGAATGATATCAAGTCCTTAAACATCATTTTTAAATCAGTAAATGATAATTATACTTGAATGGATACGATGGAGTATGAATCTCATCGCATTCGTGGAGACGGTAGTCCGTACGTACGCACAAGCGACAATATCATTCTTTTGATATTAAAATAATATATAAATGGATGGTATATCATATATACAGAATAATTAACATGTTATATTTATTATTTACATGAGTTACACATCATTATTATACCCATCCAAATAATAATATATTGAATAACAATTACACCACGACGTGGAGACGGTAAGTCGTACGTACGCACGTATGGTGACATGTTATTAAAAAGTGTGGATAGAATACTGAATATGGTTTTACCATATTTATAATAACATCACAGTATATATATGATACTGGAGTTATTATTTTATAATGGTAATAACAAAGGAATAAGAAGTGGAAGAAGAAAGGAACTTGGAAAAGGGTGGTGAAATCATTACCTCTTCTTCGGGTTCTTCCTTTTGATTTGATCAAAGGGCACCATAGGTTGGCTTTCTGATCAAACTAAGGCCTCTAGGTTTTAGTGAGGGAAGTTGGGAGAGTATTTGGGTAGATTTTGGCCGAACCAAAAGGCTTTTAAGGTGGGAAGAAATGAGAAGGAGGAGTTCCCTTTTATAAGAGGAGTGAGGGGCACCTTTGGAAAAGCTAGAAATATTAATTTATAATAAATTCATATTCTGTTTCCAATGGCTCAAAAGTTTATTATTCAAAGGTTAAGGTGGGGATAGGTCGAAAACAACTCAACAAATAGAATTTATAATGGGTTGGGTACTTATATTAACCTTATCTTTAAGTATTAACTCTAAGTTAATTAGTTTGACATTTACCATGTCACTTTGTATTTTTATATTATATGTTTAATAAACCTACCATATACATCCAAGAGACCCCCAAGTGTTCCATTAATGATACACCTATCATGATATATGTCTCTTGGCCGAACCTTAGATCTTTAGGAGTTTAATATCAATTAATAATATAATATTTGTTTTAAAAACTCTTTTATGTCAATTTTGACACTATTCAATAGTTGATTTTTGTGAAACTCATAACAGAATGCTTACTTCGAAAAACGTTAATTAAATCAATCCTAATATGTAATATTATCCTATAAAATTAGTGTAATTCATTAAAAGTCTCAAATTATATTTATTTGGGTATTTATAATATCAATTATTTTAATTTTTCACTATTATGGTAATTACTGCATCATCATTGTGTCATAAATAAATTAAATTATATAATCTCTAAAAATTGAAAATAAAATATAATCATGTAGTAAATGGTTTTATCTTTCTAATTAATATTTATAGTCTAAATTACAACATATATAACTCTATGTAAAAATTGTTTTTCTAAAAGATATATACTTTTGTCATTTTTGTACTTATTTTAACTTAATTAAAATAAAGTGTCCCTATCACCTACAAGTGGCTCCATGGGGTCCCCAAATTGACCCAAAGATGCCTATGTACGAACATGTATCAACCAATAAGGCTAGTACACGTTTTAGGGTAATTTATTATTATTATAATATTATTTATTAACCCTTATTTACCGGATTTACCCTTAACCATGGTAAATAAAATATGTACTGCAGTAATTATTCAAAATGTCTAAAAATAAAAGTTACCTATTTACACAATTTGAACATCCTGATTCCAAATATGGAATCCATTTTTTCAAATTCAAAACACATAAGTGGCAGAAATTAATTAAAAATTAATTCCCGTTGTTAAAACAGAAAATGTGTTTTTAAGAGATAATAACTATCAAAAGATTGACACTTGTTTATGTCCGGTTTAATTGTAAAATTATGTCCAATGACCAACATTATATTAAATGGTAAAAATATATTCTATGTATACTTTTAAACCACTCATATTCATAATTTATCACTATTAATTATTTCGATTAAAAAAGTTGTTTTTAATTAAAATTTAGTAATTTTCACTATTCATCAAAATATTAATGTTATCCGAAAAGTACCAAAATTTCACCTTAGGCTAAATTCGATACTCCGAATCCAAAAATTAAGTCCATTTTGAAATATAAAATATATATAATTTCAAAAAGTAGGTATTACTATTCATAACGGCTAGTTTGATTGATTGTGGTGTGTGTTAGAACTCGAAGTTGCGTACAACACACTCTACTGTATCATTCAAAGGAAAGCGTACCGTGGAAGCTTGGGATGTTTCATTTTAAATTTTTGATATCCCCATTGAGTCAAAAAGTTTAAAATATTGTATTTAAAAAGGTTTCACTATTAAAATTTGGTAAAGGTACAATATTGAAAATGAATTTGTTCTTACATTATGTCTAAGAAACTCATAATATGGATTCTAAAATTATAAGGATTATATAAAATTTAAAATTTAGTTAATACTATTCATAACCACTTTTGAACGGCTTGTTTGGTAAGTCATGGTGCGCTTGAACTCGGTGTTGCATGTAGTGCTAGTTATTGAATTATTTTGAAGAAATAACACACTATGAAATCTTGGGGTGTTACATTCTCCCCTCCTTCAATAAATTGCGTCCTCGCAATTTGAAATTGTTCATCGAAAATAAAAGGTTGAAAATAAAAAATATCTTTGTGGGAAAACCCACATCGGAAATTGGGTTACTAAAATTTAGCCTTAAAATGAGGAAAAGAGAAATGAAAGGGTCACCACCAAATTATGATCTCGATTAGGAGAACATTGGGGGAAATTAGAGACATATAATTGGAGGAAAATTGTAAATATTTATAGGTAGTGATATAGGTCATCAATAACAAACATGTTTAAAATTGAGGTCCTTAAATTAATCAATCTATGATGATTTAAAATACCATCGATTCAACAAAACATAAGTTATTAGAATAACACATTTTTGACGTTTCAAAATATCTTAGTTGAAATCCCACATCGAAAAATGAATTAATGAGGCCTCTATTTAAAATAAAGAGTGGAAAGTATGAAGATTACCGAAAATAAAACATACTAGGGTTCCATGTAGGAAAATATGGATATGGAAGAGAAATCTAACCATCAATTATCTGATGGAGAGTGGTAGAGAACATGGCTACGAAAAGGCCAACAATCCCAAAGCCCTAAATTAGTGATGATTTAAGGCACCATCTAGGACAACATTTCTGTTCTAAATTCCTTTTCTTAATGTTGAGGAATTTATTTATGAGATTGGCTAAGATCATAAGGATATATACTTACTTTATAATTAGAGTTTTATCCATTAATAAATTTCTACCACAAACTCATCTTTCACTCTAAAAGATAATAGAACGTAAAAAAATCTATTTATACTATTCATACAGGGTTCCAAAATAAACGATTTTATAATTCATCTACCAGATCTTTTAAAAAAACTACATTATTTAATCCAGGACATCTCGTGGGCCAGTGGTAGCTGATACACCCTTGTCGCCCTTCAGTTTCGGGTTCATGTCTCGCGGCCTTGCCGGACGTGACGGGTTGCCGCCTGACCTCCGGGTTGTCCTTTTATGGCAATCCAAAATAATCCAAACTAGAACTATCCAAAATACACCTGTCCAAACTCACAGTCCAAAATTTATAAGGAAGGTAAACATAATGTAGATCCTTTTTACCCCGTAATAGCATATGATTACCTTCATCATGTATTCTTTTAAAACCCCGAAACATCCTAAATTACCATAATACTTATTGATTCATTCTCCCTTATTCCATATAGAATGCTGGATATACTTCATCAATCCAAAAAAAATTTAAACCCCAAAAATGATGGAATATACAAATCATTAATCAGCTTCAAGGTAGTCAAGAATATCCAATATAATTTATCCATATCAATCATGTATTATTCTAAAATCACTACCTCAGTATCAGAACCATATTATGGTTTATCTTTCTCTCAACCATATATTTTCCAAAAATTTAACCTGCTATTGAGTCACTTTTCTTTGTTCCACACAATCTCAAGTCCTTAATGAAATAGTACTGCAGTACAATCCATATATACTCCATAATTATTATAACAAGTACATTGTTGATACAACACTCAAATGACATAATCAACATAAGAACTCTAATTATTCCTCTTTATTTGTGGTAGTATCATAACTTGATTATTATCCAATAGCATCATTTGCGGCATAGTCCGATGATTGGAACATAGGTTCGCGTAGTGTCCAAACTCCTTGCAAATGAAGAATTGTACATTTGAAACCATTTTCTTACCCTTGCAGTCACATACATTGTGCCCTTTTCCTCCACACTTATAACAAACTATCATTCCTTTCAGACAAGTTCCAGGGTGTTTCTTCCCACAGTTATCACGTATGGGAAAATTCTTATTTTCCCTCTTCCCTTTATCCATCATTCTCTCTTCCATCCTTTTCTTCCCTTTCTTCCCTTCAAAGCCATAGGACTCAGTAAATTCTTTACTTATCTTATCAACACATGATATTATTTCTTCATATGATGATAATACATGGGAGGCTATTTCTCTTATAAATTCTGGCTTAAGACCATGAATGATATGATCCTTCTTTCACTTTGGATCATGTACATTGCTGGAGTTCTCATTCCTTCTACTGGGCACCATTTATAAACAATGGTAAACACTAGATTAGTTTATGAATAACAATACCTAATCCCAAACTTGTAAGACACATAATATAAATTAAATAGTTTATGGATATAATCCATAATTATAAAAATTTCTCCTTTGAGGAAATAAAATACTCATAAACCCTTCACAATGGTTTGTAAAGAAAATGAGAATTATCCTAAGCATATCCCCTGGGAGTGTCGTAACCAAGAGTGCAGCAAGGCCCGTTGTCGTGCACCAGTTCCCATTCGAGTCTAGCTCAAAGCAGTGTTTTCGGGTTTTACCCCTAGGTACATCTGTGCCAGAGCCGCCTCTACCTGCTCGTATCCATACAGGGATGTATTGCTCGGAAAACTCACAAAATCTCTACAATACCAAAATTCTAGGAAGTTATTCTATACTAATCCTCAAGGCCCATCTTAGGTCTATGTGCTCTAATCAGAGTTTACCTAAATCTAGTTTCCAAGGTTTGTACTAAACTTCATTTGATACCAACTGTAACGCCCCGACCCTAGTTACCCAGAGTCGGTGCATTATTACATTACAATAGCATGATCACAAGAAAGATCAAATCTCGAAATACCGATTGTTTTAGTAGCCTTGGAAACACTAGATATATTCATAATGTTTTACATTACATCACAAAGTGAAAAACTACTACAACAACATAGTCTCCATATTTCACACTCATATCCCCACATAAAATCCCTGCAGGTCATTCATAACTTGCTTCTTCACATCCTGGGAAAAATAAAACATAGAAAAGGGGTGAGCTCAAATGCCCAGTAACGATAACAATATAGCGGAAACATTGAAAAATTAGCATAAACATTTAAAGCAATGTATAACTAAAACAAAAGCCTTTTAAACTTGAACTTCAACATAGTATGGAAAAAGTAAAATGAGATAATGCCATTTACTTATTCACATGGATATTCTACTAATCGAATAATCACATGCAATATCAATAACAACTTTCATAATGATGGAATGCATAATACTGAACTTTAATTTCTTTGTCAAGGCCTTGTCCCAAGACATAGGGGCAAACTGTAACCGGAACCCAACCCGTAGTGCCTCTAATAACCGGACACCAACCTGGAGTGCCTCTAATAACCCTGTCATGACCCGTCCTCGGGGCCCGTGTCGTGACTACCCCAAGCCCGCCTTCCATAGGCCAGGGGCTGGCGACTAGCACCAAGGCGTAAATCCCAACAAAAAGGGAAGGCATTGCCTTTGGAAAGTAAACAAGCACCACAGAGTAAGCAAGCGGAAAAGTAAACACTAAGTAAAAACTGTACAAGCTGTGCTGAAAGTAAAAGGGGCCGGAAATACAAGCCCAACTGTAAAGTACAACTGAAAGGAAAAACAACAACTGAAAAGGGAAAACTGCAGCGTCGAGCCGTCCTCTGGAAGTCCCACCTGAAGGGTGGGTACAGATAGCCTCCACTGCTCCTCGGGTCCACCTGACCGCTCCGAGTATGTCCCGCCCAGTGGTCCACCTCCAGGTACTGTCCTGCTCCGCACGCCTCCACTGCGGTCAGCGCTGTCCGTCGTCTGCAACCAACACCACGAAGTGCGGGCATAACCCGTGCAGGGGTGAGTACAAGCTACTCAGTAGGGACCCCGAGACTCCCGAAGGTCTCCCGAAATCCGCAAAGGATAATCCACAAAGGAAAGATACAATCACGAAGTAACATCTGACACGGCTTAGGTATATTCCCATACATATACCTAAGTCTTCAATTCCCGTTCGGCTCCAACGTCCGAGCCCAAGCACAACCCAGTCCACACAGGAAAGCAAAACGCATACCCACGCAGGGTAGAACAACACAATCCACAAAGGAGAGTAAACAGTAAATCCACACAGGATAGCTCAACACAATCCACAAAGGAGAGGAAAACGTAATCCACACAGGAAAACTCAACAGATAACTCTCACAGGTATATGCCCATACATATATCGAAATTATCAGATAACCCATCTCAATCAAGAGGAAACACAAGGATCATTGACTCAGCTCAAACCAGGATTTTCATTATCAAAAACGTAGCTGCTGAAGAGCCCCATCCCTGAAGTGTACAGTGGTCCTGTCACGACTCCGAGGTACTTCTCACTAACCTAAGACTGCTGAGGTACTCCTCCTGTCGAGTACCGCGGGTCTGCTGCCAACTACCGGGCGCTCCGTCCGCTGAGGGTCTGCTGCCAAATACCGGGCGCTCACCCAAATAGCCTACAGAGGTACTCCTCCAGTCGAGTACCGCGGGTCTGCTGCCAACTTCCAGGCGCTCCGTCCGCCGTGGGTCTGCCGCCAAATACCGGGCGCTCCGTCCACTGGGCTAGTCGACTCACTCCAAGTCGAGTCGGTCGAGCAGTCTTCAGGTCTCAGCCGGCTACACGGTCTCCGTACTCCGTACGCTCGTCTCTAGTATCGCGGGTCTGCCGCTACAACCAAGCGCACCACCTCTATCGAGTAAAACAGAAGATTCAGCTCACACAGGTATACTTCTTCGGATGACAATAAAGATGATCACTGAACCATCTAAGTCGTCGGACCCACGAAGGATCGATAGGTAATAACCTTGCAGTGACCCACACAGGATCGGGCCCACATAGGACCGGGCCCACGCAGGACCTGTAGCACTGATCCACGTAGGATCGCTGAGTGCAGTAGTCGTCGAATTCCACGGAGGATCTCTGCACATTCGTCGCCGCAGTCCACTGAGGATCTCTGCACGGTCGTCGTCGGAGTCCACGGAGGATCTCTGCACAGTCGTCGCTGTCGAAGTAGCAGTCGCAGCTAGCACTAGGGTTCCCGCACACAGCAAGCTCGTTCGGGAGGGTCCGCTCCACGAGCCGAGAGGCTGATACATCAACTGACACGAAGTCCGAAGTTGATGTATCCAAAAGTTCTGTATCGTCAACAGGAACTCTACGTCGCAGACGGCGCGTCAATCGGACGCCCGGTCTGAGAGATATTGGCATTTTCGTCCTAGGGGCCCGGTTGGTTTTTAAGGCAAAACCAACCCGACCGTACTCCACTTGTGTCCAAACCTCGGGCGGAGTGAGCCAAAAGATCCATCTCACTAAGAATAAACTAACAAAGCTGACGGCACGTCAATCGGACGTCCATAGCTCATGATATGAGCGTTTCCGCTCCGAGGGCCCGGTTGGTTTCATGTACGAACCAACTCGGCCGAACCCAAAGTATACCGAAACTTTGAGTGCGATAAACCGAAACGACCGACTCGCTCCAAGGATTGCGTTGCCGCTGACGGCGAGTCGTTTGGAGGCCCGTAGCTCAAGATACGGCCATTTGAACGAAGTCCGTCCGAAGACGGGGGGTCCGGGCCCGGGCCGACCCGGCCCGACCCCCCCTGGTTCGCCCGAACCGGGTCGGGTCCGACTTGGTTGGACCGGCCCGGCCCGGCCAGGGCCGGTCCGGCTCGGCTCGTCCGAGCGGTCGAGCGGCCGACGCGGGGGAAAGCCACCGCCCCGCGTGACACCCCCGCGGCACCCGCGGGGTGCCCCTTGACAACCCCGCGGCACCCGCGGGGTGTCGCCCTGGACACCCGCGGGGTGTCGCGCGGGACACCCGCGGGGTGCCGCGTGACAACCCCGCGGCACCCGCGGGGTGTCGCGCTGGACACCCGCGGCACCCGCTGGGTGTCGCGTTGGACACCCGCGGGGTGCCGCGAGACAACCCTGCGGCACCCGCGGGGTGTCGCGCTGGACACCCGCGGGGTGCCGCGAGACAACCCCGCGGCACCCGCGGGGTGTCGTGCTGGACACCCGCGGGGTGCCGCCACCTCCGGCCGCCGGCGCCACCGGAGTCGCTCCGGTGGCCCGTTTTCCTTCCCGTCTGTGCCGTTGTTCCTCCCGGGTTCCGTTCTTTACTGTGGGATCATCAAACACCCGTTGCGGCACGTTCCGTCGTCGCCCGCCAAATCCGCAAAACACGAAGAACGGCGGAGGGTTGCCGGGCCGTGTTCGTTCGACCCACACCCTCCGCGTTAGATAAAAAAACGGGAGAAAATAGATTGTTCAACACATGAACCAACAATTTTAATAAAATAAAATTGTTTCTTTGATTCCGGTTCTTTAATTTTTAAAGAATGTTCACGGGAATATAAGGAGGGGTATTTCAAAATATAAAATCCCTACCTCAGCGTCGTCGAGCAAGGGTTCGTCGCAGAAGAGAGGGATCGTCGCGTCGTCGCGGGGAGGCGTCGCGTCGTCGCGGAATCCGGCGTTGAGTCAGCGAGCTCAACGAACCAAGAACAACAGATTTAAATTATAAATAATTAAATCTGTGTTTAAACCCAAAGAAAATAACCTTGAGCGGAAATCCGAAATCACTCACCTCAAATGGTCGGTGATCGGAGATCGGAGATCGGAAGAACGTCTCGGGCGAAGGCGTCGTCGATTTCCGGGTTCGGCGTTCTTCGCGTTCTTCGCATTCTTCGTGTTCTTCGCGTTCTTCGCGAGGTAGAAGAAGTTACGAGGGTTCTCTCAAATCTTCTCAAGCGCAAATAACCAGAGGTTAAGCGTTGGCCTTATTTTATTATTACGCCAACGAATTTGAAAAACTGATTAAGAAACGATCCATTAATTCGTTGAATTAATTCAACGAAAGAAACGACCCATTTAATTCACGAAAGAAACAGACCATTTAATTCACGAAATAAACCGCCCAATTAAATGGTCTGTTAAGAATTTAAAAAAACACGTCGGTTGACTTTCATTAAGACGGGTTTTCACGGGTGCGTTTCTTAGCGGAAAGAAACGGCGGGGCTCGTGCGGGCCCCACCTCACAAATATCCTACCAAGGGGGGTAGGATATTTCTGGATAGCATCCTATACAGTTCAACTCAGTTCAAGCCGCCTTTAAGTGGCTTCAAGTGGCTTCCAAGTGGCTTAAGTGAAATAAAATAATGTTGTCTCAAAATTATTTTATTTCTTAACTTTAAGCCCGAAAATTAAAAACCACACCCAAGCAAACGCAACTCCGGAAGAGGCGTTTCTAAGCGAATACCGGCGCTACGATTTCATCGGTGCCCTCAGAATTCGATTCCGGGAACCGGTTCAAAAGTTAGAAAAACCCGCTCGTCCGTTCACTGAACGTACCCGAGCCAAACTTCGGAAAATGATTCCGGGCACACCGGGCCTCGGAATCAGGCGCCGTCATAAACTGCGTTCTTGTAAAATTCCAAATAAAATTAAGAAAAAAATTTCCTTGAAATTTATGGGTCTTTACATTACTCCCACCACAGGGCTTTACGTCCTCGTAAAGCTTCAACACAAACTAGGGATACAAAGGCGGTACTGAGCACGCATCTGAGCCTTCCGCTCCATGTGCTCACCTGGACCTTCTCTATCGTGGCCCGGACCACCTCTGGTCCCACTAGAGCTGCTATGATTTCTTCCTTGCCGATAAGAGAAATCTGGTCTCATCCCCTGGATGAACCACGTTCTTCGCCTAATACGGTCAATCCCGAGATGGATGATACTAATCCATACCAAGGATGACGTCGTAAGGCCTCGACGCTACTACCAAGAGATCCAACCGTTACTCTCGCCTCCAAGGGTTGAGTCACACTGTCGGCATCAGTGTGTGGTAACTGGGTCTCCTCCAGTAGATGTCTCACAAGTGAGGGTCAAGTCAACAGTCAAAACTGGAACCTCTTAGTAACAACACAAGAGAGGACAGGGAAGTAAATGCCACAAGAAAAGGTGTCTTTTATTACTGCAGCTCAAGTACAAAGACACAAAGCATCTACAAACATACATCAACAAAACTAGAAGCAACATGAACAAAAGTCTCCAGGTCTGGAGCTAGTTCCGCTCCTATCCATCTGCTCCCGGAGCCCCATGATCGTAGGCCTCAACTGCCTGAAGATGAGCTCTCCCATGTCCTCCTGTCCCCTGCGGTCGGGGTGGACCGCCTGGTGGTGGTGGCGGCAGAGCCTCAAAGCGTCGCCCACCATCTGCTGCTCGGCCAGCTCCTCTGCCTCGTCCGCCTCCTCCATGCGGACCGCCACGGTCGACCCTCTGCCTCTGCCTGGGAGGTTCTTCACTTAACTGTTGATCATCAGCATGGCGGGTCAGACAGTCACGAGCCATGTGACCAATCCCGCCACAGGAGTAACACTGCCCACTCTCGGCACGCCTGGCTCTGACTCCACCCCGGCTCCCCCGCACAACTGAGCCTGAGTCGTGCAGTTGTCCACCGGTAGGTCTGGTCTGCCTAGAACCCTGAGTCATCCTTCGGCTACCTTCTTCCGATGACTCCGCTATCTGCCGCTCTGCGGCAGGTCTCGCTGTGGACTCAGCCAGGAAGCTCTCGATCAGGAGGGCTCGCTCCAGTACTTCTGCCTGGGTCGGGATGCTGAGGGAGATCAGCGATGCCCTGATCTCGTGTCTCAATCCCTGCTCGAAGGTCCGGGCCTGGAAGAAGGGGTCCCGTACCATGTCTGTCGAGTACCGAGAAAGGTCGGTGAACCTCGCCGCGTACTGAGCGACCGTCAAGCTGCCCTGCCGCAGCTGAAGAAGCTCCTGGATGCGCACCGCTCGGAGGGTGGCCGGGACGAACTCTGAGTGGAAGAGGCTCTCGAAGTCTATCCAGATGAGGGTGGCCTCATCGTGTACCTGGAGAATCAGGCTCCAC
Organism: Viscum album; assembly: GCA_963277665.1. Lineage (NCBI taxonomy): Eukaryota > Viridiplantae > Streptophyta > Magnoliopsida > Santalales > Viscaceae > Viscum > Viscum album. The sequence continues at coordinate 1,434,311,223 of OY728163.1, forward strand.
CAGCGTCCGGCTGCTGCGTGCAGTAGGCTCGCCGCGAGGATCACCATGAGGTCTGCTGGTGTCCTCACTAGCCTGAAAACTCGGACGACCGCCTCCAGCCAGTCCTCGGTTGCCTGGGGGTCCGACTCCCCATGGAACCTGGGTGGTCGCTGGCGCTGGAACTCGTGCAGAGCTCCGAGGAGTCGTGCGTCGTCAGCTGCCAGTGCTGGAAGCATCGGGGGCTCGGCGGGTAAAGGTACCGCCGGTGCCTCTGCTGTCAACGGGCCCTGTACCGAGGCCTCGTCGCTCGACGGGCTGTCGTCGCGCACTACTCTAGGAACCCTAGCTGACTGCTGTCGTCGTGCCATCCTGAAAAGGAAACAAGTGCACCATGGTCAGAACAGTATACCTGGTGAGCTGACACAAGTAATCACAAAGAAAACTTGAAACACACATGCAATCAATGTTTTCGTGCATTAAGTCAGAAATCAGAAGTCAGGGTCCTGGTGTATGGATACGTCGGCCGCCGCACCAACACTGGACTCCCTGGACTGATAACCACACTCAATACGCTAAACACTATTGCTTCACATAGAAGAAAGATCAGAGTCTCAGGTAGAACCGACCGCCTTTGATACCAATTTGTCACGACCCGTCCTCGGGGCCCGTGTCGTGACTACCCCAAGCCCGCCTTCCATAGGCCAGGGGCTGGCGACTAGCACCAAGGCGTAAATCCCAACAAAAAGGGAAGGCATTGCCTTTGGAAAGTAAACAAGCACCACAGAGTAAGCAAGCGGAAAAGTAAACACTAAGTAAAAACTGTACAAGCTGTGCTGAAAGTAAAAGGGGCCGGAAATACAAGCCCAACTGTAAAGTACAACTGAAAGGAAAAACAACAACTGAAAAGGGAAAACTGCAGCGTCGAGCCGTCCTCTGGAAGTCCCACCTGAAGTGTGGGTACAGATAGCCTCCACTGCTCCTCGGGTCCACCTGACCTCTCCGAGTACGTCCCGCCCAGTGGTCCACCTCTAGGTACTGTCCTGCTCCGCACGCCTCCACCGCGGTCAGCGCTGTCCGTCGTCTGCAACCAACACCACAAAGTGCAGGCATAACCCGTGCAGGGGTGAGTACAAGCTACTCAGTAGGGACCCCGAGACCCCCGAAGGTCTCCCGAAATCCACAAAGGATAATCCACAAAGGAAAGATACAATCACGAAGTAACATCTGACACGGCTTAGGTATATGCCCATACATATACCTAAGTCTTCAATTCTCGTTCGGCTCCAACGTCCGAGCCCAAGCACAACCCAGTCCACACAGGAAAGCAAAACACATACCCACGCAGGGTAGAACAACACAATCCACAAAGGAGAGTAAACAGTAAATCCACACAGGATAGCTCAACACAATCCACAAAGGAGAGGAAAACGTAATCCACACAGGAAAACTCAACAGATAACTCTCACAGGTATATGCCCATACATATATCGAAATTATCAGATAACCCATCTCAATCAAGAGGAAACACAAGGATCATTGACTCAGCTCAAACCAGGATTTTCATTATCAAAAACGTAGCTGCTGAAGAGCCCCATTCCGGAAGTGTACAGTGGTCCTGTCACGACTCCGAGGTACTTCTCACTAACCTAAGACTGCCGAGGTACTCCTCCTGTCGAGTACCGCGGTTCTGCTGCCAACTACCGGGCGCTCCGTCCGCTGAGGGTCTGCTGCCAAATACCAGGCGCTCACCCAAATAGCCTACAGAGGTACTCCTCCAGTCGAGTACCGCGGGTCTGCTGCCAACTACCAGGCGCTCCGTCCGCCGTGGGTCTGCCGCCAAATACCGGGCGCTCCGTCCACTGGGCTAGTCGACTCACTCCAAGTCGAGTCGGTCGAGCAGTCTTCAGGTCTCAGCCGGCTACACGGTCTCCGTACTCCGTACGCTCGTCTCCAGTATCGCGGGTCTGCCGCTACAACCAAGCGCACCACCTCTATCGAGTAAAACAGAAGATTCAGCTCACACAGGTATACTTCTTCGGATGACAATAAAGATGATCACTGAACCATCTAAGTCGTCGGACCCACGAAGGATCGATAGGTACTAACCTTGCAGTGACCCACACAGGATCGGGCCCACATAGGACCAGGCCCACGCAGGACCTGTAGCACTGATCCACGTAGGATTGCTGAGTGCAGTAGTCGTCGGAGTCCACGGAGGATCTCTGCACAGTCGTCGCCGCAGTCCACTGAGGATCTCTGCACGGTCGTCGTCGGAGTCCACGAAGGATCTCTGCACAGTCGTCGCTGTCGAAGTAGCAGTCGCAGCCAGCACTAGGGTTCCCGCACACAGCAAGCTCGTTCGGGAGGGTCTGCTCCACGAGCCGAGAGGCTGATACATCAACTGACACGAAGTCTGAAGTTGATGTATCTAAAAGTTTTGTATCGTCAACAGGAACTCTACGTCGCAGACGGCGCGTCAATCGGACGCCCGGTCTGAGAGATATTGGCATTTTCGTCCGAGGGGCCCGGTTGGTTTTTAAGGCAAAACCAACCCGACCGTACTCCACTTGCGTCCAAACCTCGGTCGGAGTGAGCCAAAAGATCCGTCTCACTAAGAGGAAACTAACAAAGCTGACTGCACGTCAATCGGACGTCCATAGCTCATGATATGAGCGTTTCCGCTCCGAGGGCCCGGTTGGTTTCATGTACGAACCAACCCGGCCGAACCCAAAGTATTCCGAAACATTGAGTGCGATAAACCGAAACGACCGACTCGCTCCAAAGATTGCGTTGCCGCTGACGGCGAGTCGTTTGGAGGCCCGTAGCTAAAGATACGGCCATTTGAACGAAGTCCGTCCGAAGACGGGGGGTCCGGGCCCGGGCCGACCCGGGCCGACCCCCCCTGGTTGGCCTGAACCGGGTCGGGTCCGACTCGGTTGGCCCAGCCCGGCCCGGCCAGGGACGGTCCGGCTCGGCTCAGCCGAGCGGCCGACGCGGGGGAAAGCCGCCGCCCCGCGTGACACCCCCGCGGCACCCGCGGGGTGTCGCCCTGGACACCCGCGGCACCCGCTGGGTGTCGCGCTGGACACCCGCGGGGTGCCGCCGCCTTCGGCCTCCGGCGCCGCCTCCGGCTTCCGCGGGCCGCCGGAGTCGCTCTGGTGGCCCGTTTTCCTTCCCGTCTGCGCCGTTGTTCCTCCCGGGTTCCGTTCTTTACTGCGGGATCATCAAACACCCGTTGCGGCACGTTCCGTCGTCGCCCGCCAAATCCGCAAAACATGAAGAACGGCGGAGGGTTGTCGGGCCGTGTTCGTTCGACCCACACCCTCCGCGTTAGATAAAAACAGCGGGAGAAAATAGATTGTTCAACACATGAACCAACAATTTTAATAAAATAAAATTGTTTCTTTGATTCCGGTTCTTTAATTTTTAAAGAATTTTCACGGGAATATAAGGAGGGGTATTTCAAATATAAAATCCCTACCTCAAGCGTTGTCGAGCGAGGGTTCGTCGCAGAAGAGAGGGATCGTCGCGTCGTCGCGGGGAGGCGTCGCGTCGTCGCGGAATCCGGCATTGAGTCGGCGAGCTCAACGAACCAAGAACAACAGATTTAAATTATAAATAATTAAATCTGTGTTTAAACCCAAAGAAAAGAACCTTGAGCGGAAATCTGAAATCACTCACCTCAAATGGTCGGTGATCGGAGATCGGAAGAACGTCTCGGGCGAAGGCGTCGTCGATTTCCGGGTTCGGCGTTCTTCGCGTTCTTCGCGTTCTTCGCGTTCTTCGCGTTCTTCGCGAGGGAGAAGAAGTTACGAGGGTTCTCTCAAATCTTCTCAAGCGCAAATAACCAGAGGTTAAGCGTTGGCCTTATTTTATTATTACGCCAACGAATTTGAAAAACTGGTTAAGAAACGATCCATTAATTCGTTGAATTAATTCAACGAAAGAAACGACCCATTTAATTCACGAAAGAAACAGCCCATTTAATTCACGAAATAAACCGCCCAATTAAATGGTCTATTAAGAATTTAAAAAAAAACGCGTCGGTTGACTTTCATTAAGACGGGTTTTCACGGGTGTGTTTCTTAGCGGAAAGAAACGGCGGGGCTCGTGCGGGCCCCACCTCACAAATATCCTACCAAGGGGGGTAGGATATTTCTGGATAGCATCCTATCTAGTTCAACTCAGTTCAAGCCGCCTTTAAGTGGCTTCAAGTGGCTTCCAAGTGGCTTAAGTGAAATAAAATAAAGTTGTCGCAAAATTATTTTATTTCTTAACTTTAAGCCCGAAAATTAAAAACCACACCCAAGCAAACGCAACTCCGGAAGAGGCGTTTCTAAGCGAATACCGGCGCTACGATTTCATCGGTGCCCTCAGAATTCGATTCCGGGCACCGGTTCAAAAGTTAGAAAAACCCGCTCGTCCGTTCACTGAACGTACCCGAGCTAAACTTCGGAAAATGATTCCGGGCACACCGGGCCTCGGAATCAGGCGCCGTCAGAAACTGCGTTCTTGTAAAATTCCAAAGAAAATTAAGAAAAAAATTTCCTTGAAATTTATGGGTCTTTACAAACCCAACACCAACCCAGAGTTCCTCTAATAACCGGAGACCAAACCGGAGTTCCTCTAATAACAGGAGACCAAACCGGAGGGCTTAATTTTACCGGTCCCCAACCCGGAACATACTTGTCTAACACATTCATCTGAATGAAAGGTTGAAATATAACATAAACATTCGGATTAAAAATAACTTATAAAATGTCAATACTTTAAACAAAAACCATGAGTGACATAATAATTACTTATCCACAGTCAAAAATATCACAAAACCTTCAATAAAATAGGGATTTTTTGCATCATAATAAATCAACTTCAAATAATATTAAAATCCATCAAAGGATGTTGACATAGAGAAATCAAAACTATTTTAGAGAAATATCTCTTTTTTTAAATCATTTTAAAAGTAACATAATTATAAAATAATACATTCAATTTGAAAATATTCTTATAAGCTTGTAAGGGAAGCTTTGACGATTTTATAACGGCAGAAAATAACTGCACCCACCGTATAAGTTAAAAAACATTCTTACCTTAATTCTGTCGAAAAGGTTAAAAAGCACATTGTTTGGAAAACAATGGAAAGATTCCTTTATAAACCACTTATAAAAAGTCAAACAAGGGTATAAATGACTTTAACCCATATTCATGTAAATAGTAAAAAAAAATTGAAATACATTTTGATGAAACATGGATGTGGATGATAAAGAGATCCCAGTAGATTATTACGTATAAACAACCTCGGATAATGAAGAGATTGTGAAATAACCCTTACCTTGAACTTTTCTTTGGTTGGGGTAGGTTAGCCTCCTATATAATTGTGAAATAATTGTTATTAAATTATACAAGAATCATATATATTAATATGATATCATATATGATCTTTTAACATTGATTTGTTAATAATATCTTTGAATTATCGTCGTTTCGGGTGTTAACTTACTCGTTTTCTTTTATATGTTTTGTTACATAAGACATCATTGTCATGGATAGGTTGTATATTATTCATATCCAGAATGATATCAAGTCCTTAAACATCATTTTTAAATCATCAAATGATAATTATACTTGAATGGATACGATGGAGAATGAATTTCATCGCGTTCGTGGAGACGGTAGTCCGTACGTACGCACGTGCAGCAATATCATTCTTTTGATATTAAAATAATATATAAATGGATGGTATATCATATATACAGAATAATTAACATGTTATATTTATTATTTAAATGAGTTACACATCATTATTATACCCATCCAAATAATAATATATTGAATAACAATTACACCACGACGTGGAGACGGTAAGCCGTACGTACACACGTATGGTGACATGTTATTCAAAAGGGTGGATAGAATACTGAATATGGTTGTACCATATTTATAATAACATCATAGTATATATATGATACTAGAGTTATTATTTTAGAATGGTAATAACAAAGGAAGAAGAAGTGGAAGAAGAAAGGAACTTGGAAAAGGGTGGTGAAATCATTACCTCTTCTTCAGGTTCTTCCTTTTGATTTGATCAAAAGGGCTCCATAGGTTGGATTTATGATCAAAATAATACCTCTAGGTTGTATTGAGGGAAGTTGGGAGAGTATTGGGTCAGAGTTTGGCCAAACCAAAAGGCTTTTAATGTGTGAAGAAATGAGGAGGAGTGCCCTTTTATAAGAGGAGTGAGGGGCACCTTTGGAAAAGCTAGAAATATTAATTTATAATAAATTCATATTCGGTTTCCAATGGCTCCAAAGTTGATTATTCAAAGTTTAAGGTGGGTATAGGTCGAAATAAACTCAACTAATAGAATTTAGACAGGTTTGGGTACTTATATTAACCTTATCTTTAAGTATTAACTCTAAGTTAATTAGTTTGACATTTACCATGTCACTTTGTATTTTTATATTATATGTTTAATAAACATACCATATACATCCAAGAGACCCCCAAGTGGTCCATTAATGATACACCTATCATTATATAAGTCTCTTGGCCTAGCCTTATATTTTTAAGAATTTAATATCAATTAATAATATAATATTTGTTTTAAAAACTCTTTTACGTCAATTTTGACACTATTCAATAGTTGATTTTTGTGAAACTCATAAAAGAATGATTACATCAAACAAAGTTAATTACATCAATACTAATATGTCAAATTATCCTATAAAATCAGTTTAATTCATTAATAGTCTCAAATTTTATTTATTTGGGTATTTATAATATCAATTAATTTAATTTTTCACTATTATGGTAATTACTGCATCATCATTGTGTCATATATAAATTAAATTATTTAATCTCTAAAAATTTTAAATAAAATATCATCATGTAGGAAATCGTTTTATCTTTCTAGGGAATATTTATAGTCGAAAATCCAACATATATAACCATATGTAAAAATTGTTTTTCTAAAACATATATACTTATGTCATTTTTGTAATTATTTTAACTTAATTAAAATAAAGTGTCCCTATCACCTACAAGTGGCTCCATGGGGTCCCAAAATTGACCCAAAGATGCCTATGGCCAAACATGTATCAACCAATAAGGCTAGGACACGTTTTAGGGTAATTTAGTATTATTATAATATTATTTTTTAACCCTTATATACCGGATTTACCCTTAACCATGGTAAATAAAATATTTACCGCATTAATTATTCAAAATGTCTAAAAATAAAAGTTACCTATTTACAAAATTTGAACATCCTAATTCCGAATATGGAATCCATTTTTCCAAATTCAAAACACATAAGTGGCAGAAATTAATTAAAAATTAATTCCCGTTGTTAAAACAAAATGCGTGTTTTTAAGAGATAATAACTATCAAACGATTGACTCTTGTTTATGTCCGGTTTAATTGTAAAATTATGTTCAATGACCAACATTATATTAAATGGGAAAAAATATTCTATGTATACTTTAAAACCACTCAAATTCATAATTTATCACTATTAATTATTTTGATTAAAAAAATGTTTTTAATTAAAATTTAGTAATTTTCACTATTCATCAAAATATTAAAGTTATCCAAAAAGTACCAAAATTTCACCATAGGCTAAATTCGATACTCCGAATCCAAAAATAAAGTCCATTTTGGAATATAAAATATATATAATTTCAAAAAGTAGGTATTACTATTCATAACGGCTAGTTTGATTGGTTGTGATGTGTGTTAGAACTCGAAGTTGTGTACAACACACTCTACTGTATCATTCAAAGGAAAGCGTACCGTGGAAGCTTGGGATGTTTCATTTTAAATTTTTGATGTCCCCATTTAGTCAAAAAGTTTAAAATATTTTATTTAAAAAGGGTTCACTATTAAAAGTTGGTAAAAGTGCAATACTGAAAATGAATTTGTTCTTACATTATGTCTAAGAATCTCATAATATGGATTCTAAAATTATAAGGATTATATGAAGTTTAAAATTTAGTTAATACTATTAATAACGTCTTTTGAACGGCTTGTTTGGTATGTCATGGTGCGCTTGAACTCGGTGTTGCTTGTAGTGCAAGTTATTGAATTATTTTGAAGAAATAACACACTATGAAATCTTGGGGTGTTACAATTATCATAACAAAAGGGTCATATTAAGGGTTATCATTAATTTAATGTGATTTCCAAAAAAATATCACTTTATTAACTCAATCATTTTTCATGTTTACTATTACCACTCAACATATACATTCAAGTACATATGTATAATCAAATTGGACCACTACATAGATATTTCAATACTCCATAATAATATAAAAGATATTTTACAACATTATTATGGGATCTCATTACATAAAAACTCAATCATTCCACCACAAATTTTTCATACTAAACATTTCCAATAGTGATCACATGTGATATACCTTTTATTTTTCTTAAGAGGTTGTTGACATCGATAATTTTAGATAACTATTGGATTGGGGCATTGGTTTGAATAATTCTATATTTCCTAGCACTGGAAAAATTTTAGTGTGGGAGGTGCATTCTCTGTATCATTGTCTCTATTTTCACCATCATCTACCTTTTTACCATTACATCAACACTAAACTACCTAAAGACCTTATTTTCCACAATTTTAACATTTATAAGTCCCTTTATGAAAATTTACTCAATTATTCATTCCACACTGTGAGAATAAAGGAACACCCATATTATTTTCACTATTGTTTTGAGATTTTACCTAGAACTCCATCTTCAATGTCTTTTTGAAAAAATGAGATTGATATGTAACACGAACATACATTTCATCCTTGATAGCTGAAAAATCAATATCATCTTGGATACTAAAGTATCATATAGCTACTTCTATTCAAAGAATTGGATTTATTCAATAGAATAACCATTCAACATTACTTTTCAGTTGGATGATAAACACAAAATCATACATTTTAATTCATGTAAATATTCCTTCATATGTAACAAATATTTCAAAATTATTTTATTTTATCTCTAGAAACTCTTTTTCCATATTCGTTCGAAGAATATGAGTAAATTACTTATTGAAAAATACATTCTTGATCTCATCCTATTACATGGATTAAATTTCAACATTCTACCTCATATTATTTATTAGAGCCCACCCATGTTAGCTTTAACTTCTATACAATATAGTGTCAAATTGGATTTTTCATGTTCCCAATAGTGATGGATAGAAAATAAATTTTCAATGGTAATGATCCATTTTTAGAAAAATTTGAATTAAAAGACTCGTTGAATGAATGTGGGTGCCACCAAATGAAGGACTCAATAGAATGTATTTCCCTTCACTACTAATTGGGATGTTTATAATGATTCATAGCTTATGTGATTATAGGGATAATATTTTTAATTCTACCTCCCATGACATTTGGATATTTATGAATAAGATAGATGTATTTTCCATTTCATTGATCATTAACATGGTTCTTATATGATCTCTCCATTGTATTAACACCAAAAGGAATAGATTAGGAGGAAAAAATAATACTAGGAGGGTAAGAACTTTAAATCTCTAAAATATTAGGTTTAATACTATGTTATTCTTTATAATTACCATAATTCTAAAGCTGTAACATATAATTAGAATTATACATAAGGAAACCCATGATATATACTTAGAAATATCTCTAGGGATCCCACAGATATTTTCTCATCATAGTTTCCAAAGGATAACTAAAAATTTAAATTTATATCAATTATAATAATTGAAGAATTATGTATATTAATATTTCATTAGTTTAGATGAATATTTTTTGCTTTTTATAAAATCATTCATAAGGACTGTAGAATTTTAGTTCCTTTGTAAATGTGGAATACATTATTCTAACTTGTGAAATGTATTCAATATATCCCATAAATATTGTAACCTTAGTACTCCTATATAAAATCATGCATTATAACCGAGGGAATAAAAACATAAGAAATTGAGAGCTTAGATAATCAGTAAGAGTTAACAAAAAAATTATTAACATAATAATATTGAAAATGAACATAACTTTTAAAATCATACGATTTATAAAATATATCAAAATGTTCTATCCTAGAATAAATCCTAGTAATTAATAAGTCAAATATCATAAAGGAACACGATCCATGAAAAAATATTATTGGTATAAAGAATATAATTATGGTAGAAACATAAGCATAGAAAATCATTTCCATATTATCAAAGGATCATTTTCAATACCATCATAGTTAACAAAGTCCATTATTGAATTGGGTTTAATTCTCATTCAATCATTGTATTACTAAACAAAATATACCTATCATTCAAGCCCAATTTTAAGGAATTGGATTTAATTTTCATTACAGTCATGTTTATCTCATGATATATTAATATGTATCATAGTCATTACAGGGAGATATATGTCACAACCATTATATAATGAATTCATTATTACGTGTGTCACAGGAAAAAAAATCATAGAATAACAGAGGGAATATAATTGGGTTCCAACATAACATAATCTATGTAAAACTAATGTATATCATAAAGATAATTCCACCATAAAGATTATCAATCCATTGGAACAATAAGGATATTATACATGAAACATAATCCAATTAAATAATTACATCATAGATATAAAATAATTTTGATAAAACACTTGAAATTAATTCCCGTGGAAAATATCCTTTATTCTTCAATAATATTTGTTTTCACATAATTCTACACAATTTTAAAAGAATATTTTATTTGAAAATAACATTAAATTTTTTTAATTGAATATTAATGGAAATATGATTTTAATAAAATTTGAAAATGTGTCATGCTATATATTTTCAAATAAAACATTCTACTCATTCTTTTGATGGATAAATAAAAAAAGTACCTGATCTAAAAACACTACAAAATAGTATTAACATTCCTTTTTACAAATATGTATCATTGGGTAAAATTGAATTTAAAAAAATCAATAAGAATATAAATAATATCTCATATTTTGGAAACATAGATTTCGGTGATAAATATATTATAGAAAATAGTTACGTAGAACAAATCTCAGACAATATTGAGATTGAGGAATTATCCATTACATTAGTTCTTTAATCCTTTGTATATATTTGAACCTCAATTATAATGATTTAAATGATTTAATTTATTTGTTATATAATCAAAATTAATATTATGATATTATATATTATCATATTATCATCTTTTAGGTAATAATATTTCATTATTCCTTTGTATTCGATTATTAACTAATATTGTTCTTAAGCATTTTTTGTCAAATAAGATCCAGTTATACTTTTTAGGTCATTTTTATGTCATTAAAAGGTAATATTAACATAATATATACTATATTAATTTATTCATTTTATTTATATAATAATTATTTAATGGTTATCTTATAGAATAAATCACATCGCGTCATGGATATGGTAGGCCTTCTGTATGCACTGGCAACAATATAATATCGATAATTATGAAATGGTATGGAAATTAATCATATATAAGTTGTTAAAAAATCCATATAATGATATAATAATCAAACATTGTTATTATTTCTATCATTATTCCCATCCATGTTGGTGGTGGTGAAAAACTGTTTACACAACGGCATAGAGATGGTGTGTCGTATGTACGCATGCATGGTGATTTTGTTTTTCATAGACTATATAGAAGGTAGAATATGGTTATTCTATTTCTAGAATATAATCTCAAAATATATTTTATACTAGATTTATTACTTTATAATTGAAAAACTATTGAATTTTATGTATAAAAATAAATAATTCGAAAGAATCTGTAAGGGATTTTACCTCTTCTTCGACGTGCTCCCCCAAAATCACCACTTAAAGAACTACAGTTGGACTTTTGAGAAGACTAGAACCTCTAGAATGTGTCTAAGGAAGCTGATAAGGTAAATTCTCAAGTGATGATTATGATTTCAGGATTAATTTGATGTTAATTGGAAAAGGAGAAGATACCCTTTTATAACTGAGGGGAGGGGTACATTTTGAAATATCCAAAATATTAATTTAGAATAAAATGAAACCACATCCAAAAACCTCAAAAATGTATTAGTTTTTAATATGATATGAGACAAGGAATCAAAGATGTCATTGATCTATATTTCTCATGGGACTACTGGAAATGTATATTTCTTATTATAGGGGGTGTTTATATCATGCCACTAAATAGGGCTTATGTAGCACCCCAAACATTTTATGCTATGTTTCTCTTCAATACACTATATTCAATAGATAGACTATATTTCATGAATCACTTTATCTCTATAGAAAAAAGGGTTACTTATAAAAGATAGTCATAACATATCCACTAAACATAAATTTACTAGCTTAGTTATTTGAATTTTAAAAATCTGATATATACGGTTGAAGTTCAAGATGATATTTTCAGTCTTACAGAATTAACATGATTTTCTATGAATAGTAATCTACCCTTATGAATGGTGACCTACCCTTGTGAATAGTAACATACCCTTATGTAGAGTAATATGACTTTTATGAATTGTATATGTACCCTGGACTATATAAATGAATTTAGACGCCTTAAAAATGAAGTTGAATATTTTAAGTGTTTATAAATTTCGATTAAATAATGATTTAATTAAATATTTAATTAATAATATTTATAAAATTATTTTTGAAAAATAGACTTCATTTTTGGATTATACATATCGAAAAATTTTAATGGATAATTTTTGGTATTTTTCTAAAATACATAAATTTTTTTGATGAATTGTAAAATCTGCTAATTCAGAATAAATGTTGAATAATGGATTAATTGAGTCATCAATGATGATCTGCTAATGTAAGCCCAATTGACTCGAATTCACATGCATATATTACTATTCTTGGTCTTGTATTACTCACTATTGGTTTTCTTTATAGTAAATAATAAATTAATGAATTTTATATTAAGAAAACTCCTCTCTCATCCACTAAAAACATCCCCCTTCACTCCCTCTTCTCTTCAATCCTCTCAAGCCTTGTGACTTGCCAATATTCTTCCTAAATCCCTCCCTAAGATCCTCCCCCACGTACAAAAGCTCATAGCCTCTTCAAAATACCAAAACCTCTCCCATTAAGAGGTTCTCAAAGGAGGAAGTCTCAAGAGGTAAATTCTGCTTTCAAATCCCTTCTTTTCTTTTATGTTCTTTTATTATTGTTTCTTTCCTCACCTCCCTTCACCAAAATAGTATTATAAATCCAGTGACGTACATGTACTGGAATGTTTTCATGATAATTTTATATATATTCTAGTATCTTCTCTCCTTTCCCCACATTTATTTGAATGAAATGAAAGCACCATTTGAGATGGTCTAATTTAGCACATTCAAGGGAAACAATTTATCAATTTCTATTATAATCTTTGATTCTGGTCATCAAACCATTAGTGTTATGTTTGAACCAGATTATTATTTAATATATCATATTTTTAGTTGTGTAATTATTTTTTACAAATGGTATTAAAATATAAATCAAAACATGTTCGTCGAAATCAAACTCGTCGTTTAACCAAAACGGTTATCACTGAGGTTATATAATAATTCGACTTAATCCTATGTAACCCAAATTAAATTTAAAACCATTTAATCTCCTCTAGGTTAACTAATAGTATATAACTTCATTTCATGAAAACCACTTCCATATTTCAAAATTATCCAAACATGAATATAAGTGAACCGATAATTTAAATCCAAGTAAACGAATGATCTCAAGCAATGAAATTGATCATTAAAAACAATCAAAAATGACTAGAATGAACTAAAAATGATTATAATAAATAATTTAAATATAAAAAAGGTTCTGGAATTATGAATTAATAAGCTTAATTTTTTTATTCAGGTCTTTAATAACAAGTCAAGAACACCTTCAAGCATTATGTAAGGGATCCTCTTTCTCACTTTTATTCAAGAATCCATCCTATCTTGTGTGCATTTTTTATTTCTAATGTTGGGGCATGTTTTATCACCTCCCTCATACTGCTCTAATGGAATATAAATAATGGGATACCCCTTTAACTATCATTAATAACTTTCAATAACACTCGATACCATGAAAAAATGTTTGCTAGGGGTTTTATCATCTCACCTTCAATTCTGTGGGATTTTCATTATTCGCCTCTTATTTATTATATGTAGTATAGGTGTAATGAAATTTGATGTATCTTATCTTGATTATATTTACATTCATGGTATTATATGATTCATTTTTTGGTCATTAACTTTTGGTCATATGGCTCAATTGATTACTACGTGGTAAAGAACTATGTCTCAATTTTTACATAGTTGTGACTTACTTTGTATTGTGCACCTACTCTTTCTTATGTAGTGTACATACTGCCCATTGGAGATCACTTTTCAATTGAAATTAAATTCCATTTAAATTTCCATATTCTCATAACATATATATTATTATTGACTAATCCGTATACCACTAAACATATGGTATGTTTTTGAATGTTTTTTTTTTGTTGTGAAAATGTTGATGAGTATGTATCATCTATTATATACGGATAATGTAAATACATATCTCTCTTTTATTGAATATATTTATAAATAATTATTTGGATGTAGATGTGGGTGGGGCCCACTACAGGCCCCCGATGCATTGGTAGGTCTCATGGGACAAAACGGTTTGGCGATAAACCCTTCGAGTTTGATTCCAAAAATCAGACAGGTTTCTACCCATAGAACTAAAATGTTTTTACGATATTGTGGTTCATGTTCCAGATACATGATGTCCAATTAATAAGCATTCTCTTTATTCATCATCAATTATTATTATTATCTATGAGGTTTTCAATATGACAAAATCTATGGATGAAATTTCATTCATAGTTTATTAATGGCGTGAGTTTCTCATTAATTCATCATGCCATATGGATTATGTAAAATTGTTTAGAAATCAGTTATTATTGTATTCATGCTTCCACTATTTGTAACCCTTACTAAGCATTTGAGCTCACCTCTTTCATTTTTTACCTTCTATAGGTGATGAAGAGGTGATCGTTTATTGAGTTCTTGTGGTTGTCGTGTTTAGCTTTTGTTAAGTATTGTATTTTGTAAACCTTTCCAATGTAATTTGTATTACATATATGTATATAGTTTCTTCAGGACTACTGAACTTATTTTTCCTTCAGGATTTTCATTCCTTCTAACCATTCCAATATCACAAGTAATGCATCGGCTTCTGTCTAGAGGGTTAGGTTTTATAGTTGGTATCAAAGAAAGTTTAGTAAGAAACTTGGAAACTAGAGTAGCAAATATGTAGTAGGGAACAAAGCCCAAAGGTAGTATTTGAGGATAAACATAAAAGAACATCCTAATATTTTGGTAAGTAGTAGATTATGTGGATCATTCAAGCAATACATCCCTGTCTGGATACAAGAAGGTAGAGGCGGATCTGGCATAGATGTATCTAGGGGTAAAACCCAAAAACCTCGCTTTGAGCTGGACTCGAACAGGAACTGCTACATGACAATGGTCCTTACTAGACTCTTGGTTTTGAAACTCCTAGGGGATTTTCTTATAATAAATCATATTTTATTTACAAGCAATAATGAAATATTGAAATGTAAATTATTCCATAAAAAATCAGTTTTCGGATTATAGGATTATCCATGTGTAGGATCTTAAAATATGCCATGTATTTTGTTAAGATTATTCATTATGAATGATGCCCTAATCAAGTGTCTTCATAATTTAGAAGAGGCATCTAATGGAAGAAGGGGAATCAATACTCATGGGCAATGTATGGATCTCCACACTGAGAAAGTCAACACGGTCAATGTTGGATCAGATTATATCCGGACCGTATTGGGACAACTTACAAAAGTGGTAACGAATAACCATTCCACACCTGCATTGGATCGTTTCATTGGCAGAAGCCCCCGTCTTTTAGTGGGACTACTAATCCCATGGTAGCTGACCATTGGATCAAATCACATGAAAAGATATTCATGGCATTGAGATGCAATGAGAATGAGAAGGTGGTTTTGATAGTATATTATGTTCTGGGTGACGCTGATCAATGGTTGTCCTTGATTCCAAATACAACGGGGGAGGAAGAAATGGAAGACATAGAATGGAGGAAATTTAAGAGAATATTATTCGAAAAATATTTCCCTCGTGAGGAACGAACTGAAATAAAGAGGAAATTCCATAGCTTAAAACAAAGGGAATAATACAATGTTTTAGAGTATGAGGCTACTTTTACAAGGTTGGCCAGGTATTCCATAGATTACGTACATGACTCGGTAGACAAGATTGATCATTTCATTGAAGGTCTTAATCCATGTCTTCATAGGGCACTGGATTCTCAAACATTTTCATCGTATGATAGAATTTTATCAAGTGCCATAAAAATAGAGAAGCAATTTTAAAGATCAAATATTTTCAAAGGAATAAATGATAAGAATTTGTAATATGATAACAAAAGAAAAGGATAAGAACCAATGAAGATCAAGTGAATGAATAGTTTCCCATTATGTGAGAACTATGGAAAGAATCATCTCGGGAAATGCTTGAAATGCATGGGAGTCTGCTATAACTGTGGAGAAAAGGGTCGTCAATCTAATGAATGCAAGGGGAAGAAAGAGTTCATTAATATTCAATGATATAGTTTCCAGGAAATGGGACACTATGAAAATAAGATTCGTAATCACCAATGAAACATTCCTCAGAAAATGCCAAGAGAACAAGGGATGGCCTATGTGATTAAAACCGCGGAGTTTGAAATTCCAAATGACATGCTGGTGGGTACTTTAATTGTTTCCTCAAACATAGACAACACTTTATTTAATTCTGGATCATTGCATTCATTTATATCTTCTTAGTTTTCCATGGAAATTATATATGTTCAATTTGATTTTATAATTGAGTTATCAGTCAAAACACCCGGGGGATGTATCATTGCAACAAAGGCATGTTGACTAGTCCCCCTCCAGTCACCAAAACGTGATTTATTTGTTAACATTGTCATAATACCATTGAATGAATTTTATATAAATCTCAGTATGGATTGGATATCATTGTATGATGTGAAGATTTATTGTAAGAAGAAAGAAGTTTAATTTTTTTAAAATGGTGTAGAATCCCTTATCATTAGGGCAGAAACCTCGCCACCTGATTCTTATCTAGAACCACACCCAGTAGCCCTACTGAATGCAATACTTGGAGAGGATGATAAACCAAAGTCTATGAGAAATAAAAGAAATCTTCAAATTGAATATGTGCACGTAGTGCAAGAGTACATTGTTGAATTTTTAGAGGATTTACCTGGGCATCCTCTAGAGCAGGAAGTTGAGTTCTCTATTGATTTAATCCCAGATGCAAGACCTATATGAAAACATCCATATAGAATGGACACTGTGGAATTAGTGGAGCTAAAGAAACAACTAGAGGATTTGAGTGGAAAAGGGTTTATTCGACCTAGTGTTTCTCTATGGGGATCCCATTACCTCTTTGTCAACAAGAATGATGGATCCATGAGGCTTTTCATTGATTATCTGAAAATCAATGCTATTAAAAAAAAATAAGTATCATCTACCCCAGATTGATGATTTGTTTTATGAAATTCATGGAGATAAATAATTTTCCAAGATTGACCTTCAATCCGGATATCATCAGTAGTGTGTGAGGAAGGAAGATATTCCTAAGGAATCCTATCGAACTAGGTGGGAATTATGAGTTTACAGTGATGCATTTTGGACTGACAAATGCACCCTCTGTTTTCATGGATTTGAGGAATAGAGTTTTCAAGGAATATCTTGATAATTTTTTTTTTGGTATTCATCGATGATATCATCATAGACTAAAAAATATATTAAGACCATGAGAATAAATTTCGGGGTATTCTGAGAACCCATAGAAGAAATAGATTATATGGGAAGTTTAAAAAGTGTGAATTCTATCTTCAATCAGTTTCATTTCTAGGACATATTGTCTGTAAGGATGGAATCTTAATTGATCATGTGAAGAAAAAGGAAATCCAAGAATGTCCCATGCCAACATACATAACAGAGGTATTTAGTTTTTTTGTCTTAGCAGGTTATTATTGGCATTTCGTCCAGAATTTCACCTGATTGGCTAACCCTCTAACCAAGCCCACACGTAAAGGAGTTATGTTTGTTTGGACAAAAGCGGGTACGGAATTCCTTGAAGAATTGAAAGGATGACTGGACAATGCCCCAATTTTGACTCTTCCATCTGGAAGTGATGGATTTTTGATATACAATGATGCATCAAAGAATGGGTAGGGTTTCATCCTTATGAAAAATGATAAATTTGTTACTTATGCATCAAGACAGTTGAAGACGCAGGAGCAAAATTATCTCATGATCTTGAGTTATCAACCATAATCTTTGCTTTGAAAATAATGAGGTATTATCTCTGTGGAGATAGATGTGAGATTTAGACAGACCACAAGAGTTTGAAATAAATTTTCACACAAAAAAACACAACATGAGGCAAAAGAGATGGGTTGAGTTACTCAAGGATTACGATTGTTCAATACACTACCACTCGGGAAAGGCGAATAAGGTGGCAGATACATTAAGCAGGAAAGATCATGGAATTCTTACTCAAATGAAGATTGAGGGAGATCCTATATTTTTTGATCTACTAATGATGGATATGGGAATTTTTAAGGAAGGGGAAATATATTTCCTGTATCAAATGATTGTTAATCCGTATTTATTAGAGAAAATAAAAAAGCTATCAACCTGATGATGATAATATGCACAAGAAAATTAATATTGTCAAGGATGGGAGATAGGATGACTTCGTGTATAATGAAGGAGTTCTGAAATTTGGGAAGATGTTATGTGCCCCATCATTTCCTGTGCTAAAAAAGGAAACTGTTAGAAGATTCTCATAGCTCAAATTTCTCTATATACTCAGGTATCACCAAAATTTATATATATCTGAAGGAATATTTTTTTTGGGATAATATGAAGCCATAAATTGCTGACTATGTGTCAAGATGTATAGTTTTTTAATGAGTGAAGGCATAGAGACAACATCCCAAAGGTGTGATGCAACCTATACCTATTCTTATGTGTAAGTGCGATAACATTATGATGGATTTTTCCACTGGACTACTGAGGACACCTAGAAGAAATGATGCAATATGGGTAATTGTTGATCATATCACAAAATCAGCACATTTCCTTCCAAGAAGAGATGATTTACCACTTGAGCACCTAGTAAGACTTTATTATAATGAATTTTTAAGACTTCATTGTTCACCTCTAACGATTATGTCTAATCAAGATCCCCAATTTGCATCAAAATTATGGAAAAGTATATAGAAAGATTTGAATACTAAGCTTCGTATGGGTACATCTATTCACCCCCAAACCGATGGAAAGTCTGAAAGGAATCTTCAAACCTTATAAGACATGTTGAGTTCATGCTCTCATGACCTCCAAGGTATGTGGGATCAATACATACCTTTGGTAGAATTTTAAAAAAATAATAGTTTCCATTATAGTATTCAAATGGCTCCATATGAAGCATTTTATAGAAAGAGATGCCGAACTCCAACTTGTTGGGAAGAAGTTGGTGAGAGGTAACTTATAGGCCTGGAATTTATTGATGAGACCAAGATAAAGGTGAAGAAAATACAAGCTCTTATTAAAGCAGCCCAAAGTAGATAGAAGAGTTATACTGACAATCGGAGAAAGGATTTGGAATTCCTAGTGGGAAATCACATATATCTGAAAGTATCTCCATGGAGGGGTGTCTTAAGGTTTGGTATGAAAGGGATACTAAGCCCCAGGTACATCAGACCATTTGAAATTATAGAAAGAATCAGAGCTGTAGATTACTGTTAAGCGATGAAGCCAAATCTCTCCAGTGTTCAGGATGTGTTCCACATGTCATTGTTAAAGAAATACAATCCAGACCCAACACATGTACTCTCCTGTGAAGAGATTGAACTGTAACTTGATTGGTCATACTATGAAAAGCTTATTTCGATTCCTGACACAAGGGAGCAAGTATTGAGAAATCGGACAACTCAACTAGTGAAGATTCTTTAGAGAAACCAAAATATGGAGGAAGCAATATGGAAACCTGGGGAATCTGAAATATAATATCCTGCATCTTTTTGGTGAGTTTCATACCCAAAATCTCAAGGAAGAAATTTTAGAAGGATGGAATAATGTAGCACCCCAAACATTTTATGGTATGTTTCTCTTAAATAAATTGTATTCATTAGATAGCCTATATTTCCTGAATCACAAAACCTCTATAGAACAAAACATGGTTAATTATATAAGATACCCATAACATAGCCACTAAACATAAATTTACCAGCTCTGTGATTGTAATTTTAGTAATCTGATATACATGGTTGTGTTCCAGATGATAATTAGAGTCAAATAAAATTAACAAGATTTTCGGTGAATTGTAACCTACCATTATGAATAGTAACCTACCATTATGAATAGAAACATACCCTTATGAATTTTAATATGAATCTTATGAATTTTATTCATACCCTTGAGTGTATAAGTTAATTTAGACCCCTTAAAAATTATTATGAGTATTTTATGTGTTTATATATTTGGATTAAAAATTATTTAATTAAATATTCAATTATTCATATTTAACAAAATATTTTTTTTAAATGGACTTCATTTTTGGATTCAAAACATCAAAAAATGGTTAGGGTTGATTTTTCATATTTTTCTAAAATACATAACTTTTTGATGAATAGTAAAATCCGATAATTCACAATAAATGCTATATAATGGATTAATTGAGTCATCGATGATTATCTGCTAATGTAATCCATATTGATTTGGATTCACATGAATATATTAATATTATTGGTCATGTAATACTTACTATTGGTTTTCAAGAGAGGAAATAATAAATTAATGAATTTTATATTAAGAAAACTCCTCTCTCTCCTCCACTATAAAACCCCCCTTCACCCCCTCTTCTCTTAACTCCTCTCAAGCCATGTGATTTGCCAATATTCTATACAAATAACACCCTAGGATCCTCCCCCACGTCCAAAATCTCCTAGACTCTTCAAAATATCAAAACCTCTCCCCTTAAGAGGTTCTCAAAGGAGAATCTATCAAGAGGGATTATATTCATGTGAATCCAAATCAAAGGAGTTATGAATTTAGAATCTTACATTGTTTATTCAGGTCTTCATTAACAAGTCTAGAACACCTTAAAGTATAAGGTAAGGGATCCTCTTTCTCAATTATATTCAAGAATCCACCCTATATTGTTTGCTTTTGTTTTTTTTATTTCTAATGTAAGGGCATGTTTTCTCACCTCCCCCATGATTACCTTGTGGAATATAAATAATTGGATACCCCTTTACCTCTCATTAAGACCTAGCAATAACACTCGATACAATGACGAAAGGTTTATAAGAGGTTTTCACATCTCACCTTCAATTCTTTGGGATTTTCATTATTCGACTCCTATTTATTATATGTAGTATAGGTGTAATTCCATTTGAAGTATCTTATCATGATTATATTTACATTAATGGTATTATATGATTAATTTTTTTGTTTTTAAATTTTGGTCATACAACTCAATCAATTACTAAGTGGTAACGAGCTTTGTCTCAATTTTCACTTAGTTGTGACTTGCTTTTTATTATGCACCTAATCATTCTCATGTAGTATACATACTACCCATTTGATATCACCTTTAAATTTAAATTAAATTACATTTAAATTTTCATATTCTCATAAAATGTATATGATTATTGTCTATTTTGTATACCACTTTACTTCCAGTATTTATTTTGAATGTTATTTTGACTGTGGAAATGTTGATGAATCTGTATCCTCTATTCTATACGGATAATATAAATACAGAGTTTTATTTTATTGGATATATTTATAAATATTACTTTGGATGTAGATGTTTTGAGTCCCACTACGGCCCCTCGATACACCGGTAGATCTCAAGAGACAATATAGTTTGGCAACAAACCCTTTGAGTTTGTTTCCTAAAATCAGACGAGTTTCTACTCATAGAACTAAACCGTTGTTAAGGTATTATGGTTCATGTGACAGATACATGACTTCCAGTTAATAATCATTATCTTTATTCATTATTAGTTATTTTTATTATCCATGAGGTTTTAACGATGAAAAAATCTATGGTTGCAGTTTCATTCAAAGTTTATTAATGGCGTGTGTTTTTCATTTATTCACCATGCCATATTGATTCTTTCAAATTATTTACAAATAAGTTATTATTTTATTCATGATTCCTCTATTTTTAACCCTTAATAAAAATTTTAGCTCACCCCTTTCATTGTTTACCTTCTACATGTAATGAAGAGGTTATCGTTTATTGAGTTCATGTGGATGGAGTGTTTATCTTTTGTTATGTATTGTATTTTGTAACCCATTCCAATGAAATTTGTGTTTTATATATGTATCTAGTTTCATAAAGACTACTAAATTGACCATTCCTTCGGGATTTTAATTCCTTCTAACCATGCCAATATCACAATTAATGCATCAACTTCTGTCTAGAGGGGTTGGGGTGTTACAGATTACATACTGATAGTTCCCTAGATTTTGGTGAGTCATGATATAGCTGATGTTCCTATTAAATGTCCCTAAGACCACATGATATATGCTCAGTGTGAGAAACAAGTTATATCAAGTGATCATATTTATTTCAAATGGATGAAATAATCATGTACTAGGAGAGACCTTGGTATATAAATTTTATAGTTATTTTTTAAGAAAACATCCTATGTATCTAGGTTATGGAGGAAATAAAATTCATCATGGTTTATTTGACCAGGACATACATTATTAAATTTACCAACATGCAGGATATATCATATTATGTCACTAATTTGGGAATACACTCTATGGTTTTCCTATTTATAAGGGCTTTAAAACAAATAATGATATTGTTATCATGTCTGGGGATTCCTTGTATGAGAATTATATGATAATTGTGACTCCCTATGCCAACATGAGGTTGGATAAGTATATGTAATAGGGGGTGAAAGAAAATCGACCTCAGTTTTTGTGGGTGTGGGACATATGTAAGGAAACATCCCTTTGTATGTATAAGCACATGAGCCTTAGCCCAGTTGGTGATGACTCCTTAAGTGCATCCACCAGACCCAGGTTCAAAACCAGGCATATGCATATTACTAGGTATTGTAGTAGTTACATTTGCAGTTTTTGTTTGGTAGTGTTGAAGCTAGAATTATTAACCTTGGACCACCATCTTGGTCTTGAATTCCTTAAGACCTTCGGGCCACCCACGCATTCAATTCAGTAAGGCTTACGGGCCACCTTTAAGGCCTCTGGGCCACCTCAAGTTCTTATGGCGACATTATCAAAGACGTTACCCTAGACAGGATCTAAAAAATAGGATCATACCCATAGGAGGATTCTGAGAAAGTGCAATCACAAGAGAAAAACCAAATGGATTTTGATTAATGATTGGGTATGGCTAGGCCATCGAGAACATCATTTTCTAGCACTGGAATCTTATCCAGAGGACCATGCGAAGGTGGAGAGCTACAATCACGATTCATTTACTGGGGACCATCATTTCCTTGTAGTTATAGTTTGGTGGAATTCTATAAGACCTTCAGGTTAAGTAATCACTTAATCCTATGGTCCATGTAATATCTAAATCTTACAGGAATTTTTAGGGTTCCCCGTCATCACTTGAATGATGG
This sequence comes from Viscum album, assembly GCA_963277665.1. Lineage (NCBI taxonomy): Eukaryota > Viridiplantae > Streptophyta > Magnoliopsida > Santalales > Viscaceae > Viscum > Viscum album. Next base: position 1,434,334,908 of record OY728163.1, read on the forward strand.
GTCATGAAATATCAAAAAAAATGAAGGCCTTCGGACCATTCGGGATGGGGGGTTTAATATGGAGCTCATACCTTAAGAAGGCATACTAAATATTTGGGATATTGAAATAATATGAGTCATACTAGTTTCATTAATTGGCCTTGTCACGACCCGTCCTCAGGGTCCATGCCGTGACTACCCCAAGCCCGCCTTCCATAGGCCAGGGGCTGGCGACTAGCATCAAGGTGTAATTCCCGGTAAAAAGGGAAGGCATTGCCTTTGTAAAGTAAAAAAACACCACAGAGAAAGAATGCAGAAGTAAACACTATGTAAAAATAGGGTACAATAGTAAGTGTGGAAAAGTATGTGGGCCAGAATACAAACCCAAAATGAAAGTAAGGTAAAACTGGAAAGGGAAAACAACAACTGAAAGAAAAGCTGCAGCCTCGAGCCATGCACTGAAATTCCAACCTCTAGGGTGGGTACAGATAGCCTCCACAACTCCTCAGGTCCAGCCGTCCGCTCCGAGTACGCCCCGCCCAGTGGTCCACCTCCGGGTACCGACCTGCTCCTCGTGCCTCAACCATGATCAGCGTTGTCCGTCGTCTGCATCCAACACAAGTAGTGCGGGCATAGCCCATGCAGGGGTGAGTATAAGCTACTCATTAGGGACCCTGAGACCCCCGAAGGTATCCCAGAATCCACAAAGGATAATCCACAAACGAATGATACGATCACGAGTAACATCCAACACTACTTAGGTATATTCCCATACATATACCTAAGAAATCAATTCTCGTTCGGCTCCAACATCCGAGCCCAAGTACAACCCAGTCCACACAAGAAAACACAACCAAATCCACACAGGAAAGCATAACGTAATCCAAATAGGATATCAAGTCAAACTTATCGAAGATAAGGATTGAAAATCAAGACTCAGCTCACACAGGTATACATCTTCATGATGTTAAAACCATGGCTGCTGGAGAACTCCTCCTCTATCGAGAACTGTGGTCCTGCTGCTACAACCAAGCGCTTCCCTCCATGGGTCTGCCGCTACGACCAGGCGCTCCCCCACATAGGGTCTAGAGGTACTCTTTCTATTGAGTATCGCGGGTCTTCCGCTACAACTAAGCACTCCTCCGTCGTGGGTCTGCCGCTACAACCAAGCGCTCCCCCTCATAGCCTCTATAGGTACTCCTTTTGTTGTGTACCGCGGGTCTGCCGCTACTACCAAGCACTCCTCCGCCGTGGTTCTGCCGCTATAACCATGCGCTCCCCCTCATAGCCTCCAGAGGTACTCCTTCTGTTGAGTATCGCGGGTCTGCCGCTACAACCAAGTGCTCATCCGCCGTGAGTCAGCCGCTACAACCAAGTGCTCCCCCTCATAGCCTCCAGATTTAACCCTTCTATTGAGTATCGTGGGTCTTCCGGTACTACCAAGTGATCCACTGCCGTGGGTCTGCTGCTACAACCAAGCGCTCCCCACTGGGCTATCCGAAATACACTGAGTCGATAGATCAGTAGTCGTCATCTCTCAGCCAGCTACTAGGTCTCGGAACTCTGCTAGATCGTCATTAGGAGAGTCTGATCCACGAGATACCGGTCGATAATCCAAGTATCACGAATATCCATGAAGAAGTATCTCAAAGGACCGCCTCGTCATAGGGGTATCAACGCAATAGACGGTGCGTCAGTCGGACGCCCGGTCTGTGAGTTACTAGCCTTTTCGTCCCACGGGCCCGGTTGGATTCGTGTGCGAACCAACCCGTCTATATCTCGACTGTACCCCGAACTATCATAGGGCATTCTCATATGGACCATTACTCAATTTGATCACCAACTCTACTGATGGTGCGTCAAACGGTCGTCCGGTCTGAAAGCTATCAGCTTTTCTATTCCTAGGGCCTGGTTGGATTTCGGGTTCAATCCAACCCAGGAATTATCCAACTGCATCTAAAACTCAGGAAAAGCATGCCAAAAGTTTTGTCTCATCAATAGGAATCCAAAAAAGTCGATGACACATCAATCGGACGTCTAGAGCTCAAGTTATAAGCGTTTCCGTTCCGAGGGCCCGGTTGGTTTCGTGTACGAACCAACCCGGCCGAACCCAAAGTACTCTGCAACATTAAGGGTAGTATACTGAAACTACCGTATTGATCCAAGGATCGCATCGTCATTGACGGTGCATCGATCGAAGGTCTGCAACCCATGTTATGGGAAAAGACCGTGAGAGGTCCGGTATAAGGGGGTTCGGGCCCGGTCCGACCCGGCCCGGTACCCCCTAGGTCAGCCCAAACTGGGTCTACCCGACCCGGGTCCGGGTCCGGCACGCGTGGGCGCGGCCTGGCACAGCCGGGGCATGGCCCGGCGCGCTGGCTCTGGCCAGGTGGCCAGGCGGCTCGGCCGTTACGGCCGAGCGAAGAGGGGGGTGCGTTGCACCCCTCGTAGAGAACCCGCACCCCCCATGTGAGGGGCCGCACCTGCTGGCCGACCAGGGGTTATGAACCCCCGGTTTTCCCCTGACTGGCCGGCCCGATCTGGCCGACCGGCTACTACTGCCAAGGAACCGGCGCTGGCCGGTCCCCCTCCTCTGACGCCGGTGGCCCGAAACTGGCCTTCGGTCTCCCCACTCCGCCTCAGCCTAAGCCGCGGCCTTAGTCCATCGGGCACGACATGACGGCGCCGCACCCCTCCGCCGCAGCCCCGCTCTGGCCGCGGCGCTTCTATAGTTCTCCGGCGTGGCATGACAGTGCCGTGTATTTGGTTCATATAAAATGGTGTGGCGCGACGGCGCCGCTTCTCCCCCTTTCTTTAATATTTCTGCATGGTGCTTCGGCACCGCGTTGCCTTGTGCGTGCCGCAAACAACATCAAACAACCAAAGGGGAGAGGAGGGACGATTGTGTTCGTGCGGTCTGACCCCCTCCCGTTATTGCGGTATCAGGTGGCTCCAATAGAAATGAATAAATGAAACAAACGAATTCACGAACAACAATTAAAATAAATCCCTACCTCATCGAATTCGATGAGCGAGGATTCATCGCGGAATTAACCGTCGCGAAAGAAGGCGACGCGGAAGGAGGATCGTCGCGTCGCGGAGAAAGGATTCGTCGGTGTCACGTCATCGATCTCTGAGAATCCGGCATTCTTGTCGACCTTCGTCGGAGGTCGGCGTTCCTCACGTTCTTCACGTTCTTCATCGAGGAGGAAGAACTTCACAGCTTGAGAGAATTCTCCCCAAACCCTCTTGCACAACCAACCCCTAATAAAATAAGAGTTGTCTTATTTTATTAACAAAAGCCAATGTTTGAATTTAAAAAACAAACAATCAATTAAAAGAATTAATTGAGGAATTTTAAACCTCCCAATTAATGAGGCGTTTATTAACCAGAATAAACGCAAGGGTTGACTTCATTAATAGGGTGTGCGGGTGCGTTACTTAATTAAAGGAGGGGGTTTAGGAAGAAAAGAAACGATGGTTCTCATGTGGGACCCACCTCACAAATATCCTACCAAGTGGGTAGGATATTGTTGGTCCCACTTCCAACACTTATCTTAGGCTAAACAACATGAAGTAAAATAAAAATTGTGCGCCCAATTTTTATTTTATTCCTTTACATAACCCCAAAACTTAAAAAATACAGCCGAGAAAACGCAACTTCGAAAAAAGTGTTTCTAAGCAATTACCGGCACTGCGATTCCATTGGTGCCCTCAAAATTTGATTCTGAGAACGGGTTCAACAGTTAGAGAAACCCGCTCATTCGTTCACTGAACGTACCCGAGCTAATCTTCGGAAAATGATTACGGGCACACCGGGCCTCAGAATCAGGTGCCGTCAGAAACTGAGTTCTTGTAAAATCCCAAAGAAAATTAAGAAATAATTTCCTTTGAATTTTACAGGTCTTTACATTACTCCCACCTCAGGTCGTTACGTTCTCGTAAAGCATTAACACAAACTAGGGTAACAAAAGCGGTACTGAGCACGCATCTGAGCCTTCTACTCCCATGTGCTAACCTGGAGGTCCTCGTGCTGCCATCTGATATGCACTAGAAGAATCGACTGTCAATGTGAACCTGCTCCTTTCGATCCTCAATCTCCACCGGGACCTCTGCAAAATTAACCCCATCGCCAACATCCAGCTCCTCATGGTCGATGATATGTGAAGTGTCGAACACATATCTGCTCAGTTGAGATATGTGGAAGTCGTCGAGCACCTAGTGTAACTGAGGAGGATGGGTCAAGCGGTAAACCACCTCACCTACCCTGCTGAGGACTTGAAAAGGTCCACTGAACCTCGGAGATAACTTGTCGCCTTGGCCACATCTCCGTAACTCATGTCGAGGTGAGACCCGTAGTGAAACGTGATCACCATCCTCGAACTCTAGTGGTCTCTGCCTCCTTCCAGCACTAGACTTTTGCCAGCTCTAAGCTGTCCTCATCCGCTCGTGGATGACTTGGACCTTTCTGGTACTACAAGATCTGCTGATATTTCTTATTTTCCGATAAGAGAAATCCGGTCTAATCCCCTAGATGAACCACGTTCTTCGCATAATACAGTCAATCCCGACATGGATGATACTAACCTATACCAAGTATGATGTCGTAACGCCTCGAAGCTACTACCAAAAGATACAACCGTTACTCTCTCCTCCAAGGGTTGAGTCACACTATCTGCATCAGTGTGTGGTCACTGGGTCTCCTACAGTAGGTATCTCAAAGTGAGGGTCAAGTCAATGGTTTTTAAATCGGAACCTCTTAGTAACAACATAAAGAGGGGCAGGAAGGTAAACGCCACAAGAAAGGTGTCTTTTATTACTGAAGCTCAAAATATAAAGACACAAAGCATATACAAACAAACATCAACAATGCTAGAAGCAGCATAAACAAAAGTCTCCAGGTCTGGAGCTAGTCCCGCTCCTGTCCATATGCTCCCGGAGCTCCATGATCATAGGCCTCAGCTGCCTGAAGCTGAGCTCTCCCATGTCCACCAGTTCCCTGTGGTCAGGGTGGACCTCCTGGTGGCGGTGGTGGCAACACCTCGAAGCGTCGTCCACCTCCAGCTGCCCGGCCAGCTCCCTTGCCATGGTCTCCTACTCCATGCAGTCTTCCTCGATTGAACCTATGCCTCTGCCTGGGAGGTCCCTTATTCATCTTCTGGTCATCCGTATGGTGGGTCGGACAGTCACGAGCCATGTGACCAACCCCGCCGCAAGAGTAACACTGTCCGCTCATGGTAAGTCGTTGTCCACCCCGAGTGCCTCACACAAACGATCATGTTTCATGTGGTCGACCACCAGTAGGTCTAATCTTCTTGGACCCCTGCGTCATCATTCTACTGCCCGCTACAGAAGACTCTGCTGCATACTGGCTAGTGGTGGGTCATGCTGCTGAAGACTACTCAGCAAGGAAACTCTCCACTATGAGGGCTCGCTCCAACACCCCTGTCTGTGTCGAAATGCTATGAGAAATAACTGAATCTCTGATATCTCACCTGAGCCCCTACTCGAAGGTTAGAGCCCTAAAGAATGGGTCTCGTACAATGTCCGTCAAATCGCGTGAGTGATTAGTAAACCTCGCCGCATACTGGGCTACTATCATGCTGCCCTACCGCAGCTGTAGAAGCTCCTGGATGCGAACCGCATGGAGGGTGGCTGGGAAAAACTCTGAGCGGAAAAGGATCTCAAAGTCCATCCAAAGGAGATATGCCTCGTCGTGCACCCGAAGAATCAAGCTCCACCATCTGCCTGCTGCCGCGTGCATGAGGCTCACTACAAGGACCACCATAAGGTCAGCTGGTGTCCCTAACAAATGAAAAAACTCATACAACTGCCTCCATCTAATCCTCGGCTACCTGAGGGTCTGTCTCCCCACGAAACCTAGGTGGTCGCTGATACAGAAACTCGTGCAGTGCACTAAGGCGACGTGCACCGTCAGTGGTTGGGGCTGGTAGCATCAGTGGCTCGGCGGGTAGAGGTACCATCGGTGCCTCTGCTGTGAAAGGGCCTTGTACCGAGGCCTCGTCGCTTGGTGGGTTGTCGTCACGCACAACTCTTGGAACCCTAGCTGGCTACCGTCGTGTGGACATCCTGAAAAGAAACAGGTGTTCCATGGTAAAACAGTATACCTAGTGAGCTGACACAAAGTAATCACAAAGAAAACATCAAACACACATGCAATCAATGTTTTCGTGCATTAAGTCAGAAAACAGAAGTCATGGTCCTGGTGTACGGATACATTGGCCGCCACAAAAACACTAGACTCCCTGCACTGATAGCCACACTCAATACTCTTAACACTATTGCATTACATAGAAAAAGATCATAGTCCTATGTTCTGTGGTAGAACCGAACTCCTCTGATACCAATTTTTCACGACCTGTCCTCGGGGCCCGTGCCGTGACTACCCCAAGCCCTCCTTCCATAGGCCAGGGGATGGCGAATAGAAAAAAGGCGTAATTCCCAGTAAAAAGGGAAGGCATTGCCTTTGTAATGTAAACAAACACCACAGAGCAAGCAAGCAGAAGTAAACACTAAGTAAAAACTGGGTACAACAGTAAGTGAGGAAAAGTAAGTGGGCCAGAATACAAACCCAAACTGAATGTAAGGTACAACTAGAAAGGGAAAACAACCACTGAAAGTAAAGCTGCAGCCTCGAGCCGTCCACTGGAATTACCACCTGAAGGGTGGGTAAAGATCTCCTCCACAGCTCCTCAGGTCCAATCGTCCGCTCCGAGTATGCCCCACCCAGTGGTCCACCTCCGGTTACCGACCTGCTCCTCGTGCCTCAACCACGATCAGTGTTGTCCGTCGTCTGCATTCAAAACAAGTAGTGCGGGCATAGACATGCATGGGTGAGTATAAGCTACTCAGTAGGTACCCTGAGACCCATGAATGTCTCCCATAATACACAAAGGATAATCCACAAAGGAAAGATACGATCATGAACTAACATCCAACACTACTTAGGTATATGCCCACACATATACCTAAGTCATCAATTCTCTTTCGGCTCCAACATTCGAGCCCAAGTACAACCCAGTCCACACAGGAAAACACAACCAATTCCACATAGGAAAGCATAATGGAATCCACACAGGATATCAAGTCAATCTTATCGAAGATAAGGATTGGAAATCAAGACTTAGCTCACACGGGTATACTTCTTCATGATGTCAAAACCATAACTGCTGGAGAACTCCTCCTCTGTCGAGAACTGTGGGCCTGCTGCTATAACCAAGCGCTTCCCTCCATGGGTCTGCCGCTACAACCAAGCGCTCCCCCACATAGGCTCTAGAGGTACTTCATCGCTCCTCCGCCGTGGGTCTGCCGCTACAACCAAGCGCTCCCCATCATAGCCTCCAGAGGTACTCCTTCTGCTGAGTACTGCGGGTCTGCCGCTACTACCAAGCGCTCCTCCACCGTGGGTCTGCCGCTACAACCAAGCACTCCCCCGCATAGCCTCCAAAGGTACTTCTTCTGTTGATTACCGTGGGTCTTCCGCTACAACCAAGCGATCCCCCTCATAGCCTTCAGAGGTACTCCTTCTGTTGAGTACCGTGGGTCTTCCGCTACTACCAAGCGCTCCTCCATCGTGGGTCTGCCTCTACAACCAAGCGCTCCCCACTGGGCTATCCGAAATACACTGAGTCGATAGATCAGCAGTCGTCAAGTCTTAGCTAGCTACTAGGTCTCTACACTCTGCTAGCTCATCACCGGGAGGGTCCGCTCCACGAGCTACCGGTTGATACTCCAAGTATCACGATGTTCCATGAATAAGTATCTCAAAGGACTGCCTCGTCATAGGGGTCTCAACGCAACAGACGGCGCGTCAGTCGGATGCCCGGTCTGTGAGTTACTAGACTTTTCGTCCCAGGGTCCCGGTTGGTTTCGTGTGCGAACCAACCCGGTTGTATCTCGACTGTACCCCGAACTCTCATAGGGAATTATCATAGGGACCATTACTCAACGTGATCACCAACGCTGCTGAAGGTTCGTCAAATGGTCGTCTGGTCTGAAAGCAATCATCTTTTCCGTTCGAGTGGCCCGGTTGGATTTCGAGTTCAATCCAACCCGGCCACTATCCAACGACATACGAAACTCGGGCGAAGCATGCCAAAAGTTTCAATTCATCAAAAGTAATCCAAGAAAGTTTAATACACGTCAATCGGACATCCGAAGCTTATGTTATAAGCGTTTCTACTCTAAGGGCCCCGTTTGTTTCGTGTACGAACCAACCCGGCCGAACACAAAGTACTCTGAAACCTTGAGTGTAGTATACTGAAACAACCTTTTCGATCCAAGGATCACATCTTCGCTGATGGTGCATCGATCAGAGGTTCGCATCCCATGTTGTGGGAAAAAGACCGTGAGAGGTCCGGTATAAGGGTGTTCGGTCCCGGTCCGACCCGACCCGGTACCCCCTGGGTCGGCCCGAACCGGGCAACCCACCCCGGGTCCGGGTCCAACCGGCTTGGGCACGGCCCGACGTGGCCCGACTGGCGCGGCCCGGTGCGCTGGCGCTGGCCAGGTGGCGAGGCGTCCAGGCGGCTCGCCCGTTACGGCCGAGTGAAGAGGGGGGGGGGGCTGCCCCCCGCGTAGAGAACTCGCGGCCCCCATGTGAGAGGCCGCACCTACTGGCCGACCGGGGGTTACGAACCCCCAGTTTTCCCCGGACCGGTCGGCCCACTCTGGCGGGCCGGCTGCTGTCGCCCCGGGACCGGCGCTGGCTAGTCCCCCTGCTATGACGCCGACAGTCTGGAACCGGCCGCCGGTCTCCCCGCGGCCTTGGTCCGTCCGGCGCGGCACGACGACACCACGCCCCTCCGCCGCGGCCCTGCTCCGGCCACGACACTTTTATTGATCTCCGGCGTGGCACGACGGTGCCGCATCTTTGGTTCGTCTTCAACGGTGCGGTGTGACGACGTCCCTTCTCCACCTTTCTTTAATATTTCCACGTGGTGCATTGGCACTGCATTGCCTTGTACGTGCCGCAAACCACAACAAACAACCAAAGGGGAGAGGACGGTCGGCCGTGTTCGTGCGGTCTGACCCCCTCCCGTTATTGCAGAATCAGGCGGCTCCCATAGAAATGAAGAAAGGAAACATAAGAATTCATGACCAACAATTAAATTAAATCCCTACCTCATCGAATTCAATGAGCAAGGATTCATCATGGAATTAACTGTCACGGAAGAAGGCATCACAGAAAAAGGATCGTCGCGTCATGGAGAAAGGATTTGTCGGCGTCACGTCGTCGATCTCCGAGGATCCGGCGTTCTTTTCGACCTTCATCAGAGGACGGCGTTCCTCGTGTTCTTCGTGTTCTTCGCATTCTTCGTCGAGGGGGAAGAACTTCACGGCATGAGAGAATTCTCCCCAAACCCTCTTGCACAACCAACCCCTAATAAAATAAGAGTTGTCTTATTTTATTAACACAAGCCAAAGTTTAAATTTTAAAAAGAAATAATCGATTAAAATAATTAATTGAGGAGTTTTAAACCGCCCAATTAATAAGGCATTTATTAACCAGAATAAACGCGCAAGTGTTGACTTCATTAATAGGGGGTGCGGGTGCGTTACGTAATTAAAGGAGGGGGTTTAGGAAGAAAATAAATGATAGGGCTCGTGTGGCCCCCACCTCACAAATATCCTACCAAGTGGGTAAGATATTGTGGGTCCCACTACCAACACTTAGCTTAGGATAAACAACTTGAAGTAAAATAAAAATTGTGCGTCCAATTTTTATTTTATTCCTTTACATAACCCCAAAACGTAAAAACCACACCCGAGCAAACGCAACATCGGAAAAGGTGTTTCTAAGCAATTACCGACGTTGTGACTCCATCAGTTCCCTTAGAATTCGATTCCAAGCACCAGTTCAAATGATATAAAAACCCTCTCATTCGTTCACTGAACGTACCCAAGCTCAACTTCGGAAAATGATTCTGGGCACATCGGGCCTCAAAATCAGGTGCCATCAGAAACTGCGTTCTTTTAAAATCCCAAAGAAAATTAAGAAAAAATTTCCCTTGAATTTTACGAGTCTTTACAGGGCTAACACACTTATGTTTCCTTACTAATAATAAATTTTATACATAAGGGGGAATCAGTTGTTGGGTCGTGGTATTCCATTATGATCTAGACTACATATACTAGAATCCATTGCATGACACTAGATGATTTATCTATTTGGTGTCAAAAATTCTAGCTGACGTGGACTAGTGTCATCACAAGGGCTGACTGACACACTTAGAGTGCATCGCGAGAGTCGATATGACATGTCTCATGGGGTTTTTAAGTCATGTCTGACATTTTTGGAAGGAATCACAACCCCCATGATAGCATGCTCAAAGGGAATCATGAGAGCCAGTTGACATGCCTGGGTACATCTTTGATACTCATCTCACATTAACGGATGAAAAAATAAGGGTTAAGAGAAATGTCTAATGGGATGTACAATTCATTAATAGAGATATTGGCGGGCTCCATGAGACCTGGGTTGCATACATAGGTGGTTTCATGCAACATGCCTTGACACATCTAGATGAATTCACGTGTTCCAAATAGTATACCAAAGGTGGGTCAGGATATCTTGGAAACATGGCCGTGTGATATCACATATCTTGGGAGGTTTATGTGGAACATATGAGGATAAAAATATATGTATTTTATGTATGTATCTCATCTTTTATTCATTGTTATAGCCTTTATATTACAAATTATTGAGGATTGATCACTGTTGGATTTTATTAAGTGTCACTTGATTTAGTAGTTTTGTCTGGTGTTATTAATGTTTCATTCTATAATTTCTTCACATGATAAAAGGGTGATCAAGTGAAGTGACTGAACATTATTAATGATCGATCCTCTTGTTTTAAGATATATTTCATAACTGAAAAAATACTGGTCTCAATATCATCCAATCACAAATATCTTCTCTGGTTCTTAGGTGTGCTGATGCATCTGGGTGCATGAATGGCTACCCCATATTACAGTTGTGGTGGGGTTTTATAAACTTAAACACCCCGATTGATCTCTACATTGTGCGGTTAATATCACCTGATCCTAGAATAGAATTGATAGAGGTACTCAACATCATGTGTCTTTATTAGTCCTTATCATGGATCCCCAGAGGGGATTCGCCTCATTTTCATTTAAAAAAAATTAAGCCATTAACACCTCTTTTATTGCATTATTTCCAAATAATGGGGACTTGAAAAATTGTCAGGGAATTCCAAAGTGCCTCCATATTTTCATTTTTACAAGGCCATGGTCCTTCATGTGATCGAGGACTTGATCAAAAAGAATTAACAAGATCAGGAGGACTTATCAAGGGGTCATGATAGATCGCTCTATGGATAGCCTTACCGAGTTTCTAGTGTTTTATGACCTCTAGAGACTCGATCCCCCGTTAATTTTTTCATTAATTATTTTATAATGATTGGGGGTTTCGTGAGGTTACATAAACATTGTTGAGTATAATCACTCAACCACTTAGTGATGTGGTGCAAGACGATTATAATTTTCCAAGTATATATCTGGACATTTCATTGAAAATTTCCTCCATTTGTATCTAGGTAGTCAAATGGGGACTGTAGGGTCACCTGGGCATACATGAGGCTCTATGCGTGATGAGGATGGAATTTCAGTGGGCATTCATGAGATGGGGCATACTTGTCCCCGATGTTTCATGCAGTCTTGTAGTTGACCAAGGGTGAATCACTTAATGTTTATTATCAGGAGAGGAAATATTATCCATTATTTATTATTTACTTTTATTAATTATAAATCTCTATGGATCTCATAATTTTGTAAGGACGTTTTGGAGGATAATTTACCTACCCCTTGTTGATGTGTCATATAAATTTTATGATAACAAGAGACCTACTATTTTTAGAAATTTTCCTTTTATTTTCAAAAGAATTTTAAATAGTTGTTTAGGATTTTGTCAATTGACAAGAAACATGACCTGGGGGAACTTATCTAACATTCTCTATGGGACCATCAATTTTACTATTACACCTTCATGAGAGAATATGTACTTTATCCATGGTTATTCATGATAACGTCGACATACTATTTATTGTTCATGATTTATTTTTGTGACAATATAATGGACACACAATCATAAATTTCTTCGAGGCTCGTGAAATTATCAGGTCTTTTACACCTTCTTCATCATTATCATTTGCATGGATAATAATACCTATATTCAGGTATTTTTTTCCCAATTGTAGTTTTTTATGTTCATTTGGTGGGAATAGAAAAATACCTTCTATTAAAAATAATGAATTCATGGAAAGAGGATCAGATATGAGGAATATAAATGCGCAACTAATTATTTTGCATCATTGAGAAACGATGTCTTGGGAGACAATAAGATTCTAGGATTCCATTATTATTCTATGGAAATTCCCTATATATAGGGGAGTGGTGCTTGGATTCATTCACTAGTTTCCAATTTCACTAGATTTTATACACCATGCTTTTTTTTCATTACCTTGTAGAATGATTGTTCATAATAATCGTATCATAAGACCTCCCGATGAGACCTTATCCCAAGAATTTTCCCACAATAGTGTTTTTTTCTTTGGCTCTCTTTTGACACAAATAAAGTCAAAATTTTGAATAATTATTGAACATTGAATGTGAGGATTATTGATCATCATGATAGTCTTCTGGGATATTCTAGTTGTATCATATGAAACATAGAATATCATGTGGCTCAAGTGACCATGTTATGGCCATGAGATCATGAGTCATTGTGGTTTTTCGAGACTGTGTGATACCCAATAGGTTTATACAACTAGAAAAAACATGGGATTTTTTTTTCAATTTGAGAATTCAATATGTAATTCGTTAATCGCTCACTGGTTTACATGATTTACTTGATTCTAATGGTTGATTATGTATTTCATTTTAGAATATTTTATCTTACCAATCCAAAATATTCCACATACTTTTATTCATATGGATTATTATTCTCATCAACCTCCCCATAGTCTATCAAATAGGGATGAGTTTTAGTGATATTATTTCCAGATGTTATTATGGAAATAATGGACTCTTCCTTATACCATGACAGTAGGTCAATTCAGTTGATACTCGTAAAATTGATGGCACATAATCATTGGAACTATCCCCTTTTGAATGTTCTACATCTTTACTGGTTTGGCCTCATCGACCAAACTTATATTCCTCCACCACAACCCTCTTTCAAACCCTTCTTTATGTTTTAGAATACCCATAACACCATAAAAGTGAATATTTGTAAGTGGGGATACATTTTCTCTCATAGAGACCCTGAATATGGTCATATAATGATATTCATTCCCACATACAATGACGTGACAGATCACAAACTAGATGTTGATTTTCAAATGTGTCTCTTGATAATGATGATGTCCACCTTAAATCAGAGGTTTTGGTGGGGTTAAAACTAGTACATACCATATAGAGGTAGTTTATTTATAGTATTGGTATGGCCCTTGTTGGTGAAATACATTGATTCCAAACATGCTAAGTAGTTTATGATAATTAGAATGTACAAGGTTGTATATCAATAATGGATGCTAGACTACTTCCATAAGGGTTTTATGAAAACAGTGTTCAGTCATTCGATCCCAAATAAGAACACAATCAATCCTCGCCATGGAGAAGTAATAATAAATCTTTTTTATGTATAATTGATATATTTTAGAGATATATTAGGTCAGATTATGACGTGTTCTTTCCCCTATGATATTCTTGGGATGATGTGATGATGACTAATCGTATAACAAAGGATCTGATAAAGCTAGATAAAAAGACACTCCCAAATGATCCTCTTCGTATAGATGATATCCCATTCAATAGACTTGGGGAATTCATTTTCATGAATAGCATCACAGAGATAGAATATAATAATATGAAATACAATCTTATGATTGACTCCCATAGTGAATTTCGGGATTAGTGGCCCTTGTTTGAGGAATATAAATTTAGACAATGTGTAAATGATGTTTTCCATATATTGAATAAGCTGTCGAGATAGCTAATTTCATCAACATGTACATTAGTAGGTACATACGTATCGAAAAAATGATTGGATTTTGAGTTTCCACTTTTTGATGTGAAACCCTATGATTGGGTAGTGTATGGTGCTAGTTGTCCATTTTCAAGCATAACATTATTGCAATATGCACCATGATTATAAGAGAAACACCAAATATAGTATTTTGGGCCATTTTCATGTATTTTACATTTGGATATGAGCTCAAATGGGATGTTATGAATCTATAAACATCCCTAGTATCTAAAAATTCCCACTTCATACCATACCTCTGATTTATTAGTTGGTTATGTCCTATTATAATGAAGGAACATGATGTTAGGGACTAAGTGAATTATAGTATAATTTCGACTTCTGGACATATATTCTTGTGGGGACATGTGTCACTATTGATACTATTGAGGCTATTTTTGGAGAATGGTCTAATGAGAAATCGCGTCATGAAGGAGTTGTTTCCACTAGTATCAATAGGGAACTCATATTCTATGTGTACACACATAGAAGGTTTATTTACCAATTCTTATATGTCCATTCAATAAGTCTTTTATCTATTTTTTTATTATAAATGCATTTTATGGTATCTCTACTATCATGGTTGATTTTTTTAGGGTGATTACTCTTAATGAGATAATCTTTCCACATTGTATTACAACAATTGGTTTATCTCTTGGTTATACTGTGGTTTGGATTCACTCCTATCCCGATCGTAAATTATCAGAATTGGTGAGTGAGGCCTCCCAACAATTTGCATCTAAGTACAATCCCAATCATGGAAATTAATTAACTTTTAGATATTTAGTGGATGCAGAAGCACCCTGTTAAGATGTAAGGGATTTTCTTCCTTATTCATTACATGAAAATGTGTCAACTATATAATCTATAATGGGTATAGTACAAAAGTGTGAGTCTATGCATGAGTTATTATTTCATATAACACGAATCCAATGAATGTATTGAAGCATGAATAACTCAGAGGCTATGAACAAGGCTATATTACACTGAGAAGAGATAATATTAGAATATTTCACCAATATCACAACCCCTCTAGGAATCATTTTTTAATACCAACCTAAAATGGACATTTACCCTTTTCAAGAACATTATATGAATTTGGTGATCTTTAGGGGTCTGATATTTTATTCCACATTGGTTCCCCAAATGGTTTTCCAATGTACTATGCAACTAGATATAGCTGAAAAGTTTTATCTCATCGTTGATGGAGCAGTATGTTTGGTCTTAAAACTATTTTTAAAAAGTCAATGATCAATTGAAATAGTACTGTCATCCATTATCAGTTGAAATTGTGAGAGGATACTAATTATTTTTCCTGATCTACCATCCCCTAAATAGTCTCCCCAATGAACAGCTGAGGGAGTAGAATTTCAAAGTAATAATGGTCCCAATGATAATGTGCCTTGGGTTTAAAGGATTATATGATGATATTAATTACCACTTCTAGTGAAATGGGTTTTTAGAACCTTATTTAGAGCTATATTCAAAAGTAAAGATGAAGAAAATGATGTGATCTACATTTAATGTGTCTTATCCACTAGAATCCATAAGTAATTGTGTTATTTCATTCTTCTCTTTTATAGGTTTTTTCTAGAAAAACATCTCTATTTGTCAGAAATGTACAGGTCCACATTGGTCATTCACAGAAGAGAGTGTATCTGCTTCTGAGGATGTTGGTGATATTTTTGTTTGTTTGTAAGACCATTCTTTATTGGGATCAACATATCAATATGAATTGGTAGATGAAGTTCTTATTCAATCATGCACATTTCCTAATACAAACTATAAAATGATCAAAAAACTAGATCTAATGTTAGTGGACTCTCATCTAGTGGATAATATCAAAATTATCTATTCATATATCATGTTTTCCTTGATTGAAGTGATTATTAGATACGGTGAATACTTCTTCAGGATATGAAACATTGTCTATTTGTGTCATATAAAATGATATTATATTTGGTTCATATAGACCTCAATGATGGAAAATCATGTTTATTGTTTTGAAAATCATGATAAGAACCATAGATTTAGTCATCATAAGAAGGAGTCACTCAATCACACAAGGATTAGGTTGGGAATGCGGATGTCGATAGTGCCACAAATGATAATGGTATGATTCAAACATTGGTTATATCTATAAATTACAAGTTGGTACCATGTTATTTTTCCTTCGATTGATAAATCCTTATACACCATTTGATGGTGTCTTCACCCTAGAGTTTAGGGTCCCACCACCCAACTACTAATGAGGTTCTTAGGATCAGATCAAAAAATATAGAGGTTAACTCTCTTACTTTATCATCAATGAATTATAGGACAAATATCTCTTTTAGTGATCTAGTTCTAGAATATATTTTGGTTCATAATATATATTTAGAACAATGTCCTACATCAGCATCACATTATCAGTTGATGAGGTGAAAAATGAATAGGGAGGACTACATTCATGTGATAGAAACACTATTAGACGAGACGGTGGACAAATTTGTTCATCTATGATTAATGTATACCTCCCATGGTTATTAGGGTTTTGACTATTCTTACCTAAATTATTATATAATGGATGTAGACTCTATAAAGGATTATAAGGGGGACCCTAAATCAAGGGTGGAAGGTATAGAGGCCTATTATTCAGTGAAGATGATCTAGGAAATTGCTATAAAGGAATATTCTATAAATGTATTGTAGGTGGATTATTGATGATATGTAATCAGTGAATGGAAAATTAAAACAAAACATATTTATTTTAAAATCATACATCATCATGTATAAGTATCCCTGTTGAAATATGCACTTCAATTTTTAGGTAAAACATTGTCAAAGAATCATGAAATCCTAATTTTGGCATAAAGAACTATGCTTGATGTTTTTTTCTAGTGAGGAGGAATTGCAACAAGATGAAAATGTGGAGACTTAGTCTACTGAATCCATATAAAAATCCATTATCTATTTGGATGAGATGATTGGGGAGCTCAAAGACTCTAGTGATAACATGTTGTTATGGAGTTTTACATTTTTTTCATTTATTAATTGGATCTCATTTTCATGAGAGAAGCTCCAATATATGGTGGTTCTTCCACAAATATGTCATCGATGAACAGATCAGTTCAATAATATATGTTGTTATCCTTTTTTTCCATTTGTGAAGTGCAATACATTTCATTAATATGAGATTATATGAATAAAAATTGATACTTATTCTTTTGATAATATCTTGTGAACATGAATTCCAATATATGAATATTTAAATCATAATATATTCACTCTAGGATGTTCCCATGAGTCCCCACAAGCATTATGTTCAATGTTGATTAATCCTTTCAATCTATCTTGAGATCACCTCATATGGAGAAGGATCATTTGCTATAATATATAGTCCAAAGGGATAATGTTCTTTGTTCAGTTTAAGAGAATATTCTTTCTAAGTGTTTCTTGATTTTTTCCAATTCCATATTGAGGTCCATAAAATAATTATTGTTCATGAAAAATATATCATTTTTGGGTTTTAATTTAATGACATTTATTTGGGACATTCTATAATAGTAGTTTTGGGTCATTTAGATCACACCATCTATCACTATTGTTTATGGTCTTTTTTCTCATACCATTTATCTCTATAGTTTATGATCTTTTATATTGTGCCTTATATCATTGTAATTTAGTGTCTTTTAGATTGGACCGTATATTGATATAGTTTAGTGTAAATTATCTTAGACCTTATATCATTTTAGTTGATGGTCATTTATCTTTTACCTTCTGTCATGATAGTTTAGGGTCATTTATATTGAACCACCTTTTACTATTGATTATGGTCTTTTAACTCAGACCTTATATGACTATAGTTTCGTTCATTTTATCTAAAACCTTCTATAACTGTAGTTTAAGGTCATCTAGCATAAATAAAATGTTACTTTTGTTTAGTATATATTAGCTCGAACTTGATCAAGTATCATGTAAAAAGGATCATACATGCTATGAATGACCCAAAACACACTATGGTTCTGATTTCTATTGTGTTGTTGTTAAGGCTCAAGATGATTAGTTATCCATTCATTCTAGTAGTCGGTAACTCTGGTTGGTAGGTTAGGGCCCTTATGTTTTTGTATCATAGTCATCCAAAGGTTTCCTCACTCATTCTAAAGGGACGTAGATGGTTTATAGGGGTAATATAAATCTAGGGTGAAATACTTGGGATTCTAGGACAAGGTCGATTGTTACGATATGGGTGATATAAGTCAGATCACATATTTTATATTTCATGGAAATGGGATGGGTAACACATACCAGCAATGAACCACAACATCCTAAGATTCACGGTTTCACCATTTTTTTTCCAAGTATCACAATGAATGATTCTTACTTCATGAAAGGAAAAAATTCATTAGTTGATCGGTCAAGGTCGTAATGATTCTGTATCATAGTCAAGACAAGCTGATATCCACTCTATTCTATGTGACATGAAATATTTATTAAGACTCAATCATTAATATGATTAATTCGGGTTAAAAATTAAATAAAACTAGAAATTAATATATCCCCCTAGGGAAATGTGGATTATAATTAGCTCTATCCCTACTCACTATTGTTTTAAATAATGAGGTGTCGGCCACCTATGGTTTAGGAATAGAGTGTTGCATCCCTTCTGTGAGAATGTCTACAAGACATAGGGATGTAATATCACAGATTTATGACTCCTCTTGAAATTTTTTTATAGGGATTATAAATCATGATATGTAGTGATAAATTCATGAGGATGTCATGTGATTATTACATCAGGAATAGAACAATATAAACGGAAGCACTACTACAGTGATTTCATGGATCACAAAGATTGGATAGTCTTTTTTTAGTCTGACTCATCTATTTGATGACAATAAATGCATATTAAAGATCCATAATCATTCATTAATATTCATGAAAATGATCTTGTGAATCCATGTTTCCTTTCCTTGGTCCAGGAATGATTAATGTGATATGACGAACCCCAAATAATTAATTTTGATTTATAGAATTTGTTATATTATATATGGTTTCGAACTCCCTAAATGATTCAACACCACATAGAGAACTCATTCATGAAGTGATGATATGTAAAAAATTATTTTTCTATTTTTTTTAATCCAATGGGGTCGACTGACCCTAGCATTAATTTTACTTGGGAATAGTCTTGGCCCTATGAGCTTTAGAATTTATTTATTTGTGCCCTGATTTCTTCATAAAATCTAGATATGTTGATTTTAGAGAGAAAATAAATTTACTTTTATTAATAATACATTTTTTAGACCTAGAATGTTTTGTGTCACTTTATTTTTAATTTTATGAACATGTTATTTAGACCATTATACACTTAGAGTATAAAGTCGTTCATATTTTTCCTAAGTGAAGGATGAATAATGTCATAAATCACATTATCTTAATATGGGGTGATGATACACATGAGAAAAAAAATATAATTCATAGAGATAAGAGGTATACATAATCCCTTTTAGTGGGATATTAAAATGTGGCAAATCATACTTCAAGGTACTCAGTTTATGTGGATCAGTTGGGACAGTCATACATTCACACCTGGTTTTTCATGTCTTCGTTAGGATCAGGTGCGTTGTATATCCCGATCTGTTTATTGGGTTTTTGTTGCATTTAATGTTTATATTTGTACTTCAATATATTTTTAATCATCCTACAATGGGTGACCCATAACTTGTTTTGAGTATTTATAGAAACCCGTGGTTACTTCAAGATTATGACCAGCCGGGAGGCTATTTCTAGATTTAAAAACAAAATATGCTTGATCTATAAATCATATGTGTTTCAATATTTTCCCCAATTACATTTCTCACATGGGATATCATAACCTATTATAACCTCTGTATTTATTTGGAACCCTTAAGAATTCAGAATCACGGTGGACATGGTTTATTTATTCAGTATTGGGCCAACCTGTGAGCCCATTTCATATTTTTAAATAATATTTTGTTTTTTATATCATATTCATTATTGTATATTTTCTTGTCATTACTACTACCAAATATATCGTTAAATATTTTATATTGACTATATGGGCCTATCCCTTCCTTCTTCTTCTTTTTGGGCATCTATTTTGGTGATTTATTAAAAACGTTTAGTGGTTCTTCTTACTTTCATCATAAAAACATTCTATTTTCTCAACCATCTTCATTATTCATTCATTTTTTGGTATTTATCTTCTAAAATGGTCATTCTCGACCTAGGGTTCTTTTTAACCATTATCGTGTATGGGTATTTTGTTTTTTACGGCTTGTGTTCATATATCTAGGGTTTTTTAACATGTGATGGTTGTTTTCTGGTATAAGAATCCATTTAACCATGGGTTTGAGGTTGGTTCCACAATGCTCATGAAATTATTATTTATGTTTCATATTTTTTAAAATTTCATCACCTTATATACAGGATTATTATTTTGATGAAACATTTTTATGATTTAATTGGTGTTAAAAATGGATATCTAAGCCTTTTATTGTGTAAAATGAATTAGTTTTTATAAAATTACACATCACTTGTTCAATAAAATATTCTAACGGATTTTGAATATGTATTATAATTTAAATGACTTGGTTTAACTACTGTAATAATATTATTTTAGGAATATTTGGTTTTTACCCCTTTTAGTGTTAAATATAAGTTGTTTTTCTATTTTTTGCATGCCTAGTCTTCAAAAATGTTTCTGGTTGGCCAATCTAAGAAAAATGTGAGACGAAATAACTTCCTTGAATTTATTATATTATGGTAAGCATGAAATGTGATATTAGTGATTCCTTTTATGGTAGTTCAATTTGGTTTTGGTTATATATATGGGTTTTAGTTTTTGATACGTTTTGTCTCGAGTTTCCCATATGTGGAACATTTGACATTCTAATGAAAATGGATGAGAAAGAATGTGTAACTGAAATGTTTTAAAATATTTTATTTAAAAGGTTTTACTCTTATGATGATTTTTCCACACCTCTTTATGAAAATATAAAATTTTATCTTTTTTCTACATTGGTTTGGTAAAATTCCTAATGGCCCATTTAAAATTTCCCAAAAAAAGGTTTTCATGTGTATTACATGTTGTACTATTTGGGGTTATTTAAAATTCAATAAATTGATTTATAAATTTTACTTGGGATTCTAGATATGGTGTGGTTTATAATTAGTGGGTGTTTGGCCTAAAAATTTCATTTTCAAATATAATTTTTTTCCAAATCTTTGTTATACTTTTGGAAATTGTTTTATGAATAGTTTAGATGTTTTTTTGATTTAATAAAAGGCTAAAATAATTTTTAAGTACTATTTGGTGTGTTTGTGTGTAACCATAACTAGTGTTTTTATGTGTAAATGGATTTTGATAGCATGTGGAACTTGTTTGAGAATGGAGAGGTAAACCAATGTATCTTGGTGGGCGGACATGTACTAGTATACTAGTGATACATAGTGGTTTTGTACTTGTTTCATATACAATGTTTGATGATTAAAACACTAACGAAACTATTATGATTGTTTTGGGGACTGATAAGTCATGTGTATGTTCCCTACTAGTGTATCGTACATGAGAAAAAATATTTTTTATGGTTAATTTTCACCGAGATACGAGGTACATGGGGATCAAAAATAACTATTGCTTAGGGTGTTCACATGGATTTTTCTCACTGAATATACTGGAATCACCAACGCAATATGGTAATCATGGTTGAAAAATTCAGTATCATATGTTTTTTAAAGTTGTGTGTTCGATAATTTATCTCTCCTGAAAACCATTTTCACATATATGATGCATCTTTTTGAAATTGGATTCCAGCATTTCCAATTTATGAAAACATGAATGAATTTTTATTTTTGTAATGTTTGTAGCATGGAACCTTGTTTGGAAAACATATTTTTATATGTTTTATATCAAAAATAAAATTTATGTTTCATTTATTTTAAATTAAGTACATTGGGAATAAAATATATTGCTAACCAACTATGTTTTAATACTCACACCTATTGTCTTCATCTATTATTATCCCCTATGTAGTTTTTAGCCTCAGTATGATTTTCATGGGGGACATGTGATTTTTGTGTTGGAGAGTGACCATTGGTGTCACATGGTGTTAGTTGGTTGTCATTATTGGTCGATTGGGTTGTTGGATCAATTGTACATTACCTTTTATGTATGATTTTTGTTCAAATCAACATTAATAATGATGTATATTGGGAAATACATTCCATTAAAATGTTTATTTAAATATTTATATTTGGGATAAATAATTCCCTTGACACTCTATTTGTTCCCTTATAGCTTGTAACAATCCCTGGAGGATCTCTAATTCCTTTCGAGACTTTTCGTGGAGCGTCTTGGGTGACTGGTTCAGGGTTGACATGGGTCGGTTCATGACAAAATGTTATCATAGGAGAACAAATATTTGTGGGCCCTTCATCATAGAGTTCCCTTGTTATTTTGGGGGATTTCGAGGAATATGGAGTAGGATTTTCAGGACATTAGGGGTAAGTGTGGGAAGAGATTAGGGAAATCTTTCTCGTTCTGATCCTTATGTTTCAATGGGAATTTAGGTTTTATTAGTGAATATGGTTATTGATTATTTTTTGGTGTTTGGATTTAACAAGGTATACTATACTAACAGATTCTATGACTCACAGGGCCTAGAAGGCCATGTGGAGGTGTGGCATGGTCCTGAGAAGGCTCTCTCTTTTTGTGGTGTGTTTGGCATGTGGCCTCCAACAATATGGTCAAGTCACCGACTGACAGTTGTTCTCTTTTATGGGTCTTTTGGACCTTTCGTAAATTAATTAAATAATTTTAAAACACATGTCTGAGAATTAGGTAAATTGGTTTTCAAAATTAAATACAATACTAGTTTTTTTAAATATGGGTTTTTTGAAGAAAATCTTGGGAATAAAGTGAAAATTAATTAATTGGATTTTAATTTCCCTAATATAAACTTTGTGGTGTGTTGAAATAAATTGTTTAGAAATTGTGGATCATTTTCAAGTCATTCTGATTCTTTTTTTAAATGGGTTGTCTTGGGATGTGGAAAAGTGTTTGAATCTGATGAATTGATTTTGAAAATTAGTCATTAGTAGTTTGAGATTTCCTAGAAATGGTCTTAGTCTTTATTGTAACCGTATTATGAAAATGACCTTGGTGATTTTTTTGAAAATGGGAAGGGGTTGTTTGGAGTTTCTTTTTTAGTTTGAATGTTGTTAAAATTGAAAAGGGTTTTTTTATGAAAATGGTCATTGATGAGGATTAGATTTTTTTTAAATCTAAACATGGTTTTTGATTTGGTGGTTAGACTGAATTTGGTAGGGATATGATTTTTTGGAATAATGTTGTTTTGGATTTGCCTTATGTATTTTATTGGGTGCTCACATGCATGGGTTTATGGATATCTGGAGGGATGGCTAGTATGGAAAGGTGGATTGGTTCCTAGTTTGGCACGAGAATGTGAACGTGAGTGATACTTGATGAAATACCATTGGTGAATATGAAAATACACTATGATATATTTTTCAAATGTTTTTTAAGATGAAAATATTTTATTTGTTATTTTTTGTAAAATTTTTGTTTATATGTGTTTATTTTTCATGTTTTAGATGTATGGTTTTTTTTGGTTCCTCATGATCAGGATGTGATACTCGTGGTGCTTCTTGAGATGGGATCTTGTTGGTGGGTTTGTTTTGGAAAAAAATTCAGTGGGTTTCTAAGGATGTGTTGGATGTTGTGATATGTCCACGGATGGTTCTCTATTGGCAAGACATCTAGTTAACCATCCTAATGATTCATTTCATATAGTAAATTTATATCTTCAGATGATGCCTCATCTCATAAAATGTAATAAAGGGGTTTTTGGGATTTATTTAAAGTATATTACTATTGTGATAAATTTTTTGGATATATATGTTGTGTTTGGTGATGTTGATGTCTTTTTCCATATTCCTTGTCCATTATGATTTTTGTTCAGAGTCAGAATTAATGGTTTTATATATCATTGAGTTCATTTTCAGAGGAAGGAATGTTGATGAGTGAGTGAGTGACATGCGATGTTGTGGTCCATAGCTTCTAGATGTAGTGAATTATATTCTTCAAACATTAGGGCTCCATCCATAGGCCTCAGAGTAAATATTTTCATACAGTCTAAAAATATCCAAAGGTATGGAGACCTAGACTAAGCACATGACATTATGATTGTGCTAAGGAAATTTATATATTTTTTATTATGGTTTATCATCACTTTTATTTTTTCTCTTTTTCACAGAGTATGGTGGACATACACCTCACATAGTGTCTATAGTAATGCCTTCTCATATGTGGGTTTCTGATCAATGTCCATGTGTGGACCACCATTGTGAATCGAGTGCAGTCGTTGTTTTACCGGTTAGTAGGTGGAGTGTGTTGGGTGGTTCCTTTATTTCTTTTTTGGTTTCAATGCAACAATTATTGGGTCCCCTTCCATACCTACCCTGAGTGGTGGTGGTTTTAAACCATGACGAATGTATTTTCTTAGTTCATGTACCCTCTGTTCAAGAGTTGGTGGTTTAAATGTGGATTGTGTAACCATTTTAGCTATGGATTTTTTGTTTTTTTTTTGGAGATTTTTGGTGGTCAAATGAAGGTGATTCATGATTCTAGTTCATTTTGATTTCTTTTTTTTCATTTCTAGTTCGTCTCTAATGGGGGGGATACCAACCACAGTTCCCAAAAATCATTCCTTTAAGGATTTTTCAGATGGTATATGTCATTAATTGGTGGGTATAACATTATAGACTCCCTCTCCCACTAATCATTGGATTTTTTGTGTGCACATTGGTTTGGGTGATTTTTTGGTTCGTTGGGAGAAGGCCCAACAATCTGGTTATTGGTTAGTTTGTAGAGGTGGTTGCTTGATCATTCTATTGATTCTCAGTAAGTGGTTTTTATTTAGTGTTTTTATTATAAAAGAGGCCCATGTTATATTTATGGTGGATGATATTTACTTTTATTGAGAGACTAGAATATTAAATAATTAATCCTTATGTGTTGATCTTTTAGCTGCATATTGCTATGGCTTTCTGGGGGCTGAAAAATTTAATGTAGGTGATAATTCTCACACCTGGGTTTTTCATGATTAATATTTGATCAAGTGCATTGGAAATAAAAATAAATTTATCACGTTATGGGTGAGTTGAATGTTTATTAATCAAAATTCATTCATATTTAAACATCTTATCATGTGTTCCCTATAGCTTGTTTGGGTGTTTTTGACGAAATGGGTCGTTACATCACGATTTGAAGAAAATTTGATCCTATTTCCATATTTAAAAAATCATTTATAGATCATTCATTTTTCAATAAAATTCACACAATATACATCCCAATTTTCCTCCACTGACATATTCAAACCATTATATTCACTTTCACCCCTTAGGAATTAATATTCATTGGGGGGTGTGGCTATTTATTCATTAATTGGGCCAACCCATGAGTCTGTTTCCTAGTTTTAAAATTTATTTTCATTCTTTTATATTATATTAATTTTTTATATTTTACAATGATTACACCACCCAAATGGAGCACTAACTATTTTATATCGAACATAGGGCTCTCCCCCTTCATTCTCCTTCATTTTGGGCCTCTTTTGGGTGATTTATCACCAATTGTTTATGGTTCTTCTTAATATCTTCATCAAATATTTATATTTTCTCCTCCATATTCTTTCAAAATTTATTTTTTCTATGATTTATTTTCTCCCCTAGTTATTATAGACCCGGGGTTTTATTTTTCCAACATTTTTATTGGGTTTTTGTTTCTTTAGGGCTGGTCATCATAGATCTAGTGTTTTAGAACCACTGGAGGGTGTTTTCATGTGTGCGTCTCTATTTCTCCATGGTTTTGAGACAGGTATTCCCAATAACATGCCTTTATTATTTATATATCATATATTTATTTTTTTATAACCTTATATATATTTTTATTATTTCTGTTCAACCTTTATATGATTTATTTAGCATGCAAAATGGTTATTTATGCCTTGTTTTTTGTTAAATATATTTGTTTCATTATAAAAGTGCATACCAGTAGTTCAAATTAATGTTCCACTAGTTTTCACATATTCATTTTTATTACAATGGACTTTTATAACTACTGTGAAAATATGTTTGGCATGGACATTTGGGTTTTTACTACTTTGTGTGTAAAATAGAAGTTGTTTAAAAATGGTAGATGATTATACTTTAGAAAAGTTCCTAGTTGGCCTTTCTATGATAAATGTGATATAGATTAATGTTTATTAGTTTATTAAAGCACAGAAAACCTGAAATCTGATATTCCAGAGTGCTTTTATATATATACATCGTATCATTGGTTTTATAAAAATATGTGTTTTAATATTTGACATGTCTTGGCTTGAGTTGCTGGTAAGCGGCCCGTTCGTCATTCTTTTTAAAATAGTAGATCATAAATGTTTAACATAAATTTTTTAAAAGGGTTTAGGTAAAAAAAATTCTACTTAAAATGTTTTTTGTACTCCTTTTTATGAAAAGTGTAATTTGTTCCTTTGTTATATGTTGGTTAGGTAAATTTCTTAAAAACCCATATGGTATTTCTCTAAAAAATGGATTTTCAAGTCTATTCCATGTATTTTCATATTGGTTCATTTTATTATTAATGAAATAGATTTAGTAAATGGTTTTGGGGCTTTCGAATCTGTTTTGGTATGGAATTTATGGGTATTTGGCCTAAAACTGCATTTTCAAATGGAATTCTTGTGCAATGCTTTGTTAAACATCAAGAATTTGTTTTATGAAAATTTTAGACGGTTTATTTAGTTACAAAATGGGTAAAACATGTTTAGATACTATTTGAAGTGTGTGTTACTAAAAATGGTGGTTTTAGTTTAAATGGAATTTGATAGAATTTTCAATTTTTTTGAGCACAAAGAGTGAAACCTGAGTTTCAAGTTGGGCAGCCGTGTACTAGTATGCTAGTAATCCTGAGTTG
Source organism: Viscum album (assembly GCA_963277665.1). Lineage (NCBI taxonomy): Eukaryota > Viridiplantae > Streptophyta > Magnoliopsida > Santalales > Viscaceae > Viscum > Viscum album. The sequence continues at coordinate 1,434,361,952 of OY728163.1, forward strand.
TTTCAACCATTCTTCACATAGAAAGTGTGATGAGGGCTAGAATAACTAAACTATTATAAAGATTTTGGGGACCACTAGGTTATTGGTAGGATCCCTACTAGTGGAGTATGCATGCGAACATATATTTTTCATGGTTATTTTTCATTGAGATACGAGATATCTTGGGATCACAATTAGCTAGAGCATTGGTATGTTCCCGTGACTCATGATCATTTAATATACTGTATTCATTAGTGGAATATAGTGATATTGTTAAAAAAAATCAGTATCATGTGATTTTTATTTAATTTTGTATATTATTTAAAGTGGACCTCTTGAAAATCATTTTCACATTGATGTAGCATATATTTGTAATTATTTACAAGCATTTCCTATTTATGTAAACATGAATGAATATTTATTTTCTTTAAATTTTTGAACCATTTATCCTTGTTTGGAAGAAATATTTCTACATATATTATTTAAAATATGAAATTGATGTTTTTTTTATTATAAAACAAGTGCATTGGTGATAGAATATTTGACTAACCCACTGAGTTTTATTACTCACGCCTATAGTCTCATTTTGGTTTTGTCCCTTGTACATGTTTGAGCATGAGTATGATCAAATGGGGATGAAGTGTGATTTTTTTGTTATATAGTTACTAGAGGGGTCACATAGTGTTATTTGGTTGTAATGTTTGGTTGATTGAGTTGTTGGTTCAGTTGTACTTTCACTTTCATGTGAGAATTATGTTCAGTTCAATGTTTATGTTAATAAATATTGGGTTGTCCATTAAATTCCTTTGTTTATTTAATTGTTGAAATTTGGGTGAAATAGTTCCATTTTTTATTCCAATGAATCCCTTGGGGCTTGTCACTATCCCGAGAGGATCGGGAAGGCCTCTCAGGACATGTCACAGAGTGGGCTAGGTGACCGGGTTAAGGTCGACCTGGGAAAGTTTGTGACACATACTAGGGGTAATTTTGATAACACTGAGTTCTTTGAGTTATTCCATGTTGACATTTGGTATTATAAGGATTTAAAATCCTTTTTTATAGAGTGAAACATTTTTATGGTCTTTGGAGAATATACAGGAGCCATAGGCATACATGCATAGACATGAAAATGGTCCCTTGAATATAGGTATCCATTTCCAGGGCCATGGATGATTATATTCAGCATGTGTAGATCAAGACTAGTAGTATGAGTTATAGATTGAGGTGGTTAAAATATTATTTTAGATTTCAATACTATGGCTAATCTGGATGAGGATCATGTGGTCATTTGTTAAGGGATAGGACGCTGGTGATGGTATGAATTATTTATTTTAATGCAGTGGGGGAAATATTTATCTTACTATAGTCTACCATCATGTGTTTATTACTTTTCTCATGCTTTTAACATCATATGTAAAGGAACATTGTTTTTCTATTTAACATTACATGTTAAGAACATTTTCCATTTAGTTTAATGTAATGGGTTATGGATTTTTTTATTCAATTAAATTTCATGTAGTAAAGACATTTTCCATGTAGTTTTACAATATGTAGTAATGATGAAATAACTGAGGTAAAAAAATGTACACAATAAATTCCATGAACAAACAAACTGTACTTATATCTTACACAAACATAGGCAATGTGAGATTGTATGACCTAGCGCCTTATGTAGTTGGGGTAATTTTTTTCATTTGATGAAGTTGGGCCTAGGATTGATGTTCTGGGCATCACTATGTATCTATTGATTGTAGGATCCATGTCACATATATTTCATGAACAGGAAACACTCCACAAAGGTCTGGAACATTTATAATGGCGGGAATTCATTTAATTGATAGTTTTTGATGGTCCCACGATTGGAGATTGGAAAATCTCAACATATATTGTTATGATATGATTCAACATACACATAGTTCTTGAGGAACTGTACATTTTATCATCATTCATCAAGGATGTATGATTTTTTTGTGAAAAAGTAAAATTGTGGATAGATGTAACAATAGAAATATGGGAATCACTATGCATCCTATGATGAAAGGAATCAATACAAACACATTTCATAATGACTAACTTTCCCATACATACATGGAAAATATAAATAGAGGATAAATTATTATATTTTTTAACAATGGACATAGTAATGATGATTCACATGTCACTATGATTATTTATTTCCTGGAATCACGTGACACAACATTATTGAATTAATGTTCCCAATGAATATATCATGATATATTATTCTTTGTTTGTATGGGTAAACCCTTACTATAATTCCTAATCTCATGTTAGTTATGATAGGTGTGATAAATAAGGAATGACATGGGTCTGACTCATCTTGAATAGGAAATTAAAGATATGAATAGATTATATTTGTACCATATAGTGGTTGGAAAATGATATAGATCGAGGGGTCCATGTGTATCTCAATGGAAATTATAGCTTATACATACAAATATCTAAGAAACCCTTTAGTTTTGCATCATTCTGCATGGACATTTTCTTTATAGTTTATCATTTTGTGGTACGAAAGTGGGTGAATCATCATGAAAGATGAATAATGATGTGGTTGGACTAGGAATTAGAGGTCTTGTTATCACTATGTATATTATAGTGGAAGGAATCTATCCACATGTATTTTCTGAAGAACTATGGTGTTTAATTTCATATGGTAAGGACATGGTTCACCATATGTGAAAAAGTGGTAACTCCAAAGATCCATTCAATTTTACATAATGTCATAAAGACAACTATCATGACGGTTAACAAAATGCTATAAATAACACTATAATATTTAATGTCATGTGGTCATGATGTTATCCAAATAGTTTAAGGTAATGTGTTCCAGACTATCCTGTGTAGTATAACATCATGAAACCAAGATTAACATGTGTATCTTAATTTCATGCAATCTAGATGACACCATACAGTTTAATGTCATTTTGTTAGGATGTGTGATACCATGCTATTTAATGAATTATTTTTATTAATTTATGCATGATGACAGATTATTGAATATATTTCTTAGGAAACCATTCATTGGTCGGAGGGGTGACACACATTACAACAGTTATGTCGAATGTGTAATCTGACTTGTGGTAGAACATATGTATTATATATGGCCCTTCTAATTGGGGTTCCATATTTGGAGGTGTTTTTACCAGTAACCTTGGGGTTCTGAGAGGTGACACCACTTCCCCTTACAGGAATGAATTGAGGGATACATTTTTATTAATGGTCCACACCATCCGATTATAATGAACATCAAGGTTGTCTTATGAATGAAATCTATTCACATTAACCCACACTAATTCATCGAGAAATTTTTTAAACTTATCATCATATGATAGTTTTACAAAATGGTAATTTAGAGAGAAGGATGTTATACTTCTATGTATATTACTACATCAGCCTTGTATGCCAATCAGTAGGATGGTTCTTGTGTAGTGGTACACATAGCTGTATAGTAGACCCATAATTAATTGTGAATTTTTTCGGACCACAAATTATTTCCATCCCCACTATATTCTAGAGACTATTTTATATATTCTTACTAAAGGGATGTATATTTTGATTCTCTAATTCATTGTAAGAATATGATTGATTGAAATCAATTTTATGTTCATGGTATAATTTATTGAACTTTGTAGAATAGAAATTGGTTCCGTTATCCATCAATATTGGGTAGGGGAATCTGAACATGATGATGATATGGGGTACCCTATGGTTTGTTTAAGTTATTCATCCCTAATTTGTTTAGGTTTATTTCCTTATAAAATTTTAAAAAGTATTTATTTTTAATATGGATATAACAGAACTTTTTGTATGTAGATGGGGGATATAGCCCCAACACATCCATTCCAAATAAAGAAAATGGATAAGAATATTTTTATATATATTTAAATTATTTTGTTTAATATATTATGTTTTTATGGAGTTGGAACACATGAAATTTTGTGGTGAATTTTACATAGTCTTGTATCAATTTTTTCCTGTAATAACCTAACCTACTAATCTTGTTGAGGAACATAGTCCTAGATTGATAATTGTTCTAGGAGCCTGCATGGATGTCATCCATGATGGAAATAATCTTTCATTATGTAATGAATCTAATAAAGATTTCATTAAATCCATTATTGAAATTTGTTTTCCATGTTTTTATATTCTAATTTTTTTAATATTTTTCGTTTAATATCTTAATGAAAACTTGTTAAATATGAACAACCCATCCCTCTTATTTATCACATACATGAACTTTTTTATACATAAATTATTCTTTATAATTTACCCCATGATTTTCCATGCCATACATTTTTTTATGAATACCCAACAATATTTTCATTCAAGGGTATTAACCTATACATAAATATCATGTATTTATTGGTGAAAATAATGTATTAAATTCATATAATTTATTTATATTGTTGAAATGAATATAAATTTTCATACGTTATGTAATTTATGTTTGTATGTAATGTTACACATATGAGGTGTATAAAATTGTAGAATGTGTTAGATAAAATTTAAATATCATGAGATACCATGTATGTTGTGATGGTGATTATATTAATAACAGTATAATATGATTTCATAGTGGTTATCGTGAACATATGGTTATGGTCTCATTTTTTTGTTTCCACATTAATATGATGACATGTTCTTATGATGTAATTTTCTCATGTAATGCATCCAAGTCAGTATGTATGGTTTTTTACATTTTCATGTTATCTTGATATGATTATTGCATTTCATGTATTTACTATTATCATTTTATTCTTTTTCACTCATGTAAATGAATTTATATCAATGCCTTTTATTTTTTATGTCACTAGTCTGTCTAATAATGTATATTGTGTTTAATTGAAATTATGATCACATTATGGAGTATCAAATAATTGTGTTGTATTTTATTTTTTTATTGGGTTATATATCATGTTTTTTAATGAAACTAGCACAATTTTATTTCTATGCTTGTATTATAAGGTTATTTATGGTAATAATCATAATAGAAAATATATTAGAAATATGGTTTGTTATACTAAGACTCAATTTATAGTTGAATCCTGGAAAGCCTCCTCCACGGCGTAGTAAATATTAGTACAACAACGGTGTTTCCATGTCAAAGAGGGATCAATATATTTATTGTTTTGGTTATTTTATCTATATATTATGACTTTATTTGATACCTTTTTATACAACTATTTACAAACCCCAAAATGTTCATTGTAGAATATAGTGAAATCCCAATTGACCTGGAACCACCACACCAAATAATATATCTTTAAGATAAATAACACAATTTTTCCTCCTCCCATTCATGACACATTACATATAATCATCACATACGGGAAATCATAACTACACCTATCAAAATTTTCATGAAAAAGTGTTTCATCTCACCCCATTTTGCGTAGGAAAACATTTCATGGAAAACACATTCAAAACAGCCTTTTATTCCATATCACCGCTCATAATTCACCTTATAATGAATTTTTACTACATTTATAATTCATTAAGAAATACATGAATAAGGGTTCTCATTTTTATCTATATGTGATATTTAGGATCCCTATGATACACTTTCCAAGGCATCACTCATTTAAAACACACACTCAATTTTGTTACCATATCTTTTTTACTTCTTATAGTGTATGAATCAAAATATATCCAAATCAAGCACTCTTATATGATATAGGTAATACCATTACATGGTGAATGATTGATCTTTACTCATTATAAAACAAAACCATAACCATTTCACTCACCATATCAACTGAAACTCAAAATAGAAAAGTCAAAAAAATCAGCCATTGAAATAATCAATGCCCAATATAAATTCATATGGTCACAACATGAAACAATATTAAAATATCTAGTATTATTATAATGGATATGAAATTGTTACTCTCTAGATTCTCAAAAAACATCACACTCTAATATAACACCACAAAAATTCATCTAAAAAATATCTATCAAAATACCCAATGTTGTTCAGTGGAATGCATTAGTTTATTACATTATATCACTATTTAAATATATGATATATTATTCTAATATACCCCTCTCAGTCGTCTAAAGAATCCAACCCCAGACAAAAAAATCTCCTCAATTTTACCATCTTCATAAGAAAAATATCTACAGACATACCAGTCCAATGTATCATATCCATGTCTTATAGTTAATGTTCTTGTAAAATAACCTCTCCAAAAATCACCACGGTGTAATCTAAAGGAATATATACACAGGTGGAAACTATGTTACCTATCATAAGATCTTATAATTTCTCAATTAATTATCTTTTAAATCTTATTAAAAATAAATAAAAATTTATTATCATAAAAATTGAAAATATAATGCTTTTAAAATATATATTATATCATCATATAATTACAAAATTAATTTTTTTTATTATTCAAAACATTAATTATTTCATGGTCCTTTTAAAGAGCCTATATACATAATTATATTAATCATCTAATACCTAAATTTTTTGAAAATGAATTTAATAAATATATATTAAATTTAAGTCATGGGTTTGATCTAGAATATATAAATATGAAATAATAAATATAATTATAATAATTACAAATTTTCATTATAATTTAAACCACACATAATAAATATATGAAGACACCGTTTATAATTTGAACCTATTTTGGAACATATACTAAATAAAAAACAATTAATTATGACTAATAAGGGATCTCTAACTCCTGGTAATCAAAATAGTAAATTATTTTTTCAATAACATCAATCATTATCCAAAAACTGATTAAACCTTAAGACCATGAATCAAACATGCCCATAATGATTAATATGAAAATAATATCATATGAAAATGACTACAAATAGACATAAAATTATTATAAAAATTTACATATAAGTGAAAAAATTTATAAATTAAATATTTAACAATTTCAATTTTAGTTCTCATAAAGGTATTTATATATACCATGGGCCTTGGATATGAAGGTATTGAAACACCAAAACCTCCCCCATTTCTTTTGAGATATGATTTTTCTATATTTACCACACATTATCTCTTTCATGTACATATTAATTTATTTTATATTATATATATAATCCTTAAATATTTTCATAGTTTATATATTATATTTTTTTAGAAATATATGTGTTTTATGTTCTCCTATGAATATTTTTCTAATTCAATTGAAAATAAATGTAAATTTTTTATTTTCATTTTTTTCATATTCATAAATTATGAATGTTTTAGTTATATATTTTTCTAGATAACCCAATATTTTATGGAATCAAATTCTATCATTATTTTTGTTTTATGGAAAACCCTATTCACATACTTTATTTAATGTTTCCTTGTTAAATTAATTACCAATTATTTAATGGTTTCATTAGATCACCCTCCATTTCACACCCTTCTCATGATATTTTATCTAATTGATATATAACCCAATGAAATTTATTTAATTATTTAGATATTAACATATAAAATACCATAATTTATTCTCCATTGACTATTATGACATATCATTGAGTTTTTCTTTTTGAAATGATTATTTATCCGATTTCCTTATCTGGTTTTTTATGATTTTAAAATAATTTCATTTTATAATCGAAATATTCATATATGTGAATTTTTGATATTTTTAGGAATAAAATCATACATTCCATAAATATTTTTTTAATGTTTTTATCTCATTAAATACCATGTATTTTGAATTTGATATGTTATTAACACATAATGTTTTTTTTCTTAGTAGTTATCCATGAATCGTGACCATTATTTATTATTTAATGTTATTTCCACACTCTTATGATTCCATGATAATATGTTATCATGATATTTTTTAAAGTTAAAATTTTATTACATATTATCCTAGGATTTTATATTATCTAGTTATTTTTCTTCAATCATTATTTATTCGTCATTATTATTATTCCCCATTTATAGGATTTATAGGTTCACCATATTCCGTTAGGTATGTCTTACCAGTCAATTCCAATTTGTTAATTTTAAAAATAAAAAAAAATTGTTGAGTGGTAACAATTCAACCAAGAAAAATTATAAAGAAGTTTCGGACCAAGAAAAAATTTAAATTCTAAAAAATAAAAATTGTATCTGAAAATATGTCTATTTAGAATTCATGTCACCCAGATAATGTTACATATGGAGACTCCTAATTTGATGTTCTACATATGATTCTTAATTATATAATTGATGAAACCACCTTCACCATTGAAACCAAAAAATGTTACCAAGGGAAAAAAATTAGATCCATCAATGAGAAAACATGATGAATTTATAGAATCATAAAACAAAAAAGGCAACATTCACCACATAGTATTTAATACCTAAACTACCAAACAAGACTAATTCTCACTACATGGAAGAGTCAACAACAAGGGGAAATTATTTCTTTTTAGATAATTATTTATATCTAAAACTCTAATACCTTGAAATATCATAAAATATAAACACCAATTGTGTATGCTAGAACATTGATGATATTGAATAATTTACGAGAATACCACCAAACCAATTATAACATCTTGACCCTATTCAAACTATACTAAGAATAGTAGATTTCAACATATTCACATTTTACCTCCAAATACTCTAGAGGGTTATGAGTAGAATAAAGGGGTTTTTGTGTTACATTGGGGAGAATATGCTCTTGTATTAGAATAATGAAATTATAAGAAAATAATAGCATATCATCAATAATAGAAAATTCTAGTATAATGTAGAAAAATATATATGCATTCTATAATAAATGAAGTCAAAAAGAATAGAGTCTTATGTTTAAAAATTCCACTCATGAAGCGAGTTAAATATAAATAATAATCAAAAAAAATAAATATAAAAGATGTTTAATTGCCTTATATAACACTCACATAATACAATTTTTGATCCCCTATATTATGTATTTTTTTTAATCATGAAACAATAGTTCATGTCCCATCCTATGCTAGTGAACATGAGGTCTTACTCGGTATACAAGTTCTATGGTCATCTTATTAGGCCAATATTTATTGTATCCATACCATATCTAGTAAATATTATATACGTACATTTGATATTCCTAAAATAATAAAAAATCGAAGGGAAATAAATTAATCCACAGAGATCCTATGGATATAAGGTGACACATGAGGTTGATGATTCCTCTATCGACTAGTTTTAATGTGGTCTTGATAATAAAAAATAACGCCTAGGGCAATCCATTCCCTATCATGAATCTAATATAGAGTATTACTGAGGCATTAATAAAAGAAATTTCCTTAATAATATATCAAAATATCTACAATTTGGTCCAATACATACAATGGTTCATGTGTCAAAATAACTGTCCACCTAGGGACCACATCACTTAACTTGAAGTACTATATAACCATGAACAGGGAGCCACAATGCATTCCAAAAATATTATATACCAACGACCGTAGCTCACATATAGCCTTATATAACATACCCATAGCAGGAACACTACACTGGAACTTAATGATACTACCCATGGGGACTAGTTCCTAGCCATAAAAATAAAAAATATCTACCCCAGATAATAATTTCTATACAATGAACCACATAAGTATACACTAGGGGGACATTCCATAAGTAGAATATGAACTAGGCCTCTGTTATTGCGGGGTTGAATCATTCCCTAAATGAATAAAGCCTCATTTCATACACCAGAGGATGCAAATTCTAGGATAATCAGATAGTAATTAACTATTTAATAACACTAAAACCCTGTGATATATCATATATATATACACATACTTAATGTACATATTTGGGCCATTACTCACCTCAAACCAACTCATAACTCTACATGTGTTTACTAGATGCCTAAAACCATCAAACATCCCTTAAGATGGCATTGCAGCCAGGGATTGATGGACTATTGATGTGGGGGTGGAGGCAATGATTTTTAATTTTGCATTAATTGTTACAAATAAACCACTATATCCAATTAAAGGATTGAGCCTTTCCATTTTATATCACCCAACATCCCCAAATTTATGTTCTAAAAAAAGTAAAACAAACATATGAATATACATGTATAAAGTATTAAATCATATCCCTTAATGAAATTAGTTATTTCCCTCTATCACATATTACTATAAAACATCATTAAAATTAGTCACATATTATGGTATCATAGTATGAATTTATATACTACCACAATGGGATTAAATATCCAACATTACATTCTATATAATGTGTTCCCTAGTATAAAAAAATCATACTATCCCTCACACTATCTGATATAGTGTAGTCCTCACAATGTTAATGAATACCTCATATAGTCATTGAATAGATTTTATAAGAATAATTGAGTTGGAAATAGAGTCTTACTCAATTGTTTTATATAGGTGGGTTATCCTTTCTTATCCCCACAATCATCATTGTAAAAGTTTTAAGATGAAACCTTAGTCCCAAATGAGTATGACATGATCCTCCCCATGTTGTGTCATTGTTTTTTATTCTCAATGACCACTTTTTATGATACAATTGAATTATTGGTTGTAATTTCTTCAATTTACTATTCTTCCATGACACGACATGTTTTTTTATTGGTATAGAATTGGATTCTTCTCAAGTATAATATTGAATGTGTTTCTTCCTAGAATCATATTGTTGTGGCACACATTTCTCCCTTTCCAAAACTAATTATTATATTCATGAGATAACGAATAATTCTTTTCAATGTGAATTTTGGAAACTCCATAGTTATTGAAAGCATATTATTCTTCATTAAATCTATAGTTTTATTTTTTATTCTAATTAAAATTATCATTCAAAATATTAGTATGGTATTCCAATAAAAATTTCCAAAATAAAGGATTCATTTGACTCCAATAAATCACTATAAATTCTTTTGAATTAATATTATCTGAATCACCCACATTTGGATGGAATAATTTATGGGGAACTATTTTTACGTAGTTTTGGCACATATTTTATTAAATTATTAACAATTTAATAAATTATTTTTACACATTTTTATAAATAATGGCACTTTTTATTATTAACACTAAATCTATAAATTAATCATTTTTTATAATTTAAATATGTGTTTTTAGTCTTTTTATTTAGTCAGTCCAATTATTCTAATTCCATTAGCTTAACTTTTATTTTAATAATCTTAATCTATTTTTCTTTTTAATACTTTTAAATGTTTATTAACTAACTGATTGTACAATTTAATTTGAATTATTTTAAAATAGTTTATAATTTAAAACATTACCTTTAAAATTATTTTTATTTAAATAATTTATCATTATTAATTAATTAACTTTTTTATTTAAAATCTTTAGTTATTTTTAAATTCGTGATGGCTATTAATTATTTGTATGTGTTTTTCATTTATTTAGAAATATATTAAATTAATATTAAATTAATATTCTTAGTTAATAATTATGTGACTGTTATTTTTAGATTGTTAAATAATTTAGTTAGTTTTCAGTTACAGTTAATTATTAAATCTTATACAATTTAGTTAATTTCACTTTTATTATAATTAATTAATGATTTATCATTTTATTATTTTATTTAAATTTATTTTTATGGTTAAAGTTTCAATTTTTTCTATTGGTGAGTCGATGCAACACTGTCGCGTCACACTAATGTCGTGACACACAAATCACTTGTCAAACAGAATTTTTTTATAACTATCAGTGAGTCATGACTCACTGATCATTTTGAAACAACTTAATTTTCTTATGTGCATCGGTTTCAATCTCTCATTTCAATGGTGTCTTATTTTATTTCAAATATCGGTGATTCATTGACTCATCGATGATTTTTTATTTTAACTAACGATTTCTCATGAAGTGACAATGTTGCGACTAACCAATCTATTTATTTTATTTTGTCCTACTGTGAGTGATTATTATTCCTTCTATCAGTGAGTCAAGACATAACGATGCAATACTTCCATAGGTTTCGCATCACATTGATTAATCTTTATTTTAATTATCAGTGACTCGTTTTTTATTTTTCTTCTTTTGGTATCTTTTTATTTTTTGTGGTGCACTGATCCTTTTCTTCTTTTATTTGTGTCTCACGCACTCACTGATACTTATTATTATTTTTAACTATGGATGTATTATTATTATTTTTATTTATTGTAATATCTATCGGTCTCATCCCCTAGAACCAATCCAATTACTCTATCTGTGAGTCACTGACTCACCAATGAAAAACACTCATCGGTTTTAAACACTCACCGATAGTTATTTACTTTTTCTCTTTCCTTATCTCACACCGATCATCTGATGAAGCTGATAAAACTATCGATGTCTCGTGTCAAACTGAAGGCCTCCTCTTTAATTTTAATCCTCCTCCCTAAGAATAGTCCCCTTCTCCCTTACACCGCGCAAACCCATTATCATTCCTCACTGATTCTCCACGTGAATTAAGACTCCATGACTCATCATCTTCGATTGATAACCAAACTCAACCCAGATTAACAGAATCAGAAAAAAAACAACAAGAAATTTCGAACCATGAATTTCTTTAATAAGTTAACCTTATCCTTCTAAACCATAGCAATCATGGAGTTGCAGCTATTTCATTCCTGCTGCCATTTAAGTTTTAAGAGATCAGTAGGTAGTTTCGTAACTTTCAGGTCTCCGCCTCTATGATGAACTCGATGCCACTGTTGATTAAAGAATAGCGAGCCACCACGGTTTGTTGAGATCTGGACTAGTGAAAAACCAAGCTGGATATGGAAGAGGAGGAGCTCAATCCGCTAGAGAAGATGCTAAACCTGAAGCAAGGGAGTATATTTCCATCTTCAGTAAGAGGGAGAAGCCTTCAGAATCCCCTCAGTTGCACCTCCTCGAACTAGGACTCTGCTAAGCCTGAGGAGGAGGAGCCGTCTAAGTCGAGGCCGCGCTGGATCTGGACTGGGCAGTGACTTGCCGGTGCAGCAGCTCGTTCTTGCACAGAAGAACCCCTCCCCTAGGGTTGTGCTAAAATAATAGGATGAGTTTATAAAAAATATAAATTAAATAAAAACTAAAATTCAAGAATTACTAATATAAAAATATTAATCCTTAACAATTATAAATAAATAATTAACATAATTTAGATAATAAAACCGAATTATTAAACTTGAATAAAAATTTATTAAATTAAAAATTAATTAATTTTAACTTCTAAAATAGAATTATAATAGATTATTAAAATGATTATTAATTATAATTTAATATTATATATTAATAATTATTTAATAAAAAAAATTTATCTATTATATATATTACACTTGGCTTCTCCAAGAATATGTGTCACCTTCCAAATACTCCATGTAACCTACAATTCAATATTCCTCCTCTGACATTCCATCATCCCGCGACGGCTTTCTCACATCCCCCGCATTACCTCATTACCTACCTCCTTCCTATGGTTTCCTTCAATCGCCGCTAATCTATGACACTGAAGCCAGATTCCACTGTAGTCGGTCTTCAATCGATGAGCTTCCCTAGGGTTTCCACTCCCCTCCCCAATTCCCCTCTATAGCCCCCTTCCTGATTATCCACTCCAGCCTGTGCCGCTCCCTCTTAGGATTTTCATCGCATAATACACTTCAAGGTCAATTTCATCTCATCAATTCTCTCCTAAGTTCAATGCCTCTGATTAGGTCTACATAATCAACTGTTCACAGCATCGGTTTTCTAAGCCCATCTCGAATCCTCCTTCGAAATGATACATTTTTTTTGTTTGGAACCCTTACCTATAAAATGATGTCTGAAGAGAAAAGTCATTACCCTATTTATGTCTGACAACAACTCATCTAAATCCACATAATCTGGCTCTTTTTCATCTGATTACTCCACATCCGGGTCCTCAACATCTGAATCCTTCACCTCTAGAATGTCCGCCCCAGGCTCCTAATCCTTGTGAGGGATTGAAATTTGAAGTCCGATGTCAGGAATCGATTGTCTACTTTGAACGATTCACTTCTACATCCATAAATTTCATACGATTTCTAGCCATTCCTTCGATTCAACTTCAGATTGTGATTTGTGTCGCCTGTATCTAATGTAACTACTATTTTTCACTGTCATATTCTGTCTATATAGTTTTTAATCATCATATTACCCTTATGTTTCATTATTGACACTTGATATGATTCAGTTTTATTGTTCTACATCATTTGAAAGGATTATTCCTAGATGCAGTGGGGTTTGAATTTTGAAAAGATTTCTCAGAAAAGGGATAGGTAGGTGAATTGATATATAATACATTTTAGCCTAGTTGATTCTCAAGATTCATTACAACACTGAAATCAAGTGCAGGTGTTGGGTTTGGAAGATTTAAAAACTCATAATATCTAGATGAACACTATATCTAATGATTTTCAATTTTTAGTCATTGGATTACTATGAAAATGCACCTTTAATTCTCTTAGTTACTACTATACAGCTTATTAAATTATAATATGAATCAATGTATTTTCATTGGATCACAAAGTTCTATAAATGATTTTACATTCATGGTTACATTTATTTTATTTATAGCTTATGTTATATTTATATTTTTATTCCTATTTATTTTATTGATAAAAAAGTATGGAATTATTTCTAACCATGCTTCTATTCTCTCTAGGGTTCCATACACACATGGAAAATCCATTGGTATAGATGTTTATGTTTTGCTGGAATGATGAGTTTGGAGTTTTTATATATTACATTTTTTATTAGGTTCATATTTGTTTCTCATATGTTCATATATTTTCAATCAGGTTTATTTTTTCCATATAGGCTTGATTTTTTTTTCTTACAATATACGCTTTTTTGAAATTTTCATATAAATTTTTTATAATTATTTCCAATTTAATATGTAGTTTCATATTTTTTTCCTTCATTTTTAGTCCATTTAAAACAATTTAATGACATTCCTTTCCTTGGACATAGCTCTGGCCCACAATATTTTTCACATGTATCTATGGTAACTATACTTTTAAACAATCATAAAATACATATATAGTTTTTTAACAGCATTATCCCCTTATGTTTCATTATTGAAACATGTTAGGGTTTTGTTTTATTGACCTACATTTCCTAAAATGATTACTCCAAGATACAGTGGGGGATGAATTTGTCAAAGGATTCTCTAGAAATGGATAAATAGGTGAATTATTGTAGACTATTATAGCCTAGTGGTTTCTCTAGATACATTATGATGCTGAAAACAAGTGCAAGTGTTGGGTTTTAATGCTTTCAAAATGCACAATATCTCATGTTGATTATATGCACACTTGATTACTGATTTGTATAAAAGTTTTTCATTACATGAAAAAAGTAATTTCTATCTGCCATTACATCTTATATTATATTTTGTATACTTGATGGTTTTTAGCTTCCATTATTTTTTTCCAATCAAATGATTACTACCGTGCATTATACTATGATTACAGTTCAATGATTATCATCAGCTTTCATGTTTTCAGGTGAACATGAACCATCAGTTTATTTGGTGGATTTTCCTTTCAAGAGACAATAGATGACTAGGGTCTACTATTTTATCACGATTTCTACTTGTGTTTTGGTTGGCTTCTGAAATTTTGTTTGAATTTTTATATTATGGTCAAATAGAATTATATATATAGTATTTATTTCTTTTAATTTTATCTAAATTAAAGGGTGTAACATATTTTATGTAACAAATTTCTTACTATATGTTACATTTTTACTTTTCCTTGCACCACTGGAACAAATACATTCAATTTTTTGGATGTAAATTAGGATGACATTCAAGTATTTATATCAGTACCATAAACCATTGCAGATAAACTACAGGTTCCTATGTTTTTATACCTCAGTTTTCACACTCCGATTTTTGTTATTATTTTCATATAACCTTTCAAAAATATATTGTTTTGGTTCAAAGTGAAATTTAAATTGGTTTCCAATAGGGATACCAGGATATCAACAAAATCAATGAGAGTTCAAAATAAATAATATATCACAGTAAAATGAATTTAATGAGTGTTTGGTAGAAAATCATTAATACCAATTCATTATAATTTAGTTAATAAGTTGTATCACATAATATTTTCATAATATATTCATTGTCTGTCATCTTATTTCAACAACATTTATTTCTATTAAATATATGTATATTGTATTCACGATTACTCTTTTGCATTAAATATATGTGATTTAGGTTTCTATAATTATGTTTCTATATATGTAACTATTTTGTTAGCAATTCTCTTAGTGTGTTGTAACATAGCCATCGTTACTCACAATTACACCTCCATTATATATTGAATATCATTCTGAGAGTTCCCTCTCTATCTTGGTGACTCCACTCCCCACCTCCTCCTCTCCCACCAGCACCAAATGTTCCTAACCCCCCCCCCTGAATCCCTCAATTCATGTCTCAATTTGTTCCTGGAGGTGAACTGTCATGTGAACCTCTCTACAGTAATTTGCATCGGGTCTCATCAGGTCTCAACCCACTATTCATCTTCAGGAAATAATTGATGATAAGACACTCTTCCTCAGGTATGTCAACACCCATAACCATGTGGGACAACTTCATCACTTATATAGCTTAGTCTGTCGATGAATTTTGTGATCATGGTCTTTGATTTTCCCTATGGGAACCCATTATTTCCTCCACCTTCGATATGATCTACTGAAAAACATCTATATTTAGTTTCTATCCACTGTTCAGTTTTTAGTATTTATATTTGTTTAATAAATTTTGTTTTTCAATTTTAATACATATGTTTTCCCAATTCAACAATTGGAACATTTATTTCATATTTCAAACAATATTCATTCACCTATCATTCTATAGACCCAGATCTATGAAACAAGCACGTTCTCCTAATATACTGAAAATAATATCTTCACCTTTTACTATTTACCTTCACTGAAAACATTTACATATATGTTATAACAGTACTTTTTTAGAGGCCTGATGCTTGACGTACATGGAAAACACATTACTTTTGCGGAATACTTAATATATAACAAAAACAGACACACAAGGATCGTAATATTTTAGTGTCTTTGGAAACTCAGAATAAAATCTTCTAATTGTGGTGATAGACCTTCAACATCTCCCAATAAATATCTTACCCTTTTTTTCTTACCTAAAACCTTTCTTTATATCCTGGGGAAAAGAAAACATAAAAGGGGTGAGCTCAAATTCCCATTAAGGGCTAACATAGAGAATATAAAACAATCCATAAACATTTTAATGCAAAAAACTTGAACATAAAATCTAATCATCAAAATCTTGAGCAAAGACATTAATCATGGAAGGACATAAGGCATATATCATAAGGGAACATCAATCATGATAAAATATAATGGGAATAAAACATGTAATTTTGGCAACTATTAAGCACATGATATGATTTCCATTGTAGCCAAGGCATTGTTGCGAAGACCATCTTAATGGACAAAGTCCCTTTCTGAATCGAGTTCACTCCTCGTTCCAGTCCTGTATTAATGAACTGGTTTAACTTGTCATTATAGCCATGTCTATATCATGAGATATAAATCTTTATACAATGCATTAGAGGGAGATATAGGTCCCACACATATCATAATGAAATCATTCTTACTTGTGCCACAAAATAAACTTATAACATTCATCATAACCCAAAGAATAAAATGGGTTTCATAAAAATCATCCCATCATTTCATAATACATATAAAACAAATGGAAATTTCATCATAATAAAATTTAAACCATTTAAATAATAGAGACATTATACTTGAAACATACACATATGAAGTAATGTCATCTTAGATGGAAAATGGTTTTGATAAAACACTTGAAATGAATTCTTGAGGAAAATATCATTTCTTCTTCAAAATAAATTTCTTTTCACAAAATGTCATGCAATTTTAAAAGCAAGAGATTTTGTTGAAAATATTCATGAAATATTTTGGAGGAAGCTTCATGAAAATAAGGCTTTATAAAACTGTAAAAATCCTTTTATGTCGTATATGTTAAAAAAACATTCTTCTCATAGTTTTGTCAGAAAATTCAAAAAGTACTTTGTAGGGTAAATAAAAGAATGATTCCTTCCATACCATGGGGTAAAAGTCAAAATGGGTAAAAAGGAATTTAAACATAAATGACTACTCTTTTATAAAACATGGACATGGATGATAGCAATAATCCCAGTAAATACCCATGAATAAGCAATCTCAGATAAAAATGAGATTTCCAAAATTATCCCTTACCTTAGGTCTGATATGATTCGTACATTTCCGAACCTCCTGTATATTGATTTAAATAATTTCATTGACTTATTAAAGAATCATATTCATTGTTATGATATCATATATGTTTTAATTATGACTTTATATTACCCGTTCTTTTGTAAATTTCATGTTAAAGCAGCATTTTGGGTAAAATCATTTCATTTATCGTATGTGTTTCGACTTGTCATTCTTGATATTAATACTTATATCCTGATTTACATAATTATAGAATATAAAACATGATATATATATATATATATAATATATATATTCATCATATACATATATATATTACAGATCGATAAAAGGAATGAAATACACCGTTCATGGAGACGGTAGGTCGTACGTACGCATGAAAGCTATTTTCGTTTCCTTATTGAATTGAATGAAACTAAATAGATGTCATACATATATATATACATAAATCCAGTAGAATTATTATTTCATATATTTCATTATTATTCATTATATAAACTTTATTATCATTCATGTATGGATAACATGGAGAATGAATCTCATCGCATCGTGGAGATGTTAGTCCGTACGTACGCACGAGCGATGATATCATTCCCATAGTTATTGAATAGAATTGGAGTGGATGGTATAATATATAATAATCAGTATGATGTTATAATAAACATATATAGTTTTTATTTACACCATTATACCCATCCATGTAAGGTGTTGGTGGAAAAACAGATTTCACCACGGCGTGGAGACGGTATTCCGTACGTACGCACGCGTGGTGATTTCATTTTCCATAGGATGGATAGATGGTGAAATAGGTTTGTTTAATACTTATAATAACATATCAGTATATTAGTTATAATGATATTATTACTTAATAATGAAACAACTAAATAAGAAGAAGTGGAAGAAGAAATAAAGTTGAAAGAACCGGTAATGGACATTACCTCTTCTTTGAAGCGCCTCATTGAGACCTCCTCTTAGGGCACTAAAATTGGTCTTTGAAGATGACCAGAACCTCTAGGATGTTTCTATGGAAGTGGATAAGAGACTTTGGCAGGGTTTGGCCGAGTTTGAAGGCTCAATGTGGGTTGAGTAAGAGAGGGAGGAGGTTCCCTTTTATAAGGGAGGAGAGGGGCACCTTTGGAAAAACTAAAAATATTATTTTATTATAAAGTCATATTCCGTTTTTAATAGCTCCAAATTGAGTTATTTCGAAGCTAAGGTTGGGATGGTTCTAAATACTCTCATCCAATAAAATTTATACAAGTTATTTTTCTATTTTAACCTTATCATTTAGATTTAACCTTAAGTTAAATAATTTTACTTTAACTGTGTCTTCTTGGTTTCTTACACTATAAGGTTAATAAACATACTATAACAAGCCAAAATAATTAAAAGTTGTTTATTATTAAGTTACATAACCTTGTATAAGTCATTTGGCCGATCCTTAGATTTTTAGGAATAAAAAAACAATTAATAATATAATATTCATTTTAAAACCTATTTTATGTCAATTTTGATACTATTTGGTAATTTATTTTTTGTGAAAATCATAACAGAACGATTAGTTCGAAAAAAGTTAACTAAATAAATACTAACATGTCATAGTAACCTAGAAAATTAGTGGAATTCTTAAAAAGACTCAAATTACATTTATTTGGGTATTTATAACATCAATTATGTCAATATTTCATTAATAAGATAATTACTCCATCATCTTTGTGTCATAAATAAATTAAATTATTTAATGTTTAAATATTATAAATAAAATACCATTATGTAGGAAATAGTTTTAGCTTTATAATGAATATTTATAGTCGGATTTATCTTATGTATAACCCTATATCAAAAATGATTTACTTATTAAACATTGATTTTAACAATTTTAACCCTTATTTAAATAAATTAATATTAAATGTTCTAATCTAATCCAAGTCAGCCAAAATGGTCATATTTTATTCCAAAGGTTGTTTTTGATCGAATTACCTTTATCCAATAGAATTTGAACATGTGTTAGGGTAATAATAATATCATTTTTACCCTTAATTATCCTATTTTCTTTTAACCGTGGTAAATAAAAGTAAAAAGTTACTATTCACCAAAAAATATTTACATCTCATTGAACCACATTTTAGTCCTTGATATTAACTGTGTCTCTCGGATTTTCCAAATTCCACTCACAGAAGCGGTAAAATTATGTTTTATGAAAAATTCAGTTTTTTAACTACCACTTAGTGGTTTCACTATTCACCAACAATTGAAAGTTTCCAGAAATATACCAAAAATTAGGCCTAAGATATATTTAATATTTTGAATTCAAAAATGATGTCTATTTTACCAACTTCTAAACATATCAGTTGCATTAATTAATTTAAAAATTAATTCCCGTCGTAAAAAAAAATAGCATGTTTTTAAGAGATAATAACTATCAAAAGATTGACACGTGTTTATGTCTGGTTTAAATGTGAAAATACATCCAATGACCAACATTGTATTAAATGGTAAAAATATATTCTAAATATACTTCAAAACCACTCAAATGAATAACTTATCACTATTAATTATTTCGATTAAAAAAGTTGTTTTTAATTAAAATTTAGTAATTTTCACTATTCATCAGAATATGAAAGTTATTCGAAGAGTACCAAAATTTTACCCTAAGCTAATTTCGATATTCTGAATCCAAAAATTAAGTCCTTTTTGAAATATAAAATTTATAATGTTTCAAAAATTTGGTATTACTATTCATAACGGCTAGTTCATAATAATATTATAATAATATCTCGTTTAGTGAAACTCGGTATTGCGTACTACACATGCTATTGAGGAAGGTCTTTATTGCATGTAATGTAAGCCAAGTCAGGGCTGCGTGTAGCGAAAGTTCTGTTTGGTGTTGTGTATAACATAATCAAAACTTATTTCATTTATACATTAAACAAAATGTATACATAATGTTGTGTAGCATAGTTTCTACAAAACAAACGTGAAATTGTGTGTAACGTGAGCCAAGAATAGTTTTTCGTATACTGCAAGAAAATACGGTGTTGCGTATATCACATGATAATTTTGGTGTATCTTACAACACAAGAAATTAAAAAGAATATTTTTTCATAAAATCTCGGGGTGTTACATTCTACCCCCTTAAAATGAATTTCGCCCTTGAAATTCTTCGGGGTTATAAATGGTTTATTACACGAGAGTTTCTTTCATAGAAACCCACATTGTAAAAAGGAATACTAAAACTTCATTTAAAAAAGGAATGTTAGAAACATAATGGATACCCAAATAACTCATCACTGGGTTTCCACATAGGAGAACATAGGTAAAAATATGGATATGGAGGAGAAATCTAACTATCCTGTTCTAATGGAGAGTGGTAGAGAACATTTATATGAATAAGCCTTCAATCACAAATCCATAAATTTGTGATGATCTACGGTACCATCTGATTCATCATATATAAGGGCATTAGGACAAAACTTTTGTATTTCAAGATCATTTCCCTAAAGATGAAAAATTTTGATTTAGAATAAATAGTTGCTTTATTTTGGTACAATCTCACTATTGTTCGTGCCTTGAACAATTTACTCTTCATATCTTAAAGAAGTTAAGTTGAATTTGTTATTCATGAAGTGTTAGCTAATCATGTGATAGAATTACGGGCCAATCCATCTATCTCAAACAAATAGTTAACAAAAGTTATTGAATATACATAATTCGATCTATATTGAGATTAATCATATATGGTTCCTAAAATGGACTTATACTTCATATATCATACTGCTAATATAATAAAACTAGTTTCTACTAAACAAGGACTTCTTTTAGGCTAGTGGTAGGCGATAAAGTCCAGTCGCACTTCGGTTGTGGGTTTGATTCCCACATCCTTATCCGACACGATGGGATGTCTCCCGTCCTGCAGGTTGTCCTTTTTCTAAAACTACATTATTATAACATCCCATCAATAATATCGAAAAAAGTTCTATCCATAAACAATACTAACTTATGTCCATCATAATCCATTCCAATCTTTATCTAAAATACTTCGGTCCAAGATCATAGTATAATGAAAACGATTACTTGAAATGTCATCAACCAACCATCATTTATCCCTCATATATCTTGTTGGTCACATTCCAATAACGTGAATACCTTAATCAAGTATTCACTTGAAAAATGAATACCCATTAAACCTTAGTGAAAAAATGAATACTGTCAAAAGTTAACTCTTTCCCCATACAAAAATCCAAAAATTCTATATACTCAAACCATGATATAACCTTCTCCTTATATCATTCATGAGCTCATGAATACTATCAAACATTTAATTTTCTCCTTATCCTTTCATTATGCGCATATCATCTACTTTCCAAAAAATATCTGAATAACCTTTCATGGTTTCTAGTACCATTTATCGTACACTTTAAAAACATAAGGAAAGACAACAGTGTAACAATCATTTGATGTCACTTTATTCCATAGTACCATGAGATTACTTATACAATATTACATTTGATAAACATGTAATCATTCCACTACCTTTTTAAACCATTGACCGAGCTTTAACAATTCTTTCATCTCACATATAATTTGTAGTCTCTTTATCATCATCAACATAATACTACCCATAAGACCATACTTATTCTCTTCATGAGAAATTCCCTTAGGGCATTGGTTTTCATAATGCCCGTACATTCCACATTTAAAACATTTAACCATTGTTGATGTCATAGAAATACCATTATACTCATCCATGGTGTTAACAGAACCTTTTCCTTTGCACTTACTAGATTTATGTCCTTCTCTTCCACACCCCAAGAATCTTCCAGTTCCTTTGAAACATTTTCCTTTATGCCTCTTCCCACATGATTTACATAGGGAAAATTGAACATTATTTCCTCTATGATCATCATGAAACTCCATCTTTCTCTTATTAGCCGAGTCAGGAAACTTACCAAATTTGAGTTTATTGATCATATTATGAGATTGCTGATTCGGCATAATAATGATGTTTGGACTTCCAAATCCCATTTCATTTGTTTTCTCATGAAGAATATCATTCCATTTTCTATCATATCCTCCTTTATCGTGAATCATCTTGTTTCCAGCCATTTTCTAAAACCCAAAATGAATAGTGTGAGAGGGAAAAATCATAATAAAAGGGGAGTAACTTCAATATCTAACATCTTAGGTTTAATCTAATATCGTTACCATAATTCTAGGACTATAGCCTATACTTATACCTAACCTTAGGGACATCCTAAGACATACCTTAGAAATATCTCTAGAGATCTCACTAAAGTTCTCGCATCCTAGTTTCCAAAGGTTGACTAAAAATTTCCTCTGATACAATCTGTAGAGGCTCGAAGCTTGAGGTACATTGACAATACATTACTTTTAAGGAATACTTAATACATAACAAAAACAAACACACAAGGATCGTAATAGTTTAGTGTCTTTGGAAACTCGGAATAAAATCTTCTAATCGTGGTGAAAGATCTTCAACATCTCCCAATAAAGATCTTCCCCTTTTTTCATACCTAAAACCTTTCTTTATATCCTGGGGAAATGAAAACATAAAAGAAGTGAGCTCAAATGCCCAGTAATGGTAAACATAGATAACATAAAACAATCCATAAACATTTGAATGCAAAAACTTGAACATAAAATCTAAACATCAAAATCTTGAGCAACGACATAAATCTTGGAAGTACATAAGGCATATATCATTATGGAACATCAATCATGATAAAATAGAATTGGAATAAAACATGTAATTGTGGAAACCATTAAGCACATTATATGATTTCCATAGTAGCCAAGGCATTGCTGCGAAGACCATCATAGTGGAAAAAGTCACTTTCTGAATAGAGTTCACTCCTCGTTCTGGTCCTGTATTACTGAAATAGTTTAACTTTCCATTACAACCATGTCTATCTCATGAGATATAAATCTTTACCTAATGCATTTTAGGGAGATATAGGTCCCACCCATCTCATAATGAAATCATTCTTACTTGTGCCACAAAATAAACTTATAACATTCATCATAACCCAAAGAATAAAATGGGTTTCATAAACATCATCCCATCATTTCATAATACATATAAAACAAATGGAAATTTCATCATAAGAAAAGTGAAACCATGTAAATCATAGAGACATTATACTTGAAACATACAGATACGAATTAATGTCATCTTATATGGAAAATGTTTTTGTTAAAACACTTGAAATGAATTCTTGAATAAAATATCATTTCTTCTTCCAAATCAATTTATTTTCACAAAACGTCATGCAATTTTAAAAGAAAGAGATTTTTTTGAAAATATTCATGAAATCTTTTGGAGGAAGCATCATGAAAATAAGTCTTTATAAAACCGTAAAAATCCTTTTATGCCGTATATGTTAAAAAAACATTCTTCTCGTACTTTTGTCAGAAAAGTCAAAAAGTACCTTGTAGGGTAAATAAAAGAAAGATTTCTTCCATACCATGGGGTAAAAGTCAAAATGGATAAAAAGGAATTTAAACATACATGAATACACTTTTATAAAACATGGACATGGATGATAGCAATAACCCTAGTAAATACTTATGAATAAGCAATCTCGGATAAAAATGAGATTTGCAAAATTATCCCTTACCTTAGGTCTAATATGCTTCCTACGTATCCGAACATCCTGTATAATGATTTAAATAATGTCATTGACTTATTAAAGAATCATATTCATTGTTATGATATCATATATGTTTCACTTATGACTTTATATTACCTGTTCTTTTGTAAATTCCTTGTTAATGCAGCGTTTTGGGTAAAATCATTTCATTTATCATATCTGTTTCGACTTGTCGTTCTTGATATTAATACTTATATCCGGATTTAAATAATTCCATAATGTAAACCATGATTTATATATAATATATATTCATCATATATGTCATGACCCGCCTTCACCAAAAGGAGGGAAGGGTCAGCAGATTGTCAGGCCCTTCCTTCGGGTCAGCAGATTGCCAGGCCCTTCCTTTTTTAAGTTGAAGGAGAGATAATGACCCCTGAAACCCGCCCTCAATACGTCCCAGAGTGGCAAATAGCACCAAGGGTATAGAAATTACACACAAATGGAAGGAATTTCCTTTTTTGTTTTATAGGATCGGGAGATAAGAAGATGAAACCCGACAACACCAAGGTAAAATAAAAGTAAAGCCAAAAATAGACCATTCCCACATGCATGTTCCAAAAAAAATAAGAGCCACAAGGTAAAAAAGGTGATACAAAGGTAAGTACCAAAGAATGAAAAGAAGCAACTGCAACTGCCCCAAAGGTCCGAGCTAGTATGGTCCCGCGCGATCCCCAAAGTCCTCCTGGAAACCTAAAAGCAGTTTTATATACGTAGGGTGAACATACAAGTACACTCAGTAGGGAAAACCAAAGGCTCTCGTGCACAAGTGGGGGAACGTACTAAAGTCCCATGAGAAAAGAAATAAACCAGACACCTATCAAGGTAAACTATCCACCCAAGCCTCACCAAGGCACACTCTCCAAATAACTCAAGTCACGTAATATATATAATAAGAGCACATCGATGTTTGGGTACACCGCACCACTTTTCCACTGGTTATTGAGACATCCTATGCATCGAACCAATCGCCATTCTCACCGCAGTCCCACATCCACAACCGCCCGCACACACCTGGGCCACAACCGCATGTAGTCCCACTACCGAATCCCGCCTGCAAACACCTGGTACATAACTGTCACACGTAACCACGCCTGTAAACACCTAGTCCAGAACAAAAACCACCATGCCCGAAGACACCTGGGCCTCATCCCGAAGACACTTGGGAAACCACCTGCCACACACACCTGGCCAACCATCACACTACCCCGCCCGAAGGTTCTTGGGCTAATAATGGACCTCAGGCCATCACAGCCTGCCCGAAGATACTTGGTCTATCCGGGAAAGGGAGCAGAAAAGGAGCTAATAACCAGCCACTAAGAATAGTGTTGGGAAAAACACCCTCCCCCATGAAATGTGGGTGTTCGGAACTAAGTGCTCAACTTGGGTGGGGCGCGAATAAGAAACACAAAGATAAAAGTATATATATATATATATATATATAGGTAACAAGCACTCACCCAAAGCTAGGTTTTTCTTTAGACTGCCTACAGATCACAATAACACTCAAGTCTGAGTCACGAATCTCGCCGACAAAACCCATTTGTCACATTCTTGTTTCATGTTCAGTGGTAATGTTCAAATAAGTTCATGCACTACTGGGCAACTAACACCATAAGCATAACAAAGGAAAAGAATCCAGTAAATCTTCAATTTAAACATTCACACTCGGTTCTCTTGTAATGTTACAACAACAAGGAATAAGTGAGATCCCTTGAAGTACTGGAACCAAAGACAACCCCGAGACACTACCCCGTGTCCCCTCCCCAAAAGATTTTTCATCAACAGAGGATCCCACCCCAATTCGTGATATAAACAAGTAACCACCAGGTCTTAAAACTCACAACCACTGAAACCATAACAACAAGGGATCCCATACCTGATTCCACAACCATCGAGAGTATAAAACAAAACAGGGGATCTCATCCCCTCGCACATCTCCAGCAATCCGCCCGTGAAAGAAAACAACCAAACCACTGCCACCAACACTAAGCAGGGCCATGCCTGTATTTTCAGATTTAAATGACTTTACACGCTCCATGATTTGAATTCCGTGTTTTGATAGGGGTTAGCACAGAAGGGAATGATCCTGGTGCTTTCAATTTATTCAGTCAGGTATATGTGATTAACCAATTTACTTTTCACAACATGAGTTTACAATTAGGAACAAGCCATTTAAGACACCACGAGGGGTTCATTAGTGAACAGACAACGACCACCAACGGTCTCAATTTTCAAAAGGCATAAGCCAGCATAACTTAGAAAGAAGATCATAATATAAAAACAGCATCAACTATCACAGCCCCCCATCTTTATTTATAGAATCCGTTCATTATCTTTATTAGGTCTGGTTTATCCAATTCTACATAAACAAAAGCACGCCCACCCTGCATGATACACAAAAGAGAGAGACGAAGGAGAATTTCCCTACTTGTTGGATCAACGATCTACGCTGAGGTCGGGGGAGGAACTTCACGGATAGTGATGCGGCTCGCCTGAACGAAAATCGCTTCGTCTATCAATTTTTAGGTCGGATGCCAAACTCTACACATAATGATGCGGCTCACCCGATGCACCAGAAGCTATTCGTGAAAATCTGCGATTGAGGAAAGGAGAAACCACGGCTAACCCTTAGTTTATAAGAGCAGCGGGTGGTTGAGATGATAATGCCAAACCGCGTAAGGAGCAGGGGTCGTTGGTAGACCACGCGGTTGGGTAGTTACACACGGAGGTCTCTCGGGATTTTTTGGAATTAATTATGGGCATTAAATGGTTTTAAAAAGGAGTTAAAGAATTAGTTTATGTAGAAACTTATGTTGTGGGAGCAGAAAAGTCAGGTACTGGAAAAAGAATGAAAGGCTCGGCGAGGGGACATGGTGCCACCGTCACGGTGTCACCCTCATGGTGCCACCCTAAAGGTGCCACCCTCACGGTGTCACCCTCACGGTGTCACCCTCACGGTGCCACCGTCACGGTGCCACCATGACCGGTGTCACCCTCGCGGTGCCACTGTCACCGTTCCACCCTCACGGTGCCACCGTCACGGTTCCACTGTCACGGTGTCACCCTCACGGTGTCACCGTCACGGTGCCACCGTTTTTTTGTGGAGCCTCACTTTGGAAAAGTAATGGTTCAGGAGGGTCTGGGACATTACCTTTGATACATCATAAACGATTCTCTCCCTCGAGAATCAAAACAACCCAAGAAGGAAAGAGAGGGTCCGAACAACCACCTCGAAAGATACCTCATAAAAGTGAACCCATGCTAACAAAAAAACACTTCCCTGTCAAGAACCAAGCAACATGCCGTGCCAAATTGCTCGGACATGTGGGTTGGGGAGCCTCCTCCCCCATGTCAGGATATTATCCACATTGGGAGGCACTGACTCGCCCGCACAGGTTCAATCGCATCCACCTTAATGCATCTTGATTAGGGGTCGAGTTCTCTCCTCCCCCATATCCAGGGCTTTTCACACACAATCAGAGGAAAGAAAACCGGTACATTTCATAGACAAAAGACAAAATGTTCTACCACAACAGGTACAACAAGATACAAAACTTAAAACAACTCTGGATACCGGGTACGCATTTGTGCTTCCCTCTCCTATGTACTCTCCTCAATCCCACCATGTCTCCACAACACACGAACCAAGGGAATGGTTCGCCCAAGAAGCACCTTCTCCTTGCGATCCTCGATCATCACTGGTCTCTCCACAAAAGTCATGTCGTCCTCAATGTCCAGCTCACCCAATCCAAGGACGTTTGAATCGTCATGCAGATACCGATGGAGCTGGGACACATGGAAGACATCATGTATCCTCAGTAGAGGCGGTGGTAACGCGAGCTGATAAGCCACTTCTCTAACCCGCCGAAACACTTTGAAGGGTCCGATGAACCTGGGAGAAAGCTTACTCCCCTTGCCGAACCACCGCTGCCCACACCGAGGGGAGACCTTCAAGAACACATGGTCTCTAACCTCAAACACCAAGGGCTTCCTCCTGGTATCATCATACGACTTCTGTCGGTCCTGGGCCGCCTTCTTCATTTCCCGTATGAGTTGAACCTTCTCTGTCGTGCTCTACACCACTTCCGGGCCAAGGATGCCTGCCTCTCCTACTTCGGCCCAACACACAGGTGAACATCATGGCCTCCTGTACAAAGCCTCAAACGAGGCCATTCCAATGGTAGAGTGGTAGCTATTATGGTAGGAAAACTCTATCAGAGGCAATTATTGCACGCATGATCCTCCTGAGTCCAAAACACATGCCCGTAGCATATCCTCCAAGGTCCGGATGGTGTGCTCGGTTTTTCCATCCATCTGGGGATGGAAAGAAGTGTTAAGGCGTAGCTAGGTGCCAAAAGCATGCTGCAATCCTCTCCAGACTCGCAAGGCAAATTGTGCATCCCTATCTGAGACTATAGACCTTGGAACTCCATGCAACCGCACCACCTCATCCACATACATTCATGCCAAAGCATCCACCGCACCCGACTCCCTGATCGCCAGAAAGTGAGACGATTTTGTCAACTTGTCCACTACCACCCAGATGGCATTGTATCCCCCTTGGACCTTGGGTAGTCCCGTGACAAAATTCATTGAGATGTCATCCCACTTCCACTAGGGGACATCTAGAGGCTGTAGAAGACCTTCTGGAACTCGGTGTCCATCCTTCACTTGCTGACACACTAAGAACTTGGCCACAAACTCTGACACTCCTCGCTTAACTCCAGGCCACCAAAACTGCCTCATCACCCCCTGGTACATCTTGGAAACTCCTGGGTGTACTGCTAGGGGTGATTTGTGGAACTCACTGAGAACCTTGTCGTGAACCGCCTCCGAAACAGACAACCTTCCCTGAAAAATCATCTGGTTCTGACCATCCTCTGTCCATCCTTTCAGAGCATTTCCCCGGTCAACTCGGTCACACAATACTTATCACTCATGTCTCCCCACTAAGACTCCTCCACTTGCTGAAACAGAGATGACTGCACTGTCATCTGATATAGGCAGCCTCTACTTCTATCCATCCTCATATCCAAGTGTAAAGCAGCCAACTCCTCTATCGCCTTCCAGGCGTCCACCGACTCTCGGACCGCATCCTTCTGCGTCCTCCTACTCAAGGCATCTTCCACTACATTGCCCTTTCCCTCAGTATAAGAGATCTAGAAGTCGTAATCCTGGAGGAACTCCACCCATCTTCATTGTCGCAAGTTTAGGTCACGCAGGGAGAAGATATACCTCAAGATTTTGTGGTCTGTGAAGACCACAAAGCGTTCTACGATGAGGTATTGTTGCCATAACATCAGTGCAAAAATGACCGTTGCAAGCTCCAGGTCGTGGGTGGCATAATTATGCTCATGAGGGTGTAGTTTCCTGGACCCATAATAGATCACCCCTTGTTGGTGCATCAACACACATACGAGGCCCTATCCTGAAGCATCGCAGAACACCTCATATGCCTCCCCTTCTTCTGGAAATCTCAGCACTGGGGTACTGACCAACTTATCTTTCAGATAGCTGAAGGCTGACTCTCACTGGTCACTCCACACGAAAACCTAGTCTTTCTTGGTCAGGGCTGTCAACGGGGCTGCAACTCGGGAGAATTTGGGTACGAACCTCCGATAGTAACCTGCCAGCCCGAGGAAACTACAGACCTCTGCCACATTCTTGGGTGCTACCCATGAAACAACTGCCTCAACCTTTGATGGGTCCACTCGTACCCCCTTCTCGGACACCACGTGCCTGAGGATGTGCACTTCTCGTGTCCTGAACTTGCATTTTCACAACTTCCCATTGAGATGAGGATGTCGGAGGACCTCCAGAACCATCCTCAGGTTCTCTGTATAGTCCTCCTCTGATCTTGAGTAGACCAGGATGTCGTCGATGAACACAACTGTGAACCGATCTAGGTACTCCCGGAAGATATAGTTCATAAGCCCCATGAACATAGCCGGGGCGTTCGTAACACCGAAGGGCATGACTATGAACTCAAATTGTCCATATCTGCACCTAAACGCCATCTTATGGATGTCTCCCTTCTTTACTCTCAGCTGGTGGTACCCAAACCACAGGTCGATCTCCGAGACCCATCCTTCCCCTTTTAGCTGGTCGAAAAGATCGTCTATCCTCGGAAGAGGGTAGTGATTCTTGATCGTCACCTAATTCAGCCTCCTGTTGTCTATGCACAACCTGAGACCACCATCTTCCTTCTTTGCGAACAGTAATGGAGCACCCCACGGTGAAGCACATGGCCGAACATAACCCCTCTTCATCAGATCGTCAATCTGGATATTCAACTCTCGTAGCTCTGAAGGTGACATCCAATACGGAGCCATCGAGATCAGACGAGCTCCGGGATGCGGGTCTATCCCGAACTCGAAACCATGTCGAGGGGGTAGAGTCATCACCTCCTCAGGAAAGATGTCCATAAACTCATGGACAACCTCCGGTACCTCCACCATCTCAGCGTCTACTGACCCTACTGACAGCTCGGCTATCAAGGAGAGGAGGGGTTCCTCTCGCCTACTGCCCTTCTGACCGCCCCGCTCACCGATCAAGGTAACACGCCGGCCGCCCAAGTCTAAGAACATGACCCTACCTCGGAAATAGTTGATTATGTCACACACAAATAATATCCAGTTGATGCCCAGGATGACATCATATGGTTGTATCTGTAGCATGAGAAGATCCCTAACCGACTGATGTGGCCCTATCATCAGTCTACATCCTCGACAAACAAACAACAAGTCGGTCTGACATCCGACTGGTGTGCTAAACACTAGGGGAACTGGAAGTCTCTCGATATCTAGATCCAGGGCACGGGCTAGATTGGGTGCAACAAAGGAGTGCAAAGCTCTGGTATCGAACAAGGCATAAGAAAGAATACTAAACAAACTGATCGTACCTCGAACAACCTCCCGCCCTCCTGGAACTACTGCCTCATTAGCGTGTAAAAATCCACACCCGGATCCTCTGCCCCTCTACTGTCGGCCACCTCCTCGACCACGCCCTGGTCGAGGTCCCTAAGGAGCGCCCTGAGGTCGGCCCCCACCTCCCACGTCTATCCTCAGAGGAGCGGGAGCTCGCTGTCCCTGCTGCTGTTGCTGGAAAGGTCTGGCTAGAAGCTACAGCTGGGGAGGGTGCTGGGGTTGTCCGCCACCACTGTACTGCACCTGGTCTGGGCACTGACTCCGGAGATGTCCCAGGCTCCCAGAGACGAAGCACCGCGGTCCCGGGCCTGAAGGAAAATGGCGAGGACTGGGGGATCGAAACTGAAACTGCTTCAGTCTGCTCCCTACTGATCGAAACCTGGAGGGTCCTGACATTGGAGGCCTGGTGATGACGTCCTTCCCCTTCGATGGTCCCAGCTGGATCCCCTCTTGTGACACTCCTCCTAGAGCATGCATCCTCTCCACTACTTTGGCCTTTTTCTGGACCTCCAAGTACGTCGGAAGGGTAAAGGGGGTAACAGCATACTGGAGGGAGGGTCGGAGCGCCTCCTCCAAACGTCTTGCCAGAGACTCCTCGTCGGGAAAGAGGTCCGGAGAAAAACGTAGGAGGTCCTTGAACATGATCCCTAGCTCCCTCACAAACGTACTCTCCTGCTGGAGGGAGAGTATCTTCTATCTCTTTTCCGCCTTCATCTTCGAAGAGAGGAATTCTTCCCTGAACTCCCTCTTGAAATCAGCCCATGCCACCTCAGCCTCTCTCCTCTCCCACACGTAAAGCGTCCACCACTGACGCGCCGCTCCCCGCATCTGGCTGACGGCCAGAGGAACCCAGTAATCGGCCAGGGCCCGAATCATGCTGAAAGCTATCACTAGCTCCTCTAGCCAGCCTTCTATCATCATGTCAGAGGTGCTGCCCTCATACTTCTCAAGGGTCTATCGCTGGAAGGCCCAAAGATTCTTCTTCCCCTGGTCATCCTCTTCCTCTCGATCAGCTCTCTTCCGATCGGCCAAAGTAGTCTCTGGGGCCTCGATCGCCTGTACCACACATGGTCGCCTTCCAGGTGCCATAGCTGCAAGGAAAAAAAGGAATGCCTATGCCCTAGTAGTGAAGAATATCGTTCTTAAAACTTCTTAAAAAAATTTAATTTATTATTAATTCCCAAGACATCCCAGAAACACGAGAACACAAGTCATTATGATGCATGTACCTTTCCTAGGGTCTCTACCCTGCAATCAGCGTGGCCTCACTTGGTCATTCGGTAGGTCTAGAGTCCTTGCATCGGATCACGGGGGGGGGGGGGGGGGGCTAAAATCATGTGTCCTAGCCGGTCTTCCCTGACCTAATTCACGCACCAAGGTCACCCAACACTATTTCCTTACCATCCCATGGAATCCTCACTGTGCCTAACTCCAAGATCCATTCTATCTCTCAACCTCCTCTGATACCATTCTGTCATGACCCGACTTCACCAAAAGGAGGGAAGGGTCGGCAGATTTCCAGTCCCTTCCTTCTTTAAGTTGAAGGAGAGATAATGACCCCCGAAACCCGCCCTCAATAGGTCCTAGAGTGGCGACTAGCACCAAGGGTATAGAAATTACACACAGATGGAAGGCATTAACATTTTTGTTTTATAGGATCGGGAGATAAGAAGATGAAACCCGACAACACCAAGGTAAAATAAAAGTAAAACCAAAAGTAAAAAATTCCCACATGCATGTTCCAAAAAAAATAAGAGCCACAAGGTACAAAAGGTGACTACAAAGGTAAGTACCAATGAAAGAAAAGCAGCAACTGCAACTGCCCCAAAGGTCCGAGCTAGTATGGCCCCGCGTGATCCCTGATGTCCTCCTAGAATCCTAAAAGCAGTTTTATATACGTAGGGTGAGCATACAAGTACACTCAGTAGGGAAAACCAAAGACTCTCGTGCACAAGTGGGGGAACGTACTAAAGTCCCGTGAGAAAAGGAGTAAACCAGACACCTATCAAGGTAAAATATCCACCCAAGCCTCATCAAGGCACACTCCCCAAATAACGCAAGTCAAGTAATATTTATAATAGGAGCACATCGATTTTTAGGTACCCCGCAACACTTTCCCAATGGTTATTGAGACATATTATGCATCGAAACAATCCCGCCATTCTCACCATAGTCCCACTGACACACCCACCTACAGACACCTGGGCCACAACCGCACGCAGTACCGCTGCCGAATCCCACCAGCAACCACCTGGGCCACAACTGTCACATGTAACCATGCCTACAAACACCTAGGCCAGAACAACTACCACCACGCCCGAAGACACCTGGGCCTCATCTAGAAGACACTTGGGAAACCACCTGCCGTACAGACCTAGCCAACCATCAAACTACCCCGCCCGAATGTTCTTGGGCTAATAATGGACCTCAGGCCATAACAGCCTGCCCGAGGATACTTGGGCTATTCGGGAAAGGGAGCAGAAAAGGAGCTAATAACCAGCCACTAAGAATAGTTTTGGGAAAAACACCCTCCCCCATGAAATGGGGGTGTTCGGCACTAAGTGGTCAACTTGGGTGGGGCACGAATAAGAAACACAAAGCTACAAGTATATATATATATATATATATATATATGTAACAAGAACTCACCCAAAGCTAGGTTTTTCTTTAGACAACCTACAGATCACAACAGCACTCAAGTCCGAGTCACGACTCTCGCCAACAAAACCCATTTATCCCATTCTTGTTTCATGTTCAGTGGTAATGTTCAAATAAGTTCGTGCACTACTGGGAAACTAACACCATAAGCATAAACAAGGAAAATAATCCAGTCAATCGTCAATTTAAACATTCACACTCGGTTCTCTTGTAATGTTACAACAACAAGGAATAAGTGAGATCCCTCAAAGTATTGGAACCAAAGACAACCCCGAGACACTGCCCAGTGTCCCCTCCCCAAATGTTTTTTCATCAACAGTGGATCCCACCCTAATTCGTGATATAATCAAGTAACCACAGGTTCGTAAAACTCACAACCACCGAATCCATAACAACAAGGGATCCCATCCCCGTTTCCACAACCATCGAGGGTATAAAAAAACAGGGGATCTCATCCCTTCCCACATCTCCAGTAATCGGCCCGTGAAAGAAAACAACCAAACCACTGCCACCAACACTAAGCAGTGCCAGGCCTGTATTTTCATATTTAAAAGATTTTACATGCTCAATGATTTCAATTCCGTGTTTTGACAGGGGTTAGCACAGAAGGGATTAATCCTGGTGCTTTCAATTTATTCAGTCGGGTATATGTGATTAACCAATTTACTTTTCACAGTAGGAGTTTAAAATTAGGAACAAGCCATTTTAAACACCAAGAGGGGTTCATTAGTGCACAGACAACGACCACCAACAGCCTCAATTTTCAGAAGGAGTAAGCTAGCACAACTCAGAAAGATGATCATAATATAAAAATAGCATCAATGATCATATCCCCCCATCATTACTGATAGAATCCGTTCATTATATTTATTAGGTATGGTTTATCCAATTCTACAGAAACAAAAGCACACCCACCCCGCATGTTACACAAAAGTGAGAGACGAAAGAGAATTTCCCTACTTGTTGGATGAACGATCTACGCTGAGGCCGTGGGAGGAACTTCACAGATAGCGGTGCAGCTTGCCTGAACGAAAATCGCTTTTTCTATCAATGCTTAGGCCGAGCACTGAACTCTACGCATAACGATGCAGCTCGCCCGATGCACCAGAAGCTATTTGTGAAATGCCGCGATCGAGGAAAGGAGAAACCATGACTAACCCTTAGTTTATAAGAGCCACAGATGGTTGAGATGAGAATCCCAAACCGTGTAAGGAGTGGGGGTCGTGGGTTTACCACGCGGTTGGGTAGTTACACACAGAGGTCTCTCGGGATTTTTAGGAATTAATTATGGGCTTTAAATGGTTTTATAATGGAGTAAAAGAATGAGTTTACGTCGAAACATTTGTTGTGGGACCGGAAAAGTCAGGTACTGGAAAAAGAATAAAAGGCTCGGCGAGGGGACACAGTGCCACCGTCATGGTGTCACCCTCACAGTTCCACCCTCACGGTGTCACCCTCACGGTGTCACCCTCACGGTGTCACCCTCATGGTGCCACCGTCACGATGCCACCGTGACCGGTGTCACCCTCGCGGTGCCACCATTATTTTTGGTGGAGCCTCACTTTGGAAAAGTAATGGTCCAGGAGGGTCCAGGCCATTACAATATACATATATATATTACAGATCGATAAAAGGAATGAAATACACCGTTCATGGAGACGGTAGGTCATACTTACGCCTGAACGTTGTTTTCGTTTCCTTATTGAATTTAATGAAACTAAATAGATTACATAAATATATATATACATAAATCCAGTAGCATTATTATTTCATATATTTAATTATTATTCATTATATAAACTTTATGATCATTCATGTATGGTTAACATGGAGAATGAATGTCATCGCGTCGTGGAGATGGTAGTCCATACGTACGCACGAGCGATGATATCGTTCCCATAATTATTGAATAGAATTGGAGTGGATGGTATAATATATCAGAATTAGAATGATGTTATAATAACCATATATAGTTTTTCTTTACACCATTATACCCATCCATGTAAGGTGTCGGTGGAAAAACAGATTTCACGACGGCGTGGAGACGGTATTCCGTACGTACGCACGCGTGGTGATTTTGTTTTCCGTAGGATGTGTTGAGTTAATAAGGTTTTCCTTATGACTTTTCCATTCCTTCTTGTTTTGAAAATCACAAACACCTTATCTTTAAGAAAATTGCTTTTGTAAGGAAAATTGCTTTCTTAAGGAAAATCGCTTTTATAAGAAAAATTATCCTTATCATATATTCTTCCATATTTTTCTTAAGTATAAGTTTCGGATTCATTTTCTCAGAATCATTGAAACTTTGATATAAAGCATTCTGTTTTAGGGTTCGGATTCTGGACAAGAACTATAAGGAAGTTTCATTCCGAATTCAGGATATGAACTCTGACTAAGTTCTATTCCAGATTCAAGATACAAACTCTAATGAAGAATTCTCATTACGAACTCTAATGAAGAATTCCCATTACGAACTCTAATGAAGAATTCCCATTACGAACTCTAATGAAGAATTCTCATTATGAATTCTCATTATGAATTATGATGAAGAATTTTCATTATGAATTCTGATGAAGAATTTTCATTATGAATTCTAATGAAGAATTCTCATTACAAATTCTAATGAAGAAATCTCATTCCGAATTCTCATTAAGAATTAAAATGAAGAATTCTCATTACGAATTTTAATGAAGAAATCTCATTCCGAATTCTCATTACGAATTCTGATAAAGAATTCTCATTACGAATTCTGATGATGAATTCTCATTACGATTTCTGATGAAAAATTCCTATTCCGAATTCTCATTCCGAATTCATCTATTAAACAGAATCTGATTATCATTGTTTTATACACTCTGAATTTATTCACTCCGAACCTTCACTCTGAAATTTTTCATTCTGAACCTTTTTTAGTTAGAATTAAAACGATGTCGTACATTCTGTTACACTTGTTTTATTATAAAATGATGTCGTCCATTTTGTTATAAACTAACCGTTGTCTAAGTGACACGTGTACAGGTCCCTCCGAACTTTAAGGAAAATATGACCGTTAGAGAAGGAGCAGACCTTACCTATAAATAGGAGCTCATTTGAAAAAGCTCGTAACGGATGGATGAACAATTTGGACTTTGTGCATACATGCTGTTGAAGTGATTTCTAGAGAGAGAGACTCTTATTAACTCTCAATGCTTCATGCGACTCCGAATGTTGGTGATTACATTCGAGGGCTTCCGGGGATAGGAAGACAGAGGTGCCGACTACCTTAAAGTTCGAGGGCTTTCTTGCTGAGGAAGATAGAGGTTGCCAACTACCTTGAAGTTGAGGGCTTGCGGGGATATCAAGACAGAGACTCTGATCTTCGTATCGAGGGCTTACCCTGGTGTGGGTAAGACATACTTGCTTGAAAGTATAAATCAAGGGATCTTTATCCAAGGTTGTTGGATACCCTTCTCTTTGGGTTAAAAGACCATTATCTTGTTACTAGTAGTTTTACTACTTGTTTTTATTCCGCTGTAATTTGTATCTTAAGGAAAGTATAACTTTCTTATACTTCCTTACTTACTCTGATTCATTTAGATTCTATACGCTTTAAGGTAGAATCTCATATTGTAACTTTTGTTAAGTTTCAAATTCCGGAACCATATTTACGGAACCTTCTTTTGGAATCACTTTCCAAGTTCAGTTCGATGTTAGAGGTGTTGTGAATTTGCCTAGTTTAACTTTGTTAAACTTAGCCTTTCCTTTGCTTAAGGAAACTTTAGTTTTTCATAACTAACTTTAAAGGTTCCAAAGGAATTTTTAAAGTATACAATTCACCCCCCTCTTGTATATTGAGCATCTCATATTATATTTCGATCCTACAATTGGTATCAGAGGTTGGAAACCTCTTACTCTATACCAATCTTACATTTGGTATCAGAGCAGGTTGCTGAAATACTTGTACTCACATACAAGTTTTTCTTGCTCATTTTATTATTCCTAACTTTGTCATTCCGATTTATCCATTCCGAACTTTTCCCAGTCCGAACTTTGTGATTACGATTCTGAGCTACTAACAAGTTTGTGTGCAAAGTTATTTCTAGTATGACAGGAATTAATGTCGGGTCTATTGACAACCTGAATCCTACAAGACCACCTATATTTGATGGAAATGACTATGAATACTGGAGAGATTGTATGAAGACATTTGTTATCAATACTGGAGTAGATAACTTTGTTATGCTTACTGGTGATTATAAAATTCCTGACAAGGAATTCAGAACCTTTACTAACCAGGAAAAGAAAGAATATCAACTCAACTATAAGGTACGCAACACTTTACTATGTTCAATGACTAGAAATATATATAGCCAAATTTCTTCTTGTGAAGCAGCTAACTGTATATGGAAGAAGTTAGAGGTTACACACTTTGGGACATCTAAGGTGATTGAGACTAGAAGAGCTATGCTTAGAGATGAATATCATGGCTTCAATTTTCCTTATGGAGAACCTATCTGTAAAGTTCAACAAAGGTTTATGACCATTGTCAACAGTCTACAGTCTATGGGAGAGAAAGGTTTAGATGATGAAGCTCTTGTGGACAAGATAATTGACATTATGCCCAATGAGTGGGAATCCAAGAGAACAGCTATAGATGAGAATAGGAAGGTCACTCAAATTACTCTTGATGAATTATTTGGAACTCTTCTACAACATGAAACAAGAATGAAGAGAGATGCTGACAACATCAATAAAAAGAATGGAAATGGTACTGTTGCTTTTACTACAACTTCGAATCAGATGAAAGCTAAGACTCCTGAGAGAGTAACCAGATCCAAGTCTAAGAAAGTCATTTTCCAATCTGAATCTAGTGAGAGTGAAGTCTCAGAAAATGAGTTAGCTAATCTTGCTCGAAGGATGAACAAGATAGCTGGACAGAGAAACATTCAATCCAAGTATAAGAAGAAGGATAGGAAAGATAAGAAAGATGGAGAAGTTACTTGTTATGAATGTAAGAGAGCTGGATATATTAGACCAGATTGCCCTATGCTCAAAAAGAAAGAAAGGAAGGAAAGACATTCAGAAAGGAACAGAAAGAAGTATTATAAAGCTAAATCTAAGAAAGTTCTGAAAGCTAATGACACCTGGAGTGCCAGTGGTGGTGACTCTTCAGATGAATCTTCTGATTATGAATCTTTAGGACAGAAGAATCTTGGTCTTATATCCAGATTACCTATTGATAATCATTGTCTTATGGCTAAGGTACGAAATGCTGAATCATTGACCAATGTTTCTTTAAATTTTAATGATAGTAAGTATTATAACTCTTCTGATGAAGAATCATCTTCTGATGAGGAAAATACTTTACCTACTTTTGAAGAAGTCTCTAGGTTTGCTGAACTTCTTGAGATTGAGAATTCCAAACTCAATAAGAAACTTGATAAGGCAAAATCTAGGAATTCTATTCTTACTAAAGAGATATCAGATCTTTCTAAAGATCTTGATAAGAAAAATGATAATTTT
Source organism: Viscum album (assembly GCA_963277665.1). NCBI lineage: Eukaryota > Viridiplantae > Streptophyta > Magnoliopsida > Santalales > Viscaceae > Viscum > Viscum album. Next base: position 1,434,401,889 of record OY728163.1, read on the forward strand.
GAAAGTATTTCAAAAAATCTTGAGGAAGTAAGTTCTGATAAGATTAAACTTTCTAAAGAATTAGAAAAAGTAATTTCTAAGAAAAATGTTTTCGAGCCTAACTCTAGTTCCAAAATTAATGTTTTTGAGGATAAAAACTTGGTTGTAAAACTCAAGTCCGAAATTTTTTCCTTAAAGAAGTGTTTATCAAACTTTACCCATGGTAAAGAAAATTTTGATAAGATGTATTCCCAAATACGACCTTTAAGAAATAAATACGGATTTGGTTATACCCATGCAAAACCTATTTTCAGTAACAATTATTTTGTTCCTCAAAGTGCCCCATTTTGTACCAAGTGTCAATGTGGTGGTCATTGGGCAAAGAATTGTTCCTTAAATAAAACCCAATCTCTAGGATTCCACAAAGCCTACTTTTCTAAGAAAATGTGGATACCTAAAATTTTATTGTCTGGAAATCTCGGATCCAAACAAGTTTGGATTACGAAAGTCTAATTTTCTTCTTGATTTCAGGAAAATAAAGAAAGTACCAGCAACAATACATGGTACATGGATAGTGGATGTTCCCGGCACATGACTGGTAACAAAAGTTTTTTTGAAAAGATTATCAAAACGAAAGGAGGAAAGGTAACTTTCGGAGACAATGCTAAGGGAGAGATTGCTGGTATTGGTAATATTGTTCTTTTAGGTAAAACATTGATTTCAAATGTTCTTTTTGTTAAAGGTCTTAAGCAAAACCTCATTAGCATAAGTCAGTTATGTGATGAAGGTTACCTTGTGAATTTTAGGAATGATAAATGCTTAGTTGACAATTCCAAGTAAGAATTTATTCTCTCAGCCAATAGGCAAGAGAATGTCTACACTTTGAACTTAGAAGACCTAAGAAGCCAAGATTTACCTTGCCTAAGTGCAATGGAAGATCACTCTTGGTTATGGCATAGAAGACTAGGACACTGTAACCTTAGAAACCTATGTAAACTCTCTAAGAAGAAACTTGTTAAGGATCTACTGGAGCTTAGATTTGATTCTTCTAAAGTTTGTGATCCTTGTAAATATGGCAAGCAACATAAATCTAGTTTTAAGTCAATCGGTGAAGTCTCAACAACCGATGCATTACAGTTAGTGCACATGGATCTTTTCGGTCCAACACAAACTGGAAGTATTGGAGGCAAATACTATGTGTTTGTTCTAGTTGATGATTACACTAGATTTACTTGGGTCTATTTTCTAGCAAAGAAATCTGAAGCTTTTTCCTATTTCAAAAGTTTTAGAGCTCAAGTTAAAAATGAGAAAAACCTTCCATTGAAAACTATTCATAGTGATCATGGAGGAGAATTTCAAAATTCTGATTTTGAAACTTTTTTTAGTAAGAAAGGTATTACTCACAATTTTTCAGCACCTAGAACACCTCAACAGAATGGTGTAGTTGAAAGAAGAAATAGAATTCTTCAAGAGATAACTAGAACCATGTTGAGTGAATATTCTATTTCTAGACATTTCTGGGCTGAAGCTGTAAGTACTGCTTGTTATACTATAAATCGAGTTTTGATTAGACCTTTTCTTAATAAAACTCCTTATGAGTTATGGAATGGTAGAAAACCAAGACTTTCCTACTTCAAGGTTTTTGGTTGCAAAGTATTCATTTTGAATACTAAATATAACTTACATAAATTCGCACCAAAATCTGATGAAGGGATTTTCTTAGGTTATTCCACAACCTCTAAGGCTTATAGAGTTTTTAATAAAAATACTTGTACTGTTGAGGAAACAGTGCATGTAAAATTTGATGAATCTGATCCTTTTGTTTTTAAACCATCTCAACTTACATCTTTGGATGTGTTTTCAAAAACTGATTGTCAACCTTTGATAGAAGAACCTTCTGATAAGGAAATTGTTCTAGAAGATACTTCTGAAACATTTACCCCAGAAGACTTTCTACCCTATGTTGATGAACAGGTTTTACAAAACCCAAATTAGGTGTTTCTTAAGAATCATCCCAGTGATAGTATCATTGGTGATGTAAATCAACCTGTAAGGACTAGAAGTTCCTTAAGAAATGAAGTAGAACATCTAGCATTTCTTTCCCAACTAGAGCCTAAAAGCACTGATGAAGCTTTAGGTGATGATGATTGGATCAAAGCAATGAAAGATGAACTAAATGAATTCGAAAGGAATAAAGTCTGGACCTTGGTTGAAAGACCGAAGGAAACTTCTGTTATTGGAGTAAAATGGGTTTTCAGAAATAAATGTGATGAAAATGGAGTCATTGTTAGAAATAAAGTTAGACTTGTTGCTAAAGGCTATAATCAGCAAGAAGGAATAGACTATGAAGAAACCTATGCTCCAGTATCTAGACTTGAATCTATCAGTATTCTACTTGCTTTTGCAGCATTCTTTAATTTCAAACTATATCAAATGGATGTGAAATGTGCTTTTCTTAACGGTTATGTTCAAGAGGAAGTTTTTGTTGAACAACCTCCTGGCTTTGAAGATACAAAACATCCAGATCATGTTTTTAGACTTACCAAAGCTTTGTATGGCCTTAAACAAGCCCCACGAGCATGGTATGATAGACTCACTGGATTTTTTCTTCAAAATAACTATGTTAAGGGAAATGCAGATCCAACCCTTTTTATAAACAAAGATAAGAAAAATGTTTTGATTGTTCAAATTTATGTTGATGACATTATATTTGGTTCAACTCAGCAATCTTTGACTGACTCTTTTGGTAGTCTAATGAAATCTGAGTTTGAAACGAGTATGATGGGTGAGTTAACATTTTTCCTTGGTTTTCAAATTTCTCAAAAACCAGAAGGAACTTACATATCTCAACATAAGTATATTAAAGATCTTCTTAAAAAGTATGGTTATGACAACACTAAGAGTATAATTACTCCCATTGGTACCTCAAACTCTTTAGATCTTGATGAAGCTGGGAAACCAGTAGATCAAACATCTTTTAGAGGTATGATAGGAAGTCTACTTTACTTAACAGCTAGTCGACCAGACTTAATGTTTTCAGTATGCTTATGTGCAAGATATCTATCCAATCCTAAGGAATCTCACTTAAAGGCAGTAAAATGAATTTTTCGATACCTTAAGGGAACCATGGATCTAGGATTATTTTATACTTCTGGAAATGATTTTGTTCTAAAAAGCTTTTCTGATGTTGACTTTGGTGGATGTAGAATGGATAGAAAAAGTACATCCGGAACTTCTCATTTCTTAGGAGATCCATTAGTTTCTTGGTCCTGCAAGAAGCAACATTCTGTAGCAGTCTCCACTGCTGAAGCTGAATATGTAGCAGCTGGAAGTTGTTGTGCACAAGTGTTGTGGATGCAACACACACTCACAGACTATGGCCTGATTTTTACTAAAACTAAAATTTTGTGTGATAACACAAGTGCCATTGCTCTCAGTAAGAATCCTGCACATCACTCCTGTGAAAAACACATAGATATTAGGAATCACTTTCTTAGGGATCACACACTTCAAGGAGATATTATTCTTTAGTTTATCGGAACGCAAGATCAACTTGCTGATATTTTCACAAAATCTTTTCCTTCTGATAGATTTGAATATATTAAAAAGAAGTTAGGAATGATAACCGTAAGGTAATCTTCCTTAATTAACTTTCTGTTGAAAAAGTCTCCTTACAGTAATAAACTCCTTTTTATAGGGGGAGTACATCTGATTGTTTGGTTAGCAAAGTTTTTTCAAAATTTGTTTTCAAACTTTTCGGAATGAATATTTCCGGAATGGAACTTCCGGAACTACAATTTTCTAGAATGGATATTTTCGCACAGAATACTTCTGGAATGGAAGTATTCGTACTGAAAATTTCTGGAATGGAAAATTTCGTACTGGTACTTTCATAACTAGATTTTCGTACCAAGTTTTTTAATATTTACTTTTTTGTATTAAGTTTTTCATATTTAGTCTTTCGTATTGAGTTTTTCGTAGTCATCTTTATATTACCCATTACGAATAACTTTCCTAAGCTAATCCGAAAGGTATGATTTTCTTACTCAAGTTTTCGTAGTCATATTTTACTTGCTGGCAGTTTCTTATATTTTGTTTTCGGATTTTAGTTTTCTTAAATCTTTGTTTTAATAAAACCTCAAAAAGATCGGATTCGAGCTTTCAACCGTCAGATCTGATCGCAGCTCATTCCAACCGTTAGATCAACTATGGAATGTGAACCGTCATCCCATTGCCTATATAAAGGGGACCTAATTTCTCGTCCCACATCGGTTTCAAAGCTCTCGCGTCCTGAAGCTCTGTTTCTCTGATTTAAGGCCGTTCCGAACTTCAGTCTTCTCCGTTTCGAACTTCCCAGAGAATTTCTAATCCGAATGTCTGCAGAGTTAGCATCTCAAGAAATGTCTTCAACCAAGCCTATTTCTCAGTGGTTAGTATACAGGGAAAGGTTACTCCATCCTGATTTCTTCAGCAACTACGATTCTATCATCTCAAAGAACATCAAGTTGAATGGCTGGGAGGATGTTGCGGTATCTAAAACCGGGAATCAAGACGAAGTTTATTCTGATTTGCTTGTCGAATTTTATGAATCCGTTTCTTTCTTTAAGGAAGATGACAGAGAGAAGTTTTCCTTCAAATCGTATGGCAAGACATATAAACTTTCTTACACCAAGGCTGCAAGCTTGGTAGGGTTAACTTATGAAGGTGAAGCTGAGTTTATTTCTCACGTGTTGCCAGACTCTATGGGTAGTTTCAACAAGGAAAAGGCCTTAGAAACTCTCGGATTGGCTGATGACAAGGCTCCGAAGATTGCAACTCTATCAACAAACTTCCGGATTCTTGAATTATGGGTGCAAGGACTTATCGTACCGAGAAAAGGTGATAAGGAAAGCTTGAAGAAAAGTGAGATTTATATCATAGATTTTCTGATAAATCTATGGAAGTTCCACTTGATGAAGCATATTCTTCTTACAATTGAAAATTTGAAGAAGGGGAATCTGAGAGCTCAGATTATCATGTATCCAGCAATTCTTTCCAAATTGATTGTTCGGTGCCTTCAATCTTTCCGGGAGGCCTGCAAATCTAAGACAAGAGTTTGCAAGATCGTGCTGATCAGTGATGCTACTCTGAAAAGGATGGACGTGGATTTCAACAAGCAAACTTGTGAATTCTTTGATCTACCTGCTCAAGAAGAAGTGGCTCCGAAAGTTGCTGATCTGGAATCATCTAAGCCGGTAAGGAAGAGAAAGCTGAAAGAAGTGGTAGTCGAAGCCGAGGAACCCAAGTCTAAGGAAGTCCACTCCGCACCTCCAAAGGCTAAGAAGAAGAAAGCCTATCCTGATGAGGTAGTTACAAAGTGGAGAGCTGATAAAGAGAAGAGGAAAGAAGGGGATCCGCAGTTCGGACTGGACCCTGCGGAAGCTAAAGCTTTGAAGGAGAAAGCTGCTGATGAGCTTGAGAAACAAGCTAAGGAAAAGAAGCTTAAGAAGAAGATGTCAGAAGCCGAGGCTGTTCAAGCATTGTTGAAGTTCAACGAAATGGTTTCAGCAACAATTTCAGTTCCGAGATCTTTCTCTCTGGAATCTCTACCTGAGACTCCAGGAAGAAATCTTGTTGCTCCGGAAGAGGCTGCTGCTACTAATACTGAGGAAATAGAGCAAGTGGAACAAGTTGAAGAGGCTTCTGAAGGAAGTGGTGAGACAGGAGATATGCTAAAACAATTAGATGAGTACAAGGGAACTCCTTCGGAACACTTATCACTTTGGACTTCAGAAGCTCAATATTCAAAGCTAGTTACTCCTGAATTGGAAGAAGAGAAAGGGGAAGAAGAAGTTGCCTATCATGGAGAAGAAGAACAACTTTTATGTGATATTGCTCAGATGGAAAATGTAGAGGATACTGTTCAGGAAGTTGCTGATGAGGAATATAATATTGTTCAAATCACTGATAGTGAGAAGAGATCCCCGAAACAGGTTTCAGTTCCAAAACAAAATAAGGGGAAGCAAGTTCTTTCTGATACTCCGAGTACAGAAAAGAGGATGAGAAAGGAAGATGGTAGTTCTTCTAAGAGAAAGTTAGAGCTTATTGAGGAAGAAAACTCTCCGAGCAAGATTTCAGATTCGGAGTCATCTTCGCTGGGGCATGACTTTGTTGTTCAGTCTTTGAAGAAGTTGGTAGGAACCATTCCGACCTTCTCAAGTATTGACTCTAGATGCCAGATGCTCCAACATGCGTTAAATCAGAAAACAGACTCCGTATCCATGGTTATGGATAAGTGTGTTGAGATTGAAGCTCAGTTCAAAACCTTCGTTGTTGGTTACGAAGCACATAAGAGGTCTTGCAAAAGGATGACAAGCTGGTCAAAGAAAACTGTGGAAGAGATGAGGTTGCTTGATGAGTTTCAAGACAATGTTAAAGATGAATTTGAGACCGAGGACAAGAAGATTAACGAGCTGACTTCCTCCTTTGAAGAAAAGCTGACTGAAGAAAAGAACTTCTGGATCCAAGAAGTCAGGGATCTGAATGGGAAGTTGAATTCTGTTTCTCAAAATTGGAAATTTGAAAGAGATCATCGGATGGATTTTGAAGAAAGGATGAAGGCTCAGGAAGAGAAAATGAAAGCTCAGGAAGAAAAGTTGAAGGCTCAGGAAGAAATAATTGAAGCTCAATCTGCAAGAATAGTGGTCTTAGAGAAGCAAGCCGAAGAAGATCATAAAGACCTCAAGAAGATCAAGACTATTCTGAAGGGCCTCATGTCAAAGGAAAAAGATCCGAAATAAACCAATCCGATCTTTTTGTTGTATTTCTTTCTTTGTTGTCGAGATTTCAAATTTAATGAAAGTTGTACTTGTTGTTTCTATTGTTGCCTTTACTAATCTTTCAGGTACTTTGTTATTTTTTCCATTCCCTCCAATTCTTTTTGAAAATCACAAAGGGGGAGAAGGAAAAGATCCTTAAGAAAAAGAGGAACTCTAATAAGAGTTTATCAAAGGGGGAGAAAGAAAATACCCAAGAAAAAAGAACTCTAATAAGAGTTTGTTTAAGGGGGAGTTTTTCTTAAAGAAGACCTTCTTATGAAATGTCACTCCGGAAATCTGAATACGATCCTTAGAGTTTCAAAGCCTAAGGGGGAGTTAGTCGTATTCATCTATATCCTTAAAACAAGGGAGATAAGCATTAATATGTTTCTTTCTTCTTAGAATCATTGTTTTTCGTAAGGATGTTTGTGCTTTCCAAAAAGGGGGAGATTGTTGAGTCAATAAGGTTTTCCTTATGACTTTTCTATTCCTTCTTGTTTTGAAAATCACAAACACCTTATCTTTAAGAAAATTGCTTTTGTAAGGAAAATTGCTTTCTTAAGAAAAATCGCTTTTATAAGAAAAATTATCCTTATCATATATTCTTCCATATTTTTCTTAAGTATAAGTTTCGGATTCATTTTCTCGGAATCATTGAAACTTTGATATAAAGCATTCTGTTTTAGGGTTCGGATTCTGGACAAGAACTATAAGGAAGTTTCATTCCGAATTCAGGATGTGAACTTTGACTAAGTTCTATTCCAGATTCAAGATACGAACTCTAATGAATAATTCTCATTACGAACTCTAATGAAGAATTCCCATTACGAACTCTAATGAAGAATTCCCATTACGAACTCTAATGAAGAATTCTCATTACGAATTCTCATTACGAATTATGATGAAGAATTTTCATTATGAATTCTGATGAAGAATTTTCATTACGAATTCTGATGAAGAATTCTCATTACGAATTCTAATGAAGAAATCTCATTCCGAATTCTCATTACGAATTCAAATGAAGAATTCTCATTACGAATTCTAATGAAGAAATCTCATTCCGAATTCTCATTACGAATTCTGATAAAGAATTCTCATTACGAATTCTGATGATGAATTCTCATTACGATTTCTGATGAAAAATTCCTATTCCGAATTCTCATTCCGAATTCATCTATTAAACAGAATCTGATTATCATTGTTTTATACACTCTGAATTTATTCACTCCGAACCTTCACTCCGAAATTTTTCATTCCGAACCTTTTTTAGTTAGAATTAAAACGATGTAGTACATTCTGTTACACTTGTTTTATTATAAAACGATGTCGTCCATTTTGTTATAAACTAACCGTTGTCTAAGTGACACGTGTACAGGTCCCTCCGAACATTAAGTAAAATATGACCGTTGGAGAAGGAGCAGACCTTACCTATAAATAGGAGCTCATTTGAAAAAGCTCGCAACGGATGGATGAACAATTTGGACTTTGTGCATACATGTTGTTGAAGTGATTTCTAGAGAGAGAGACTCTTATTAACTCTCAAAGCTTCGTGCGACTCCAAATGTTGGTGATTACATTCGAGGGCTTCCGTGGATAGGAAGACAGAGGTGCCGACTACCTTAAAGTTCGAGGGCTTTCTTGCTGAGGAAGACAGAGGTTGCCAACTACCTTGAAGTTGAGGGCTTGCGGGGATAGCAAGACAGAGACTCTGATCTTCGTATCGAGGGCTTACCCTGGTATGGGTAAGACAGACTTGCTTGAAAGTATAAATCAAGGGACCTTTATCCAAGGTTGTTGGATACCCTTCTCTTTGGGTTAAAAGACCATTATCTTATTACTAGTAGTTTTACTACTTGTTTTTATTCTGCTGTAATTTGTATCTTAAGGAAAGTATAACTTTCTTATACTTCCTTACTTACTCTGATTCATTTAGATTCTATACGCTTTAAGGTAGAATCTCATATTGTAACTTTTGTTAAGTTTCAAATTCCGGAACCATATTTCCGGAACCTTCTTTTGGAATCACTTTCCAAGTTCAGTTCGGTGTTAGAGGTGTTGTGAATTTGCCTAGTTTAACTTTGTTAAACTTAGCCTTTCCTTTGCTTAAGGAAACTTTAGTTTTTCATAACTAACTTTAAAGGTTCCAAAGGAATTTTTAAAGTATACAATTCACCCCCCCTCTTGTATATTGAGCATCTCATATTATATTTCGATCCTACAGGATGGATAGATGGTGAAATTGGGTTGTTTCATTCTAATAATAACATATAAGTATATGAGTTATACTGATGTTATTACATCATAATGAAACAAATAATGAAGAAGAAGTGGAAGAAGAAATAAAGGTGAAAGAATCGGTAACAGACATTACCTCTTCTTTAATGCGCCTCTTTGAGTCCCTCTCTTAGGGCACTAAAATTGGTCTTTGAAGAAGACCAGAACCTAAAGGATGATTCTATGGAAGTGGAGAAGAAAATTTGGTAGGGGTTGGCTAAGCTTGACGACACAAAGTGGTGTGAGGAAGAGAGTGAGGAGGTGCCCTTTTATACGGGAGGAGAGGGGCACCTTTGGAAAAATTAAAAATATTATTTTATTATAAAGTCATATTCGGTTTTTAATAGCTCCAAATTGAGTTATTTCAAAGCTAAAGCTGGGATGGGTTGAAATCCTCTCATCCAATAGAATTTATACAAGTTTAGGTTACTATTTTAACCTTATAATTTAGATTTATCCTTAAGTTAAATAATTTTACTTTTACCATGTCTTCATGTTTTCTTACACTATAAGGTTAATAAACTTACTATAACAAGACAAAATAACCCCGAGATGTTTATTATTAATATATATAACCTTATCTAAGTCATTTGGCCGAACCTTAGATTTTTATCAATAAAATAACTATTAATAATATAATATTTGTTTTAAAAACAACATTATGTCAATTTTGACACTGTTTGGTAATTGATTTTTTTGAAAATCATAACATAATGATTAGTTCGAACAATGTTAACTAAATCAATACTAACATGTCATATTAACCTATAAAATTAGTGGAATTCATAAAAAGTCTCAATTTACATTTATTTGGGTATTTATAACATCAATTATGTCAATATTTCATTAGTAAGATAATTACCGCATCATCTTTGTGTCACAAATAAATTAAATTATTTAATGTCTAAAAATTATAAATAAAATACCATTATGAGCTTTCTAATGAATATTTATATTCGAACTTATCTTATGTATAACCCTATATTAAAAATGATTTACTTATTAAACATTGATTTTAACTATTTTAACCCTTCTTTAAATAAATTAATATTAAATGTCCTAATCTAATCCATGTGGGCATAAATGGTCATGTTTTATTCCTACGGTTGTTTTTGGTCGAATTAACCTTATTCAATAGAATTATAACATGTTTTTGGGTAATAATAATATCATTTTTACCCTTAATTGTCCTATTTACTTTTAACTGTGGTAAATAAAAGTAAAAAGTTACTATTCACCAAAAAATATTTTCATCTCATTGAACCACATTTTTGTCCTTGATATTAACCGTGTCTCTTGGATTTTTGAAATTCCACTCACAGAAGCGGTAAAATTATGTTTTATGAAAAATTCAGTTTTTTAACTACCTCTTAGTGGTTTCACTATTCATCAAAAAATGAATGTTTCCAGAAAAATACCAAAAATTAGGCCTAAGATATATTTGATATTTTGAATTAAAAATGATGTCTATTTTACCAACTTCAAAACATATCAGTTTCATTAATTAATTTAAAAATTAATTCCCATCGTCAAAACAAATAGCGTGGTTTTATGAGATAATAACTATCAAAAGATTGACACTTGTTTATGTCTGGTTTAAATATGAAATTACATCCAATAACCAAAATTGTATTAAATGGTAAAAATATATTCTAAATATACTTTAAAACCACTCAAATTTATAATTTATCACTATTAATTATTTCGATTAAAAAAGTTGTTTTTCATTAAAATTTAGTAATTTTCACTATTCATCAGAATATGAAAGTTATCCGAAAAGTACCAAAATTTCACCCTAAGATAATTTCGATATTTCAAATACAAAAATGAAGTCCATTTTGAATGATAAAATTTATAAAGTTTCAAAAAGTATGTATTACTATTCATAATGGCTAGTTCATAATAATATTATAATAATATCTCGTTTAGTGAAACTCGGTATTGTGTACTACACACGCTATCGAGGAAGGTCTTTATTGCATGTAATGCAAGTCAAGTCAGGGTTGTGTGTATTGAAAGCTCTATTTGGTGTTGCGTATAACATAATCCAAACTTATTTCATTTATACATTAAACAAAATCTATACCTAATGTTGCGTAGAATAGTTTCTACAAAACGAACATGAAATTGTGTGTAATGCGAGCCAAGAATAGTGTTGCGTATACTGCAAGAAAATACAGTGTGGCGTATGTCACAAGCTAATTTTGGTGTAGCGTACAACACAAGACATTAAAAAGAATACTTTTCATAAAATCCCGGGGTGTTACAACATTTTTTTTACAGATTTACAAATAATGTAATATATTTCATTATATTATCCAGTATTTAATCACCTGTTCATTATAAAAAATAATGTTATAAATATTTTTTATCTTTTTTAATTCTTTTTCTATTGTTGGATAAGACTAGTTATATGAACAAAACATGTATTATAAATCCAAAAACAATATTTTTGTTTTCAAAATCAATCACATTTCTATTGTAAATGTGAAAAATATATAGAGAATGAAGCAAAATCCATTGTTGGGATGATTCTAACTATTTTTCACCATGTCCTAAAGTTAGAGTTTTTTATTATTGAAACAAAAACTCTTCTTTTTTGATTTTGTTTTATAATTTTTATATTTTAAATATTGTCTTTGATGTTTAATAAAACATCCTTTCCACATCTAGAAATGAATATGATGATAAGAAGCTCATAGATTTTGGCATTTCTAACTATTTTACGCCACGTAAGAATTGATGATCCGCTATGACTTATTAGACAAGGCATCATTATGTTATAGGTTGTTATAAAGATTTTTTTCTCATATATTGGGTTGTGTTTGGTATTGGAAATTTTTTCACTATTCATTTTAAAAAAACATAGTAAAGAAAAATCCGAAGATGTTATAATGATTTTTATCGTATTTTATTCTGTTTCTATTATTGGATAAAACATGTGATAGGTAAAAAAACATATCATAAATCAGAAACAATATTTGTTTATTCAAAATCCATCTCATTTCTATTGCATATGTCGAAAATATACAGCGAAATATGAAAAGGCCATTGTTGTGAAGAATTTATGTGTTGTGCACCATGACGATCTAGATCCAGAGGCTTTTGTTCATGAAAGAAAAAATATTCTTTTTTATTTAGTTCTGTATTTATTATTGTAATTTTTGTCTTTATTGTTTAACAGTACTTACTTTTCACATCTATAAAGGAAGAAGTTGATATAAATCTCATTGATTTTGGCCTTTCTGAATTAATTAAAGAAAAGTGATAATTTATGATCCACCATGACTTCTTAGATAAGGCGTCATTATGTTATAAGATGTTATATAGATTTTTTTCTCATATATTGGGCTATGTTTGGTTCAGATAAATGTTTCACATTTCAATTTAAAAAATCACAAGAAAGTAGAAACATAAAAAATTATAATAATTTTTTATCATATTTTATTATGTTTCTATTACTCGATCAAACCAATAATATGTTCCAAACATGTTACAAAAATTGGAAAAAATAATTTTTATTTCAAAATCCATCTCATTTTAGTTTCAGATGTAGAGAATATACATAAAAGGATTCAATAACCATTGTTTTGAAGATTTTTAGTTTTTAGCGCCTTGACCTAAATACATAGGTATTTATTCTGAAAAGAAAAAAAGATTATTTTTTATTCAGTCTTATATTCTTATTATTGTAAATGTTGTCTTTTATTTTTAATATAAAATATTTTTCACATCAAGAAATGAAGAATTTAAATAAAGATAATATATTTTGGTCTTTCTGAATTTATTAAGCTAGGTATGAATTGATGATCCACCTTGACTTCCTGGATGATGCATCATTATGTTATAGGATGTTATAGAGATTTTCTTCTCATTTATTTGGCTATGTTTGGTTTTAGAAATTGTTTCACATTTCATTTTCTAAAGACGTAGGATATAAGAAAAAAAGTGGTTATAAAGATTTTTTATCATATTTTATTCAGTTTCTATTTTCTAGATCAAACCGGTTATAGGTACAAAACATGTATCAGTACAATACATGATTTTTTGGATTGAAATTTCTGCTATGTATATCCCATGGATAATGGACATTCTAATCTCATCAGATGTCATGCTTTACCAACATAATGGCACTATTTCTCTATTTTCCCTTCAGTGGCGACCCATGAGGAATTTCAGGTGATGTTTACGTTGTAGCTTATGAAAGAACTGCCCACCACTAGGTATTATGCATCCAAATTGCAATTTTTATTCAATAATTGATTTATTAGATTCTTAGAAGTTTTTCATTTGTCATTACTTATAGGTACAAAACATTGGGTCAGTCATTTTACTATCCTAACATCGGTATAAGGAATAAAATGTGTTCGGATTTCGAAATATGGATTAAATATCCTTTCATGTAAGTAGATCAATTGATATTCATTGAGGTATTTAAGAAATGTATTTCATGACAACATACACTATGTTATTAGTTCATATATCCTACTTTAAACTTTTTTAGATATTTTATGCACCTTGAGGGATAATATTTGTAATTTTATCGTACGTTTTGGATTTTGGATGGATGTTCTGGATTAGAAGTGGTGGGTTTTTATGCATTTTAAGTGTTCCCCAATAACTAGATAGTCAAATTTTCTACATTTGTTTCTTAGTGTGGGATTTTTATTATGTAAAACAATAGTGTCTTTTTCATGAAGGTCTCATGAACTGTGAAAATGTACTCATGTCCTATAGATATGATCATTCACAATGAATTGTGTAGTCTATTATAAATGTGCAAATTTTTTCATTTTCACTGTTTGCAGATTCATATAAACATGAGGGCAGGGGGAGGGGGCTGGTGGAGGAAGAGGTCGGGTAGGGGGAGTGGTGGGGGATGGGGCTAGGTAGGGGGGATGCTGAGGTTGGAGGGGGAGGTTCTAGGATGGGATGGGAGACAATCAGAGGAGGTGGGGAGGGGAGGGGTAGAGCTGGGTAGGGGGGTAGGAGGAGGTGCCAGGAAATTGGGTGGTGAAAGGATGGGTAGGGGAGAGGAGGGGCTGGGAAGGTTAGGGAGGACAAGTAGAGGAGTGGGGAGGGGAGGAGTAGAGCTGGGCATGGGGGTAGGAGGAGGTTCTGGGAAAGGAGGAGGTGGAAATCTGAGTAGGGGGAGGGGAGGGGCTTGGTAGGGGGTGGGTAGGGGAGGGGAGGGGCTGGGCAGGGGGAGAGGAGGGGCTGGGCTAGGGGGGAGACGAGGGGTGATGGAGAGGTGAGGGCTGCAATGCAAGGAGGGGTAGGATGAGAGGGGGGGTAGGGCAGTGATGAGGGGCTAAGAGGGGGAGAGGTAGTGCCCTAGGCAGTAGGGATGGATTTAATTTTGTCTCCAATTAAACAGTTTTCAGTTTTTCAAATATTTCATATTTTTTTGCTGATAAAGTGTCCATGGTTTCTATTTTATAATATTTATGCCAATTATTAGTGATTTTTCATTTTCATATTTATAATTTTTTTATTGAATTTTTATAATGCTTTTTTCCAATGATGAATACTGTAATCATATATACCATTTGATTATGACATGTTTTTTTTCACTTCACTAGATTAACCAGTTATTTTTTCCTAGTAAAATGTCTCATTTACACACATAGATGTCTAATTATATATTTCAGGGATCAATATAACTATCAACAAACATGAAAAACTGCTACTCTACATCAATGATTCATGGTAGTACTGAGAGGTTGTTGACTACACATTCTTATGACATGAATTGTAAAATGATCTGCACACCCATTTTTGTTGACAATCATGGTTCCTGTTAATGTTGTAACACTTGTATCTACTACTAAAATGGTATTTATGTTCTCTTATCATTGTTAAATAACATTCCATAGTTCTATTTCAATGGTGACATAAATATTATAACTAATTTTTGTTTCCAATGTCAAGTTATCTTACTATGATTCTGTTTCAGTGTTTACCTATTTCAAGTATGTAGAAATTATATTTTCATACATTGTTTCTATGAATACATTTATAATTAAAATATATTGATTATTAATTTTCATTGAAAACATCTCATATTTCTAATGCATTTTGTAGTTCATATTTCCTTTATGACGCCGTGCATATGCACGGGCGATGTACTAGTTGTTAATAAAATAAAATACTAATAATAAGTTATAAATTAAATTATAAATAAACTAAACAAAGTTAATTTAGAATGTTAACAATGTAAATTCTCAACGTAATAATAAACATAATTCTTATAATTTACATTAATAATGTTAATTAATAAAAAAATAAAAAAAACATATAAACAATTTACCTTCAAAATTAATAATTTTGAAATATTATTATTTTTTATAATAATAACAATAACTCTATAAATAAAAAATTAAGTGAACATATAATACGTAAATTATCATAATTTATCTTTTATAATTAAATAATAATTATTTTTATTTCATTTTAATTAATTTAAAAATAATTACTAGTTTTTAGTAATTGTAAAATAATAATTTATTTAATAACATTTTATTAAAAGTTTATTCTTTCAATGGAATTTATAATAAAATATTTTTTATGTTATAATTCTTTATATAGTTTGTGATTTAACTCTAATGATTCTTTATCTTGCAGGTTTACACCAAGGTCTTTATAACATCCAGGTTAACACAAATAACTCACCTGAAGTATGTTACGAGGGTAAAACTAGTTTGACATGCTAGTCGTGAAAAAGCACATGTGTGTGGCATAACCGAAAAAGACGCGTTCAAGTAAGTGAAGAGTTCCAGTGATGAGAAGCATTTGAGAGCATGATACATAAGCAACGAAAGTAGTAGATGGATGTAACACATTGATTCTAGAAGAGAACCATTGGATAACTTAGAGTCTCTCTCTCATCAAGAGCGTAGAAAGTTCAGAGGGTGACTATGGAACCAATTCCTGGAGGTAGAGAAGTTCAGGAGTAATGAATCTTCTTTGGAGTTTATCATCCTTCTTAATTTTAGAATTAGGACTCTCTTTTTTTGTATGTTACAATTTTTTATATTGATAATAGATATTATGTTTAGTTAAATCATTTAGTTTGGGGATGGAATGAAGTCCTCTTAGTTTTATTTTAATTTTCATTTCACTTAATTGTGTTGATGATATCAGTATTGGCCAGCGAGATCAATACTGTGTTCATCCAATAGCTTATACAATCAATTTTTTTTCAAAATTCCATGATCAATTGGAGAGATTGATCATGGATACACCTTTCAAAAGATAATAAATTCTAAATACTTTAGGAATTTCGGTGAGTTCATCCTGTTGTTATTTTAAAACATTTCACAGTTGATTTATTTTGATGTGGTGAACTCTAGTATATATTTTCTTGTGATATTTAACTCATGGTGTGGGAGGTAATTCATAATCTTATGATGGTACTCTGAAACATGTTTTAAGTGAATTGAAACACCTCTAAAATCTGTGTTATGGACTATATTCCCTGGCAACGGTGCTAAAAAAATATGTTATGCACATAAATTGTTCCTGAAAAAGACCATGAAAATCCCCAAAATGAAAATGTGATTCAATCTGGAAAAAATTCCCTGCACTCAATCTGGAAATATACATAGAAGTCATGAAAATGATCAAAATCTAAATTTTACATTTGAAACTCAAACTGGAAACTCTTCTAAAAATATAAAGAATAAAGGTAATGAAAAAGATGATGAAGTGGTGAGGTATATTCCTACTGTCCTTAAAAATTTTGCCTCACCCATTACTTTTCCTAAAAATATGAAACTACAAAGTAACACCAGTGATGAACTTCTTCAGTTCCTCACTCTCCTTTCTAAACTTCTGGTAATCATTCAATTCAATCAATCATTGATTCAAATTCCATATTACTTAAAATATTATAAAAATTAATTTAAAAAAAAATACCCTGGATGAATTTTTTACATACATCCTCACTGAAGATTGCAGTGATGTACAACAAAAGAAGATCCCACCTAAACTGGAAGACCCATGTATCTTTGTCACACCTTGCACACTTGCAAATTCTGATCATCTCAACTATTTATGTGATCTAGGTGCCAGTATAAATCTGCTCCCATACTCACTATTTCAAAAGTTGAAGTTGGGTGATCTTTAACCCACCACAATCATATTTTAGTTAGATGATTTATCTTTCACTAATACTGTGGGTAGGTTACATGAGTATCTAGTTGGGGTTGGGTAGCTGTTTCTGCAGGCTGAAATTTTTGTCTTGGACATGGAGTGTGATCAAGAGGTTCCCATCATCTTGGGTAGGACCTTCTTGGCCACAAGTTGTACTGTAATTAATTTTTATAAGGGGAAATTAATTTTCAAAATTGGAGAACAACAATAAGAGTTCAATGTATTTAAAAATGTTAAAGGAACAACTTTTTCTGAAAACATTTCAATGGTAATGCCCTTAGAAAATGAGAACTCGTTTGGAAACTTTGAAAAATCTGAAAATAAATCCTCTGTTGATGTATATAAGATTGAAGCTGAAAATCATTGTGAATATTTTTTAGATTTTGAAAATATTTCTCAAATACTAATTTTTGAAAATTTTACAGAACTGGACAATTTTCCAGTTTCTGCGGTAGAAGGGTCCTCTGTTTCTGAACGTTGGGATATTATGAGTGATTTCTAAGGTTTTTATGTTAACACCAACCTTTATAAACACTTTTTTTATATTTAGAAAAATTTATAAGACAACTATATGATTCTACAATGATAAAATTATTAAATTCTGATCTAGAAAGTCTGGACAGTTTATTGCCCCCTTTGGACAACAACCCAGTTACGTCTGAATCAAAACATGGAATTGAAAACCATTCATATTTATATACTCCTTAAAAATGGTATGTTGAAGATCATAGTCCTCTATGGCCTAAGAGTATTCCTTTTAGTGTAGAACGATCCGTTCTTGAACTACATCCAATCCCTGGTCATCTTAAATATTCATTTTTGGGTGAGACATCCACTTCATTTGTTATAATTCCTTCTGAACTAAATAAAAATCAAGAAGGAAGATTATTGAATGTTTTGATAAAGATTAAATCTTCCATAGGAAAGTCAATAGCTGATATCATATGTATTATTTCTTCATTTTGTATTTATAAAATACCTATGGATCCAGATCATTACCCTAGGGTAGAGCGTCAAAGAAGGTTGAACCAAAACATGAAATAATTTGTGAGAGAAGAAGTGATTAAACTGCGGGACACTGGAATGATATATCCCATTTCTGATAGTTCTTGGGTCAATCCAGTCTGGGTTGTCCCCATGGAGGGAGGTTTTACAGTAGTCAAAAATGAAATTAATGAAGAAGTCCATGTTAGGAATGCCACAAAATGTAGAGTATGTATAGATTGTAGAAAGATTAATTCAGCCACTAATAGGGAGCATTTTAAAATGCCCTTTGTGAACCAAATGCTTGAGAGGCTTGCTGGAAATTAGTTTTTTTTATTTTTTGGAAGCGTATTTTGGTTACAACTAGATTATTTTTGCACTAGATGATAAGGAAAGGACCACTTTCACATGCCCCTTTGGGTCATTTTCCAATAGGCGGATTTCCATTGGGCTATGTGGAGCTCCAACCACCTTTCAATGGTGTATGATGGCTATTTTTTGGATATAATAGAAAGAACCATTGATATTTTCATGGATTATTTCTCTATTATGGGGAGTACTTTTGATACTTATTTGGAAAATCTTGAGATAGTCTTAGAGAGATTCATTGAAACTAACCTTGTTATTAATTAGGATAAGTGTCAATTCATGGTTACAGGGTATTGTTCTAGGGAATAAGATTTCCAAAAGAGGTTTGGATTTTGATACTGCTATGATGGATGTCAATCAAAAACTACCACCTCCTGGAAATTTCAATGGTGTTATAAGTTTCCTAGGGAATGCTGGTTTCTACTGGAGATTCATAAAAGACTTTTCTAAAATAACTAATCCCACTTGTTCTTTTCTAGTCAATCTTGCACCTTTCAATTTTAAAGAAAAATATTTGAAATAATTTAAAATGATTAAAGAGAAACTCACTACATCACATATTATACTTCACCTAATTGGAAGTCACCTTTTAAACATATGTGTGATGTTAGTGACATGGATGTAGGTTTTTTCCTTGGACAGAGGAATGATAAGAATTATCATGTGGTGTATTATGCTAGTCGACTACTAGATGATTCCCAAAAATAATTACACCACTACCGAAAAAAAATTATTAGCTGTTGTTTTTGCTCTATAAAAGTGTAGATAATAATTTTTTGGTTCAAATGTCCTCATTTTCACTGATCATTCTGCCTTATAGAATTTACTGTCTATGAAGGAAACTAAATTGAGGCTAATTAGATAGATTATGTAGCTAAAAGAGTTTAATTTAGAGATTAGGGATCAGTAGGGATGTGAAAACTTTATTTTTGACCACTTATCTAGGATTCCTATTACTCAATCTAAATTTGATGATCCTAGGGAGATAAACACTTCTTTTTTTGATGATAAATTGCTCACTGTGTAAATTGGGCAATCTTCCTGATTTGCAGATTTTCCAGCTTCTTGGATGTAGGTGTCTTTCCTAGAAATTTGTCTAATAACCCAGGAAAGAAATTAATATCTAAACATAAATAATACCTTTGGGATGAACCCTTGTTGTTTAGGAGATTTGATGATGGTATCCTTAGGAGATGTGTGCCTAAATAAGAGATGATACCTGTTTTAGAAATTTGTTACTCCTCACCCTGGGGAGGTCACCATGGTGGTGAAAGAACATGCTCAGAATGTATTATAATCTAGTTTTCATTTTCCTACTCTTTTTAATGATTATAGGAGCGTTGTCGTTGGTTGTGATAGATGTTAGAGGGTAGGTAATGTTGGTTAGGAGCAGGGGTTACCCCAAAAAATGAATTTTGGAATTTGATGTTTTCGATGTCTGGGTTTTATATTTCATGGTTCATTTTCCATCATCTCCTGGGAATGAGTACATACTTGTTGTTGTAGACTATGTTTCAAAATTGGTTGAGGTAGTGGCATTTCCCAACTATCAATACAATTCTGTAATTATGTTTTTCAAGAATAATATCTTTACATGATTTTGGGTTCCTAAATATTTTTTAACTAATAATGGAAAACATTTTAATAATTAAAAATTAAATGCTTTGATGGAGAAATACGGTTGCATTCATAAAACTGGTACTCCTTATCATCCACAGTCTAGTCGATAGGTGGAAATTTCAAATAGGGAATTGAATCATATAAATGAGAAATTTGTATCAAACTATAGGAAAGAATAGTCTCGTAAATTATATGAAGATTTATGTGCATATAGATCTGCTTTCAAGACACCAATAGTTATCTCTCCTTACAGGCTGTTGATCGGGAAATGTTTTCATTTGCCTGTGGATTTGAAACAGAAGTTGTAATGGGTAGTTAAGGCTCTAAATTTTGACAATAAGTGTGCTGGAGAGAGGATATTACCTGAGATGAGTGGAAATTATGAAATTAGGAGAGAGAGTTATAATAATTCAAGGATTTATAAAGAGAGGAATAAAATATGTCATGGTTGTATCGTATAAACTAAAGAGTTTAAAACTAGATAAAAGGTTCTCCTCTATAACTATAAACATAAGCACCTTCCCAAAAAGCTAAATTCCTTGTGGTCTAGACCATTTACTATCATGAGAGTGTTGAGGAATGGAGCTTTTGAAATTTTTGGTGAAGAGAACAAACCCATGTTAGTTAATTGGCATAGGGTGAAACTATATTTTGAGTGAAAACCAAATGTCAAGGCTATCACAATAGTGCTTGAAAACTTATCTTGACTAATGTCTGGCTGAAGACATTAAAACATAGTGTTTCATGGGAGGAAACCCATGGATTTTTCCTTTACTTTGTTTCTTTTTAAGCTTGAATAAATTGTTGCATATGTGCTATGTTTTTTCAAAATTCCTATTACTATTTGTTCTTGGTCTCTTGGTTCTATCTAAGGATGTTGTTTCTTGTGTCAATAAGGGAATGAAATTCCCATACTGAAGGGAAAATGGAAAATAAATTTAGGGAAGTACTCAACTCTTAATTTTTTCATTTATTTTTATACTCCTATTTACTTTAAAGAAAAAAATATGCTGTATGTTTGGTTTTAAAATTTATACTATTTGTTTATGGGAAAATACTATTGTACGACCTATATATTGAAAAAATATAGTGCTTGTCACAGTGATGATTTTTTTGTTATATACCATTATGTTATACAAAAATTATGCTTGTTCCTCCTTGTTGAAAAATTGAATTTCACTATTGTTAAAACCATTCAGTACTTAAAACTATGTGTGGGGGGTATGTTCTTCTGGTCTATTGATTCTGCTTTGGGATGGGGTTTTTAGCTTAAATTTTGTCTTCTATGTTGAATATCTAACTGAATTAATTCTGCTAAACTTGCTTTTACCCAAATTCACAGTGCACTTACACCTCACATTTAATTTTGAGGTGTATGGAAAATTATTCACTGGACTAAATATTAATGAATGTTCTTTCTTTTGAACCGGATGTAAGTTAATTTGTGTGGCAAAAAAAATTCTTTTTTAACGTCAAAGAGACCCTTTATACATGTAATATATCTACAAAATTGAAAATCTGTTTTGAACATGAATCACTAAATTGTTATTCTCTACATTGGAAGTCATCTTAGGGGACAATTTTGGGTTTTATTTGTGGGGGAGGGGATCAATTCATGACTACGCTAAACTGTTCTTAATTAAAAATCAATCAATTCCTACTTCACATCAATATTTTTGTAAAAAATGGGTAAAATCATTCAAATTTCTTGAAAATTTTTTATGCTTTACACTGCTTTTAAAAAGGTTCTTGCCTATGTATAGTATTTATTTTATTGTTAAGTAGTGTATTGAGTCTGAAATTAATGCTTGTGGATGATTTTTGTTGATATTTACTTAGTGATGGAATGAAGATATTGGTTTAGAGTCTATCCTTGAAAGTGATTTGGGTTACATATTTGTAGAATTATGATCATATCCTTTGGGATAGGAAGTTTGAGTTGATCTTAGGGGCCCATTCAACTTTTAATTATAAAAAGTAATCATATTAATGAGGAAATGGAAATCATTTTTATATAAAACATTTAAAACTATAGTAATTTGGGAAACTGGGATCAATGTTGGATCTCTGAGACCCGTGATGCTCAGTGCATTTCTATTTACAATAATCCCTCTATACAACATGAATAAATGCATTTCACATTTCTTTTCCCATGATACATTTCTTCGGAAAAATAAAAAATGTCTAGTGTCAAAAATGACTTCAACAGGGTGAGGAAAATGATGAACGCCAAATTAGTATGGAGATAATTGGTTTATATGGAAATCATTTAGGTTGCATCAATAAATTGATTCAAAAAATATATAATTATTTTTGGAGCCTTAGATTTTGTCAAATTAGAATGTTCCATAGTTAAGATCATAACTCCATTGATATTTTACCTCTTATCATTTTTGGATTTAAAACCTAAAACTAGATTTGAACAAATCATTATGTATGTTCGCATATAAGGCATAACATCTTCTTTGAAAGATGAATCATTGTTTTCTTGATCACCCTTGAATGTTTGTTCTAGGCAAGACTGGATTTGAAATATTCTTATCTTAAGCCTAAATGTAGTTGATAGTCCTCTCTTTTGAGAAAATTAGACATGTTTCAATTTGAAAAAAATAAAAAACACTTTACTGTTTATCACAGATCACAAAACATGGATTGTTTGAAGACAAACAATGCTTATGTTTGGGGGGAATTTGATGTGCCTCTATTTTTACATAGTTTTTCAACATCTTTTATTTAATTTTTAACAAATTAAATTATTTTTTTACACTTTTTAATAAATAATGGAACTTTTGAATTTTTAACAGTAAATATGTTAATAAATCATTTTTTATAATTAAATATGTGTTTTTAGTCTTTTTATTTATTCAATCTAATTATTCTAATTTCATTAACATACATTTTATTTTAATAATCTTAATCTGGTTTAATTTTTAATAATTTTAAATGTATATTAATTATTTTATTGTTCAATTTAATTTGCATTACATTAACTTAGTTTATAATATAATACATTGCCTTTAAAACAGATTTATTTAAATAATTTAACTTTATTAATTTATTTGTTTAATTATTCTTGTAAATAAATAATGTTAAAAAAATCATGTAAAAGTTTAATGAAATAATGTGTTTTAATTTTATGTTTCATTTTTTCATTAAATTAATTACCTTTTTTGTTTAATATCTTTAGTTAATTTTAACTTCATGTTTGCAGTTAATTATTTGTATGTGTTTTTCATTTATATTGACATATATTTAATTAATCTTAACCTTAATATTCTTATTTAATAGTTAAGTGTCTAATATTTTTAGTTTGTTAAATAATTTTGTCAGTTTTTAGTTATAGTTAATTATTTAATCTTAAACAATTTAGTTATATTCTATTTTGTGTTAATTAATTAATGTTTTATCATTTTATTATTTGCGTTAAATTAATTTTTATGGTAAACGTTTCAATTTGTTATATCAATGAGTTGATGCCCTGATGTCGCATCACACTGATGTCGCGACTCACGGATCCCTTGTGGCAGCGAATATTTTTATAATTAATGGTGATTTATGACTCACCGATCATTTAAAAATAGCTTCGGTCTCTTATGTGCATCGGTTTCGGTTTCTCATTTAATCGACATTTTGTTTTATTTCAACTATCGGTGAGTCATTGACTCACAGATGTTTTTTATTTTAACTAACAATTTCTCATGACTCGCCGATGTTGAAACTCACTGATCATTTTATTTTATTCTATCCCACTGTGACCGATTATTATTCCTTCTATTGGTGAGTCATGACTCACCGATGAAAAACATCCATCGGTTTTGCATCACACTGATTACTCTTTATTTTAATTTTTTATGAATCATTTTTTATTTTTCTTCTATTAGTGTATTCCTATATGTCATGACCAAGAGATCCTTTTTTTATCGGTGTCTCATGCACTCACCAATACTAATTATTATTTTTAACTAATGGTGTCTTGTATTATATATTTTATTTATTATTATATCTATTTGTCTCATCCCCTGACACTGATCCAATTCCTCTATAAGAGAGTCACTAACTCACTAATGCAAAATACTCATCGGATACATGCACTCACTGATGGGTCTTTAATTTTTCTCAAGCTTTATCTCACAATGATCGTCTGCTGCTACCGATAAAACCATCGGCATCTCATGTCAAACTGGAGGCCTCCCCTGTAATTTCCATCTTCCTCCCGGAGAATCGGCCTCTTCCTTCTCCCTCACACCGAAAAACTCCATTATATTTCATCACATATTCTCTACAAGAATAAAGAATCCATGAATAATAATCTCTGATTGAAACCCAAACTCAACCCATATTAATAGAATCAGAAAAACAATAAGCA
The DNA here is from genome assembly GCA_963277665.1 of Viscum album. Taxonomy (NCBI): domain Eukaryota; kingdom Viridiplantae; phylum Streptophyta; class Magnoliopsida; order Santalales; family Viscaceae; genus Viscum; species Viscum album. The sequence continues at coordinate 1,434,426,432 of OY728163.1, forward strand.
ATTTTGAACCATGATTTTCTTTGGTCAGCAAAGCGTATCGTTTTGAACTGTTGCAAGCATGTTGTTGCTGCTATCTGATTCTTGCTGCAATAGGTGTTTTAGGAGATCTGTAGGAAGTTTCCAAGCTTTTGGGCCGCTGCTTCTCTGAATAACTCAACACCACCACTGTATTAAAATCGGGGAGCTGTCGTAGTTTGTTGAGATACAGACCAATGCAAAACCAAGCTGGCCACCATATAAGAGGAGGAGATCGATCCACTAGAGAAGATGTCTAAGTCACACCGGGGGAGTCTCTTTCTATCCCAAGTAAGAGGAACGATCCTCCTGAATCCCCCTATTGCACATCTTTCAATTGGGACTCTGCCATACTTGAGGAGGAGGAGCCGCCTGTGTTGAGGCAATGCTGGATATAGAGTGGGTTGTGACCAGCCGCTACAGGTGTTGGTTCTTGCGATGAAGAAGAAAACCTCCCCTAGGGATGCACTAAAATAAGGGGGGAAGAAGAATTTATAAAAAATATAAATTAATTGAAAACATAATTTCACAGAATTACTAATCTAAAAATATGAAAAAATAATAATTATAAATATTAAATTAACATAACCTATTTAATAAAAAAGACTTATTAAACATAAATAAAATTTTAATAAATTTAAAATTAATTGATAGTGACTTTTAAAATCGAATTAGAATGGATTTTTAAAAAGCTAATTAATTATAGTTTAATATAATTTATTAATGATAATTTACCAATACAAATTTTTAATAAAATAAAATACAAATAAAATGTTATAAATTAAATTATAAATAAACTAATCTAGTTAATGTAGAATGTTAAAAATGTTAATTTTCAAAGTGATAATAAAATTAATGATTATAATTTACTTTAATAATGTGAATTAATAAAAAAAATATCTTATAAACAATTTAGCATCAAAATTAATAGTTTATAAAACATTTTATTTTTATTATTAATAATAATAACTCTATTGATAACAATTAGATCAACATATAATATGTAAATTATCATTATTTATCTCTTATAATTAGAAAATTACTATTTTTATTTCATTGAAATTAATTATAATATAATTACTTGTTTTTAGTAATACTAATAAAATAATTTATTTAATAACATTATTTAATTTTTATTGTTTTAAAAGACTTTCAAATAAACTATTTTCTTAAATTATAATTCTTTATATCCATCGTGATTTTGCTCTGTTGCTTCTCTATCTTGTCGGTTCACACTAAGGTCTTTATAACATCTAGGTTCACGCAACTAACTCACTCGCAGTTAGTTACAAGGGTAAAACAAGTGTGACATGCTAGTCGCAAAAAAACGCATGTGTACGGCGTAATAGAAAAATACAAGTTCTTGTCAGCGAAGAGTGTCGGTAACGAGAAGCTTCCAACAACATGATACATAAGCAGAGCAAGCGACAGATTGAAGTAACACATTTATTCGGGGAGAAAACCATTGGAGATCCGAGAAACTCCTCTCATCAGGAGCGAAGGTAGTGTAGAGGGCGACTCTGGAACCACTTTTGGGAGCTAGATAAGTTCAGGAGCAGAGAATCTTATTGGGAGCTTATCTTCCATATTAATTCTAGAATTAGAACAATTCTATTAGTATGTATCCTTTTTCTATATTGATAATAGAGAATATTTTTAGCTAAATCTTCTAGTTAGGGGATTAAATGAAGTTCCATTGGTTATCTTTTAATTACATTTTCAATTAATCATGTTGATGTTCTCATTATTGTTCTGCGAGATCAAAACTGAGTTCATCCAATAGCATATACCATAAAAACTAAATTTTCAAAATCCCATGATCAATTTCCAAGATTGATCATGGATACTCATTTCAAAAGATAATAAATTCTAAATACACCAGGACTTATGGTGAGTTCGTCCATTTTTTATTTTCAAACTATTCACAGTTGATTTATTTTGGAGTGAAGAACTCTAGTATTGATTATATAGTGTGATTTAACTCTTGTTGAGGGAGGTAATTCATACTCATTGATGGAACTCTGCAACATATTTTAAGAGAATTGAAACACATCTAAACTTAGTGTTACAAACAATATACCCTGATCATTACATTCTGGTAGTTCATTTATCCCCGTTAAATATTTTTTTTGTTCCTAGTTTTCAATTTTGTTCTATTTCATCTTAGTCTAGATCAAAAATACAAAAAAAGAGTGGTTTCTTTACTTCTTAATTTTTTTCACAAGAAGAAAAAATAATTAGAAAAGATAGAGTATCCACTCCACTGTATACAATAGTGGAATTTTGAGGATTTTATAAGAATAGTGGCCAAAATTACCTTCCATGTGTGTTCGAACTGTCATACCACATATACAGTAGGTAATAGGATTAAAAATTTAAAACTTTGACCGAATTCAACAATAGTTAAGGTCATGTTTAAGAAGAATAACCGACATTTGGATGGAATAATCATGTGTATAATAATCATGATGTGTAAAACCCCAATCATCCTCTAGAATCCCACTCAACTGCCATTCCTACAATATTGGCCTGAATCAATATCATTGAAATTTGATTACTATATTTAAATTATTGCTTTTATATGTATAATAACCCTCTATTACACATCCCCATTTATTTGTATACATGTTATATTAATCTCATTTTTCGTAACTATTATCCTCAAAATTAACCATTACAAAATTGTATATTACCATTACAAAACCATCACATAACCATTACATAATCCACAGATGAGGCTTATGATGTCCAAAATGATTGATAGTAAGTACGATGGTCTTCTAGAATCCTTTTAAAACTATAAAATAACTCAATATTTTTCAAATGTATTATTTTAAAATAGTAATATGAATCATCTGAACTATTCTCCTTCCATTTCCTTTTCTATATTTAAAAGTAAAAATTTACTCTACTAAATTATTTAATAACATGTTTGATGTTTTCAATGACTCATACTACTATACATTATTATCATTTAATTTATTATATTAATCATTAGAACTTAGAAAATGATTATCTAATGTCAAAAATAATTTATATTGAATTACTAAGGACTCATATAATGTCCCATTTTATGTATCTAAAATTTGAATATTAATTTTATCATGTCAAGAAATACATATTTAGTCGTGAGACTTATGAAATTTATACATCATTAAAAATTTTAAAAACATCACCATGAATATTATTATTTCATCAATATATTATCAACCACTAAATATTTTATTAATAATAACATTAAATATATCAAATAATTCTTTATATATTTCTATTAACATTGCATAATATCATAATCATTTTTGCAACTTGTCATGCACAAATATTATCTTGTTACATGTCCTCGTTTGTAAACTATACATTAACATAATATTCCATTTTCCCATCACATAAATCATAAATTGATAATTTTTATGGATAGTGTTTCATCGTATATAAATTTTTTTTACTGACATGGAAATTTTCATGAACAGTCATCACAGATGAAATGTTTCTTTATCCTAGATGATTCGAATTATGAACTCTATGTTATACCATATTAAATCTGCTCCCAATAAATCATTAAAAATCCACCATCTACATCTCCATCACCTAATATCTTATAATTTTTTGATACCATTTTCAATTATCTATATTCCTCATCTTATTAATGATAATTACAACTCAATAAAATGGTAACATCGTTCTCAGACTATTTATTTGTATTCAATACCACTATACTATTGTAATTTCAATATTCTTCCATATATTTCATTCCCTATTTGAAAAATTTATCAAAGGGTTGTGTTAAAATTATTATATCACATTATTTATCAAAACATCGTATTTAATTCCCACTATCTTGATTCACTACTTTAAAAACTTTTGAGATAATATAGAAACCATGTGAATTCCATAATGAAGATCCTTTAGTTAGTAATCATTAATTTTATGTGGGCCACAACATTATAGAAAAATTAATTCAACCAACAATAATAATTCTATAAAAAACATTGTATAATATTCTCTTAATCACATTTTGTTGTTGTTGAAAAAAATCATCAAAATAAATTGAAGACTTACTGATGTTCTTTAAATAAATAAATATATTTAAGTGAAATAAATAAAAACTCCCCGTTTTCAATTTATTCTCATCTACCAACATAATTATGTTTGATATAAATTTTTTTATGTGTGATTTGTAAATATTATTCCCTAATTTTATATATATATCTACAAATTCATGATTCACTTTATGATAATATCATCTAATTTTGTTCCCAATCAAGAGATACATTTATTTCCTCTACAACAAGGATGATTATCATTAGTTGTACTTTGTTATAGAGATATATTCCAGGCTATATATAGTTATTATGAAATAATATTCCAACAAATTTGATGTTCTCATTTAATTAACTACAGTTTAGTAGAAACACAAAATTCAATGGGAGTAACGATAAATTTTTTAGTTCTTCACCAATTTCACTAATGATGAGATAATTCACTCAACCATGATCCAATATAATATTAAAAATTAACATTGGGATGGCCTATAATTCTTGATTATCTTATTTTCATTATTGTATGAAATTCATGTGGCAACATATAAATATTCTTACATAAGTATTTCAAAATGCGTGGAATTATATTTTTTTATTTTCAAACAATGTACATTCTATCAATGGTGTAATTACCAAATATTTATTGTTCATTAATATTTATTTTTCTTCCTATGTGACTGTCATATTTTCATTTTCATAATGACCAACTTAGTTACAACTTATATACAAAAATTTCTGAATATAGATAAATATTCAATCAATATGATGCTTCTCCAATTTTCATTAGGGATGATTTTATCCCATTTATCCTTACTCATCGAATTTTTGTTGTTTTCCATTATTATTTACATCATATAACAAGATCTTAATTTTTACATAATTTTTGAAAGATGGTATTATTTCACCACTAGTTATACCCCATAGTGTTTAGCCTTATGATATCATCATAAACTAAAATGATATTAGACCATTCAATGGTTATTTTCCATAGACTCCAAAATATCAAATCACAATATATAAATATCATTTTTTTCTTTTAGTTACCTAATTGATATAATTATTTCAAGGTAGTTTTTGTATTGAATTAAAATCCATATGGGATATCTGTTAGGGACTTCTCCTCTTTATTTTTAACACAATAAATTTCATTGTGATTTTGTATTTCTCAGTATTTGTTCCACCCATACATGAATATTAATAAAGAGAAATAGGTACTACTTTTTGAAACACCATTAATACAATTTGAAATAAATAATTTATTGAATATATTCCCTATAGATGTTTTCATCTAATTATATAATCATGTTCTAAAGATCCTCTTTCAATATATAGGATTATTTTTGGATCCATGAATTAAAATAAAAAACTGTGTCGAAACCATATTTTTCTCAGCATCATTGGATATTATTTCATACAATGGATGAAAATATCGTAATCTTACATATAATTCAAGGAAATTTAAATTAATTGAGTTATTCTAATCCTTAACAATTGTGTGGTGGTCCTTCCAATTTTACATCATATTTTATTCTTATACATGAAGAATTTCTCATGAATTCATTAATTATTTGTCAAACATTTTTTTTATTCCTTCAACAACATATTGATCATCATTAACATTAATAATGGTTTTGTTTAATTTTAATGGAAATGTATGGATTCTTCAAAGAATATTTCCTATGAAAATTTCCAATAAACACTCTATTATAATTAATCTTCAATTATGAAATATCAAATTTTGAAAAGTGATATCAAAATTTTCCTCAACAATATCTGTGAGAGTAATTATATATTTAAATTTTTTACATAGTAAATTATTTATTTATACATTTTATTATTTACGATATACTATTTCATTAACTACATTTATGGTACCAAATATAAAAAAAATAGTTTTTATATGGATATACATATTATGGTTCTAGATTCAAAAATAAATTCCACTAGTCGAGACATTATTATTATAGCCTAAACATGCATCATTAGATGAATCATTATCAATATATTTTTGAAAAAATTTAAAAATATTATTAAATTCAACTAGAGGTGTTCTTATTTTAATTTTGATTTCTTCTTCAGCATCCTTAACTCAATATTTCCCATTTAATTCTACGATATGGATGAATCATATAAATTTAATACAATATATCTATATTACTTTTTATTAATTAGATGAATATCAAAACACGATCATAAAATATACACTTCATTCAATAAAATTTCGAAAAATATGAATTAAATTGATCAAAATAGAGGGAACCCATATTCTCATGGATACAACTTCAAGAGACTAATATTCATGGACCACTAAAGAGTGGTGTGAATTAGTAGTATATTATTAAGAAAGATTCATTCCTAAATCAAATTCATTGACTATTTAATCTATTGTATTTTTCATTTTCCACCCCATAGACAGACTCAATCAATACGTTATAGAATAGAATAAAAATAATATGATTTACACAATATTGAATTTAAAGACCTCCCCATGGAAACAATAGTTAGTCCCCCAATCACTGATTCTGCTAATATCATATGTGAGGTAGTTACATAAATTGGTCTCACACTATGCATCCATGGAATCCAACATTCCACTATATGGTTTTTACATTACATCACATAGTGTCTGCTGATTCCTATTGGCCTTCATCACTTTTCCCGCAAACTCAGTCCTCTCAAATGGATTTATTTCCTTATAAATTTAGTGAATGTATCTTTCATAAACTAAGGATTAGCCCTTAAACTCTCTATGAATTCTAGTATAATGGATTATTGGCCTCAATCATAAACACAATTTATATTGGATGAATCCAATGAATATGTAATCATTCACCAAGAGTATTACATGATTCTAATCATGCATATCATCTATAGTACTTATCAATAATATCATTATATGATATATTTGTATTTTACACCACCTTATTCTACTCATTATTATTTTTCCATGATATGAAATGTGTTCTTATACTAAAATAATGTCAAGTTATCTTGATCTCCTTGAATGGTTGAGTATGATTTAGAAATTTTATCATCAATGGACACTATTCAACTCTCATTCTAATCAATATCTTTATTAAATGATCCATGAATACTATTTTGTTCCAAATTAATTAAAAAACCTATAATCACAAAAATACCTAATCTATATAAATTTTTTATGATATATTCTAATTTTATTATCATTTTAATTATCAATTAATTTTTTTGTGGTGTATTGAAATTTAAATATCATTAGTTCATAAGATCATTTCAATATTTTTACTCTTTATAATGTCTCAGACATTGGTAATATTTGAATTATCCATGTGTGCATAAAACTATTTTATAGAAGTTATTCATAGAATATGAATCTCATCTCAACCTCAAGCTAATCCATTGACTAGCCATCCTTCAATATTAACTTAGATAAAAATCATTAAAATGAATTTATATGTAAATATATAATCATTATTTCATACTAATCATATAACAAAAATTTAAATTTTTAAAAATATATATTTTTGCAATTTCATTTTCCAAAAAAATTCCATACAAAATTCCCATTACATAACTACTTATTACATTTACATAGAAAATATATGACCTTTATTAATATCCAAATATCATTTACTCATTTATAAAAGGACTATTATAAAATTCCAAAATTACCCTTACATATTCTTCTATTTAGAAAGATACATTTATGCTATGTATAAAAAATATATATTGTTGTGTGGTGTGTGGTTTCACAGTAGTAAAATGAATTTGGATAACATGTATCATATTTTTTCTATAAGCCCATGTTTGATTATAACGTAAAATTTCGAAGATGTTCATGTATTATATAAATTCAGAAATGACACATATGGACATGGATTGTTCTAATATACATACTGTAAGATATAAAAAAATCAAAACCCATGATTTATTAATGTAAATTCAGATTTGACGGACAAAAACATAATAAAGTCATATTTTATGTTGTTTTTTGAATAAAATTAATATAAAAAATACATTCATGATTTCTAGAAAACATCAATTGATAATAGTAGTTAGCGAATATCAGCTATTTTTTAAAATTTCATAATCTATTCGATTATTTTACATTTTGTCTCGAGTACTCTAACTCTACATAAAAATAACATAGAATATTTCAAATCAACATAAAAATATTGAATTATTCTTTTGATGACAGCTCAATAAGTTCAGAAATATTTCCTTCAAGAATCATAGTAAACTGAATCTAAACTCTTAAAAATTGTATTAAACTATATTTTCAATTTTTTCACATAATTCCATATCACATTGATATATGATATAGATAGTTTTTATTCAACTATCAACACCTATCTCTAATAAAAAATAATTAAAACATAACTATCAATCCACATCGAATTAGAAATCCTAACTAAATTTATATCTATTATAATGTTGATTTCCATCATGAAAAACAGCATTTATGAAATTTTAATATGGAAATAATTTTGAACTTTGTTATCAAATATAAAAATTTAATATTAATTTCCTTATTTATATTCGTAATTATTAATTCAAAACATCTTCTAGTACATTGATTATTTTCATATAGTAATTTAAAAATTATTTATATCAATATTTAAAATCCATATTTTAATTATATGATCATTATATTAATTCATAAAATTAATATTAAAATTGAATGTCTACATAGTAGTGAAATACAAAAGGAACAAACTATGTAAGCATTGATTTATCATTATGTGAAATTAAATATCATGTTTGTATATGTGAGATCCCTAAAGACATCAAAGGTTTTGTAAATTTGATACATTTGAGTGATCCCATATTTCTAAAGTCTATATAATTATTGAATAATATTAAAAATATTTATGTTTCTACTTATTTTCATACACACTATAAGAAATTAAAATGTGATAAAATAGTGGTTTATGAGTGAACTATCCATTTCAATGGTTTTGTGATATTAGTTCAGACCCTATGTATTATTTTTCATTAGGTCTCCTAACAGATAATTAATCATTCCAAAATATATTCAATAGTGGTTTATTTAAAATTTAAGACGTTTTCAATTATATTTCTCAATGATATTCTCATAGATAACAAAAGATATGATATGTTTTATGAAATTAATTGATGATGAAATATATTCACGGAGTTTAAAAAATAATATTTAGTTTCTATATAATAAATATAAATATGATTTAATATCTTTTTAAAATTAAAATACAGGATATGAGATATTTTAAATAGTGATATTGTATCTTTTCGTTATGAAAAATAAAAAAAATCACATATATAAGGAATCAAAAGGGTGATCAATGAGAATATAATGACTTTTTAGGTAAATATAACATGACACGTCTAACTGATAGATATAGAGATAATCAAGAATAGTATGAATCAATTAAATGATAAGAGGAATATAACTAAATACTAGTTATTCCTTAAGATAATGTACCATAGGGAATACCCATACTGTGTTTATGATACTTAAGTTTTTCTTTCATTATCATTATTTAGGGTTGGATAAATATTATATGTGTGACCATTTTCATGATTTTTTTGTATTGAAAATAATTATGGTATCCCAAGGACACTATATTGAATGATTCATAAATAAGTAATAAAATATATCAACTTTAGGGATCATTAGTACAAAGACACGTTGTCATGTGTCTTATATATATGTGTAACCCATTAAGGTGAAATAATTAAAAAACATTTTTTATTATATATATATAAATATATATATATTTAAATATATATATATATATATAATGATAGGATAGGTATTATAGTTGTGATGACCCAAACTCTTTTGGTCCTTCCCTTTGCCAAAATCCGGGTTGTAAAGGAGTGGCGTCTCGGTGCGACCGATCGGCGTCACCCGGCCCTGTCAAGTTGTTTCCAGTAGCGCTCCCTTTTGCGCAAATAGGGTTTTAAACCCTATTTTGACATGTTTGAGCGTGTTTTAAAGACCCGTAACGCGCATAAGAGTTTTAATTAAATACTTAATCAATTCATGAGTAGGATTAAACCACCCGACCCCCTTCTTGTGACGAGTGGAGCCGCGTGGTCAACCCACGACCCCCACGCCTTACGCGGTTTCGTGTTTACACCTTAACAATCCCCGAATCTTATAAACTAAGGGTTAGCCGTGGTTTATCCTTTCCTCGATTGTGGCTTTTCACAAATAGATTCTGGTGCATCGGGCGCGCCGCATCGTTATCTATAAAGTTCCGCGCCCCCGGCCAAAACGTCGATCATCTATCAACAAGTAGGGAATTTATCCTTCGCCTCTCTCTTTTGTGTATCATGTGGGGTGGGTGTGCTTTTGTTTCTGTAGAACTGGTTGGACCGAAATTAATGAAGATAATGAACAAATTCTATAAAGAAAGAGGGGGGGTTGTGATTGTTGTTGTTGTGTTATATTTTGATGCTATTTCTTCTATGACCATCTTGTTGTGTTGTGCTGGCTTATGCCTCCTGAAAATTGAGGCCGTTGGTGGTCGTTGTTTGTGCACTAATGAACCCTGCTAATGTTTTAAATGGCTTGTTTGTGGTTGTAAATTCCTATTTTGAAAAGTGAATTGGTTAATCACGTATATCCGGCTGAATAAATTGAAAGCTCCAGGATCAACCCTTCTATGATAACTCCTGGTTAGAACACACGGAATTTGAATCACAGAGTGTGTTAAGTCATTTTAATCTGCAAATACCGACAAGGCCCTGCTTGTGTTGGTGGTGGTAGTTGGTTGTTTTCCTTTCGGGCCGATTGCTGGAGATGTGGGAGGGGATGGGATCCCCTGTTCTTTTATACTCTTGGTGGTTGTGTGAATTTTGGGGATGGGATCTCATGTTGGTATGGATTCGGTGGTTGTGGGTTTTAAGACCGGGTGGATACTTGTTTATATCACGAATTGGGGTGGAATCCTCTGTTGTTGAGAACCGGGTGAGGCTGTTATGGTTGTTGCTTGATTGTTTACCTTCCTGGACTTGTGTCTATGCCTACTAGTTTACGAGTAGTGCTTGAACTTAATTAAACATTTTCATTGAACTTGAAACAAGAACGGGACAGATGGGCTTTGTTGGCGAGAGTCGTGACTTGTGACCTGAACGCAGTGGTGTTGTGTTCTGTAGGCTATCTGAAGAAAAACCTAGCTTGGGTGAGTGATTTTTACCTATATATATATACTTGTAGCTTTGTGTTTCTTATTCGCGCCCCACCCAAGTTGAGCACTTAGTGCCGAACCCCCCATTTCATGGGGGAGGGTGTTTTTCCCAACACTATTCTTAGTGGCTGGTTATTATCTCCTTTTCTGATCCCTTTCCCGGATAGCCCAAGTATCTTTGGGCAGGCTGTGATGTCATGAGGTCCATTATTATCCCAAGAACCTTCGGGCGGGGTAGTGTGGTGGTTGTCCAGGTGTGTGTGGCAATTGGTTTCCCAAGTGTCTTCGGGATGAGGCCCATGTGTCTTCGGGTGTGGTGGTGGTTGTTCTAGCCTAGGTGTTTGCAGGCATGGTTACATGTGACAGTTGTGGCCCAAGTGTGTACGGGTGGGATTCAGCAGTGGGACTGCGTGCGGTTGAGGCCCAGGTGTGTGCGAGCGGGATTTCGGTAGTGCGACTGCGTGTGGTTGTGGCCCAGGTGTGTGCGGGCGGGTGTGGCAGTGGGACTGTGGTGAGAATGGCGGGATTGGTCCGATGCGTAGGATGTCTCTATAACCAGTGGGAAAGTGGCACGGGGTACCCAAACATCGATGTTCTCTTATTATATATATTACTTGACTTGCGTTATTTGGGGAGTGTGCCTTGGTGAGGTCTGGGGTAGATAGTTTGCCTTGTTAGGTGTTTGGTTTACTCTTTTTCTCACGGGACTTTAGTACGTTCCCCCACTTGTGCACGAGAGTCTTTAGTTTCCCCTACCGAGTGTACTTGTATGCTCACCCTACGTGTATAAAACTGGTTTCAGGTTTCCAGGAGGACTTCAGGGATCACGCAGGACCTTACTAGCTCGGACCTTTGGAGCAGTTGCAGTTGTTGTTTTTCTTTTCCTCTTTGGTACTTACCTTGTAGTCACCTTTTGTACTTGTGGCTTTACTTTTGGAACATGCATGGGGTAATGGTTTATTTTTGGCTTTACTTCCCTTTTACCTTGGTGTTGTTGAGTTTCATCATCTCATCTCTCGATCTTATAAAACAAAAAGGGGTAATGCCTTCCATTTGTGAGAAATTTCTATACCCTTGGTGCTAGTCGCTACTCCGGGACCTATTGAAGGCGGGTCTCAGGGGTCATTATCTCTCCTTCAACTTAAAGAAGGAAGGGACTGGCAATATGCTGACACTTCCCTCCTTTTGGTGAAGGCGGGTCGTGATAGAATGGTATCAGAGGATGATGGTTGAGAGATAGGATGGATTCTGGAGTTAGGCCCAGTGAGGATTGCATGGGATGGTAAGGCAACAGTGTTGGGTGACCTTGGCGCATGAATTAGGCCAGGGAAGATCGGCTAGGACACGGGATTTTAGGGCCCCTTGTGATCTGATGCAAGGACTCTGGACCTACCGAACGACCAGGTGAGGCCACACTGATTGCGGGGTAGAGACACTAGTAAAGGTACATGCATAATAATGACTTGTGTTCTTCTGTTTCTAGGATGTCTTGGGAATTAAGAATAAATTAAATTTTAAGAAGTTTTAAGAACGATATTCAGCACTACATGGGCTTAGGCATTCCTTGTTTACCTTGCAGCTATGGCACCTGGAAGGCTACCACGCGTGGTACAGGCTATAGAAGTCCCGAAGACTACTTTGGATGATTGGCTGAGAGCTGATCGAGAGGAAGAGGATGACCAGTGGCAGAAGACTCTTCGATCCTTCCAGCGATAGGCCCTCGAGAAGTATGAGGGTAGCACCTCCGATATGAAGATGGAAGGCTGGCTAGAGGAGCTAGTTATAGACTTCGGCCTGATTCAGACCCCGACCGAGTACTGGGTTCCTCTGTCCATCAGCCAGATGCGGGGAGCGGCGCATCAGTGGTGGATGCTATACCTGGGGGAGAGGAGAGTGTCTGAGGTGGCTTTGGTGGATTTCGAGAGGGAGTTCCGGGCGGAATTCCTATCCTCGACGATGAAGGCAGAAAAGAGGTAGGAACTACTCTCCCTCCAGTAGGGGAGTATTTCTGTGAGGGAGCTAGGGATCAAGTTCAAGGACCTACTATGTTTTTATCCAGACCTCTTTCCTGACGAGGAGTATAGGGAAAGATGTTTGGAGGAGGCACTCCGACCCTCCCTCCAGTATGATGTTACCCCCTTTACCCTGCCGACGTACTTAGAGGTCCAGAAGAAGGCCGAAGTGGTAGAGAGGATGCATGATCTAGGGGGAGTGTCGCGAGAGGGGATCCAGCTGGGACCATCGAAGGGGATGGCCGTCAGCACCATGCCTCCAGCGTCAGGACCCTCCAGGTTCCGACCTGCAGGGAGTAGATGGCAGAAGTTTCAGTTTCGATCCCCCGGCCCTCACCCTTTTCCTTTGGGCCTGGGACCGCGGTGGTTCATCTGTGGGAACCATGGGAATATTCAGAGTCAGTGCCCCGACCGGGTGCAGTACAGCAGTGGCAGTCATCCCCAGCACCCGCCACAGTTGCAGCTTCCAGCCAGACCTTTCCAGCAGTAGCAGCAGGGACAGCGAGCTCCCGCTCCTCTGAGGGCAGACGTAGGAGGAGGCTGACCTCAGGGCGCTCCACAGGGACCTCGACCAGGGCATGGTCGGGGAGGTGGCCGATAGCCGAGGGGCAGGGGAGCTGGGTGTGGACAGTTACACGTCATAGAGGCAGTAGTTCCAGCAGGGCCAGAGGTTGTTCAAGGTACGATCAGTCTGTTTAGCACTCTTTCTTATGTCTTGTTCGATACCGGAGCTTCACACTACTTTGTTGCACCCAGCCTAGCCCGTTCTTTGGGTGTAGATGCGGAGAGACTTCCAGTGCCCCTGGTGTTGAGCACACCAGTCAGAGGTCAGACCAACTCATTGTTTGTTTTTCGGGGATGTAGACTGATGATAGGGCCACATCAGTCGGTTAGGGATCTTCTTATACTACAGATTCAGCCATACGATGTCATCCTAGGCATCGACTGACTATTTTCTGTGTGCGCCATCATCGAATGTTTTCGAAGAAGTGTGGTGTTCTCAGACTTGGACAGCCGGCGTGTTACCTTCACTGGCGAGAGTAGCAGTCCGAAGTGAAACAGGAGAGAGGAACCTCTTCACTCTTTGTTGACCGAGCTGACAGTTGAATCAATAGATGCTGAAATGGTGGAAGTGCCAAAGATCATCTGTGAGTTTATAGACATCTTTCCTGAGGATGTGACGACTGTACCCCCTCAACGTGATATCGAGTTCGGGATAGACCTGCAGCCTGACACTCGTCCAATCTCGATGGCTCCTTACCGGATGGCACCTTCGGAGCTACTGGAGTTGCGGATACAGATTGATGATTTGATGAAGAGGGGTTATGTTCGTCTGAGTGCGTCACCGTGGGGTGCTCTAGTCTTGTTTGCAAAGAATGCAGATGGTGGTCTTAGGTTGTGCATAGACTACAGGAGGCTGAATCAGGTGACGATCAAGAATCGCTACCCTCTTCCAAGGATAGATGATCTTTTTGACCAGCTGAAAGGGGCAGGATGGTTCTCGAAGATTGACCTGTGGTCTGGGTACCACCAGCTGAGGGTGAAAGAGAGAAACATCCCGAAGACATCGTTCAGGTGCAGGTATGGACACTTCGAGTTCGTAGTCATGCCCTTCGGTGTTACGAACGCCCCGGCTGTGTTCATGGGGCTTATGAACTCCATATTCCAGGAGTACCTGGATCGGATCGTGGTTGTGTTCATCGACGACATCCTAGTCTACTCTAGATCAGAGGAGGACCATGCAGAGCACCTGAGAACAGTTTTGGAGGTCCTCCGACAGCACCAGCTCTATGGGAAGTTGTCAAAATG
Organism: Viscum album; assembly: GCA_963277665.1. Taxonomy (NCBI): domain Eukaryota; kingdom Viridiplantae; phylum Streptophyta; class Magnoliopsida; order Santalales; family Viscaceae; genus Viscum; species Viscum album. The sequence continues at coordinate 1,434,441,462 of OY728163.1, forward strand.
TACGTTCCGGACACGGGAAGTGCACTTCCTCGGGCACGTGGTGTCCGAGCAGGGGGTAGCGGTGGACCCATCAAAAGTTGAGGCGGTTGTTTCTTGGGAAGCACCAAAGATTGTGGCGGAAGTCCGAAGTTTCCTCGGGCTGGCGGGTTACTACCAGAGATTTGTACCCAACTTCTCCCGAGTAGCAGCCCCTTTGATGGCTCTGACCAAGAAGGACCATGCATTCGTATGGAGTGAGCAGTGCCAGTTAGACTTCAGCAATCTGAAGGAGAAGTTGGTCAGTGCCCCAGTGCTGAGATTACTAGAAGAAGGGGCGGATTATGAGGTGTTCTGTGATGCATCAGGAGAGGGCCTGGGATGCGTGTTGATGTAGCGACAAGGGGTGATCTCTTATGGGTCCAGGTAGTTGCGTTCCCATGAGCTTAATTACGCCACCCACGACTTGGAGCTTGTAGTGGTCGTTTTTTGCGCTAAAGTTATGGCGGCACTACCTCATCGGGGAAGGCTTTGTGGTCTTCATGGATCACAAAAGCTTGAGGTATATCTTCTCCCAACGGGACATAAACTTGCGACATCAGAGATGGGTGGAGTTCCTCCAGGATTACGACTTCGAGATCTCTTATACTGAAGGCAAGGGAAATGTGGTGGTCGATGCCTTGAGCAGGAGGACACAGAAGGATGCGGTCCGAGAGTCAACGAACTCCTGGAAGGCAATGGAAGAGTTGGCTGCCTTACACCTGGATGCGAAGATGGATAGTGGGAGAGGCTGCCTATATCAGATGACAGTGCATTCATCCCTGTTTCAGCAAGTGGAGGAGTCTCAGTGGGGAGACCTAGAGTGTGAAGTGATGCGGGACCAAGTTGACCAGGGCAATGCTCCGGAGGGATGGACAGAGGATGGTCACAACCGGATGCTTTTCCAGAAAAGGTTGTTTATCCTGAAGGCGATGCGCAGCAAGGTTCTCAGTGAGTTCCACAACTCACCCCTGGCGGTACACCCAGGAGTTTCCAAGATGTACCAGGGTTTGAAGAGGCAGTTTTGGTGGCCCGGAGTTAAGCGAGCGGTGGCAGAGTTTGTGGCCAAGTGCTTAGTGTGTCAGTAAGTGAAGGATGAACACCGAGTTCCAGGCGGCCTACTACAGCCCCTAGATTACCCCGAGTGGAAGTGGGATGACGTCTCAATGAATTTCGTCACATGACTACCCAAGCTCCAAGGGGGATACGACGCCATCTGGGTGGTAGTGGACAGGTTGATGAAATCGGCTCACTTTCTGGCGATCAGGGAGTCGAGTACTGTGGACGCTTTGGCACGAATGTACGTGGATGAGGTGGTGAGGCTGCATGGAGTTCCGAGGTCTATAGTCTCGGATAGGGATGCACTGTTTACTTCGCGAGTATAGAGATGATTTCAGCATGTGTTTGGCACCCAGTTACGCCTTAGCACTACTTTCCATCCCCAGACAGATGGACAAACAGAGTGCACCATCCAGACCTTGGAGGATATGTTGAGGGCTTGTGTTCTGGACTCAGGAAGATCATGGGTGCGACACCTGCCCCTGGTAGAGTTCGCTTACAATAATAGCTACCACACTACCATTAGCATGGACCCGTTTGAAGCTTTGTACGGGAGGCCATTCCGTTTGCATGTGTGGTGGACCGAAGTAGGAGAGGCAGAAATCCTTGGTCCGGAGGTGGTGCAGAACACGACAGAGAAGGTTCAGCTCATACGGGAAAGGATAAAGGCGGACCAGGACCGACAGAAGTCGTATGATGATACTAGGAGGAGGCCATTGGAGTTCGAGGCTGGGGACCACGTGTTCTTAAAGGTCTCCCCTCGGCGTGGGCAGCGGAGGTTCGACAAGGGGGTAATCTTTCTCCCAGATTCATCGGACCCTTCCAAGTGTTGCGGCGGGTCGGCAAAGTGGCTTACCAACTAGCATTGCCACCGCCGCTACTAAGGATACATGATTTCTTTCATGTGTCCCAGCTCCGTCGGTATCTGCACGATTATTCACACGTCCTTGATTGGGGTGATCTAGACATCGAGGATGACGTGACCTTTGTGGAGAGACCAGTGGTGATCGAGGATCGCAAAGAGAAGGTGCTTCGTGGGTGAACCATTCCATTGGTTCGCGTGTTGTGGAGACATGGTGGGCTTGAGGAGAGTACGTGGGAGAGGGAAGCATAGATGTGTACCCAGTACCCAGAGTTGTTTTAAGTTTTGTTCCTTGTTGTACCTGTTGTGATAGAACGTTTTGTCTTTTGCCTAGAAATGTTCTGGTTTTCTTCCTCTGCTTGTGTGTGAAAAGCCCCGGCTATGGGGAAGGAGAGAACCCGACCCCTAATCAAGATGCATTAAGGTGGATGCGATTAAACCCATGCGGGTGATTCAGTGCCGCCCAAAGCGGATAATATCTTGACATGGGGGAGGAGACTCTCCAACCCACATGCCCGGGCAGTTTGGCATGGTTTGTTGCTTGGTTCGTGACAGGAAGGTGTCCTTAGTTAACGATGAGGTTCAATCTTGAGAGGTATCTTTTGGGGTGGTTGTTCAGACCCTCCCTTCCCTTCTGGGTTGTTTAAATTCTCGAGGACGAGAATAGTTTGAGAGGTATCTGATGTGATGACCCAGACTCTCTTGGTCTTTCCTTTTGCCAAAATCTGGGTCCTAAAGGAGTGGCGTCTCGGTGAGACCGATCGGCGCGACTGATCGGTGAGACTGATCAGTGAGACCGATCGTCACGACTGATCGGCATCACCCGGCCTTGTCTAGTTGTTTCCAGTAGCTCTCCCTTTTGTGTAAATAGAGTTTTAAACCTTATTTTGACCTATTTGAGCGTGTTTTAAAGACCCGTAACGTGCATAAGAGTTTTAATTAAATACTTAATCAATTCATGAGTAGGCTTAAACCACCCGACCCCCTTTTTGTGATGAGTGGAGCCGCGTGGTCAACCCACGACCCCCGCGCCATACGCGGTTTTGCTTTTACACCTCAACCGTCACCGGATCTTATAAACTAAGGGTTAGCCATGGTTTCTACTTTCCTCGATTGTGGCTTTTCACAAACAGCTTCTGGTGCATCGGGCATGCCGAATCGTTATCCATAAATTTCCGCACCCCGGCCTAAACGTCGATCATCTATCAACAAGTAGGGAATTTCTCCTTTACCTATCTCTTTTGTGTATCATGCGGGGTGGGCGTGCTTTTGTTTTTGTAGAACTGGTTGGACCGAAATTAATGAATATAATGAACGAATTATATAAAGAAAGAGGGGGGGTTGTGATTGTTGTTTTTGTCTTATATTTTGATGATGTTTCTTCTATGAACATCTTGTTGAGTTGTGCTGGCTTATGCCTCCTGAAAATCGAGGCCATTGGTGGTCGTTGTTTGTGCACTAATGAACCCTACTGATGTTTTAAATGGATTGTTTTGTGTTGTAAACTCCTGCTGTGAAAAGTGAATTGGTTAATCACGTATATCCGGATAAATAAATTGAAAGCACCAGGATCAACCCTTCTGTGATAACTCCTGGTTAGAACACACGGAATTTGAATCATGGAGTGTGTTAAGTCATTTAAATCTGAAAATACAGGCAAGGCCCTTCTTGTGTTGGTGGTGGTAGTTGGTTGTTTTCCTTTCGGGCCGATTGCTGGAGATGTGGGAGGGGATTGGATCCCCTGTTCTTTTATACTCTCGGTGGTTGTGTGAATTTGGGGGATGTGATCTCCTGTTGGTATGGATTCGGCGGTTGTGAGTTTTAAGACTGGGTGGATACTTGTTTATATAACGAATTGTGGTGGAATCCTTTATTGTTGAGAACCGGGTGCGGGCGTTATGGTTGTTGCTTGATTGTTTACCTTCCAAGACTTGTACCTATGCCTACTAGTTTCCCAATAGTGCTTTAACATAATTAAACTTTTTCATTGAACTTGAAACAAGAATGGGACAGATGAGATTTGTTGGAGAGAGTCGTGACTTGTGACTTGAACGCAGTGGTGTTGTGTTCTGTAGGCTGTCTGAAGAAAAACCTAGCTTGGGTGAGTGCTTGTTACATATATATATATACTTGTAGCTTTGTGTTTCTTATTCGCGCCCCACCCAAGTTGAGCACTTAGTGCCGAACACCCCATTTCATGGGGGAGGGTGTTTTTCCCAACACTATTCTTAGTGGCTGGTTATTAGCTCCTTTTCTGCTCCCTTTCCCGGATAACCCAAGTATCTTCGGGCAGGCTGTGATGGCCTGAGGTCCATTATTAGTGCAAGAACCTTCAGGAGGGGTAGTGTGGTGGTTGGCCAGGTGTGTGCGGCAGGTGGTTTCCCAAGTGTCTTCGGGATGAGGCCCAGGTATCTTCGGGCGTGGTGGTGGTTGTTCTGTCCTAGGTGTTTGCAGGCATGGTTACATGTGACAGTTGTGGCCTCGGTGTGTGCGGACGGGATTCAGCAATGGGACTGCGTGCGGTTGTGGCCGAGGTGTGTGCAGGTGGGATTTCGGCAGTGGGACTGTGTGTGGTTGTGGCCTAGGTGTGTGCGGGCGGGTGTGGCAGTGGGACTGCGGTGAGAATGGTGGGATTGGTCTGATGCGTAGAATGTCTCAATAACCAGTGGGAAAGTGGCACGGGGTACCCAAACATCGATGTGATATTATTATATATATTACTTGACTTGTGTTATTTGGGGAGTGTGCCTTGGTGAGGCATGGGGTGGATAGTTCTCCTTGTTAGGTGTTTGGTTTACTCTTTTTCTCACAGGACTTTAGTACGTTCCCCCACTTGTGCACGAGAGTCTTTGTTTTTCCCTACTGAGTGTACTTGTATGCTCACCCTACGTGTATAAAACTGCTTTCAGGTTTCCAGGAGGACTTCGGGGATCACACAGGAGCTTACTAGCTCGGACCTTTGGAGCAGTTGCAGTTGTTTTTCTTTTCCTCTTTGGTACTTACCTTGTAGTCACCTTTTGTACTTGTGGCTTTACTTTTGGAACATGCATGTTGGAATGGTTTATTTTTGGCTTTACATCCCTTTTACCTTGGTGTTGTTGAGATTCATCATCTCATCTCTCGATATTATAAAACAAAAAGGGGTAATGCCTTCCATTTGTGAGAAATTTCTATACCCTTGGTGCTAGTCGCCACTCCGGGACCTATTGAAGGCAGGTCTCAGGGGTCATTATCTCTCCTTCAACTTAAAGAAGGAAGGGCCTGACAATCTGCTGACCCTTCCCTCCTTTTGGTGATGGCGGGTCATGATAATAGTTTAGTGATTCTACTAAAATAGATACAAAATAAATTATTTAGTTAAGGTTTATAAAAAGAACATGTGTCCTAAACCTAAAGGATATAGCAGAATTTTTTGAAAATGAGTTTTTCATAATATAAGAATATGACGATGATAAAATTGAGTAAAATAGCTTTATTGAGAACATTTAACATGATAAATTTGTATTGGTATTGGAGGAGCTTCCATGAAATGAATAGAATGTTTAAGTTTCAACTAGAATTGAAAATCATTGACATTCAAGATATGTTAATTGATAAAAAAAAGTTGATGATTTTCTATGTTTATTAAAATATTTAATTCCAAGGGGATTTATAGAAAATAAGTTTTTTAATTTTTTTTGTTATTGGGATTCATTTTAAAAGATGGTATTGATGTGCATGATAGTCATTATAATAAGATATATTCCTAAACAAATATATATATGAGTATTAAGAGATGACTTGATATAATAATATATAAATAAAATGGAATTGGATGATTGAAAATGGATGATTGAAACATATTATTGTGTTTTACATATTTTTTATGTGAAATATTGGAGTATAAAATGTGATGTTAATTAGAGTACAGTACGATGATAAATAGAAGAATGTTTTATATGTATATTGTTACCATGAAATAGATTATAACTAGGTTATTTGGAACATGTTATTATTGTGTATAATAATCCAAAAATGGAAATTTTAAATGCACCATGTCATTGTGGTCTACATAGTAGACTTTTATTTTTCCTTAAAAAATAATGAAAACTAGTAATGATATTTTAGTGGTAGAAGGAGTTTTTATGGACATGGAAGAATGAATTGTTGATATAATTGAATGAAATACTAGATAATGGATACCAATACTTGTATCATGTACTGGTGAATTATAGGAATTAATGTGAAAAATGGACTAGCCTAAAATAGATGTCATATATCATAAAGTGGTTATGATCAAAATGATGTGTTGTTTTGATGAAATATCGATTACGATGGATAAAACATGTAGCCAAGGAGAACCATGTGATGTTTGTTGTAATTTCCCATTAAATAAATATAGTAGGTTTTCAACACATCATATATCAATGAAATTTTTATTGATAATTTTCATATAAGAAAATGTATGATGAGAATGAGTGTGGGGGTTCCTCTGGTAGTGCTTTCTCCTGTGGTCATCAAAATGGTCATTTGGAATTCAATAATGAAAGTAAATAAATATCCATAAATTAATATGGATCACTATTTCAAATGGTTTTTTCTCTATAAATATATAGTACACACTATGGTGTCTAGTAGAAAGGTGTTTGAATGGTTGTTTAACATGGAGGAATCCAAATCTAGAGATGCTTCCAAAGAGGAACCATAAACCATTTTCATATTTTTCATTAAATGTGGGAATATATTTTGGCCACGAATCAAATAAAAAGCAAGGGGATTTAGAATTTTTTTAAGAGTAGATTAAATATATTTTGATTCCATTATAAAAAAGGAATGATAAATGTTACTAAGAAGTATTTTTATATTTGAGTGAAAATGATTTCAAAATCATTGGGAATTTACCACTGGTTTTAAAGATATATAATGGATTTCAAATGTGGTAAAATTAATGAAATACCATTTAAGATATTTATAATCACCCAAAATTGGTGTCAATTCCATATTTGAAAAAATTATAAATAATTAATTTATAAAAATGGGAGAATACATTTAAAAATTTATTATGAATAATATATACATCAGGAAATCTGTTTGTCAAGAAGAGGGAACAAATTCCATCATTATGATTCAATTTCCATAATAATGCGATGATGAGGATTATTTTGAAATATTAAATATAAAATGATGACCAATAATTTCACAAGAAGGTGTAATTTTAATTTCTTTTTCTTGGTATAAGAATGTGTTTCCGAGTAATATTTTCCAGATTCTCTATTAAAGATAAGTCGATTACAGCTCACTAGATGAGCTAAGTACATTTGAGGATTAAACCAAAGTAAGTATTTTTTTATGTGTCCACCATGTCCAAAACATGTTATTCCTATAATTTTATTTATTATAAGGTTATGTCTATACCATTAACATAGCGGTATTTTTCATGATTTTTATTATAGAGGACTTTCATAGTATGATTATCATACATAGGGGGATTATGATCAATTTGTGATGTTGATGAAAATGGGACCATGCCAATAGAAATAAAATGTTAAACATTTGGAATTGAAAGACCATTATTTATTGAGGTAATAATATAGAAATTATGAATCTAAATACCTTGAGTATGTTGAGTATGTTCTCACTAGTTGTTATTTTGGACTGACCTATGATGTGAACCCTTGGGGACACAGAGTTACATGTCTAAAACCTTATGTCAAGTCATTTTTCTCTTCTAATATCTTCATCATGATTTTTTATAAGGATAATTAAGGTATGACCATGGATCCTGGTGGCCATTTTAGAATATGAAGACTCAATATATGAATTTTATTCTTTCTTTGTGCATTTATTATTATCATGGAGTATACCAATAAAACATATTCAAATTTTTTAGTGATTCGTTTGGGGTTTCCCCCACGTTATTTATTACCCATTACCTATATGGGAATCTTGGTTTTCATGAATCCTTCGTGTATGGGTTTTTTATCAAGGGATAGGGGCCCATATAAATGGTTGATCCAAGGAGAATTAATCTATGATTGGTTATGAGATAAAATCTAAAGTATATCACAATTTTATTTATTTATCACATGAAAAATATTTATTCAAATTTTTCATTCCATATTGGGAGATGATTTATTTATTTTTTATATGACATGTGTTTCAATTGATAATTTTTTTTATTTTCAAAAATATACTCTATGTTCTTTATTATTTAGTATATTAATTTTATTTTTTACATAATAGTTCGGGTATAATATCCCCCACAAATGAACTTCATACCCTCCCCGCAAGTCGGCGGAATAAAACATATGAGGAGGTGGGTATGAGGTCATACAGAGCTAGTTCCTAAACCTAATGTATTGGTGAGGAATTTAATGGGTTGGTAATGAGTGATAATGATGATATTAACATCTAATTGATGGTTTTAACAAGATTCACTCATGATTTAGTATCGAAGATAAAATAGGAAAGTTAGGCAAGATAATAAAAGTTGTTTAAATAGGTATTGACTTGAAATCATTGACTCACACTTCCTTTCATGGTATATTAATTTTATGACCCTAGAAGGGATAATAATTGGTATTCATGGTATGGTTAACATATTATTTATTTATTTTTTCTAACATGAAACCATGTTGTTGTGTGAATTTGGAATTCATTATGAACGGATCGTTATTTTATGGAAAAAAATTTTGTTACTATTAAGATGTGTACATAATTGTAATGAAATATTCACATACAGTTAATTTATAGGGTTAGATATAGGATGATATGAAAAAAATTAATCATTGTATAAAATAATGAATCATTGGGAGTGACGTCTTATTCAAAAATGCATTAAATGGTCCTATTAGATAATGTGTTTTCAAGGTGACAGAACATATTTAATTATTTAAAAACATGCACAATTTGTAAGATCACTCATCTGGAAATGAATATACTTGAAATTAATATCAGCATCTATCCAATGGATAGACACAAATATATTATTTAATGCCTTCTTAGAATATTACATCTCATGTCAATGTCAATACCAATTCATCAATTATATATTATTCTAAAATTTGATTTGAAAAATTGGTGTGTAATTTAAGTCTCTATTGTGGTGATAAAAATAAGATGTGATGATGAGGAAATGTGATGATGTTGAGAATCTTAGAGGATATTATATAGATAACTACATGAAACACCAATTCTACAAGAGATGATGGAATAATAAGAATCAATTAAAGAAGTTATTTATTCAATGATAAATGATCGATCCTTGGAAAAAATTTAAAATTTTATAATAAGATCCCTTAACATTTATAATAATTAATATTGGATAAAAATTGAAGTAATAATGTAACATTCATAAAGATAAATCTTAAGATCATTCAAGATGATTTATATGAAGAATAAAATTATAGAAAGAATCATTCGTCTAAAAAACTAGAATATAGAAAAAATATATAGATGGTTATTTAATTATTCTATAATGAAATTTATTCTTTGTTAAAAAAATAAGTATAAAAATAAAAGAGAACACAGAGAGAGGATAAACACCTCAAAGGAGAAATTACAAATTACACAAAAGGAAGCCTTGATAGAATGAATAAATCACAATATGAAATCTATAATAAAATAATAGTTTAGTGAAAAATCAATAAGTGGAAATATATAATAAACTTGGTGAATAAATAATTCATTTTTAGATGACATGGAAATATTTTGAGCATAAGATTTAATCCTAGCTCGAGGCTTCAACAAATGTAAAATTCGCTTAGAGGAATTCATTCAGGCAATTGATAAAATGGCTACCCACCATAATGAGCTTATCATCAAGGATCCAGACACCATGGTTAGTACTCTACCCTAGAAATTATATAGTGTGTCTGATTATAATAATCATTGTCATGTGTTTATCCAATTTGCGAGTTATTTAAGCACGTAGTGGTATCAATGTTTTGTGAACAATGGTTTCCCACTTTTCCTTAAAGTTTCTTAATAACATAAATATATATTTGGTGTATGGAATTGGTGAGAAAAATATTTAATGAAAAAAAATCCAAATAGGAAATAATAACTCATACAATTCAAGATAATCAATTATCAAGTAACCATATGAGGTATGATTACTATAGAATTTGTTTTTCTTTTTATTTTAATTGTTGATATGTAAATGTATTCTATTTAGTAAAATTCATGTAAATATCACATTTTTATAAGGAAAAACTCACCTGAAATATAATATTTTAAAGAATTTATATAATTTACTAACTCATTATGACTAAAAAAGACCAATATTATAGAGAAAAAGAATGAATTTCCTTAAATGGTGAATAATGAACTAAAACTACTTTAATTATAATAGATATTGTGGATATAAAGATATAAATATTTATTAAAAAGAAAATATTAGTTCCCAATATGATAATGGTGCATGTATAAAAAATATATAATCAAATAAAGAAGAATATAGATTATATGATGTTGCTTATATAAACCAAGGATGAGAAACAACTATGAGGAGTCAAAAATACAACTAAATGTTTAATATTTATTCATAGTGGAATAGACCCTCAATGAAAATATAATATGAAGGGAAGAAATACTATTGGTAAAATATTATAGGAAATCATATCGTGTTTTATAGGTTCCAAAATTATAGAAAATCACATGAAAATGGTGGCATGAAATGATAACATCAATAAAAAGGAAAAATATGTGGTTTCATATAAAAAATATCTTATGAAATGAGGTTACTGATGTTAGTCACAAAAGAGGATAAATAAAAATAGGTCATTAAGATGACAAAATTCATTTCCCACGATTTGGAATATTAGTAAAGAAATATGGAAGATGAAGGGTTTGTAAAAATTTTCATCCACGTTCTATAAAATTAGGTTTATTAAGGTGACCCTATCCCCAGTTATTTAAATGGTTCTAACTCATTTGAAGAATCACAACATTATGGTCGAGACATGATATGTGGGGCGATGTGGCTAGAAATGAACATTATTGTGAAGAGAATATAAGATCAATCGAATGCTAAATGATTCAATATACATGTGTGTTTATGGATTAATTTTTTTACATGATTCTAGATTCATGGTAGTGGAGACCATTTGTTATAAAGAAAGTTTCACAAATGTGTATGAATATTTGAAGAAAACATTTTATGAAGTCATCTAATGTTAACCATGTTTTTCATAAAAAATATTTTACATATAGGTTAGTATAAATAAATAAATTCTTTGGTACTAGTCTATAAGAAGTCAAATAAATGATTGGAAATAACAACTTAAATAAATTTCACATTCACATTTTTATTTTTTATTTATTTTTTGTATCAGTTCTATTGATATAATGGCTTCCAAAAGTTGCTGTTATGATGGATTTATTCCAATAAGTGGCTTACCCAATGTGGAAAAAAACTTCATTGTGTTATAATATAATGTATCATGGGGTGTAGTGATAAAAAAAATAAACAACTTTAAAGCCTCTTATAGGGGGTTTGAATCATGGGAAGGGATTTGGATTATTGGAGTTAAATTGGAATAACTTCATCAATTTTCATAAATTTATATCAACTGAATCTTCAAGTGGTTATGTTGAGAAGATGATTGTCCAAAATTCTATGAATTTAATTAATATTGATGAGTTACATGGATATTATCTGGGATTTTTATATAAAACTCATGATTCCTATATGAAGCACCATTATAGTAAACCTATAGGATTTGTTGACATCTCACATTCCATGAGGTATATTTACAAAATTAATTTCAAAAAAATTGAAACTGTATGATAGGATGATAATATTGAATTGGAATCTCTATCTAAAAAAATTAAAAATAAATTTTTCAAATAGCATATATATATATATAAATCACTTGGTGTGTTAATATAAAAATTAATGGACTAAGGAGTTGTAAAGAGTTAAGAAAGCCCTCTGAATACTAAAATTAAGAGATAAATACTATGAGGGAAATTTTCTTTTAATATAAAATCAATGGGGGATTTTATCAAATTTGATGTTTCTTCCTTTAAATAAATAGTTTAGAGGTTTTATAAAATGAATGGGATAACCCCATTAAATGGTGTTTTTTGTGTTGAAAGTATGAAATCAATTTTTAAAACACGAGATGGTGAATTATTTTTTAATTAAATAAGTAAATTTTTAATTAATTTCATTACTTTTTTATAAAAAAAAATTATCATTGTGTTGAACTCCTAAATGATGTTATAAAGTATTACATACTTGACTATTTATATTAATTTCATAGTATATTACCAAATTTGGATATATAAACTATAATACGTCACTTGAAAAACATCAACTGACACATATTACAATGTTTTTCAATACAATATGGATATAAATGAATATAACCATACACAATATGAAATAAAAAGTTATGAAGAATGAAAATTACAAACAATAACTATTAATATTAGGTGACAATAAATGATATGGATCATAAATATTGAAATGATTAATTTTGAACTACATGAATTTCCAGGAGAGGTGATGCTATGAAGATGATCATAGAGAGAATAAAAATGATTGAAAATATATGAATAATTTTATACAAGTAAAAATATATATTTAAGATTATATTATTTAATGAGAGATGGCGGGGTATATATTATAATTTACATATTGGGCCATCAACTAAAGAAAACTGTAAGTCTGTTAAATGATAAATATACCCTCATAGGTTAGTTGACTTGGTAGATTGGAGGGATATCACAATGGTGAATAAATTGGCCATGAAGGGGTTATTCTTCTACAGTGGGAGTTGTGTTACATCAAAAAATCAGATTAATAACCATGTAATAGTGGGGGGAATGTATCAATGGTTTTTGGTGGAATTAGCAGTGGATAAGAAGTCCATATGCTCCTATCCACCTTGTACAGTGTCGATGATAAAGTGGGATCTCATTTTAAAGAGTGAAAGAAACCTGAAATATTTGATGTTTCATAAGGATATAATGAAAATATTCCTACACCTTAAATAAATTTAGAAATAACAACTAATGTCCAATCAATCTGACAATATCTACTTTATCATTCTAATTGTAAACCATTAAAAAATATAATGTAACAATAGTTCACTTTAAGAAACATCTTAATCTTCATCCAAATAGTGGGATTCATGTCATTAAGGAGTAACCCTATCGATACACTAGGTATTTGAAGAATGTTTTCCCACATTAGGAATGATGTGATGAGGCTCTATAGTTTGGGCTATAACCTAGGTTGTCTCCTACCTCCTCCAAACCATTGAATGGGTTCATATATAAATATATATATATATATATATATATATATATATATATTTGTGTGTGTAAAATTGTGCATAAAGAAATATAATTGAAAATGTTTCTATGTGAGATTTTTAAGTAATATACAATAGTTTCTTTTTTTTATAATGGCCTAATTATAGAATCGAGTGGGAAGTAAATTTTTAGACCAACATTATCATGTTAGACCAAAAATGGAATGTGTTATTTATTCAAGATAATTAAAATAAAATATATCAACTAACAAAAATACAACAAAATTGTAATTTTTTTAAGGTTTAAATTAAATCATAAATATATCATTAATGGTCCTAACACACCTTATGTTGTATGACTCTTATTAACTCTATTAGGATATATGTTTGAAAATTCATTGTCTGGATTATTTATAAAAGGATATCCTCATGTGTTAATACCAAAAAAATATAATTGGGTGTAATTAAGAAAAATATTTAGATAGTGAGAAGGAGAAAGAAGTATGTTTACGAGGTTCCTTCGGGAAGAATAATTTCAACATATTTTTTAGAGAATTATGGGTTAAGTGGATCCATAATTCAAAAATTTAAATTTTGTGTATAAGATTTTAAAAAATTCCATTATATTTATTGAATATTATTTGAATGGGTAAAAAACATTCAAATATATCATTTTATTTGTTAACTATTTTTATGTAAATTAATTTCCTATCAACTGAAACTCCCTATTAAGGTTTTTTTATTTTAAAAATATAATACATTCTTGAGTTTAATGTAATGTCCTAATAATATATTTTCATGTTAAATTATAATAAAATTCTTGTATTAATGAAAATAAATCTAAAAAATATTTGTTTTTTGTGTTTTTTATTTTTATTTTATGTGTCCAATATTTTGAATTAAATTTTCATATTTTTTACTACATATTAAATTATAAGGGTTATGTTTTAAATTAATTATTATATTTAAAATTAATCATTTTCTAGGTAACTATCTCTCATTTTCTATGTTCAATATTATTTTAATTCAAGATTATTCTCGATAAAGTTTGGACTCCATGAATTAGCTTATACAATTGATGATAACTATGTTTTATTTATCATATATCGATATAATATTTTTTCTTGAAATTAAAATAATGATTTAAATTATATATGTCTACATCATTATTATAAAAACTTTTTATTCACCTCTTATTTTTTTACATAAAATATTTAAATATATAAATGAACATATATGTATATATATATATATGTTTGTGTGTGTGTGTATCTATTGACATGTTTTGAAAAATATGATGGGAAAACACAGTTGGAAATTGCAAGTGAAAAGTGTTTTATTAAACATAGATACCTAGACATTGTAATAATATTGAGGAATGTGGAGTGAGATAAAATAAATGGGGATATTGTCCACTAAGACGGGTAGTCCTTTATACACCTTAATCGTCTATGATTCCTCATGTGTTTTTCATTATTGGGATTCTTTTTTCCAAAAAATTATTTGATTTTTTGAATATGAAATACGTTATATGTACTATAATTATATCCTCTATAAAATTTCATAGTTATATATCATAACTTGTATTTTTAAGAAAATTAGCATCAATATTATATGGAGTTTAGAAAAAGTGTTCATAAAATTATTTTATCCATGAAAATATATTTATGTATTTATATAGAGAAATTATTATTTTATTTTTCATAATGTTTTTAATTAATATATTTTTTAATTTGTGATAATGTTATATTTGGATTGAATATTTTTCCAAGAATTAATAAAACTATTTTAAAAAAATTGATAATAATATTTTAAAACACCGTACAAGGTCTCATTATCACAAATAGTAATAAATGTTTTTTATATTTTATTTATTTGAGTAATAGTTACACTAGAGACATTGACGAATAATGAGAATTAGAAAAAATAAAATCTAGAGTTATGTTATAATTATTTAGATTCCAAAAAAAAATTATACGAGGTAGATTTTTTTTAATCATTTTATAATACATCATAAATCTATACATAATAGATCCTTATAAATTAGTGGACTATATGTATTTTTCTATAATAAATAATATTTTATTTAAAATATATGTATAATATTCAAACACTAGATTTAAGAGCTCTAGTGTTGGTGTCACAGTTGATATAAACGGAAGGGAATATAGAAAATTGGAGATTTTGATATTATGGATAACCAGGGTGTTTGAAAGTTTTTTATGATGTGTAAGATAATTTTATTTTTGGGATTTTTTTATGAATTGAGACACTACGATCTATGGTAAATGGATTAAAAAAATTGGATTTTAATGAACTCTTTGATAATCATAATTTGGGAATGGGTCATTTATTTTTCAAATTAAGAGGGAGTAAAACATTTATAAACAATTTCTGTTATGAACATCGATTGTTTTAGGATTATATCCATGATATAAGAAGAGGTGTCTCAATCTACATTGTAGTCTCTATGAGATGAAATTCTAGAAAATATTTGTTATACTAAATTTCTTCCACAATATAGAACATTTTTATATCCTAAGGATCTTCTTCTTAATGATATATAATATGTTTTACACCACCCCTATACCCTAAAATCATCTTGTATCATGTAACATTTTATAAAAATAATAAACACCATGTTCCTTTATTTATCTGAAAAGGTGTGTTTCAATAGGGTATTTTACAATGTTCTACCATGTTATGATATTGTGATGCCTGTGATAAATTTAAAATGAATAGAGAAGATGGGAGTGCTTGAAAATCATAAATATGCATAGTATTTAACTATTTAAATTTGAAAATATTGCCATTATTTTGGATGGACCATTAATTTTAAACATAAAAAATGTATAGTCTAACAGAGTTATAAAAATATATTCTATTCTAAAATCATCAACTATCTATTGTAAATGAATGATTCTTAAAATTTCATTTCTATATCATTCAATAGTATCTTAATTATTTGAAATTCCTTTGGATTAATGAATCATAGAATCTTGAAAATTCCATCTAGAATTTCTATATTACATTGACTATCCTTATTCAAAAATGACTCTGGCATGATGTATTGTTTTAAGAGAGAATATACATTGGGAAATGATATAAAAAATCATAGAATGTGATTATAATATATTTTAGTATTATGTAGCGAATAATTAAAATATTTATGGACTAATTTTCATTACGGGGGATAAGGTAAGACAATGGGATATTGGTTTAGTTTTCCTTTAAAAGAATAACTATTGTAATGAATTTCATAAAATTTAAACAACCATAAATTCAATGCCGCTGTTATGAATTTAGAAATTCATGTATAAAATAAAACATAAATTAAAAATTATAATATTTTAATAGTTTTTTAATGTTGTAGGAGATCATTATTGTGATTCCCCAATAGAAAAAATATCCCACATTAATTACAATGTCTTTTAGTATAATGTGAAATGATAAGGCATGATTAACATAAAATATGATAATAATTTTGAGTAGAAATAAACATAATAACTGTGATTGTTAACACTAGGGGAAAATTTGTGAAGTAGCATTAATATTTAAAGGATGATGTATATCTCAACATGACCATCCATGATAAGTTCTAATCAGATGACGGTCACAAAGAAGATGAAATTGAATGATAATTTTGGAAAAAAATTAGAATGTCAAAAATATAGATGTAATAAACATTTATTTAATGATATAATGGGTATATCATAAAAAATTCATAACACCATAAGATAGACCTAAATAATCTATAATCCACATATCAGTCGGCAGGGAAGTCAACTAGGTAACTATGATTACCTAGTGGGTGCATAATTATAACACACATAGATAATGGGAGAATAGATACACTAACACATGAGAGGAAGGACACACATGGATAATGGGATATGTGATAGAATAATATACCAGAGAGAATGGTATATGTGGTTTTTGGGGAATAGGGAGGAAACAAAGGGATAATGATAGATGAGATACACTAACACATGAGAGGAAGGTTTGTGTGGTTGTTGGAGGAACATCTCCCTAGTATGGGTTGTCACTAATGGAAGATATGAGTATCTTGATTATAGATTGTATTGTTCTGAGACAATGTAGAGGAATGATATATAATAATTTAGTAGAATCTTACTAAAATTTATAATGTGTGAAGGTATATCAAGGCATTGTTCTTTTTAATTAAAAGAATTAGGAAATTTTTTTAACCAATCAATCAAGTCAATTTGTGTTACATGACAAGGAAATGTCAAAGACGTTCAATATTCTAAAGTGAAAATGGTTGGATTTATTCAAAATAAACTTCTTCCTCTAAATGGTAGGCTATCGGTCATTGGGGAGTAACCCTATAGATACCCAGGTTAATTATTATAATTAGTTCCACTAGTGTACTGACTGGATGAGGAATTAATAGATATGGTTGTATCATAGGATTTCTCATACCTCCTCTTAGATGTTGTGGATGTTCATATGATTGTTATATAAATATATATATATAAATTTAATTCAAAATAAATGGTTTTCAGATGTACATGGTAGACACATTATTCCATCATTCAACGAATCCTATATATAAAACACGGCGAAATATAATTTTTTGGACCGCTTTAATCATTTTGGAAAAAATAAACATTTTAAATAAGAATTGTCATGAAAAAAAACTATAACTACAAACCAACAAGTTATACAATTTTAAATTTCTATTAAAAAAAGAAAATCCAATTCTTATGCATGATTTTCCACAAACATTTTTATTATTAAATTTTGAATTATGAAATCTAGTGAAAATGAAATATGTAGGTTTATTATAAAATGAGATATTCCTATATCTATCTAAAGAACAAAATATTTACATTATTATAGTTAGTAATTAAGACATTGAGAGAGAGTAATAAGAAATTTTATGATATTCCATTGAAGAGAATAATTTATGTAGAGGTCAACTAGAATTATAATGTGTGGGAGAAACATATTTTAATAATTAGAGTTCTATGTAGAAAGGGATTTCCAATTTAAAGTAATATTCTAAAATTCATGATAATGGGGAAATGATTTGAAATTTCTCATTTTATGTGAAATTTTTTATTATAAATTAATGACTTAGAAAACAAAACACCCTTATAATTGGTTATTATTTTGAATATAATATATTTTTTTAATTCTATTTTATGAAACCTAATATTTTCATTTCATGTGATGTTATTTCCATATTCATATGATAGTAATTAACCCACTATGAATTATAAATTCTATGAGTTTAAACATTTATGTTTCTCTTCCAAATATTTTAAATTTAATTATCATATTGAACATTTATATTTATTTAATGGGGTTTCTTTTTTAAAAACATTAACAATGTATTTAAAATTCCTCATATGATGAAAAAACATCATCTTTTTATGTTTGAAATGTTTTTTACATATATGATTCTTATCGATGTAGTTTTCCTCTAAAATTACATTCTCCTAAGGATGATAACTATGTTTTATTTATCTTATTTCCATACTATATTTTCATTGAAATTCGAGAAATGTTTTACATTATCGTGGTAAATATTTTTTCTGTTTTTTCTCTTATTATTAATTAATGAAATATATATATATGTATACATATTTATTTATAAATGTATATATATATATTTAGATAGTCAAATTTTTTTAAATATATCATTAAAAACCCAACTATCAAATTGGAAACCTAAAATTTTTTAATAAAATTTTGGACATGGAGTTTCGTAGATTTTTGCGGAATATAGAGTTTATCCAAACCACACGGGAGGTTTTCTACTAAGATGTGTATGCCTTATATATTCATCAATGGAATAAAATATATGATGTTTTTTTCTAAGATTATAAATTTTTTTGTAGTGTCCATACAGTTATTTAATAGGGAATTACAAGCTTTATTCTATTACTTTTTTCAAATATGTTAATTTTGTAATTGATTTTTTTAAATAAAAATTACATATATTTTTATGAAATGGATAAATCGATTTTCACAACCCTTACTGATTATTTTTCTCACACAGTTATTTAAATATTTTTCCTAATGTATTATTTTAATTAATTGTTAATCTATAGACAAGTTTCAATTAAAATAATTATTTAGAGAAATTTATTGTTAGTAATTATAGCATATAGATTAAAAAAATTATACATCAAGGATATTGTTTATTTTTATGTTTATCCTAATCCAATAAAAATATATTCCTAAAGTGACTTAAAAAATGTTAGAATTTTATATATTTTAATTGATTAATAATATTTAATTTATAAAAAACTATTCTGGAAATAGATCTAGTAGTGTGGGTATGGGGAATCATAATAATTCATGAAGCATAAATGATTTGAGTGTAGTTAAATTATGATAAAAATCAATGAATAAAATATTCTATTACTTGAAACCACTGTATTTCAAAAAAAATTGTGGTAGAAAACATATTTGAAAAAGTGTTAGATAATTTCAATAGTATGAAATGGGGGAAATTATTAGAGCCATAAATTGTTGGTTTTGATTTCTTTAAAAAAATTTAATGCCTGAAGAATAATAAGATGAATATTTACTTTGTAGACTTTTTTATATTTGAAAAGAGAAATTGGAATTGGCATTGGAAGATATTTCCCTGAAGGAATAAAATTTTTATGAGTCATCCAGAAAGGGTAAACATTGAAGGTAAGAAGATAAATGTTTATAATGTGAGTGCATAGTGGACAATGTTAAAGATAATAGGTGATTTATGGAGAATTATTAAATAATGGATATTTCATATTATTATTAGTGTTGTAGGATTTGTTGGATTAGATAGTGATGATGTGCATGGATGTCACAAAAAGAAGGGATTCCAATGATTAAATCAATGGTTGAATTTTGGTAGACACCTTAATGTTATGATATATTAATACATCAAATTTGAAATACTGACATTGTGGATTTATAAACAATCTAATGTTTTCAATATTTTATATTTAAAATATTAGGGAAATAAATTTGTGTTTTATTATAGTTTCATTCAATGATATGTAAAATAAGGATGCTGAATGAAATCATTACAGTTGTTTAGACTAATCCAGGGATATTCATTATGGGGAATGTTTTTCCAATGTATTTGGAAAATGGGAAACTGGAAATAACTACATAATTTTCATCCCAATGTCGGAGTTCTATTTCACCATGGAGATACATTGACTCCTAAATTTGAATATTTTAGTGGTGGCATGTGTTTTTGTTGTAATGGATGAATGTGTCGATGGTATGCTAACCAAAACAACTATATGAAGGAAACAAAACCATAGTGCATGGTATGGGGCATTAAAGGAATACAAGGGTAAAATTACCAAGCCCAAAAAGAGGGCATAGTAGTTGGTAGTGGTGGTGGTGAAAAGGATATAATATGTCAATTACCATTTAATTTTTAATGGGTGAAATAAATATCCAAATTCCACCATCTAGTTGATAACAATCTATCACATCTAAAAAAAATTAATTTTTTATTAACACTATTGTTTATGGTTTTTTACATTAACGGTTTACCTTTGATAAGTTGTGAGAAAAAATCTAGCATTGTAGTGCATGTGGTGGTGGTTTTTTCTATATAAAATTTAAGTATGGTCTGAAAATAACATGTGAAAGTAAAAAAACACAATCAAGATAATAATATTGGATTTCCAAAGGGTGCTCAATATAGAAATACATACACAATTTTATGTTTTCTAAATCAAGGCATCTTGTTACCCATTATGGATATAGATACCATATATTTGAAGATTCTAAGTCATATAATGTATAAATCATCCTATACTATTTTAAATGTCATGAGAATCATATTTAGACAATTATTATTAATGAAATCAATGGCATAATTCAAATATTGAATGGCTATTTAAATAAAATTAACATCCACTCTATATAAGGGGGAAAAATAGAACGACAATGTACATACATATTTTACAGTTGATCACATAGAAACTAGAGAGTAATTATGGGTGGTTCTTAATACCTATTATAGAATTTAATTGTTTAATAATGATGCACATAATATTAGGCTATTTTAAGACACCAAAAATAGAGAATGATTCAATATTTAAAACATGGAAAGAGACTATATATTATAATAAAAGGGACAAACTCAAAAAAAAAATTTGATGAAAAATATATTATAATGAATAACTGCATATCAAGAAGAAAGAAATTATTCCATCATGAAGATCTAATTAATAAAATTATGTGATGAAGGAGATTGTTCTGCAACATAAAAGACCACTATAGTTCCATTCATTGCAATGAAAAGAGGATTTATTGTTTCATTACAATAGAAGAAAAGGTGTGGCAAATTTAGAGTTCATATATTCACTATAAAAGACGTAATGATAGAATATAAATATTAGATTTACATTCATTAAAGGATCTAATTAAACAATGTGATGACACTAAAGGTATATATATTTAACTATAATCCGTTTTTACAAGATCCTTTCTTGAGTAGTTATCTTGAGTATGGATGATCAAGAGAGTTACCCTTCACAAAGTAATACAATATACTTAAACATATAAGGGTAGTGACATTAGGTTTGAGTGACTTATTGTAAAACACATCAATGCTATTTTTGATTTTTTTAATTTGGTGAAATTAAATATTGGTGATAAACTCCTCTATGACATAACGGCCGGGGTGAATGATATAAAACAATAATTATGTCTTATTAATTTATAATAATTATAAAATTGGTGGAAAGAACATAAAATATAATTTATGAAAAATAATATTCTATATGAATAATGAGAATCATTCAAGTGAATAAAATAACATGTGACCCACAAGGTTTAGAGGTTGAATTAATATTGGTATGTGAGACATCAATTGAAAAAATATATCAGTTGTTCCAATCCTCAATACCTTAATATATATCCTATCAGGATATAGCTCACGTTACCCTTTCTTGGAAAACCATTTTGATAATTTTATTATAATAACTGTTACCTCATGGTATCTATATATTTAGATAAAAAAATTATCCATGACAAAATGTTATAATTTAGAGTTTTTTATATGAAGAGGTTGAGATTTTTTATAATTCTATTATAATAAATAGTTT
This sequence comes from Viscum album, assembly GCA_963277665.1. Lineage (NCBI taxonomy): Eukaryota > Viridiplantae > Streptophyta > Magnoliopsida > Santalales > Viscaceae > Viscum > Viscum album. Next base: position 1,434,463,733 of record OY728163.1, read on the forward strand.
AATTTAAAATTTATTTCCAATTTTCAATGATATGGATTATAAAAATATATATAAATTTAATGTGATGATATCATTTTTCTCATATATAGGAAATTCTTTTTTTTTACTTTAATAAAAATTAAAATCAATGATGCAATAGAGTTATGTATGAGGAATCAGACAAGGGCTTGTTAATTGAGACGGAAAATGATCAATAAAATTTATTTTGATCTCTCTCATAAAATATATACATTAAACTGATGAGTTTCACAACATTAAATTAAATGATGGATAATATTTAAAAAATTTATATTTATAATGAAAAAATGAAAAAGAAAACCATAACAGATTACATAAAGAAATTTTATAAATGGAATTCATCCCAACAAATGTATTGATTAATTTAGTGGTTTATACTATTTAATTGATAATATTAAAAAATATTCACATAATGATTCATATATAATTATATTGGATTGAAATAATAAATTAAAACTACAATGTTATTCAACTCATGGTTAAATGATTTCATAGTGTGTACCCATGTAAAAATTTTAAATAGATTTTTCTTGGAAAATATAAGATATATGAAATGAAATTATATCCCGTATCTCTGGAGTGTATAAATGATTTTTAGTTTTTAATTCAAGGCGAACTAATAGAGAAATACATCATGTATAAAAATGATGGTCATATTCTAGTGATTTGTCTAAAAATAAATGATGAAAAAGATATGGATAATTATTTTTCAAATGAAAACAATAAAAATGCCCATAAATATTAATAAATCTATATTAAACAATCATTACAAATTTAGTCATGTTGGTAATTTGGATGAGGATATAAAATAATAATTTGAGGAAAATGTCATTGAAGTCATATTTAAAGAAGAGGACGTTATTGTGGAAATGATTGACTTAGAAATATTAACATTTTTTAAACATTAAGAAAAAATGTGAATGTACAATTAAAGATGTATATTATCAATGTAATATAATGTAACAATTTATAGATTAATTATGGTGTCCCTAAAAATATTTATTTACATCAAACAAAAATTTACCTTAAAATTTGGTTTATTATATTTATATTTCACATGAGAATTAAAACAGGAGTATATATTACATGATACTACTACTACAAGCCATTTTTTTCATTTTTTAAAAAGCCGGTTTTAGGGTTACCGGTAACCGAACAACCAGGTAGTGTAACTCAAAAACCAAACATAGCAGCGCGGTACCTATGTAATCCAGTCTAATTTTCAATTTTTCAAAACAAAAATATTGAGCGAAATCATTACCGCGCCTCGGTCCATGCAACGCCGCATACCACGTGATCACTCGTGACGCACAACCGCATCGATCCTGGAACCCTCACATCATGCTCCTCCATCGTCAAATCATAGCAGGTCGCCGACGAGAACATCCACCAGAAATCATCGTCGCCGGCCCCTCATCAACCCGCCCTTCCGACTCGCCCATCGCGTAGGTCATCACCGCCGCCCCAAACAACACTTCGACAGTCATAACACATCACTGAAGACGGATCCCAAAAAACAGAAACAAACTCGAACGCGATGCAAGAGACACCGGAAGAACAAACCAACCATCATTCCATCTGCAACGAAGAGGAATCAATACATTGTGTTTTAGTTAAAAATAAAACATGGTATGGTCTAAGATAGACGATGACATAGTCAATGTTAACATGACATAGTGCAATGCATGGATATATACATTTTATGAAATAATGCATGTTAAAACATCTATATTATAACATGTATTATCACATTAGATTTTTTTATCACCTAATGATGATACGAGGATTTATATAGCCTAATTAGTTTTTTAAATGTTCCAATAACTTATCATAAATGATGATTCAAAAGTTAAAAATGTGTTCACTATTAAAATAGTTAATCAATATTTAATTCAATATGGCCAATGGTTTGAAATCCAAGTGGTCTCCTTAGATGTTAATATAAATAATTTCACTTTTTTGGTAATGGATATAATATAATAATATATCGAATTAAGATATATTCCATCTCTCATTTTCTTCATTCCTTTAATTAATGTTTTAGGTGACCATGACTTATTACATCTCATTCCAAGGAATTTGGACATTCACATGGCCTATAGAAATTATAGAAGAATGGATGATTTATGATGCTTCAATAAATATTTTTTATTATCATTCAGTGGATCATGGGTTGATGATATCAATATGGAATAAGTTATACCATTCATTATTTAATTTATTATAGATAAAATATTAAATAGTTTGTGTAATAAAATCTCTTAGTTGGTGTTTTCACCATGTTTTTATAGGTTTTATCCTATTGAAAACACATTAGTTGCATCAAAGTATTTTCTATCTACTCATTATTATATTTTTAATGAATAATTATACTCATTGAATAATATTTTATAATACGAAGAAATTATTTTATATAATATTTTCAATCATGATTTTTGGAGACCCATGAATAGTTTATGAGGTAAAATTTGGGTGGACATATGAAGGTAATATGATCAGGACGAGGTTACATAGACTTGAAATGAAACTATTTCATGTTAAAGAGATCATCATTTTCTATATTTGGAAAATTATTGTTTACTCGTCTTTGTATCATGGTTTATGATAATTATATTGACACCATAATGAAACACTATATCATGGTAGATATTGACTACCTATATGATTTAATGTGACCAATGAAAAAAATATCATTTTTCAAAAAAAAACAAACTGATCAGAAAATGGAGATTTCTTTCAATTTTACAAGGTATAAACCATTCTATAAATTATGGAAAAACTTCTTATGGTGTTTACCAAAGAATGGGTTATCACCTAGAAATCAACAATGTTATTGTTTGGATCCAAATTTACATTGTTTTTTCATTCAAAATAGTTTTCTCCAAGGAGTAGAACATGTAATGTTATACATAAAAAAAATTATGTCATAAATAATATAAGGGAAAATACGTCATTTTTATAATTGTCCACAAATTTCAATCGTGTGGACTGACTAGGACAGTGTCCAATACATTGGGTGTTTTACACTATACCAAGAACATTTTGGTAGATGTGATATTGATTAAAATTTATTTACATGTTGAATATTATTGAAAGTATTTATAAATTATAAAATAATATGAAATGTAAATGTATTTAAATTATATTATGAATATTTTATAAATTATAATATTATGTGTTTTCATCAAATTTCAATATTTGAAAAATTATTCATACTATTAAATATGATTATTTGAAAGCTATTATTAAAAAAATAATTTTTTTTGATGTTATGTCAATGTAAAATATTTACATAATATATGATATATATATATATATATATATTATAAATAGAATATATTTCTAATATGAAGTAGTTACTTTTAAATAAAATAAATTATTAATTTGATAGAGTAAATATTATAATAATTGTGAATTATTTATATTCATTTTTGATATTTGATTTTAATAATTCATGTAATTACAATAATGTTTTCTTGTTGATATATATTAAATTTTTCATAGTCATTGATCTAATTTATATATTTGTCAAATAATTTGTTTACTTATTACTCCTCCTTATATTTGTAAATATTAATATTTTATTTTTCAAATTTATCGATGAATCATAGTAAACATGATTACAAAACATATTAGAATTACGAGGAACATATTTAAATAGTTATATACCATTTATGATAATTTGAATATTTTTCTTATAATAGGAATTTTCCTCATTAATATGTACTATGGTTGATTTCAAAATTTGAATATTTGATATAATTAGTCTTTTTTATTTATTATTATATTTATTAAAATATTTAATATTGGATAATTGTTAGTTGATTTTTTGTATTACTTCTAAATTCCATGAGAGATAATGATGTATCTAGAAATGTTGGGGTTTGTTACAAGTTGTATAATTCTTGATCTTGTAGGGATTATTTACTTCAAATAATTTCAAGCATGTATATGAAATGGGGCCATGTACTTATTCATGAAATGAATTTAGATATGTGTAAATACAATTGCAATTTAATAATGGTTAGTAATATAAGCCTTGGGTTGTGTAAATAGTTACACATAAATAGTTTTTGAACATATTGTATTGGTGGAAGGATTTGGATTAATAACCAAATCATTCAAATAATTAATACTTGTTAAATTAATACAAGAGATAAGATTTCATGATTTGAATCCATGGGAAATATTGTGTTTAATATTCATTCCATTTTTATATTTTCCATGATATAAATAATCCAACTATGTATCATTTACTAAAGTAGGGATTCGATGGATTACCATATGTATAGAACGAAGATTATGTGTGATTGAAATATGAATAGGTTCCTATAATTTGTGTATTATTACGAAAAAATTAACTATAAAACCCTAAAATATATGATTTATGATGCTTAATGTAGATATTGTTCAATATAATTTTTTTAAATTAAATATCCATTCCAAATTCTACATTTGATATTCAATCGGATTGGAATGATAGCCTAAAAAGTCTCAAATATGAGAGTGATTATAATATTGCCTCATTACCAAGAGAAATATGGATCTGGACCCATTAATGTATATTTTGTGCATAATAGGGTTCATAATTTTAAGGGAATCACATTTAATAAAATTCTATATTAAATAAATTTAAAACATGATATTGGTCTAATAATATATTATAATATTGATTTAAATTCCATCATTATCATTAGATTTTATTTAAGTTCAATATTAGAGAAGATAAATAATATTAAATAAATCAACCTACAATTTTATATATTCATAATAATTATTCCCAATCATGATGGAAAATTATATATAATATAGAAATTCCATCCAATTTAGCCAATAAATGAAGTGGGTCAACTGGGTAATTGAGAAAATTATAGGATCATAAAAGGACACACATAATATTTTAAATTCATTTTTTATTGAATTTTAAATAGGTTATTCTCTTCACATGTAATCAATAATTGTTTGGCATGTGAATGACATGCTGATGTTGGGGATTATTTCACATGTTTGTAATTCTTAGGGACATTATTTTTTAATATTTCTATAATGGTGATTACTTTTTGAGTTAATCCAATGAATGATTAATCAATACAACTAATGTATATAATAATGAGGACAAGAAAATTATTGTCAAATCATTTAGTGTTTTTTGATAATAGAAACAGGCACCGGTTTAAAAAAGAAGAGGAAGATTTGAGAACCTAGTAGGATGGCTAGGACATAAAAATTTAAAATGGGATTCTAGATGAAGATAATGTGTTTTGATAGGGGATATAATTTTCCAAAATACTTAATGGGGCTTTAGAAACATCAAGGATTATCTATGTCAATTATTATTGTTAAAAAATAAATTCACGTATTCTCAACGATATAGGATACATGCTATAAATTAAATAAATATTCCCTATATTTAAAAAATTTCTAAATAGAGAAGTATTGATGATTAGAGCTCAATTAAGGAATTTAGGAAATGGATTTAGCGGTTTCCCCAAAAAGAAGTTATATTTTCAGACTCACATTATATATTTAATTTAATTAGTAAAAACATTTTGAATTTTAATCATGCATTAAAAATTGTTGAAATAAGAAATTATTTATAAACAAATATTATTGTGAATAATATTTGAAGAATATTTCTGATGTAAAGGACCAAATCGAACCGTAGGTACTGATCCAGTAATTTTCATTGATTTATTTTCACCTCCTTGTATGAAAGTGTATGATGAATAACATTGATGATTTGTATGTCATTTGTTGGGAGACAATTACTTATATTTTATATGAATTCCAAAATAACATAAATATAACAATTTTATATTAATTAAAAAATTAAGAGGGCTACTGAATAAGAAATTTATCATGTCTAATATAGATAAATAAATGTTATTCCCATGTGGAATGATAGTCTAAAGAAAATTAGTAAGTAGATAAATAGTTAAATATCTGAAAAGATCATATATAATCTACCCCAATCCTACCAAAAGTTCTATTATATTCAACACATATATCTACCATGATCCCATATCCCATACTTGGAAGACTATACAAGAATATAAAATTCTCATAGAGATTTCCATGTATGGTGTGAGTAATAATACCTAGTTTTATTCCATTAATCTATAAGTATTAAAAATTCCCATATATTACATTTATGTAAAAGGATAATGATAAATTAATATGAATCATAATTGATCATAAACATAGAACCTATTTGCTAACCTTGAAAACAAACACCCTGGACGTACATGCTTCAATTCTATAATGGAAGGAATATCAAGATATCGAATGAAACCAAGAACAAGCCACAACTCTATTTAAAATATTTCATAGAAGAATGTGAAGAATCTACTCATCATCAACTAGGAATAAATGGATTTATTTTCTCGAAATCTACTATTAATTTAATGACCCTTCTACTCAGCATCCACTAATCCTTGAGTATACATGCTACTTTAACATGACTAAAATTTGAGTGAATCACACATCATCCACAAGGAATCCTCATATACTAACCTTATTTATAAGTCTATTACATCAATATTCAAAATTAATCTAAAATACCAATCAATGGGATATCTTGTTTCTATGGTCAACAAATTTGGAGCTCAAATATTGATACATAAATGGAATGGTAACACATATAACAAGGTTGGAAAATCAAAGGAAATCATATAATACCATCAAATGAATTTAGTGACAACACACAATAAATATGACTAACATAAAACTATAATAAACTAGATACATCTATACTCGTGAATGAAAATACCATAAATAGGTCTCATGGGCTATGAACACATCCACATGTTTTCTCAATAATGCTTGACAATCAAACCATTCCAACAAAAGAATCATTACTAAGAAACATGATTTTAAAATATACCCTAATGTTAAGGAATATCCTACCTCATAATTATTAATTTCAAATTCTTGTTTTTTCAAATGGTATTTTGTCCCAAGCCAATTGGATCCCCAAGAGGAAAAAATTTCAATCTAAAAAAACGTCGAGAAAAGTTTTCTTATAAAAAATGTTGCTTCTTGTGAAATATAGAATAAAAAACTAAATAATGATTATAAGAATGCATACCGTAAACAAATTATTGAAAATAGTAATCATTATGGTCACCTCAAGAGAATAAATTAATTTCTATTTGATAGATAGAAGAGAATGGAATCTGAATTTATCCATGAATATAAATTATTAATAAAAAAATCATTATGTGTTATTTAATCCTACATAAATATCAATCATGGTGAGTCAGGGATAAGAAATGGTATTTAACAAGGTAGTAAATCAATGAATGGAGGGAGTTCTTTAGGATCCTCTTTTAATCTATTAGTTCTATAATTAATAGAATTCATAAGGATAAGGGATAAGATATATTGATATTAGTCATAATTATATTGAAATGCATTTTAATACACCATATTAAATTATCATGCATTTAACCTTTGAATTATTGATGATCTAAGAAGATAGATGGAGGTTTCATCCATTTGAAATATAATTAACATAATCTCTAAGGAGAATGGGGAAAAATAAATTAATATTGGTAATAATCAATTTAACATGTATTTTAAGACACCATATTAAATGTAGAGACCCAAATCTTGACCTACATGGAAATTAAATTACATTTGCGGAATACTTAATACATAACAAAAACAGACACACAAGGACCGTAATAGTTTAGTGTCTTTGGAAACTCGGAATATAATCTTCTAATCGTGGTGAAAGATCTTCAACATCTCTCATAAAGATCTTCCCCTTTTGTTTTCTTACCTAAAACCTTTCTTTATATCCTGGGGAAAATAAAACATATAAAGGGTGAGCTCAAATTATCAGTAAGGGTAAGCATGGATAAAATAAAACAAATCATATACATTTGAACTTAAAAATATGAACATAATGATTAAACATTAAAATCTTGGGAAATGACATAATACATGGCAGTAAATAAGGCATTGATCATAAAGGAACATTAATAATGATAAACTAGAATGGGAATAAAACATGTAACTGTGGCATCCATTAAGCACATGTAATGATTTCCATAGTAGCCAAGGAATTGTTGCCAAGACCATCTTAGTGGACAAAGTCCCTTACTGAACCGGGTTTAGTTGCTGTTCTAGCCCTGTATTACTGAACCAGATTTACTTTCCCTTACAGCCATGTCTATCTCATGAGATATAAATCATTACCCAATGCATTGGAGGGAGATATAGGTCCCACCCATCTCCTAATGAAGTCATTATTTCATGTGCCACAACATAAACATAAATCATTCATCATAACCCAAAGAATAAAATGGGTCTCATAAACATCATCCCATCATAACATAATCCATATAAAACAAATGGATATCATTTCATCATAAGAAAAATGAAACCATGTAAATCATAGATACATTATACTTGAAACATACACATATGAAATAATGACATCTTAGATGGAAAAATGGTTTTGATAAAACACTTGAAATGAATTCTTGAGGAAAATATCCTTTATTCTTCAAAATAAATTTTTTTCCCAACACGTCATGCAATTTTAAAAGAAATATATTTTTCTGAAAATAGCCATGAAATATTTTGGAGGAAGCTTCATGAAAATAAGGCTTTATAAAACCGTAAAAATCCTTTCATGCCATATAAGTTAAAAAAACATTCTTCTCGTACTTTTGCCGAAAAATTCAAAAAACTACCTTGTAACCTAAAAAAAAGAAATATTCCTTACATAACATGTAGTAAATGTCAAAATGGGTAAAAAGGACTATAAAAATACATGAAACAGGAACATGGATGATAAATATAACCTCATTGAATACTTTTGAATAAACAATCTCGGATAAAAACGAGATTGGAAAAGTTATCCTTTACTATAGGTCTGATATTCTTCGTACGTATCCGAACCTCCTATATAATGATTTAAATAATGTCATTGACTTATTACAGAATTATATTCATTGTTATTAAATCATATATGGTTCACTTATGACTTTATATTACCCATTATTTTGTAAATCCCATGTTAAAGCAATGTTTTGAGTAAAATCATCTTATTTATCGTACGTGTTTGGACTTGTTGTTCTTGATTTTATTATTAATTATATCATGATTTAATGACTTCCAAAATGTAAATAATTATTTATATATCATATATATTTATTATATATATAGAATATACATGTATTTATAATAGTACATAACATATGGAGGTAAGAAATGAAATGCACCGTTCATGGAGACGGTAAGTCGTACGTACGCATGAACGCTACTTTCGTTTCTATTTAATATTTTAATGGAATAGGTATATTATAATTCCAGTATAATATCATATATAATATCATTAAATCCATCCTTTATACATCCTACATACGCCATTAACGAATCACATCACTTTGAGGGGGCGGTATTACACACTTCCTCAAATGAGATCATCGTATTTACCCACTATGGAAAACATAATGGCTTGATATAATTGGGAAGTAAAGAAGCATAAGGAAATCATAAACATAATATATATCATATATAAATACAGTTCCATCATAATTTCTACCATGAGAGGCGGTATGAGAAAATTGAACAATCATAGTTTCGTGAGGCGTTAGTTTGCCATCACAGAAACATTTTGTTCGTCATACATTAGATAGAGGTGTGTGTAAGTGTAGTTATAATACTTCTCATAACAACATCCTATAATATTTAGGATACTATTTTTGTTACAAAAGAAATGATTAAAAAGAGTTTAGGTTTTGGAGAAGTAGAATAAAAGAAAACAACTTAAGAGAAACTATTACCTTTAATTTGGGTAACTTCCATTGGTTTGAACCAAAAAGACATCTTGAAGTGCTGTCTGCCTAATGTAAGGCTTCTAGAGGAAGTATAGGGATGTAGGGAGCTTATTTGGGAACATTTTGGACGAGCGAAAAGGCTTGATAGGTGTTATTAATTGCATAGAAGTGGTCTCCTTTTATAAGGGAGAGGAGGGGCTCTTTCGGAAAGTCTGAAAACATTATTTTATTATAAACTTATATTCAGTTTCAAGAGGTCCAAAACACATTACTGTCAGAGATAAGATGACTTATATTTTAAATAAAATCATCCAATAGGAATTGGACAGGTTTTGGATAATAGTTTAATCATTATAATCTTAATGATTTAAATCAATTATTAGTGAGGTAAATACTGCATCATTATTGTGTCATAAATAATTTAATTTATTTGATGTTGATAAATTATAAAACAAATACCAACATGTAGGAAATAGTTTTAGATTTCCAATGAATAATTATAGTCGAAAAGATAATTTATATAGCCCCTTATAAAAATTAATTACTAAAGGATTTTTGTTAATGAGAATTTTATCTTTACATTAAATTAATTAATCTAATGTGTCATTGTCTTTCATAAGTGGCTCCATGGGGTCACAAAATCAACCAAAGGATATCCATGGTCGGCCATTACTCATCCAAATAAGGTTTAGACAGGTGTTAAGGTAATTTTGAATTATTATAATATTCTTTTAACCTTGAATTACCCTATTTACTTTTAACCGTGGTAATAAAAGTAAAAAGTTACTATTCACCAAAAATTATTTTTTTCTAATTGAACCACATTTTACTCCTTGATATCATCCGTGTCTCTCGTATTTTTGAAATTCAACTCACAGAAGCTGTAAAATTATGTTTTATGAACAATTGCAAAAGCACCTAGGAGGTGGATAAAAGACGGTGAAAAGTTCAATACAATTATTATAAGTCTAAAATTATTATAAAATGACTCCAATGAATTCCATTAAACATATATAAGTATTATGCACTTATTTGGACCTAAAATAAATTTAAATCAAATAAATTATTATCTAAATAAAAATCCGGTTTTAACTAAAAACTCAGTGTTTCTACTAAAAAATTGAAGTTTTTCAGAAATATACCAAAAAATAAGCCTAATCTATATTTGATATTCCTAATTCAAAAATTATGTCTATTTTTCCAAATTAAAAAAATATACGTGGAATTAATTAATTTTAAAAAAAATTCTCGTTATCAAAACAAATAGCGTGTTTTTAAGAAACAATAACTATCAAAAGATCGACACTTGTTTATGTCCAAATTCAATGTGAAATTAATTCCAATTACCAACATTGGATTAAATGGTAATAATATATTCTAATTACACTTAAAAAATAATTAAAAATAGAATCTAACAATATAAATTATTGCAATGAAAAAAGTTGTTTTTAATTAAAATATAGCGTATTTTTAATATTCATCAAAATATGAAAGTTATCAGAATAATATGAAAATTTTATCCAAATTAAAATTTTATATGATTATTCCAAGGATTAACTTTATTTTTTCAAATTGAACTTATAAACATGTCAAAAAGTAGATTTAATGTGGGTGCGCCATCAAATGGCGGAAAAACTTCATTTTTTTAAAAATACTTATTTTACCCGAAAAAATTTATTTTATTCTCATACCATGTTCTATAAAATGTGTATGATGAATTATAATGTTATAAAATTCAAAATTTAGTTGATACTATTTATAAATTCTAGTCCATAATAATATTATTACAATATATCGTTGTTTAGTGAAACCCGGTATTGCGTACTACACACACTATCGAGGAAGGTCGCGATTGCGTGTAATGCAAGCCAAGTCAGGGTTGCGTGTGATGCAAGACTACTTAGTTGTTTCGTATAACATAATCTAACCATATTTCATTTATAAATTTAATATATATATATACACAACTCAATGTTGTGTAGAATAACTGCTATCAAAATTGTGTGTAACATGATCCAAGAATAGTGTTGCGTATACTGCAAGCTAATACGGTGTTGCGTATAGCGCAGGAGAATCTTGGTGTATTGTACAACACAAGACATCAATGAAATAAAAAAGAATAATTCTCATAAAATCTCAGGTTGTAACATTCTACCCCCCTTAAAATGAATTTCGCCCTCGAAATTTGTAGGTGTTATAAATGGTTTGTTACTTGAGAATTTCTTTCATAAAAACCCATATCGTATAAATGGAATACAAAAACCTATCATTAAAAACTAAAGTATGAAATGTAACAGTTACCCAAATTAACTAATCACTTGGTTTCCACATAGGAGAACATAGGTGATAATATGGATATGGAAGAAAAATCTAACCATCAAGTTCTGATGTAGAGTGGTTGAGAACAGGGCTATGAAAAAGCCAACAATCACAAAGCCATATATTTGTGATGATCTAAGGTACCATATGATTCCTCATATATAAGAGTACTAGAACAACATTTTTGGCTTTCAAGATAATTTCCCTAATGTTGAAGTATTTTTCAATTAAAAGAAATTCTTACTTTATTTTGGTAAAATCTCATTTTTGTTCATGTCTTAAAAAATTTCCACTTCATCTCTTAAAGGAATGTAGTTGAATTTGTTTTCCATGAAATGTTAGCGGATCATACAATAGAATGATTTGTCATTCCATCTGTCTCAAACAAAAGGTTAGAAAAGGTTATATACATAAGTCCATCTATGGTGATATTATTCATATATGGTTCCAAAAATGGACTTATACTTCAACTATCATACTGATTAATAAAATAAAACTAATTTCTACTAACCAGTGACTTCTGTAGGCTAGTGGTAGGCGATAAAGTCCTGTCGCACTTCGGTTGTGGGTTTGATTCCCACAGCCTTGTCCGACGTGACGGTTTGTCGCCCATTCTACAGGTTGTTCCTTTTCTTAAACTAAAATATTATAAAATTATATCAATAATATCGAAAAAAATTTCTAGCCTTAAACAATACTAACTTATGCTCAACACAATTCATTCCAATCTTTAGTCTTATCCAAAATACTTCTTTCCAAACTCATAGTATAAAGAGAAATATTACTAAAAAGTTCATATAACATGCACATGAATACCATCATTTATCCCTCATATATCTTTTTGGTCACATTCCAATCATGTGAATACCTTAATCATGTATTCTCTTGGAAAATGAATACCCATTGAACCTTAGTGAAAACATGAATGCTGTCAAAAGTTAACTATTTCCACATACCAAAATCCAAAAATTCTATATACTCAAACCATGATATAACTTTTCCCTTATATTAGTCATGAGCTCATGAATACTATCAGACAATTCATTTTCTCATTATCCCTTCCTTATGCACATATCATCTACTTTCCCAAATATTTGAATCACTTTTCATGGTTACTGGTACCATATAATTATGTAAATCCACAATGGACCAATACATATATATTCCAATATATCATAAAAGTACATCAAAAACATTATTCTTGAATAACAATATATAAACACTTCAATCCATCCTCTTCAATTATTTTCATGGAATAATTCCTTTCTTGATTTAGAAGTATCCTCTTATGTCAGGGCATTGAGTTGGTTAATGCCCATGTTCTCCACAAATAAGACATTGAACTCCATAAAAGTCTGTCACTCTATGACACTTTTCTCCACACAAAAAACATCTTCCCCTCCATTAGAGGTATTTCTCAAGGTTATTCTTCCCTTCTTTAGAAATCTCAATATTCCTTTATCTATGCTCCTCACCATGCGAAAATGCATAAAATTCCATCTTCCTCTTATTTTATGACTTAGGAATACCACCAATGTTCACCTTGTTAATCATATATCATGATGACTGATTCAGCACAATCACAATATCTTTCTCTCAAGGCATTACACAATTTTGATGATCAAAGTCACCAATTTTTCCATCAGAATAAACGTTAACTGAATTCTTTCTCGTTCCCTCCATTGACTAAAACCAGAAACCATAGAGTAAGAAATATTTAAAATAATGAGGAACCACATAATCATTAAAAGTCACTTATGGGATGTCTAACTTATCACAAATTATTTAATCCATGAAACCTTAGTTTCACCCTAGTTTATTCATGATCCTCAACATAACTCTAGGACTGTAACCTATAGTTATACTAAACCTTAGAGATATCCCTAGACATACCTTATAAATATCTCTAGGGATGTCACAAAAGTTCTCACATCCTAGTTTCCAAAGGTTAACAAAACCTTTCCTCTGATACCAACTGTAGAGACCCAAAGCTTGACGTACATGGACATTACATTAATTTTGCGGAATACTTAATACATACCAAAAACAGACACACAAGGACCGTAATATTTTAGTGTCTTTGGAAACTCAGAATATAATCATCTAATCGTGGTGAAAGATCTTCAACATCTCCCATTAAGATCTTCCCCTTTTGTTTTATTACCTAAAATAGTTCTTTATATCCTGAGGAAAAGAAAACATATAAATGGTGATCTCAAATGCTCAGTAAGGGTAAGCATGGATAAAATAAAAAAAATCATATACATTTGAACATAAAAACATGAACATAATGTTTAAACATCAAAATCTTGCGCAATGACATATAACATGGCAGTTCATAAGGAATAGATCATAAAGGAACAATAATCATGATAAACTAGAATGGGAATAAAATATGTAATTGTGGAATCCATTAAGCACATGTAATGATTTCCATAGTAGCCCAGGAATTGCTGCCAAGACCATCTTAGTGGATAAAGTCCCTTACTAAACCAGGTTTACTTGCCATTCCAGCCCTGTATTACTGAACCGGATTTACTTGTCATTTCGGCCATTTCTATATCATGGGATATAAATCATTACCCAATGAATTTGAGGGAGATATAGGTCCCAACCATCTCATAATGAAATCATTCTTTCGTGTGCCACAACATAAACATAAACCAATCATCATAACCCAATGAATAAAATGGGTCTCATTAACATCATCCCATCATAACATAATCCATATAAAACAAATGGATATCATTTCATCATAAGAAAAGTGAAACCATGTAAATCATAGATAAATTATACTTGAAACATACACATATGAAATAATGTCATCTTTGATGGAAAAATAGTTATGATAAAACACTTGAAATGAATTCTTGAGGAAAATATCCTTTCTTCATCAAAATAAATTTCTTTTCAAGAAACATCATGAAATTTTAAAAGAAATGGATTTTTTTGAAAATAGTTATGAAATATTTTGGAGGAAGATTCATGAAAATAAGGCTTTATAAAACCGTAAAAATCCAATCATGCCGTAGAAGTTAAAAAAATATTCTTCTCGTACTTTTTCCAGAAAAGTCAAAAAAGTACCTTGTAACCTAAAAAAAGAAATATTCCTTACATACCATGTAGTAAAATTAAAAAATGGGTAAAAAGGACTTTAAACATACATGAAACAGGAACACATATGATAAATATAACCCCAGTTAATACTTGTGAATAAACAATCTCGGATAAAAACGATATTGGAAAATTTATCCCATACCTTAGGTCTGATATGATTCGTACGTATCCGAACCTCTTGTATAATGATTTAAATAATGTCATTGACTTATTAAATAATCATATTCATTGTTATGATATCATATATGGTTCATATAGGACTTTATATTACCCGTTCTTTTGTAAATCCCATGTTAAAGCAACATTTTGGGTAAAATCATATTATTTATCGTACGTGTTTGGACTTGTTGTTCTCGATGTTAGTATTACTTATATCATGATTTAATTACTTCCAGAATGTAAATCATGATTTATATATCATATATACTCATTATATATCTAGAATATACATGTATTTATAATAGTACATAACATATGGAGGTAAGAAATGAAATGCACTGTTCATGGAGACGGTAAGCCGTACGTACGCATGAACGCTAATTTCATTTATATTTATTATTTTAATGGAATAGTTATATTATAATTCAAGCATAATATCATATATAATATCATTAAATCCATCTTTTAGACATCCCACATAAGGCATTAACGAATCACATCACTTTGAGGGGGCGGTAGTCCGCACTTCCTCAAATGAGATCATCGCATTTTCCCACTATGAAAAATCTAAAGGCTTGATATAATTCAGAATTAAAGAAGCATAAAGAAATAATAAACATAATATATATCATATATAAATACAGTTCCATCATAATGGCCACCATGAGAGGCGGTAGGAGAAAATCGAACAATCATCGTTTCGTGAGGCGTTAGTTTTCCTTCACAGAAACATTATGTTCTTCATCCATTAGATATAGGTGTGTGTAAGTGTAGTTCGAATCATTCTCATAACAACATCCTAGTATATTTAGGATACTGTTTTTTTACGAATTAAAGGATTAAAAAGTGTTTAGGGGTTGGAGAAGTAGAATAAAAGAAAATAACTTAAGAGAAACTATTACCTTTAAATTGGGTAACTTCCTTTGGTTTGAACCAAAAGGACTTCTTGAAGTGCTGTCTGCATAATGTAAGGCTTCTAGGGGGAGTAAAAGGATGTAGGGAACTTAGTTGGGCAGAGTTTGGATGAGCCAAAAGGCTTTAGAGGTGTGAGTAATTGCATATAATTCGTCTCCTTTTATAAGGGAGAGGATGGGCTCTTTAGGGAAGTGTGAAAACATTATTTTATTATAAACTTATATTCGGTTCTAAGAGGTCCAAAACACATTAATTTCGAATATTAGATGACTCATATTCGAAATAAAATCATCCAATAGGAATTGGACAGGTTTTGGATAATATTTTAATTATTATAATCTTATTTATTTAAAGCATTTATTAATGGGATAAATACTGCATCATTGTTCTGTCATAAATAATTTATTTTATTTGATGTCTAAAAATTATAAACAAAATACCAACATGTAGGAAATCGTTTTATATTTCCAATGAATATTTATAGTGGAGAAGATAATTTATATATACACTTATAAAAATTAATTACAAAAGGATTTTTCTTAATGACAATTTTGTCTTTACATTAAATTAATTAATCTAATGTGTCATTCTCTTTCATAAGTTGCTCCATGGGGTCCCAAAATCGACCCAAGGATGCCCATGGTCGTCCATTACTCATAAAATAATGTTTAGACAAGTGTTAAGGTAATTTTAAATTATTATAATATTCTTTTAACCTTGAATTACCCTATTTCCTTTTAACCGTGGTAAATAAAAGTAAAAAGTTACTATTCACCAAAAATTATTTTTATCTAATTGAACCACATGTTACTCCTTGATATTAACTATGTCTCTCGGATTTTCGAAATTCAACTCACAAAAGCGGTAAAATTATGTTTTTTGAAGAATTGCAAAAGCTCCTAGGAGGTTGGTAAAAGACAATGAAAAGTTCAATACATTTTTTATAAATCTAAAATTAATATAAAATGACTCCAATGAATTTCATTGAACATATATAATTATTATGTATCTATTTTGGCCTAAAATAATTTTAAATCAAATAAATGACTATTTAAATAAAAAGTCGGTTTTAACCAAAAACTCATTGTTTTCACTATTCATCAAAGATTGATGTTTTTCATAAAAATACCAAAAATTCAGCCTAAGCTATATTTGATATTCTGAATTAAAAAATGATGTATATTTTTCCAAATTCAAAACATATAAGTGTCATTAATTAAATTTAAAATTAATTCCCGTTATCAAAACAAATATCGTGTTTTTAAGAAACAATAACTATCAAAAGATCCACACTTGTTTATCTCCAAATTCAATGTGAAATTAATTCCAATGACAAAAAATGGATTAAATGGTAAAAATATATTCTAATTACACATTAAGACAATTTAAATGATAATATTACCATATAAATTATTGTGATGAAAATATTTGTTTTTAATTAAAATATAGCGTGTTTTTACTATTCATCAAAATATGCAAGTTATCAGAATAATATGAAAATTTTATCCAAATTAAATTTTTATATCCTGATTCCATGTATGAATTTTATTTTTTCAAATTTAACTTATAAACATGTCAAAAACTAGACTTAAAGTGGGTGCGCCATCAAAAGGCGACAAAACTGCATTTTTTGAAAAATACTTATTTTACCCGAAAAATTTATTTTTTTCTCATACCATGTTCTATAAAATGTGTAAGATGAATTATAATGTTATAAAATTCAAAATATAGTTGATACTATTTATAAAGGCTAGTGCATAATAATATTATAACAATATATCATTGTTTAGTGAAACCCGGTATTGCGTACTACACATGTTATCGAGGTAGGTCGCGATTGCATGTCATGTATGCCATGTCGGGGTTGCGTGTGATGCAAGAATCCTTTGTTGATTCGTATAACATAATACAACCATATTTCATTTATACATTGAATATATATATATATATATATATATGTATATACACACTCAATGTTGCGTAGAATAACGACTATCAAAATTGTGTGTAACATGATCCAAGAAGAGTGTTGCGTATACTGCAAGCTAATATGGTGTTGTGTATAGCGCAAGATAATCTTTGTGTAGTGTAAAACACAAGACATCAATGAAACTAAAAAGAATAATTTTCATAAAATCTCGGGTTGTTACATTAAATCAGATTTCATTTACCCATTGAATTATTCATGATCTAAGAAGTGATTTGGTTGTTTCACCATTTGAATAATAACCCGACCATTGCAATTTTCTACCACATTTTATAGCCACAGTCATTGTTTCCATGAAATTTATATGTAATATTTTGTGCCTATGTTGTGTTTTAAGTCCATAAGAATTTTACCATATCCAGTAACTATAAAATTTATATGGGGATGTCTCTTAGTCCATGTACAAAATAAACCCATCCCATGATCCATGAATTGCAAATTGTATATCCATGTTTTTTCCCACATTCTCATTTTACAATGAGGCACACACCCATCACACCAAGGCTTGCACTACACAATGGTGTTTTATATATTATAATTTAAAACAAGAAACCCCACAATTAAGCAACAAAAATTTACTATATTCCCCTAAGGATCAATACAATCATATAATAAATATAAACCTGAATGATATTAAGGAAAATGAGGATTTTATGTTAAGAATAGAAAATATGAGTCTTTCAAATCCATCATATTAGGATCCCTCATCAGAAATAATCACTTCAAGAGTTTATGTTAGAACAAGTAAAGTCACTAATATTGAAATTCTGACACACACTCCTAGAACTCCCCTTAGACATATCCATGATTCTATAAGACATAATAAAGTGGCACATTCTTCCTATACAACTACTTTTTGATATAATAAATTATATGTATCTGTTACTCAACAAAATAAAAGTCTATTTCTAACACTACATCATCTATTTCTATAAAGTGAATATGATCGGG
This sequence comes from Viscum album, assembly GCA_963277665.1. Classification (NCBI taxonomy): domain Eukaryota; kingdom Viridiplantae; phylum Streptophyta; class Magnoliopsida; order Santalales; family Viscaceae; genus Viscum; species Viscum album. The sequence continues at coordinate 1,434,482,990 of OY728163.1, forward strand.
CATATACTGTTGATGCTTTGAAACATGGAATGAATCATGCATTCCCAGATAATGTGGAGGAAGGTATATCCAACAATCCATTACTTTGATAAATCCACTGATCACAAGAAATCATACAAAATGTGGTTCTTTCTTCCCATTCATCTATAAATTTAATGTTACAAACTAAGATGGAACCCATGATAAAACCTAATCACCAATAGTTAACACAAATGACCATCTCATCTGGTCTCCATATGATCATTTCATACTCTTACTAGTCACCAACCAATTCCCGAGTATCTTAACTCTCGATATGTTCTATTTTACTATATTAGTCCCAAAAAACAACTAACTCACCAATGTCATTCAAATATAGTTGTGAACACCAAGAACATCTATAGGGATCATAAAAGGATCCATCAAAATAGATTCCTAGAAGGCGTTTCTTCAGGTGAACACTACCATGTCCATATCCTTAACCCATACCAAACTAAAGTACAAGAAATATGCCTAAACCATATCCTCATAGATATTAATCATACACTAAGATGTACCATTAGTATGTAATTTATACACTATGCTTAGATTCAACTAAAATCTTAAATACATCAGAAATCCCCTCAAAAAATATGATAACAATCGTGTCTATATGAGATACATTTCCCATGGTAACTCAATGAATATGCACAATCCCACTGACATAAATCATTCACATCTCATCTACTGGGTGGGTGTCACTTATATGTAATAAGTGTGAATCTTTTTTTAGTCACTCTATAATCATCTAAATAGTATTATGAATCTTTGGCCTCTTTGGTAACCCCTTCAAAAATTATTTCATGATTTCCTCCCACAACCACATTGGAATGGGAAGTGGATGGGGAAAACTACAAGAATGTTGGGGCTCATCCTATATCTTCTGTAAACTAAGGTAATATGATACGAATCAAGAAATGATTCTCTACATCCCATGCCACTATAAAATACAACTAAACTCATGGTAAATTTTGGTATCTCTTGGAAGCACCATCCATTATGTGGTAAGTAAGTATCTTATCATCTATTCACTAATGTATATAGTGAATATAATTCTCTTAGGTTCTGATATCACATTATCATCATACCATGACAAACCAAATATTTGATGACGACATTCTAGTTGCTCTTACCGCACAACACAATCTAGGATAATATGTTACCATTCCATCACCTTGTTTACCAATGAATATGTAAACACAAATGAGTCACATATCATCAATACCCAGTCCTTTGAAGAATCCATCCTCCAATCAGCCTACTATCTCACCATGTGATACTATTCCACAAAAAAATTGTGCACCATATATTTTTGCTACAAGAATATTATATCTAATAGAATCGGTAATTTCATTACCATTACATGGACTATAGGAACTATCAAATTTGAACATCTGTAAGTAATATAATCTATCACACTACCATATATTGAGGTCCCTATTTGTGAACCTAATGTGAAGGATCATGTGGTACATGTAAACAACAAACCTATATCCAATGAGTTCACATCACTCTCATATAAATTCTTGGGACTTGAATACCAGCTCTATATCATGGGTAGGATAGTTTTCTCATGGGGTCACAACTAACCAAACCCACAAGATACCTCCTAATCTATTAACATCAATAATAGTCCCAAAATAATGCATATCACATCATATTATAGACCAAACCATCCTCAGATTGAGATGCATCAATATTGAATCTATTTCCAAATTACTCTTCATGTTTTGAAATGACTGTTCACATTGGTCATCCGATAAAACATTACTCCCTTTATTGTAAGTATTGTTATGGCATCTGATAAACATGAAAAATCATGTATAAAATACAAATAGTATCATACTATACGTAGAAAGATCATTATATCAAATATGATCCATGTAAATATCCAGAACAACACTACCTCCACAACCACTTGGTACATGAATATACCTATATCAGATAAAAAATTACTGAATAATATTTTTATATGATGGTAAAATATAAACATAGACTATAAGTTAGAAGTGCACAAAGTGTACTCAAGACTATTAAAAGTTCTGTAGGATGATACTTTGTGGATAACAAGTAGTTTAGCATGCAATAAACAAACACCATAGAAAATTAGTGAATATACGTAGGTTGATCGTGTTCATGGGATTTAATAAAACTTTTAGTACAATCATTATTTCTAATGGAATCATAAAGTAATCATATACCCCATACATACTCATTAAATTAATCATTATAATTCCATCCTCCATAACTCACAACTACTAATATCCTTATAAAAGATCAATCTTAGTGGGCTTTAGAGATACCCATTAATGTTCAAATAGATTTAAATTATACGAATTATAACCATTTTCACCATCACTGGATTCAGTCCCTTCTAATCTCCCCAAACCTGAATTCATCCATATACATTATTTTTTAATAATACATGTGCACCCCATAGTGAATTAGTCAACCTAATAAATCCCTTCTACTACATGTACAGTAGAAGGAAATTAGGCTCTATATAATTTGAAAATATTATTTTATAACAGGTGTTGAAATGGAATGAACAATAGGCATATACTCTACTATAAATTCTACTCCTCTATCGAGGGGGGGGGGGTGACTGATGAAATAATCCAGAAATAATTAGTAGTATAGATGTAGAACTAGATACAATGATGAGGGGGTAACACTGATGTTACTATTAGATCCAATCTTAAAATCTATGTCATGATCATCCAATATTGACTTAGGTCTTGACTAACATTGAATAATCAAAATTATCGCCCCTTATTCATCATGAACATCTCTCCCTTGCATTATGTAATGGATACCAATCTATGATTGAAATAGATTTGGATGTGAAGATACTCAGTTTGAATTATAATGTGTGGTAGAAACATATTTTAATTATTATAGTTTTATATAGAAAATGTTTTCATATTTGATGAAATATCTAAAAATTTCCTATAAGGGGGAAATGATTTGAAATTTCTTATTTTATGTGAAAATTTTTATTATAAATTATTGACTAAAAAACACCATTTTAAGTGGTTATTATTTTGAATATAATATAATTTTTTAATTATATTATATGAAACCTAATATTTTCAATTTCAGTTGATGTTATTTCTGTATTCATATGTTAATAATTATATCATTTATAATTATAAATTTTATGAGTTTAAATTTTTTTGTTTCTCTATGAAATATATTTAATTCAATTATCATATTGATCATTTATTTTTATGTAATGGGGGTTCTATTTTAAAAAAAATCAAAATATTGTTATAATTCATCATCTAATGGGTAAAACATCATCTTTTTATGTTTCAAATGTTTTTTAAAGAAATGATTATTCTAGATGTATTTTTCCACACAAATTACATTCTTCCAATGATGATAACATTGTTTTATTTATCCCAAATCAATACTATATTTTCATTGATATTCCAGGAATGTTTTACATTATCTTAGTCCATAATTTTTTATATGGATTTTTTTTCTCTTATTATTAATTAATGTAATATATATATACACATATTTTATATATAAGTAAATATAAATTTATACACTCTCACATTTTTAATTATATCATTAAAATCCCAAGTGTTAAATGGGAAACCAAATTGTTTTAATAAAATGTCGTGCTTGGACTTTGGTAGAATTATAGGGAACATAGAGTTAACCCAAACCACAAGGGGGTTTTTCTAAAAAGATGTGTATGCCATATATATCCATCAATTGAAAAAAATATTTGATGTTTTTTTCAAATAATATAATTTTCTTTCTGAAAAATTAGAAGATTTATTTTATTTAGAAATTATTTTTTATTATCCATACAATAATTTAATAGAGAATTCCTAGCTATATTTTATTTCTTTCTTATTGATAAATCAGTTATTATTATTTTTTGTGTTTTAAATAAACATGTTCTTAAAAATAAATTATTTTTCAAAAAAATACTATTGATTCTTAAAGATAAATTTTTTTATGATTAAGAAATTTTTTACATTTTACAAATTTTTTAATTTTTTAATTTATTTTTTTGAATAAGGATTACATATATTTTAGTGGACTGGATAAATTGAATTTAAAACCCCTTACTCATTCATTTTCTCCCCCTATGATTTAAATATTTTTCACAAAGATTTTTTAATTAATCGCTAATCTATAAATAACTATCAATTAAAATAATTATTTAGAGAAATTTTTGGTTTGACGTAATATTATATCGATTAAAAAAATTAAGCATCAAGGATATAGTTTTTGTTTATTTTTATCTTATTCCTATAAAATATATATTCATCAAGAGTCCTAAAAAATCTTGGGATTTTATATATTTTAATTGATTACTAATATTTTATTTATAAGAAAACATTTTCGGTAATAGATATGGGAGTGTGTGTATAGGGAATCATAATATTAATGAAGGTTTTGAAGATTTGAGTGTAGTAAAATTAAGAGAACAATAAATGAAAAAAATAATCTATTATTTAAAACCATTGTATTTTATAAAAAATTTGGGGGAGAAAACATATTTGAATTAGTGTTTGATACTATCAATAATATGCAATGGGAAAAATTATAAGAGACATAAATTGTTGGTTTTGATTTTTATATAATTATTTCAATGCCTAAATAATAATAACATGAATATATTTTTTCTAGATTTCTTTTCACATTTGAAAAGAGAAATTGGAATTGTCAATGAAAGAAGTTTCCCTGAATGAATAAAATGTAGATGAGTCATCCAAAAAAGATAGACAATGATGTTAAGAAGATAAATGTTATTAATGTGAGTGCATGGTGGCCAATGTTAATGATAATAGGTGATTCGTGGGGAATTATTAAATAATGGTTATTTTTTTATTATTATCAGTTTTTTTGGATTTGTTGGATTACATAGTGATGATGTGCATGGATGTTACAAAAATAAGGGATTCAAATGATTAAATCAATTGTTTAATATTGGTAGACTATTTAATGTTATCATATATTAAGGGATTGAATTTGAAATATTGACATTGTGGATTTATACACATTCTAGTGTTTTCTATATATTAGCATTAAAATACTAGAGAAATAAAGTTGGATTTTATTAGAGTTACATAAAATGATAGGTAGAATAAGGATGCTTAAGGAAATCCTTATAGTGCGTTGGACTACTCCAGGGTTATTCTTTATATTCAATATTTTACTAACGGATTTGGAAAATGGGAAAGTCAAAAGAACAACACAATTTTTGTCCTAATGTTGGTGTTCTAATTCACCATAAAGATACATTGAAGCCTAAATGTGAGTCTCTTAGTGGTGTCATGTGTTTTGATTATTTTTGGATTAATGTGTCCATGGATTAGTATCCAAAACAACTAGCTGAAGGAAATGTAACAATAAATAATGGGATGGGGCATTAAGGGAATACAAGTGTAAAATTACCATGCCCAAAATGAGGGCATATAAGTTTGTAGTGGTGGTGGTGAAAAGGATATAATATGTCTAATTCCTTTTAATTTTTAATGGGTGAAATGACTATCCAAATAGGATGATGTAGTTGTAAGTGATCTATCATATTTAAAAACTAGTATTTTTCATCAATACTACTGCTTATGGTGTTTATAATTAATGGTTTACCTTTGTGAAATTGTGACAAAAAAACTGGCATTGTAGTTCCTATAGTGGTGGTTTTATCTATATACAATTGAAATATAGTTTAAAAATAACATCTAAATGTAAAAAACAATCAAGCTATAAAGATAGGATTTCCAAAGGTATTTCAATATTGAAATACATTGTCAATTTCATGATGTCTAAAAGAAAGGAATTGTGATACCCTCTATGGTTTTAGATATGGTATATCCGATGATTATATATCATGTAATTCATAAATCAGATTATAATGTTTGAAATGTCATGGGAATAATATTTAGACCATTATTCTTATTGAAATCAACGGGATAATTCAAATATTAAATTGGTATTCAAATAAATGACATCCACTCTATATAAGAGGAGAAAAATAGAACAAAAAAGTACATACATATTTTACAGTTGATGTCATAGAAACCACAGTGTAATTCAGGGTGGTTCTGAAGACCTATTATATATTTTAATGGTGCAATAATGATACTCAAAATTTTTAGGCTATTTTAAGACAACATAAATATAGAATGATTCAAAATATTAATCAAGGAAGAAGACTATATATCATATTAAATGGGAAAAACTCAATTAAAAAATATAATGAAAAATATATTCTACTGGATAATTGCATAACAATAAGAAAAAAATTCTTCCATCAAGAAGATCTTATTACTAAAAGAATGTGATGATGGAGATTGTTGGGTGAAATAAAAGAGTACCAGAGTTCCATTCACTACAATGGAGGGATGATTTGTAGTTTCATTACAATAGAAGAAAAATGTGTTGCAAATATATAGTTCATATATTCATTGTGAAAGATGTAATGAGAGAATATAAATATTTGATTTATATACATTAAAAGATATAATTAAATAATGTGATGATACTAAAGTGATATATATAATTATAATCCATTTGAAGGAGATAATTTCTAGAGTTGTGATCTAGAGAATGTATTACCAAGAGAGTTACCTTTCATAAATTAGTTGGATATACCTAAACATATAAGTTTAGTGACTTTAGGTATGAGTGAATTATTCTAAAACACATTAGTGATAAGTTTGTTTTTTGTGATTTGGTGAAATTAAATATGGGATTTAAAATTCTCCATGGCGTAACTGCAGGGGAGAATGATATAAAACCCAAATAATTCCCTATTACATTTTTAATATTTATAAAAATGCAGGTAAAAAAATAAAATTTAATTTAGAAAAAATTATATTCTATAGGATTAATGAGAATCATTCAAGTGAATATAATAACATGAGACCAAAAAGGTTAAGATGTTAAATTCATATTGGTAAGGGAGACATCAATTGAAAAAAAATATCAATAGTTCCAATCCTCAATACCTTAATATATATCCTATTAAGATATAACTCACAAAATCCCATTCCTGGAAAACAATGCTAATAATTTGATTATAATAACTATTACCTCATGGTATCTACATATTTAGATAAAAAAAATGTATCCACGACAAAAGGTTATAATTTGTAGTATTTATATATGAAGAGGTTTAATTTTTTTGTAATTCTATTATAATAAATGGTTTAATTTACAATTTATTTCCAATTTTCAATGATATAGATTATAAAAAAATATATAAATTTAACGTGATGATATCATTTTTCTCATATATAGGATATTCCTTTTATTACTATAAAAAAATTTCAAATCAATGATGCTATAGTGTTATGTATGAGGAATCATGACAAGGGCTTGTTAATAGAGAAGGAAAATGATCAATAAAATTTATTTTGATCTCTCTCATACAATATATTCATTAACCTGATGAGTTTCACAAAATTAAACTAAATATTGGATAATATTTAAAATATTTATAATTATAATGACAAAATGATAATGAAAACCATAACATATTACATAATGAAATTTTATAACTGGAATTCACCCCAACAAATGTATTGTGGAATTTAGTGGTTTATACTATTTAATTTGGAATGTAACAAAATATTCACATAATGGTTCATAGATAATTATGTGGGATTGGTATATTATATTAAAACAACAAGGTTATTTAACTCACCGTTAAATGATTTAGTATATTGTACCCATGTAAAAATTTTAAATAGATTTTTTTGGAAAATATAAGATATAAGAAATGAATTTATATCGCATATCTCAAGAATGTATAAAATGATTTTTAAATTTGAATTCAAGATGAACTAACACAAAAACACACTATGTATAGGAATGATGGAAATATTATAGTGATATGTCTAAAATTAAATGATGAAAAAGATATGGATAATTTTTTTCAAATGAATTTAAAACAAAATGTACATAAATATTAATAAAAATATATTCAACAATCAATACAAATTTTTTCATGTTAGTAATTTGGATAAAGATATATATTAATAATATGTGGAAAATATCACTAAAGTCATATTTAAGAAAGAGGAAATGATTGTGGACATGATTGACCTAAAAAATATTAACATTTTTTTATCTTGAAGGGAAAATGTTATTGTAAAATTAAGGAACAATATTATAAATGTCATATTGTTGGTTGGAGTGGATACTCAAGAAGGTGGTGAATTGAGTTCCAATTATAAATTTCTATTAAAAATATTTCTCTTAAAATCCTCCTATTTAAAAAGAAGTTAAACTGTATTGAATTTATATAGATTGTGAGTGTTCAATTAGTTTCTCAATGATTTATTAGGTATCAGTTAATTTAATCACAAGATTTAATTACCTTTTTAAACTAACTTACTGGTTCACAATAAGTATAAAAACTTTCTAATTTAACTATCAAAGTAACTTTAAAACAAATTGTCTTCCAATTTTATTAGTAGAAAAATATAAAATATATATAGTATACTTTTAAACATAAATAAAGATGCATAGTAGATGAAACCAAGAGGATCAGTCTCAAGATAAGACTTAGTCCTCTCAAAAAATTTATATAAATTTGATCCACACCCTGGATCTCGATAAACAACAGTGAAAACACTGTCTAGGTACAAATTCCTCTACCACAGTTTTATATGGGATCAAAAATAATAGTACACTGGATATCCAGTTCACCGATGACCTCTCCCACAATTCTCAGTGGGATATAGTAATGTGTATAAGTTTTGAGTGAGAATTTAGTATCCTCCAGTTTTGTACAGGAGTCAGTGTGTAAATACACTGCTCCGAAAGTAAATGAATGAAGCACAGTAGAGCTAAAAATAAATATATGAGTTCAGAGTGATCTATGTGTTGTGTGTGAAGCTCTGGACTCCTTGGATTGATATAAATGAAGCTATGAGTCCTTCTAAGGTTTTTTTTTCTGAAAAACAGAGTGTCGTTTTCTTCCTTTTTTTTTCAGGTTCAGCTTGAGGTTGAGTGCATGAAGATTTCATTTTATTTCTTCACTCAAGGTGAAGCTTGTGTCCTCCTCTAGAATGAATGGCTTCATGTATGTACAGTGCTCTTCCAGTATGAATGTAGATTTATCCTTTTGTGTGAATTCACCACATTTTCAATTCTTTTCAGCCTTTTCTTTTTACACCCTTCTCGTTCCTTCTTAGTTCTTGATTCTTCTCATGTGTGTGTTATCCTGCCCGGTCTCTGTCCTTCCTTTTATAGATTTCAGATCTGGTAAAAAGAATGATTACCTTTTTCATGTGTACTAGTTACGGTTCCTTGACCTTCCAATAACTATCATTAAATATAATTAATTTGATTAAAAACATTAAATTTAACCATTTCATAATAAATAAATAATATTGAGATTATTGAGTTTGACTGGTTAATCTTTTGTTAGTAGCCTTCTGTCGGTAGAAGTGTAACAGTGGTCATTGTATAGCATGAGCTTCTATCGGTAGCTCTTTGATCATGTATAGCTAGCTCCTTGAATTGATAGGTTATTGAACTTGTATCGATAGCTCTATATACCAGGGACTTCATCTATTGGTAGACTTCGCTTCTATCGGTAGACTTCGCTTCTATCGGTAGCTCATTTTTTATCGGTAGCTTCATAGCGGTAGACTTATTCATATCGGCATACTTACTCTATCGGTAACTCTGGTGTAACAGTAGCTTTTATCAGTAGCTTGATGTATCAGTGACTGTCTGTATCATTAGCTTCACTTCTGTACCGGTGTTGTACGCATCGGTAGACTTATTATGTCAGTAGCTCATCTTCTATCGGTAACTGTCTGTATCGGTGGATTTGATCTATCAGTGAAATTTGATTACCGATGGAGTTATACATATCGTTAGCTCTACATATTGGTGACCCTTACCTATTAGTGACTATTTCTATCAGTAGACTATGTATATCGGTAGTTATAGGCATATTAGTGACATAACACTACTGTTTTATGCAGAACACTTCCGATTGAGTTAGAATTAATTCAAAACTCATATAAACGTAGATAAACATTGATTAAAATATTTAAAGGATTATTTTAATATTATTATCATCATGATAATATAATATCATAGATTGAAAGAATTAATATATAGATAAACATTTTTTGGTATTATCAAAGCTTGTGAAAGAATAATTGGGATTATCAAAATAGGTGAAGTCAACACATATAAAGTAACATTTTATGGATTAATGATGGTGTCCCTAAATATATTTATTTATGTTAATAAAAAATTAATTGACTTGAATAATTGGTTTACTATATTTATATTTCTCATGAGAATTAAAAAGGAGTATATATTACATTATAATAATTTAATATGAAGATATGATTGTTGATGTTAATGCTTATATTATATATATATATATATATTTAATTTTAATTATTATTGAACAAAAAAATACATAGAGTGTGAGTTGAAAATAAAACATTGTATTGTATGAGATAGATGATTACATAGTCAATGCTAACATGACATAGTGCAATGAATGGATGTATACATGTTAAGAAATAATGCATGTTAAAACATATATATTATAACAGATGTTATCATGTTGGATTTTCTTATCATGTAATGATGATATAAGGATTTTGAAAGCATAATTAATTTTTTAAATGTTCAAAAAAATTAGCATAAATGATGATTCAAAAGTTAAAAGTTTGTTCACTATTGAAACAGTTAATGAATATTTAAATCAATACGGCCAATGGTTTGGAATCCATGTGGTCTCCTTAGATGCTAATCTAAAGAAGTTCATTTTGTTGTTAATGGATATTATATAATAATCAATCCAAATAAGATATTTTTTACCTCTCATTTTCATCATTCCAATAAATAATGTTTTAGGTGAACATGGATTATAAGAGATCATTCAAAAGAATTTGGACATTCATATGGACCATGGAAATTATATATGGTAGTATTATTTATGAAGCTTCAATAAAAAAATTTATGATCATTCGATGGATCATGGATTGATGATATCCATATGTAATAAGTTATACCATTAATTATTTAATTTACTGTAGAAAAAAAATTAAATCGTCCATGTAATAATATATATTGGTTGGTGTTTTCACCATGTTTTGATAGGTTTTATCCTACTAAAAACACATTAGTTGTATCAAAGTATTTTCTATCTATTCATTATTATGTTTTTTATGAATAAATATACTCATTGAATATTATTTTATAATATTATGAAAATATTTTATATAATTATATCAATCAAGATTTTTACAGACCCAAGAATAGTTTATGAGGTAAAATTTGGGTGGATATGGGAAGGTAATATGATAAGGATGTGGTTTAATAGACTAGAAATGGAACTGTTTTGTGTTAAAGAGATCACCATTTTCTAATATTATCACAATATGGTTTACTAATAATTACTTCATGGTTTATAGTATTTATATTGACACTATTATCAAACACTATATCATGGTAGATATTGACTACCTATAAGTATTAATGTGACCAATTTAAAAAATGAAATAAACAGATCAGAAAATAAAGATGTCATACAATTTTACAAGGTATAAAACATTCAATAAATTATAGAAAATCATCTTATGGTGATTTCCATAGAATGGGTTATCACATAGAAAAAAATGTTATAGTTTTTATCAAAATTTTCTTTGTTTTTTCATTCAAAATAGTTTTCTCCAAGTAGTCTAACTTGTAATGTTGTACATCAAAAATAATTATGCCTTATATAATATTAAGTAAAATTCATCATTTTTATAATTCTCTATAAAATTCACTTCTGTGGACTAACTAGGCCAGTGTCGAACCGATGGGGGGTTTTAAACCATATCAAGAACGTTTTGGTTGAAGTGATTTTGATTAAAAGTTATTTTCATGATGAATATTTTTGAAAGTATTTAAAAATTATAAAATAATATGAAATAAAAAAGTATTTTAATTGGATTATGAATATTTTATAAATTATAATATTATATGTTCTTATCAAAATTCTATTTTTGTAAAATTATTTACACTATTAAATACTATTATTTTAATTCTTTTATTATAAAAAAATAACTTATTTTTTAATGTTATTTTAATGTAAAATATTTAAATAATATATGAGATATATATATATATATTTAAATTTTTATAAATAGAATATATTTTTAATATGAATTAACTTAATTTTAAATATAATAAATTATCAATTTTATAGAATAAATATTATACTATTTAGATATTATTTATATTTATTTATGATATTTAATTTTGACAATTCTTGTAATGGTAATAATGTTTTCGAGTTGAATTATACTAAATTTTCAGAATCATTGATCTCATGTATATATTTATGAGATATTTTTTTTAGTTATTATTCATCATAGTATGTGTAAATATGAATATTTTATATTGCAAATTTATCGATGAATCAAATTAAACATGATTACCAAACATCTTAATATTACTAGAAACATATTTAAATAGTTATATACTATTTATGATAATTGACATATTTTTTGTATAATAATAAATTTCCGCATTCATGTGTACTAAGTTTGATTTCAAAATTTGAATATTTGATATAATTAGTTTCTTTATTTAGACTAATATTTATTAAAATATTTATTATTGGATAATGATTAGTTGGTTTTTTGTAATATTTCTCTATTCCATGAGAGATAATGATGTATCTAAAAATGTTGCGGTTTGTTACATGTTGTACAGTTCTTGATATTATGGTGATTATTTATTTGAAATAATTTCATGCATGTATATGAAATCGGGCCATGTACATATTCCTGAAAGGGGTTTAGATATGTGTAAATATAGTAGGCATTTAATAATTGTCAGTAACCCAAGCCATAGGCTGTGTAAATAGTTAAACATAAATAATTTCTGAACATAATGTTTTGGTTGAAGGATTTGGATTAAATAAAAAATAATTGAAATAATTAATACATGTAAAATTAATACAAGATATAAGATTTCATGATTTGAATCCCTAGAAAATATTATGGGTCAGACTCATTCCATTGTTATAATTTCCATGTTCCAAATAATCCAACTATGTGTCATCTACTAATGTAGGGATTCAATGGATTACCATATGTGTAGTAAGAAGGTTATGTGTGATAGAAATATGATTAGGTTCCCATAATTAGTGTATTTTTATGAAAAAAAATTAACTATACAACCCTATAAGATATGATTTAGGACGAATAATATAGAGATAGTTCAATATAATTAATTTTTTCCATTCAATAACCATTGAAAATTCAATAATTCATATTCAATAAGATTGGAATGATAGCCTAAAATATCTCAAATATGAGAGGAATTATAATATTGGCTCATTAACTAGTGAAATATGGATCTGGACCCATTAATGGATACTTTATGGGTAATAGGTTTCATAATTTTAGTGGAATCACATTTTATAAAATTCCATGTCAAAATAATTTCAAACATAAAATTTGTCTCATAATATATGATAATAATGATTTAAATTCCATCATTATCATCAAATTTCATTTAAGTTCAATATTAAGGAAGAAAAATTATATTAGAAAAATCACCCTACTATTTTATGTATTCATAATAAATATTCTCATTCATGAATGAAAATTATATACAGTATAGAAATTCCAAACAATTTAGCAAATAACTGAAGTGGTCCAACAAGATAATCTATAAAATTATGTAATGAAAAAAAGGATACACAGAATATTTTAAATTCCTTGTTTAATGAATTATAAATAAAGAAAAATTTATTCTCTGCACATGTACTCAGTAATGTATGGCATATGAATGACATGGAGATGTTGGGGCTCTCTTTACACGTTTATTATTCTTATGGAAATTATTTTTTAATATTTCTATAATTTTTATGATAGTATGAGTTAATTTAGTGAATATTAAATCAATATCTTTGATCTATATAATTATGAGGACAAGTAAATGGTTGTCCAATCATTTAGGGTTTTGTAGATAATAAAAATTGGCACTGGTTTAAACAAGAAGAGGAAGATTTGAGAACCTAGTAGCAGACATTGTCATTGAAATATAAAATAGGATTCTAGATGGAGATAATGTGTTTTTATAGGCGATATGATTTTCCAAAATACTTAAAGGGATTTTAGAAACATCATGGATTATCCATTACAATTATTATTTTTACAAAATAAATTCACGTATTCTCGAAGATATAGGATAAATGCTATAAATTAAAAATTTTTTCCCAATATTTAAAAAAATTCTGAATGGAGAAGTATTGATGATTCAAGCTCAGCTAATGAATTCAAGAAATGGATTTAGCGATTTCTCCATAAAGGAGTTATATTTTGAGATTCAAACTAAATATGTAATTTAATTAGTAAAAAAAATGAGAATTTTCATCATTCATTAAAAATTGTTTAAATAAGAAATTATTTCTAAAAAAATATTATTATGAATAATATTTGAAAAATATTTTTGATGTAAAGGCCTAAATTGAACCAAGGGTACTGATCCAGTGGTTTTCATGCATTCATGTGAACCTTATTGTATGAAAGTGGATGATGAATAATAGTGATGATTTGGATGTCATTAGTGGAGAGACTATTCATTTTGTTTAATATACATTAAAAAATAACTTAAGTATTACAATAGTATATTAATTAAAATATTTAGAGGAATAATAAATAAGAAATTTATCATGTCTTATATAGATAAATAAATTGGATTCCCATGTGGATTAATATTCTAGAGAAAATTATTATTTAGATAAATAAATAAAACTGAGAAAATATCATATATAATATACCCCAACCCTACCAATAGTTTTATTCTCTACAACACATTTATCTACTATGATCCCATATCCCTTACCTAGATCACTATAAAAGAATAAATAATTCACATAGAAATATCTATGTACAGTGTGAGTAATAATATCTCTTTTGATTCCTTTAATATATCATTATTAAAATTGTGCATATATTACATTTGTGTAAAAAGATAATGATAAATTAATAGAAATACTAATTGATCTTAATCATAGAACCAATATTCTAACCAAGAAAACAATCACCCTGGTTGTACATGCTTCAATTATTTAATGGAAAGAATATCGACATATTTAATAAAACCAAAAAATAGCCCAAATTCTATTTGAAATATTTCATGGAAGCATGTGAAGAATCTACTCATCATCCACGAGGAATAAATGATTTTATTTTCAAGAAATCTAATATCAATATAGGGATCCTTCTACATAGTATCCACTAATCCTTGAGTAGACATGAAACTTTTCCTTTACTAAAATTTGATTGAATCACACATCATCCATAAGAAATCCTCATATAATAAAATTATTTCTTTGTATATTATATCTATATTCACAAGTCATGTATAATACCCATCCATGGGACATATTTTTTCTGTGGTAAAAAAATTTGGACCTCAAATGTAAATACAAGAAATAGAATGGTAACACACATAACATGGTTAGAAAATCAAAAGAAATCAAATAATTGCATCATATGATTTTGTCCTGGTCATGTCCTCCATTTGAAACATTAGCAATCTGCACAGATTCACTTTCACACAATGTCTTAAGAGATGTAGGAGATAGATATCTGGATATCTTAAATTCTCAAAGTCCACACTCCTTGGTATTATGACATGCTGAACAAATTTGAACAACAATATTTTCTTTCCATCCATTTCAGCAGTCACCACTTTTGTTTGATTTCCACTACCTGTGAGATCTTCTAGGTCAGTTTCATAATCGAATATATCACTTGTAGGTGGTATGGATTTCGAGACATATCCAGAAACACCTTCGTGTGGAACCTTCAGTAATTTATCCCACTCAATAGATGAAAAATATATCTCCTTTCCATTCATAAAATCAATCACTCGGTTCTCATCTTCTGAATTCTCAAAACTCACAAACTCATAAAATTGTATCACTAGATTTGGATAGTAGGGACCATTGTTGTTCGAAAAGCAATCTACCAACTTCTGATCTTCCAGCACCTTGAGCACTAACGATTTTCTAGCCAACAACCATTCCATGCACAACTCTTTTTCGATCACAATAACTCTATTTTGAAAATGAGGATTCATAGGTCGGCTTCTTGATCTTGTTCTAACAACACTAACACTTGCTTCGGGTTTCGTCTTATGCTTCTTCTCATTTGGATCTTCAAGGTCATATCTGATGGTTGGGAGTTTGGTTTTTTCCATCTCTGGTTCGTAGTACATAGGGTTTTTGAGAAGTTCGAGAGCTAAGGCTTGAGGGTAAAGGATTGAGGCTCAGTGGATTGATAAGTAACTAGGACATAGTTTTATCATTTAGGAATCATAAAATAAATAATAAAAATATTGTAAGTTTAAATGATTCAGATTTTGGAGGCAGACAGAAGTTTAAAACAGTGCGTACTCATCGGCAAGGTTTATCGGTGAGAATTCCTATCAGTGAGGTCCATCAGTGAGATTTTACATCAGTGAGGTTTTCACATCAGTGAGGTTTTCCCATTGGTGAGGTTTTCACATCAGTGAGTTTGTCACATCGGTGATGTTTTCACATCGGTGAGGTTTTTACATCGGTGAGGTTTTCACATCGGTGAGGTTTTCACATCGGTGAGGTTTTCACATCGGCGAGGTTTTCATACCAGTGAGGTTTTATACTGATCAAGGATAATCATTACTAACTCATGTCTAATGTAACTTAACCTATCCGAACTTAAATGTTTGGTGAGGACGTCAACTAATTGATGTTCAGTACCTATAAATTCAAGAGTAATATCACCTTTTGGGTAATGATCTCCAAAAAGGTGGTGTCGTACATCAATGTGTTTGGTCCCAGAGTGAGATACAGGGTTCTGTGAAATGTTTATTGCACTAATGTTATCACGGGTAATAGAAAATTTCATAAAATCATATCCATTTTCCAAAAGAGTGTGTCTCATCCACAGAATTTGTGCACAGCAACTACCAGCATCTATATACTCTAGTTTGGAAGTAGAAAAAGCTACAAAATTCTGCTTCTTACTACACCAAGATACTAAGGATTTTCCTAAAAAATGTCATGTTCTAGGTGTGCTTTTTCTATCCAACATGCGACCAGAAAAGTCAGCATATGAATAACTCATTATGTCAAAAGATTTTTCTTTTTGATAAAACAAACCTAAATTTACAGTATGTTTAAGAAACTTAAAAATTCTTATAACAACAAGTAAATGAGATTATTTGGATTAGCTTGAAATCTTGCACACATACACACACTAAACATAATATCTGGTCGACTAGTTGTAAGGTGAAGTAATTTTCCAATCATACCTCTATAATTGGTTTGATCCACTTGTTTCCCAGTTTCATCTAAATCCAATTTACAGACTATACTCATAAAATTATCTATTTCCTTATTACTATCCAAACCAAAACGTTTTAAAACATCATTGGTATATTTACTTTGATTCAAAATAATAATATTTTCATTTTGAAAAATATGATATCCAAGAAAATATATGAGTTCTCCCATTAAACTCATTCAAATTCATTTTTCAAACACTTTTAAAAATCAGTACATAAATAAGGTTTAGAAGATCCAAAAACAATATCATCAATATAGATTTGTACTATTAAAACATCTTTAGAAATTATTTTAATAAAAAGAGTTGGATCAGCAATCCCTTTAGTAAAACTTTTTTAAATAAGAAAATTACTAAGTCTATCATACAAATATCTTGGAGCTTGTTTTAAACCATATAAATCTTTAGATAGCTTGAAAACATTATTTGGAAAATGAGGATTAGTTATCCAGGTGGCTGTTCAACAAAAACATCTTCAATTATAAAACCATTTAGAAAAGTAGGTGACATCCATTTGATATAATTTGAAATTTACATGAGCAGCATAGGAAAGTAAGATCCTAATGGCTTCTAATCTAACTATAGGTGAAAAGGTTTCCTCATATTCTATTCCTTCCTCGTGACTATATCTTTGTACAACTAACCTATCTTTGTTTTTAACCATGTTTCCAGACTCATCAACTTTGTTTCTAAAAACCCATTTAGTGCTTATTGTCAAGGTTTCCATAGGTTTGTCAACTAATTCCCAGACTTTGTTTCTTTAAAACTGCTTTAACTCTTCGTGAATAGACATTACCCAGAATTCATCATTGATTGAATCATTGACATTTTTAGGTTCTAGCTGTGAAAGAAATGCTTGATGTTCAACCTTGTTTCTTAGAGAATCTCTAGTATGTGTCCCTCTATCAAGATTACCAACAACAGCTTCTGAAGGATGATTCTTTAAAATCCTAGTTTATCTTGTAAAGGTAGGATGAGAAATTTCAGGTTCATCTATAGGTTCGGGATCAATAAAAGCTGATTCTGGAATATGTCCAGAACTAGATTTTTTTACAGCAGGTTCTTTAGTTTTATCATCAATGTCCAGAACAGTCAAATCTTCTTCAAGATTTTCCAGAGAAGACATAGTTTCATGTTGATCAGTTTCATAAAACTTGATGTGAACCAATTCTTTCAAACATTTGGTTCTTTTATTCATGACTCTATATGATTTTCTAGTCAAATAATAACAATGAAAAATTCCTTCATCATATTTAGATGAAAATTTTTCAAGATTATCCTTAGTATTTAGAATAAAGACTTTACAACCAAAGAATCTAAAGTAACTACATTTATGTTTCATATTGTTCCACAGTTCATAAGGGGTCTTCATAAGAACAGGTCTAATCAACACTCTATTGATAATATAAAAATTTTTATTAACAGCTTCAAAACAAAAGTAAACATGCATGTCATACTCATTAAGCATGGTTCTTGCCATTTCTATCAGGGTTTTATTTCTTCTTTCTACTACACCATTCTGCTGAGGTGTCCTTGGGGAAGAAAAGTAATGACTATAGCCATTATGTGAGCAGTAAGATTCAAACTCCTGATTTTCAATCTCACGACAATGATCACTTCTTAAAGTCTTAATCTTAATTCCACTATGGTTTTCTACAGACTTTGAGTATTTAATAAAATGAGAACAAACTTCACTTTTGTGAGCTATGAAGTATACCCAAGTATATCATGAAAATTAATCTACTAAGACATAGTCATAGTGCTTCCCATTAAAACTAGAAACTCTAGAATGTCCAAAAAAATCCATGTGAACCAACACGAGTGGTTGATAAGTTGAAACTTCTTTCTTTTATTTAAATAAACATTATGTTGCTTTCCCTTTTGATAGGGATTACGAACTTTGTCAGTTCGAAATTCAATTTTAGGTAGGTCTCCAAATAATTTTCTCTTAGAAGGTTTTCTAAGTGAATAAATGTTGCAGTGTTTTAATCTTCTATGCCAAATCCATGATTCTTTATGAAAATAATTTAAACGAGTAACATTTTTCTTAGCTAAAGAATTCAAATCAACAACATAAACATTTTCATTTCTCAAGGAAGAAAATACTAAAACATATTTAGATTTCAAATCATGAAAAGAATCATTTTCAAACTTAACTTTAACACCATCATCACATAACTGAGAAATAATAAACAGATTATACTTAAGTCCATCAACAAATAAAACTTTAGAAAGTAAAACTGAATTAGTGTTACCGATCTGGCCTAGGCCGATGATTTTTACTTTTGAATTATCACCAAAGGTGACATAGCCTCTATCAAACTTTATTAATATTTTAATGCATGAATAATCTCTAGGCATGTGCCTTGAAAATCCACTGTCCAAGTACCATACCTTCTTATGAGAACACTTGAATCAGGTTTCCTACAAAACAGTTTTAGATGAAAAATGATTTTGGTACCCAGATCTTATTGGGTCCAGACAGGTTAGTACGTTAAGCTTTATGAACGCAAATTTTTCTTATGGGTATCAAATAATCCATAGATTTAATAGATTTTTATAGATAAACTCTATTTTATCTATAACAATGTGAATAACTAGTTGAGGCATATGAATATCCAGAACTGTAACTAGAAGATTTTTGTCCAAATTTAGGAATAAATCTATTTTTGGTAAACTGTCTATGTCCAGGTTGGTATCCCAAACCAGAAATGTACATTGGTTCCACTTTTTTACCTAGAATTTGTGTAAGGGTGTTATTTCCATTTGTTAATTTTTCTATATCCTTTCTTAGTTTCTCATTAGAAAATATTAGTTTAGTATTTTCCTTATGCAATTGAGCATTCTTTTCCTTTTCAATTTCAAGGGCAGATATAACATTTGTAGTGAGAGCATGTTGTTTCTTCAATGACTTATATTTGTCCTTAAGTTCATTACATGTCTCTTATATCATGTTACAATAATCAAATAATTCTTCACTAGAAATGTTTTGAGATTCTGAATTAGAATCAACTCCAGAATAGTATGAATTTAAAGGAGTGTCCAGTGTTACCTGAGAGGTGTTTGTCATAAAACACATGTTCGATTTATGAGAATCTTCATCCTTAGAAGAATCAGAATCACTTGAAGTGTCTTCTGAAACACTCCAAATTTCTTTCATTTCTTTCTTATACTTGCTATCCTTGTAGTCATTTTTCTTCTTGAACTTCAATTTTGGACTGTCAACTTTAACATGCCATTTCCTTTTGCACTCATAGCAGATAACTTTATCACTATTATCATCTTTCTTCCAGTCATCTTTCCAATGACCTCTGTTATCATATTTTCTTTTTTAATTTTATTTTTTGAAGAATTTTCTTCGTCCAATAGAACTTATTAAATCTTATGGCTATCTGAGCCATCTCAGCATCAGTTTCAGAGTCTGAACTTTCACTTGTTGAGCTTTTGGTTTGTATGTTAACTTTCTCCTTATCCTAGCTCTTTGAGGCAGTAGATTTAAAATCCACTGACTTCCTTTACGGTTCATCATCTTCTTCCTTATTCATCTTCAGTTCTTCATCATACATCATAAGTTTAACAATAATATTCTTAATAGTTAGTGAAATTATATCACACGATTCTCTGGTAGACACAGAAGTGCCTCTGCATCTTTCTAGTATATATCTTAATATTCTCATAATTTTTTTCTTTTGCTAGAACAACCCCTACAAGAGAGCTCATAGTTTTGAAAATATCATTGAACCTATGAAACATGTCAGAAATGGGTGCATCAGGTCTCATATTAAAATTATATTATTTAATAGTATAGTTATTCAGCCTCATTTCTTTCACATTGGTTGTTCCCTCATGGGAAATAGACAAAGTGTCCCAGATTTCATAGGCAGTTTTACAAGCAGATATTCTATTAAACTCTTCATCTACTAGAGCACAATACAAGGCATTCATATCTTTACAATTATTATTGTATGCTATTCTAGTAGGTTCTCCAAAGTAGTTCTATCAGTTTCTGGAATTTTATATTGAGTTTCTATTATAGTCCAGATATCAAATCCCATTTTTTCTAGATGGAATTTTAACTTAAGTTTCCACTGTGTATATTTTGTACCATTGACGAAAGGTGGAATGTTAGTAGCATCACCTTCTATTCTATTGTCCATAACTAGATTTTAGAAATATATTTAACGAGATAAAATATAGAACTAACAGAAATTTAAGATCTTTAAAGATGCAACTAAAATCACAGTTGAAAAAACAGAGTATTTGAAAACTTGTATCAATAAAAACAACCACTGATACCAAATGTTGGTCTGAGTGGATAATCAAGAGGGTGGTTAATTGAGTTCCAATTAAAAATTTCTGTTAAAAATATTTCTCTTAAAATCCCCCTATTTAAAAAAAAGTTAAACTGTAGTGAATTTATACATATTTTGAGTGTTCAATTAGTTTCTCAAAGATTGATTAGGTCTCAGATAGTTTAATCATATGATTTAATTAACCTTTGAAACTAAATTATTGGTTCACAATAAGTATGAACACTTGCTAATTTAACTATCAGAGTATCTTTAAAACAAATTGTATTTCAAAGTAATTAGCAGTAGAATATAAAATATATATAGTATACTTTTAAACTAAAACAAAGATGCACAGTAGATGTAACCAAGCGGTTTAGTATCAAGCCGAGACTTAGCCCTCTCAAACAGTTTATATAAATTTGATCCACACCATGGATCAGGGTAAATAACAGTAAAAACACTATCCAGGTACAAAGACCTCTACCACGGTTCTATGTGGGAACTAAAACAATAGCACATAGGCTATCCAGGTCACCCTTGAACTCTTCCACAATTCACAGTGGGATATAGTAATGTGTATGAAGTTTGGAGTAAGGATTTAGTATCCTCCAGTTTAGCATAGGAGTCAGTGTGTAAATACACTGCTCAAAATGTAAATTAATAAAACACAATAGAGCTAAAAAGATAGAGATGAGTTCAGAGTGCTCTATGTGTTGTGAGTGAAGCTCTGGACTCCTTGGATTGATATAAATGAATCTCTGAGTCCATCCCTGGTTTTTGTTTGAAAAACATAGTTTTGTTTTCATCCTTGGTTTTTAGGTTCATCTTAATCTTGAGTGCATCAAGAGTTCGTTGTATTTCATCACTCAAGGTACAACTTGTGTTCTCCTCTAGAATGAATGGTTTCGTGTATGTCCAATGATCTTCTAGTATTAATGAAGATTTTTCCTTTTGTGTGAATGCACCACATTATCAATGTTGTTAAGAATTTTCTTTTTACACCCTTCTTGTGCCTTCTTAGTTCTTGATTTTTCTCATGTGTGTGTTGTCCTGACCGGTCATTGTCCTTCCTTTTCTAACTGTCATCTATGGTAAAAATAATGATTACCTTTTTCATGGGTACTAGGTACGGTTCCCTGACATGCCAACAACTATCATTAAATATCATCAATTGAATTAAAAATATCAAATGTAACCCCTGCATAATAAATAAATAATATTGAGATTATAGAGTTTGACTGGTCAACCTTTTGTTAGTAGGCTTCTGTTAGTAGAAGTGTAACAATGGTCTTTGTATAGTAGGGGCTTCTATCGGTAGCTCTTTGATCATGTACTGGTAGCTCCTTGTATCGGTAGCTATTTGAACTTGTATTGGTATCTCTATATACCACATACATCATCTATTGGTATGCTTCGTTTCTATCGGTAGACTTCGCTTCTATCGGTAGACTTCGCTTCTATCGGTAGCTCGTTTTGTATCGGTAGCTTCGTAGTGGTATACTTGTTCATATTGGCAGAAAAACTCTATTGGCAACTCTGGTGTAATAGTAGATTGTATCAGTAGATTGATGTATCAGTAACAATCTATATCGGTAGCTTCACTTCTGTACCAGTGATGTAAGTATCAATAGACTTATTCTGTTGGTAGCTCATCTTTATATCAGTAGTCGTCTGTATCGGTGGATTTGATCTATCAGTGACATGTGCCTACCAGTGGACTTATACAAATCGGTAGATCTGTGTATTGGTGACCTTTTCCTATCGGTGACTATGTCTATCAGTAGACTAAGTCTATCGGTAGCTATAGGCATATCAGTGACTTAACACTTCTATTTTATGCAGAACACATCTGATTGAGTTAGAATTAATTAAAAACTCATATAAACATCGATAGACATTGATTAAAATATTTCAAGGATTATTTTAATATTATTATCATCTTGATAATTTAATATCATAGATTGAAAGAATTAATATATAGATAAACATTATTTGGTATTATCAAAGCATGTGAAAGATTAATTGGGATTGTCAAAACAGGTGAAGTCAACACATATAAAGTAATAAGGATTAATGATAGTGTCCCTAAATATATTGATTTATGTTAATAAAAAATTAGTTTACTTGAAAAATTGGTTTATTATATTTATATTTCTCATGAGAATAAAAAATTAGTATATATTACATTATAATAATTTAATATGAAGCTATGATTTTTGTTGTTAATACTTATATTATATATATATATATATGTAATTTTAATTATTATTCAAGGAAAAAATACATAGAGTGTCGGTTAAAAATAAAACATGGTATGGTCTGAAATAGATGATGACATAGTCAATGTTAACACGACATAGTGTAATGAATGGATGTATACATGTTATAAAATAATGCATGTTAAAAAATATATATTATAACATATGTTATCATGTTATATTTTCTTATCATGTAAAGATGATATAAAGATTTAGATAGCGTAATTAATTTTTTAAATGTTCAAAAAATTTAGCATAAATGATGATTTAATAGTTAAAAATATGTACAATATTGAAACATTAAATGAATATTTAATTCATTATGGCCAATGGTTTGGAATCCATGTGGTATCCTTAGAGGCTAATCTAAAGAAGTTCATTTTGTTGGTAATGGATATTATATAATCATCCATCTAAATAAGATATTGTTTACCTCACATTTTTGTCTTTCCATTAAATAATGTTTTAGGTGAACATGGCTTATATGAGCTCATTCAAAATAATTTGGACATTCATATGGGCCATGGAAATTATAAAAGGTAGTATTATTTATGAAGCTTCAATAAAACAAATTTATGATCATTTGGGGGATCAGGGATTGATGATATCTATATGGAATAAGTTATACCATTCATTATTTAATTTACTATAGAAAATTTTTTAAATCATCCATGTAATAATATATCTTGGTTGGTATTTTCACAATGTTTTGATAGGTTTTATCCTATTAAAAACACATTAGTTGTATAGAAGTATTTTCCATCTATTAATTATTATGTTTTTAATGAATAATTATACTCATTGAATAATATTTTATAATATGATGAAATTATTTTATATAATTATTTCAATAATGATTTTTACAGACCCAGGAATAGTTTATGAGGTAAAATTTGGGTGGATATGGTAAGGTAAAATGATAAGGATGAGGTTTTATAGACTATAAATAGAACTGTTTCGTGTCAAAGAGATCACCATTTTCTAATATTAGCACAATATGGTTTACTAATAATTAATTCATGGTTTATAATAACTCTATTAACACCATTATCAAACACTATATCATGGTAGATATCAACTACCTATAAGTTTTAATGTGATCAATTTAAAAAATAACATTTTAAAAATGAAATCAACAGATCAGAAAATAAAGATGTCTTACAATTTTAAAAGGTATAAAACATTATATACATTATAGAAAATCATTTTATCGTGATTTCCATATAATTGGTTATCACCTAGAAAAGAAAAATGTAATAGTTTTTATCAAAATATTCATTTTTTTTCATTCAAAACAGTTTCTCCAAGTAGTAGAACATGTAATGTAGTACATCAAAAATAATTATGTCTTATATAATATTAAGTAAAATTCATCATTTTTATAAATCTCTATAAAATTCACTTCTGTGGACTAACATGGCCAGTGACGAATCCATGGGGGGTTTTAAACCATATCATGAACGTTTTGGTAGAAATTATTATGATTAAAAGTTATTTACATGGTGAATATTGTTGAAAGTATTTACAAATTATAAAATAATATGAAATATAAATGTATTTTAATTGGATTATGAATATTTTATGAATTCTAATATTATATGTTCTTATCAAAATTCAATTTTTGAAAAATTATTTATACTATTAAATACTATTATTTGAATTCATTTATTATAAAAAAATAAATTATTTTTTGATGTTATGTTAATATAAAATATTTACATAATATATGAGATATATATATATATATATATAAATTTTATAAATAGAATATATTTTTAATATGAATTATCTACTTTTAAATATAATAAATTATCAATTTTATAGAATAAATATTATACTAATTGAAAATTATTAATACTTATTTATGATATTTAATTTTGATAATTCTTGTAATGGTTATAATATTTTTAGTTGACTTATATTAAATTTTCATAATCATTGTTCTCATGTTTATATTTATGATATAATTTTATTAGTTATTATTCATTATAGTATATGTAAATATAAATATTTTATATTGAAAATTTATCAATGAATAAAAGTAAACATGATTACCAAACATCTTAAGATTACTAGAAACATATTTAAATAGTTATATACTATTTTTGATAATTGACATATTTTTCATATAATAGTAAATTTCCTCATTCATGTGTACTAAGTTTGATTTCAAAATTTGAATATTTGATATAATTAGTTTCTTTATTTAATCTTATATTTATTAAAATATTGATTATTGGACAATGATTAGTTGGTTTTTTGTAATATTTATCTTTTCCATGAGAGATAATGATGTATGTAGAAATGTTGCGGTTTTTTGCAAGGTGTACAGTCCTTGATCTTGTGGTGATTATTGATTTGAAATAATTTCAAGCATGTATATGAAAGGGGCCATGTACGTATTCATGAAATGGGTTTATATATGTGTAAATATATTATGCATTTAATAATGGTTAATAACCCAAGCCAAGGGTTGTGTAAATAGTT
The DNA here is from genome assembly GCA_963277665.1 of Viscum album. Taxonomy (NCBI): domain Eukaryota; kingdom Viridiplantae; phylum Streptophyta; class Magnoliopsida; order Santalales; family Viscaceae; genus Viscum; species Viscum album. The sequence goes on from OY728163.1 coordinate 1,434,509,387, forward strand.
AAAAATAAATAATTTCTAAACATATTGTTTTGGTTGAAGGATTGGGATTAAATACCAAATAATTAAAATAATTAATACATGAAAAATTAATACAAGAGATATGATTTCATGATTTGAATCCCTAGAAAATATTAGGTGTAAGACTCATTCCATTTTTATAATTTACATGTTCTAAATAATCCAACTATGTATCATCTACTAATGAAGGGATTCAATGGATTACCATATGTATAGTAAGAAGGTTATGTGTGATAGAAATATGACTAGGTTCTCATAACTAGTGTATTTTTATGATGAAAATTTACTATAAAACCCTATAAGATATGATTTAAGATGAATAATGTACAAATAGTTCAATATAATTAATTTTTTCAATTAAATAACCATTGAAAATTCAACAATTCATATTCAATAATATTGGAATGATAACCTAAAATATATCAAATATTAGAGGAATTATAATATTGGATCATTAACTAGTGAAATATGGATCTGGACCCATTAATGGATACTTTATGGGTAATGGGTTCATAATTTTAGTCGAATCACATTTTATAAAATTCTACGTAAAATAAATTTTAAACATGAAATTAGTCTAATAATATATGATAATAATGAATTAAATTCCATCATTAGCATCATATTTTATTTATGTTCAATATTAAAGAAGAAATATAATATTTGATAAATCATCTTATAATTTTATGTATTCATAATAAATATTCTCAATCATGAATGAAAATTATATACAGTATAGAAATTCCAAACAATATATCTAATAACTGAAGTGGTCCAACAAGATAATCTAAAAAATTATTGGATGCACAAAATGATACACAGAATATTTTAAATTACTTTTTTAATGAATTATAAATAAGGAAAATTTATTCTCAGCACATAAACTTAGTAATGTAAGGCATGTCAATGACATGGATATGTTTGGGGTTTCTTCACATGTATGTTCTTCTTATGGACATTATTTTTTAATATTTATATATATTTTATGATAGTATGAGTTAATTCAATGAATATTTAATCAATATCACTAATCTATTTAATTATGATGAAATGTAAATGGTTGTCCAATCATTTAGGGTTTTGTAGATAATTAAAATACGCACTAGTTTAAACAAGGAGATGAAGATTTTAGAACCTAGTAGCAGACTTTTTCATTGAAATATAAAATATGATTCTAGATGGAGATAAACTGTTTTTATATGAGATATGATTTTCCAAAATACTTAAAGGGATTTTAGAAACATCGTGGAATCTCCATGTCAATTATTATTTTTACAAAATAAATTCATGTATTCTCGAATATAAAGGATACATTCTATAAATTAAATAAATATTCCCAATAGTTAAAAAAATCTGAATGGAGAAGTATTGATGATTAGAGATCAACTAATTAATTCAAGAAATGGATTTAGAGGTTTCTCTATAAAGGAGTTATACTTTGAGATTCAAACTAAATATGTAATTTAAATTGTAAAAATAATCTTATTTTTCATCATTCATTAAAAATTGTTGAAATAAGAAATTCTTATAAACAAAAATTATTTTGAAAATTATTTGAAAAATATTTGTGATGTAAAGGCCCAAATTGAACCAAGGGTATTGATCCAGTGATTTTCATGCATTCATGTGCACCTCATTGTATGAAATTGGATAATGAATAAGAGTGATGATTTGGATGTCATTAGTGGGGAGACTATTCACTTTGATTCATATACTTCCAAAAATAACATAAATATTACAATATTATATTAATTAAAAATTTAGAGGAATACTAAATAAGAAATTTATCATGTCTTATATAGATAAATAAATTGGATTCCCATGTGGAGTAATATTCTTGTGAAAATTTGTATTTAGATAAATAAATAAAACTGAGAAAATATCATATATAATCTACCCCAAACCTACCAACAGTTCTATTCTATACAACACATTTATCTTCTATGATCCCATATCCCTTACCTGGATCACTATACAAGAATAAAAAATTCATAAAGAAATTTCTATGTACAATGTGAGTAATAATATCTCTTTTGATTCATTTAATCTATCATTATTAAAATTGAAAATATATTACATATGTGTAAATAGATAATGATAAATTAATAAGAATAATAATTGATCTTAATGATAGAACCTATAAGCTAACCAAGAAAACAATCACCCTGGTTGTACATGCTTCAATTCTTTAATGGAAGGAATATCTAGATATCGAATGAAACCATGAAATAGCCACAAATATCTTTGATATATTTCATGGAAGCATATGAAGAATCTACTCATCATCCACTAGGAATAAAAGATTTTATTTTCAATAAATCTACTATGAATCTTGGGATCCTTCTACTTATTATCCACTAATCCTTGAGTAGACATGAAACTTTTCCTTCACTAATGTTTGAGTGAATCACAAATCATCCACAAGGAATCATTGTATAGTAACTTCATTTCTATGTCTATTATATCCATATTCACGAGCAATGTATAATACCCATCCATGGGACATCATTTTTATGTGGTCAAAAAAATTAGACCTCAAATGTTAATACAAGAAATGGAATGGTAACACACATAACATGGTTGAAAAATAAAAATAAATCAAATAATTCCATCATATGAATTTAGTAACAACACAAATTAAATATCATTGACATAAAACTATAATAAAATAGATACATGTATACTCATGGAAAAAAAATATCAAAAATAAGTATCATGGGCTATGCACACACCAACATGTGATCACAATCAAGCATGATAGTCCAACCATTCCAATATAAGAATCATTACTAATAATCAGGAGAAAAACATATACCCTAAAGTTAAGGAATATCCTAACTCTTAATTATTAATGTCAACATCATTTTTTTCCAATGGTATCTTATCCCAAACCAATACGAACAACAAATAGAAAAAAGTTCACTCTCAAAAAACTCTGATATAAAATTTCTTGTAAAAAAATATTGTTTTTTCTAAAATATAGAATAAAAAACTAAATAATGAGTAGAACAATACATACCCTAAAAAAATTATCAAAAATGGAAATCATTATGGTCACTTCAATAGAATAAATTTATTTCTATTTGATAAATACAACAAGATTGAACAAGACGTTATCCATGAAAATAAAATATTAATAAAGACCTCATTATGTGTGATTTAATCCAACATAAAGGTTAATCATGGTGAGTAAAGGATAAGAAATTTTATTTTCATTTTCATTAAATCAATGAATGGAAGGGTTTCTTTAGTTTCCTCAAATAATCTATAATTTAAATAATTAATAAAATTCATAAGGATAAGGGAGAAGATAAATTAATATTTGTTATAATCATGTTAAAAATTATTTTATGACACCATATTAAATTATAATGCATATATCCTTTTTAATTATTCATAATGTAAGATTATAGATGGAGGTTTCGTCCATTTCAAATCTAATTAATATAATCTGCAAGGAGAATGTGGAGAAATAAATTAATAGTGGTAATAATCATGTTAAATTGTATTTTAAGACACCATATTAAATCTGAATGCATTTACCCAATGAATTATTCATGATGTGAGAAAATATTTGGTTGTTTCATCCATTTGACAAATAACCTGACCATTACAATTCCCTACCCTGTTGTTTAGCCAAGTTCATTGTTTACTTGAAATGTTTAAGGAATATTTTGTGCCTATGTTGGGTTTCAAGTTTATAAGACATTTTACCTTATCCAGTAACTATAAAATTAACATGGGGATGTCTGTTAGTCCATGTCCAAAATAAAACCATCCCCTGATCCATAAATTGGTCATTTCATATCCAAGTTGTTTTCTACATTCTCATTTTACAAAGAGGCACACACCCAGTACACCATATCTTGCACTAGACCATGGTGTTTTATGTATTATAATTTAAAACATGAAACTCCACAATTAATCCATAAAAATTTACTACATTCCTCCATGGATCAATAAAATAATGTAATAAATTAAAACCTAAATGATATTAAAGGAAATGAGGATTTTATGTTATGAATAGAAAATATGAGTCTTTAAAAACTCCCATATATGGATTCCTATTAACAAATAAGCATTTCAAGAGTTCATATTAGACCAAACAAAGTCACTAATATTAAAATTATGACACCCACTCCCAAATATATTCCTAGATCTATCCATTATTCAATAATACGTAATAAAGTGACATATTATTCCTATAAACCTCTTTTTATATATAATAAATTATATGTATCTATAACTCCAAAAAATATGTGTCTATTTCTAACTCTACATCATCTAATAATATAAAATGAACATGATTAAGAATATAACATTGATACTTTGATTAATGGAATGCATAATGCATTCCCAGATAATGTATAGGAAGTTCTATTCAATAATCCATTACTATGATAAATTCAGTTATAACATGAAGTCATACAAAATTTGGTGCCTAATTCTATTTCTTCTGAAAATTAAAATTTCCAAACTGAGATGGAACCCATAATATAACCTTATGACATCTCATCTGGTCTCTATATGATCATTTCATACTCTAACTAGTCACAAACAAATTCCTGAGCATATTATCTCTCTATATGTTCTCTTTTACTATATTAGGCCCAAAAAACTAACTCACCCACTACATTGCAATTTAGTGGTGAATGCCAAGAGCATACATAGTTATCATAAAAGGATATATATAAATAAACTCCTAGTACGTGTTTATATAGGTGAATAATAATATTCCCATAACCTTATCCCATACCAAACGGAAGTCCAAGACATATGCTTAAACAATATACTCATAAATATAAATCATCCACTCAGATATCCCATTGGTATGTAATTCCCACACATTACTTATATTGAAATATGTTCCTAAATTCCTCAAATATCCATTCCAAAATTATGATAAAAAATGTGTCTATGTGAGATACATTTCCCATGGAAACTCAATGTATATGTACAATCCCACTACCATAAACTATTCCCAGCTCATATAGTGAGTGAGTGTCACATATCAGTAATAAGTGTGAAACTTTTTTTAGTCACTCAATAATCATCCAAATAGTATTATGAATCAATGCCTCTTTGGTAACCCCTTCATAAATTCTATCATGATTTCATACCACAACAACATAGAAAAGGGAAGTTGTTGGGGAAAACTACTATAATTTTGGGGCTCAACCAATATCCTCTGAAAACTAAGATATTAGGTTATAAATCAAGAAATGATTCTCTACAGCCCAGAAATCTGTAAAATTCAACTGAAATCATGGTAATTTTTGGTATCTCTAGGTAGCACCATCCATTCGATGGTATGTAAGTCCCTTATCATCTATTCACTTATGTATGTAGTGACTATTCTTGTCTTAGGTGCTGGGATCACATTATCAACATTCCATGACCAATGAAATATTTAATGCCCACTATATAGGTGCTCCTACATCAAAAAACATTCTATGATAATATCTTACCAATCCATCACCTAGTTTACCAATGAATATGTGAACACAAATGAGTCACATGTCATCGATACCTACTCATTTGAAGAATCCATCCTCAAATCTTCCAACTATCTCACCAGGTGATACTATTGCACCAAAAATTGGGCACCATATTTCTGTGCTACTAGAATATTATATCTAATAGAATCTATAATTTCATTAACATTACATGGACTAAAGGACCTCTCAAATTTCAACATCTGTAAGTAATAAAATCTCACCCACTACCTTAAATTGAGGTCTATAATTGCAAACCTAATGCGAAGGGACTTGTGGTACATGTAGATAATAAAACTATATCCAATGAGTTTGTGTCACCAACACATAAATTCATGGGACAAGAATCCTAGCTCTATTTCATGGGTAGGATAGGTTTCCCTATGGGGCCAAAACTAACACAAACCATAAGATACCTCCTATTACTTTAACTTCATTACAACTCCCAACCCAAGGTCTAACACATCGTACTATTGAAAAAATCCATCATTAGATTGAGATATATCAATATTGAATCTATATCCAAAAATCACATCAGAATTTAAAATGACTATTCACATTGGTCGTCTGATAAAACATTACTCCCTTTATTGTCAGTATAGTAAAGGCTTCTGATAAATATGAAAAAATCACGGATAAAATACTAATAATATCCTACAATACATAGAAAGATCATCATATCAATCCCGATCCAAGGAAATATCTAGAAAAAAACTATCTCCAAAATCACTGGGTACATGAATATACCTATATTAGATAAAAAATTCCATAATAATATTTCGATATGGTTTCAAAATATAAACTTCGACTACTTGATATAAGTTAGAAGTGCTCAAAGTTTACTCAAGACAATTAAGTGTTCTCTAGGACGATACTTTGTGGATAAAAAGTAATTTTCCTTGTAATAAAAAAACACCATGAAAAAATAGTGAATATAAGTTGGTTGGTCTTTTTCATGGGATGCATTAAACCTTTTTTGCATTCATTAGTTCAAATGGAATCATAATTTAATCATATACCCCATGCATACTCATTGAATTCATCATTATAATTCCATACTCTATAAATGACAACTGCTTATAACCTAATCGAAGATGAATCTTGGTGGACAATAGAGCTCCCCATAAATTATCAAATAAATTTAAATACTACAAAAATAAAAATATATTTCACCATCACCAGATTTAGAATCTTATAATCTCCAAAATAAAATGAATACTTCCATATACCTTATTTTTTTAACAATACATAGGTACCGCCATAGTGATTTAGTCAACCAAATAAATCCCTTCTACAGCATGTACAGAAGATGAAAATTAGGCACTATAAAATTAGAAAAAAATATTTTATAAGGGTTATTGAAATTGATTGAACATTTGAAATATACTCTACAAAAAATTCAAATCCTCTATCGGGGGGGGGGGGGTGACTATTGAAATCATCATGAAATAATTCATAGTATATATCTTGAATAGGATAGATTGATGAGGGGGTACCACCAATCATGTTATAAGATCCAATCTTAAAATTTATGCCATTATCATACTATGATGACTCAAGTCTTGACTAAAATTGAATAATAACAATGATAAATCCCCTTTCATTATGAACATATCTCCCTTTTATTATGTAACTCATGCCAATCTATGAAAGAAATAAATGTGTGATGTGAAGCTACTCAGCAAGTCCACATTAATAATCTCATGAATAATTAATGTCTCTAGAATCCTGATGACCCACATATGTCCATAACATGGAACAACTATTGGAAACTCTAGGAATCATGGAATAAAGCTACCTTCATTCCTAATATTTTGTTGAGTTAATGTAATTAAAAAGACAACATGATTGGTAATTTAGGCATCTTATTAACATTTTTCCATAAACATTAATTTTAAATTTTGATATCAAATAGTGTAGTGGGTAATATATTGTCATCAATAGAATACATAGTGTAGTGAATTATACCATTCCCTCTTATGTATTCTAATACACAGCAAAAACATGACATGATAACTCAAGAGAAAAAAATACCAGAGGCACAATCTTTCATCATTTCAGACACTAGTTCTGCGGTGATCTTCAGACCCTAATGTAATAACCAAATTATCATAATTAAAATAACAATTGTACTCTTCTGGATGGAACTGAAGATTGTTAACATGACCCCACCAACACACCCCTCACATGCTGTATATCCATATTTCTCCTCTTCCAAATACTAGAATAGGAACTCATAGCTTTCATAAGAGTTCGACATGCCTGTGTACTAAAAGGTGGAAGAAGGATTTTTTCTCGTCAGTCCTCAATACCCTTTTCGATGTTTATGACTTTCCAAAGATCCTTCAAACATGTCACTATGTTCAAGGTCCTTACTCTTCACCAAATATCAATGATAAATTATATCGTGATCTTAAATTATTGTTATACACAATTTAGCAATGATAGTATATAATATTATTATCTCATTGAAATGTGATGTGTTTTTAGATTTTTTTCATGGACCCCTACTGTAGTTCCATGAACTCATCAACTTAATAAATCTTCAACGTATCATGATGGAATTCACTTATGAATATGTATTTGATTCACTATAAGGATAAAGACTCATGTCCGTTACCCTATCCCATTATGGCTCAAAATCTCCCTATGGGTCCATGTAGCATGAACATTCCATGGTCACCCTCATATAATCATGTGACTAAAAGAGGTTAAAGACACCGTCATTGAATTACACCACATCCTCTACATCATGAAACCCAAAATTAATTCAATAGGTGGTGGATGTTGGAGATAGAAGACTTTAGTATATTCAGTGATGAAACAAAGTTCACCTTCACAGTGGATAAAAACAAGTGAAAGGACACTCGATTGAGGTGGTTCCACAACATGATCTATTGAAGTATGTTCATGAGAATTATTTGGATCACTCTCCAGTATAAATGGTCATAGAACATGGAATCTTATATAGTGGGAGCAACCTAGACTACCTTAGTAAGTGGTCCCATTAGTATCCTATACGAAAGAATATTTCACAATATGGAGGAAATATTCATATTAAACAATGTAATTTAGATAGATTATTGTTAGTCTATGGGATCACACAATTGTTTTATTAGGAGTATACCCAAATACCATACTATATACCTCATAATACTAACTATGAATTTTACCACTATAAATTAGTGATTCGTTACACATGATTTGGTCATGAATATTAAATATATTATACTGATGTAAAAATCAACATATCTCATTTTTACCATTTAAAAATTTAGTTCAAATAAAATAAGAAATATATTCTCAAATTATATTTTTTAACGCTCAACCTGGTCTATCAGGTGTGATACAAATAGTCAAATGAACTCATTCTCTCCTCCTCATACACATTAGGCTTCCATATAATAGTAATGTTTTTAAAGTCATTATTCGGAAGTCTATAACATTGTTATCAAAAAATATACATATAATATAAATATAGTTGTAATATATTCAATAGAAAACCATATTGAATACTTATTGTCAAATGGAACACATGTAATATAGATAGGTAATTGGTATTCCAATGTCAAAATAGAATCCAAAATAAATGTGATTGTTGAAAATAAATATAACTATATGGAGATTGTGTAGAGTATATCATGGCCCTAAAACATTAACCATGCTTCTTGAATCAAGTTTCTTCCATATACATGTTTCCCTTACATTTAATCCTATACATGAAGCCTTCACTTGTATTGATACATCTCTGTAGGGTGTGAGAAATAAAAACTAGCTGGACCCCACCAACACATCCTTAAAAATGTACAATTGTGTTATAACAATGTTCTATAATATCTATAAATGTTATAGAAACATAATAAATCATATTAAAAAACCCATGTTCTAACCAAAACATATAGAATCTATACCTACTTTGACACCAGGACAATATATTAGATGAAACTAAGAACTGGCCACAAGGCTAGTGAATATATTACTTGGAATCATGTGAAAAAACAACTCAGATTCCACTACAGATCAAGTGACAGATTTTCATGACATTCAATATGATTTCTGGATCATGATACTAATATTCCACTAGGTCTAACACAAATAACATTTCATCCATGAAGACTCATTTTATCTGTATTGTATTCATATATCTATTGCTGACATCATCAATAGTTGTGAGAACTCCCCCTCTAAGGGATACCATTTTATGATTTCCCACATTTCAGATCAACAATTCCAAATGAATGGTAATACACAAAACATGGTAAATAAAATAATGGAATTAATATTATATTATCATGACTAATTTGTAGAAATATACAGTAGATTTGGTCAACATAAAACCTGAATAAATAAGATACAATAATAATCATGTAAATAGTAATAAAAAATATGTATCACAATATACAAAAAAACTATATTTGATAACAATCAATCACAGTCACCAATACAAGAATCATATGAAGGAAACATGAGCATTGAATATCTACAACTAGTAGGGGACATATATCATCAAGGATTTCAACATAATGTCAATGTTATTCAAGTGTGTCATACCAATAACCAAATTTCCACACCAAATGAGAGAAGATAAAATTCTATGAAACCCTAAAAAAAGTTTCATATAAAATGATATGATTTTTAGATAAATATACAATGAAAAACAAGTCAAGGGGTAGAGAAAAATGTAACTAAGTTCAATTAATAAAAAATTCATTCTTCATGTTCGGTTTAATTGGAAGGAATTATTCGTTGTTTGAAAGAAAAAAATATAGAGAATAATTGGGTCTCCAAAAAAATGAAACAAAAAATTTTCATATTTAGATCCTACAGTAATATTGATTAGGAGTATTCAAGGATAAAGAATAAGTATTCACAAAAATATAAATTATTACAATGAGGGGTTTCCTTAGATTCAACAAAGATGTTTTTATCAATTGAATTGAATTAATCCATAAGGAGAAGGGATCCAAATCGATTAATAGGGGAATGAATTTGAATAAACAAAATTTAGTTCCCCACAATAAATCCCCCCAATTTTCCACATTTAGTTATTAAAAAACATATATTAAATCCCCTATTTTGTAGATTTCAAAAATAACCTAACTCTAACTATGGCATATACAATGACCTTGAAATGGTCACTATGTCCTTAAATATGTCCTTTATATGACATGAATTTGTGGTCTAATATCATCCCATAGGTCATTTTACTATAACCAAATACTCCAAAATGGTTGTGCTGAGGTTTACTAGGCCATGGATGGAAATAAATCTTCCCATCAAGCACATAATGGACTTAACAATTCCCCTTTAACATTTTACTTATAAGATCAAATCCAAGACACCACAAATTACTCCAATCCATGGTGTTTCCTATTTTAGAATAAAAAACACAAAAAATTCATTCAAGAACACAAAATATCTTCTATAATCACATAGATCTATCGATGTATAGACAAAATAAAAACATGAATTAAAATAAGGAAAAAATGTTATTACTTATAGGAAAAAAAATCAAGGCCTTTATTTTGATAAGTATGTATTTTTATTCATTCAAATACGATAAATTTTTTTATATTAAAATAAGGATAAAAATTATTTATCCGTGACATAATTTTATCTATTTTTTTTTAAAATATATATGACATTTTTTAAACAACCCAACAATGGTATGTGTTAAATAATAAATTTTCATTCCAATTTTTTATAAACTCATGGAATACTCTATTAGATATAGTTATTAAAATTAATTTATAGATAATAAATAAATGTAAGAAAGTAGTATTTTTACATTAAATATTTTGAATTGTTTAATAATATTTAAAAAAAAATAATATATAAGGGGATTCTATAATTATGTACATGATTAGATAAGTTAAAAGGATAAATATACTAATATTAGAATCACCATACTCTATATAAAATCACCGAACATCATTAAAAATTTAAAAAAGTGTCAATAAATAAATATCATAGAATAATGAGACATATTTTGTATCGAAGGTTTTCTCCATAAAAAATTGTACTAGTTTTATCTAATGATTGTGAAACAAAATAAATTTAGTGATAAGTAAATAAATAGAAGTTATTAAAGTGAAATATTTTATGTGGTGAAATATATATATTTGAAAAATATATGGAAATATTTCAAAATTTGGAATTTTTTTGTCTCGCCATTATTAAAAATATATTCATTACTAGAGTTAATGGGAAACATGTTTTTTGTGGTTTTATCTGATGGTCATAAAGAGATAATATATTTATTTTATAGAGTTGTAATGTTTTTAAAAAATACTAATATTGTTGAAAACATAAGGTCTATTAGGTAGTTAATAATATCATATATGATATTAATGTAGACTATATATGGGTTATTCAGAATATTTAAATAGTTATTAGTATAGAATATATCATGTCATATAAAAGTAAACCTATATTCATGATTCGATGTAGGATATTTAAAAATGGGGATTGAAATGATATTTATCTTCAAAAATATTGAATTTATGACACCCCTATTTTTTCAAAATGTATTTTTATAGGTTTTAATGAAATGTTAATATTAGAGTGTGTAGTTAAATGTATAGTGTTGGATTTGGAATATTCATAGTAGTAAAAACATATTTTCCTGTATTTCATAACCATCCATGTATACATTATGGAATGCCATGTACTATTTGTATGGTAGGGGTGTTTATTTCACATTGAAACCCCATTAATGCGGTTGAAAATATAAATATATTCATTTTCCTCATTTATATATTTATTAAAAAACATTGAGGTTGAGCTAATTATGGGGGACTATGTATGTTTTTGATCATATCATCAAATGAGGTTTAACCAAGGTGGAACCTTTCTTACCATATGATCCTTGTTACATATCAGACCTTTATTAATATATATCAGAGAATTATATATGAATACCTAGATAAGATAAATGTGATTTACATAGAAATTTTTTAGATTAGAAATTGATGTTCTCATCTCTTTAGGTGAATAAAATATGATGTGTTCATCCATTTTGTTAGTCGGTTTTAGTAGAATCCTAAATCTAAGAATTATTTAAAAGATATTGACATGTTTTATGAATCATGGTGAATAAATTGATTTTAAAAAGAGATTATATGATTTTGAATATTGTTAAATTATATAGGTGGTGAAAATATAATTGTAGAAAAATATATTTGAAAGATGTTATTTGAGATCAATTTATAGAATGAGTATTAGTTTTTTATTAACTTTGGAACCTTTTACATAGAATTATGATATAATGATTCAATAATTTTTTAATAAATTATTGATAATATTTTTTCCTAACATATTTTGAATGTGTGAAGGAGGATTATGTTATTTATAAAGAGTTTGTTAAAACAATTGAGAGGTACACCAATGATGATTTAGTGGATATCAAAAAAATTGTTTTGATTTTTTTATCTATAGATGTTAAATAAGTTTACCATGTCATAAATGTTTGTTAATCAGTTTTTGTTTTTTTAAATGGGGTTTTATGGAAATAATCAAAAACTAAATTCCTATATAAAGGTGTTTAAGAGAAAACCATGGAATATTTACGCATATTCAATGTCATGGTGATTAGAGAGGATTTACACAAGGGCTTTGATATGAATCTTCATATTACTATATCAATAAAAGGTTACAATAAAGTTGTTTAATGAGATAGGGAAGCTCAGTGGCATTCCATTAATGGGAAATCTCCATTACCTTTCTACATTAGCTCCTCTAATCCTATCTTGGGATTTGGTATTTTTTTCAAATTTTTTAAGAAGTGGGGATGCTTCCACTCTCACTATTTTCATAATTTATCTCCCATTTTGGTCCCTTTTGGATCTATGGTTTCCTTCCCCTTTATCTCTTAGTTGGGGTTCTCATATACCTTTCAGGTTTTTGGGCATCATCTTGATGTTTCTATTCTTGTAAGTGTGTTTCTATGAATAACACATTGTCTTCAAACTCTCTAATCTTGATTGATAATAATTTTTATGGTCCCCATTTTGGACTGAGGAAGGGGATCTTAATGTGGATTCAGATGCGAAAATTGAATATTAAAGTGTGGTCCTGGAGCCATATCCTATGGAGGGTTCTTATCTTTCTCCATTGTGAATATTGTTTTTTGATTATACAACTATTTGTGGCTCATTGTAAAGTTCACGATCTTCTCAAACATTGATCTTTCTACTAGGGATGAAATTCAATAACCTAATTTGTCCTTATTTTATTGTTTTCATGTTGTTTTAGGATGATTTGGTTGAGTGGTTGATGGTGTTCATGGTGGTGTGACTTCATTTCGTGTCTATATAGTGAAAGGTGATCATGGTTTCTCATCACTAATGACAATTAAAATATTTTGGTAAATTTTCCTACATGGGGTTTCTTTACCATTATTTTGTTGATTTCAAAAATTATGGAAGATAACACTTTTCTTGGGTGGTGGTTCATTCATTGACAGCTTCACCAAGTTCTTTCTATCATGATGATGTTTTTTTCTCAAATTTATAGGGGTTAATATGGGATTATGGATTGGAATTTTGAGATCGGTTCATTTCTCTATGATGCCGTGAAGGTGGAAGGGTTGGGACAATTCTTATGAATCATCCTCAATCCCTATAATGGAATATTGGATGGTTCAATAAATAAATGTTTGATGGTATTCTTACAGTGATATGATGAATAGTGGGTTCTCTCTGGTGAAGTGGAGATGGCGATTGTTCAAGGGGCACGACTGGAGTTGGATTATGATTTTTCATCTCATCAACTGGGGAAATTAGGTTTTGTATGGATTGATTCATTTTAGTTAATTAAATTTAAAATATTTTAATCTATTTTTTATATTGTATGATATTTTAAATTTTAAATTTGAATTTGGAAATTGGGGTATTGGAATTTTGTATCCCATTTAATGTTATATTACCACTAAAAAATATGTTCAGTTTAAAAAAAGTGTATCTTGATATCATTTAACTATAACCACATTTTAGTGATATGAAAAATGGTTTCTGAATTATAGCAAAATTCATGATAAATTCTCAATCACATACATTAATATTTAATATTTGGTTTTTTATCACGATATAATGTCGTGAGAAATATTAACATCCCTCATTAGAATATAAATGGTAACATATTTTATCATAAACGTTTTGTATTCAGTTATAAATTTTATAACTCATAAAACATTAAATAATAATTTCCTGACACTACGGGAACATGGGTTTTTGCAACGGGTTATTTGCAGTGGGAATAAATCTCATTGCAAATGGTCCATTGAAGAGGTAATTTGCGCCTTCAAAATCAACCCGTCGCAAATAAATAATTATTTGTGACGGGTCGGCACAACCCATCGCAAATATCGGGAGGCGGTAAACACTAGTTGCGATGGGGGATCCCCCTGTCGCAACTAGTTCAACCCCCAGAGGTTATTTGCGACAGGTCCCGTCTCAAATAACCGGTGGGTTTAAAAACCAATTTATAACGAGATGTTGTCTCATCGCAAATAGTGTGTCGGAAGCTTACCTTTGGCGATGGGTCCCGTCACAAATAACCTTTTAATTGGCAACAATAATTAATGCGGCTGAAGGTATTTACGATGGGTCTCATAGTAAAAAATACTATTTGTGATGGGCACCATGTCGCAAATACTCATGTCGCAACTAATCTATATAATATATACCCCATTTGTTTTTCCATTCCTCCACCTCAATTCATTCTTTCTCTCCTTCACTAAACACTAATTTTAGAGTGAAAATTTTTCAGAGTAAGTTTTCTTACGAATAAGATTTGAAGCCATCTACAATTATAAGAGATCAAGTTTAATGGTATTTATGTTTTATTTAATTTAGTATTTATTTCATTTCTTTATATTAATTTTTATTATTGTTGATTAGTTGTAATTATGTTAGATTTAAATTGTTTTGTAATTATTATGTATTTGTAATAATAAAATTAAATTATTAGTTCTAATTCTTAGTAATTAGTTATAATTAATAATTATTAATGATAATTACTATTGTATATAAATAATTAGTGGTAATTAGTAATTAGAATATTTATTTTTTAGTAATTAATATTAGTTAACACTAATTAGTAATAATTAAAAAATAGTAATAATTAAGAAAAAATAGTAATAAATATTTTCAATTAGTAATAAATACAAAAAATTAGTAATAAATACTAGTAGTTAAAAATAATTTCTAATAATTGGAGTTAAATAATAATAAATAGAAATAATTAGTATAATTATTAATAAATACTAATAATTTCTAATCAAAACTAATAATTAGTAATAAATAATAATAATAATTATTAATTAGAAATAAATACTAGTAATTATTAATATATACTAATAATTAGTAACATATAATAATAATTAGTAATAAAAACTTATAATTATTAATAATTACTAATAGTTACTAATAAATACTAATAATTAGTAATAAGTACTAATAAATTGTAATAATTAGTAATAATTAGTAACAATTAGTAATAAATAGTAATAAATCTTTACAATAAGGAAAAAATACTAATAATTAGTAATAAATACTAATAATTAGTAATAAATACTAATAAATGGTATTAAATACTGATAATTAGTAATAAATACTAATAATTAGTTATAAATACTTATAATTAGTAATAAATACAAATAATTATTAACAAATACAAATAATTTGTAATAAATGCTAATAATTTGTAATAATCAGTAACAAAAAATAATAATTAAAAAAATACTAATAATTAGTAATAAAAAAATTATTAGTCATAAATACTAATAATTAGTAATAAATACTAATAATTATTAATAAATAGTAATAATTAGTAATAAATGATAATAAATAGTAATAATTAGTAATAATTAATAATAATTAATAATAAATAGTGATAAATAATAATAATTAGTAACAAATACAAGTAATTAGTAACAAATAGTTATAAATAGTAATAATTAGTAACAATTAGAAACAATTAGTAATAAATAGTGATAAATAGTGATAATTAGTGATAATTAGTATAATTAGTGTGATTAGTAATTATTAGTAATAAATAGTATTAAATAGTAATAAATATAATAAATAGTAATAACTAGTAATTAATTGCAATAACTTGATATGAATAGTAATAATTTCTAATAATTAGTAATAATTTGTAATAACAAGTAATAATTTGTAAATATTAGTAAAAATTTGTAATAACTTGAAATAATTACTTATAATTTGTAATAGTTAGCAGTAATTAGTAATAAATAATAATAAATAATAATAAATAGTATTAAATAGTAATAATTATCGGTAAATAGTGATAAATAGTAATAATTAGTAATAATTAGTTATAAATAGTAATAAATAGTAATAATTAGTAATAATTTTTAACAATTAGTAATAATTATTAATAAAAATGTTATAATTAGTTCAAATTTGTAATAATTTGTAATAATTATTAATAATTTGTAATAATTTGTAATAATTAAGAATAATTACTAATATTTTGTAATAATTAGGAATAATTACTAATAATTTGTAATAATTAGTAAAAATTAACTGAATGTATTATTTTCAGAATTTTAATTTCCAAATGATATTAAAGGTGTCAGATGAGGCCACCACCTCTTAGACACGGGATGACAGTCAGGCTGAGATGACTAATTAGACTAGTGGCCACCATTTTTAAGAGGCTATATGGATGCACGCGACCGAGTATGTTGTGGAGAAGGTCTGAGTAGTTGGTATTGAATATCATTTGACATTGGGGACCTTTTATTGTACTACTAAGATGTCTACATCTAGCTCGAAAGGAGCTCGTGGAGAGGCATCATATTCTATCTCAAAATGTCAAGAGAATTTACGAGCTCAAACTAAGCTTTTAGAGAGTTTGTAAAATCATCATGAAGAGATGTGTCAGCAGCAGTAGCTGCAGCAGCAACAACATGAGGAGGACATGCATCGATGGCAGTAGCAGTAACATGAGTAGATGGATTATATGCATCATCTGAATCCTAGTTTTGGGATGGTGTTTCATCCCCCAACTTATCCAGCTCCTCCAGCTCCTCCAGAAGACTATCCCCCCAATAATTTTTAAGATCTGTTAAGAACATTTAAATTCTACAGTTGTGGTAATATGAAGTATTTAATGTTTCGGTCATTTATTTTGATGAGAATATTGAATAATTTTTTTAATATTATAATATTTTAATATCTATTAATATTATTAGATTTTTTAATGTTTGTTTATTTTTCTTATAATAATAATTTTAATATTTTCTGATTTTTTATATTTTTTTAGAAATATTGAGAATTTTAACATTATTTTATAATATTATTTTAATATTATTAATTTTATTTTCTTCATTAATCATAATTTTATTAATTTTTTTTATTTTATTACGTATTTGTGATGGGGACTTTCACAAAGGGACCCCGTTGCAAATAGATTGTATATATTTTCTAAAACTTGTTTGCGATGGGTCACTTTACCATCACAAATAATTTTTTGTGACGGGCCCGTCGCAAAAGGTTTTGTTGTATATAATAAATATAAACAGAGAACTATTTATGATGAGATGACGGGACCACCGCAACAAGTTCTTATATCTATAATGTATTTAATCAGAGATATATTTACGACGGGAAGAGGTCCCACTACTATTAGTATTTTATTGAGACAGTCCTGTCACAAAAAAATATACTAGTTGAGAAACTGTTTTCTACAACGGGCTATTTGTAATGGGACCCCATCGAAAAATAGATTTTGCAACGAGATCCTGTCCCAAATAGCATGTTGCAAAAATGAGAAATTCCACTAGTGTGTATTATCATCCAAATATTAAAATCAATGCACAGTTCTGAAATAGATATATAAGTAGGATAATAGTTTGTGATTTATTAATTGATACACTATGATGAATCCTCACACCACATCAAAGTAATTGTCTCATTCTCTTTAATACTTTAAACAAACTCCAATAGACCATTCCCATAATGTGTTCCATACCAACATTCAGAGACTCATGTAGACCCTAAACACATTATTAGGAAGGAGACTATCAGATAGTTAACTATTATTTTTATCATGATCATTTGGCATTTAAAGTAATAACAAGATCTATAGTGAAACTAGAATATCATCCAGTATTTATTTAATTTTATCCAAATGTATAAAATTATTTATTTTTTTAATTGGTATTTGATAATTTTTAATATTTATTGATATAAGTCATATCCCTTAAAATATACCATAATAAAACAATTATATAAGATATAGCTACTATTGATAAAAAATTATAATTAATTAAATTCTTGAATTTCAAAAATAACATTGATCATGGAAAACTAAAGTAGGGATATGGGAAAAGAATTATAAAATACTATAACAACTAGAATAATTTTTGGGCATATAATTCCCCAAATACAGGATATTTTATGGACATATATACACTGGACATTAATCAACATATGATTCTACAATAAAATTTTCTGTGTGGTTAAACAATAAATTTAATAAAAAACTTTATTGAAATAATGAAAATAATTATTTTCCAAATTCCAAAAAATTAAATTTTCTGATTATGTTTTTGAAAAAGTGATTAAAAATTGGTTTCCAATGATGATTATTCAATTTTAGAATTCCATAAATCATATACATATTTATTCTAAGGAGGACAGGATCAACTACATATGTGAAGCCCTTACGAGGAAGGAATAATGAAAAAAATAGCATTAATATAAAATGATATATACATTCAATGATTATTTTTTCAATATTCTATATTTACCTAGAAGAAATATAATTCGAGGATGAAAATAGTTCTAATGGAATCGGGACATACCTAGATATGAGTTAAAAAATAATCAATATAAGAAATAAATAGAAAGAATAATTTTACTATTTTTTTGGATGATTATAGTGAATATTTTCATGCAATGAAAATGAAAAGGAATATATATTGTATAACAAATGATAGATTATTAAATTGATATTAGAGAAAAATAATTTGTAGGATAATCTGGTTAAAGATTAATTAATGGAATTTAATAACTATGGAATATAGATTCACACAAATGAATTCCCATAACCCATGTTTATAGTTATGAACATTGGGAATAATACAAGTACCCAATTTTATGGAATGAATACACTTGAAATAATATATTATTGAATATTAAAAAAATAATGATTAAAAAAATATAGTGAATAATTATTCAATGTAAAGTCACTTTTTTTAAAACGGTCTATAACATAATAATTTATGTCTTCTATAACTTTGGAAAAATTATTTTTATATAATGAAATAGTATTACCATTAAATGAATTGATGGATATCCTTGTAAATATGGAATAATTACTAATTGTAATTAATAACAAGTTTATTGAATGGAATATAACTTCATTATAACTGTCAAGGATGTGTAATTTTATTTTTATAATTACATGTCATCAATTAAAACATAAAATAAAGAGAAATTATTAAAACACTGAGTATTGAATTACACCAATACTTAAAGAGTTAATTTTAAAAATAATGTGTTTTATTTAACAAAAAAATTGTGTAACCATTATAAACTAATGAATTATAAAATATAAATAATTATTTATATTCTATATACAGATGTTTGGGCTCTTATAAAATAAAATGGTGACTAAAAGGAAAAATTTTTGTACTCTATTTGATATTAATTATTGTTGAGTTTATATTATTAGTGTAGTAATCTCAAATATATATTTGATATAATTATAATAGTAAATATCAGTGCATATATAAAAATCCATATTGAAATATTATCATTTATATATGAAATAAAATGTTTTATTTTTGAAAATCCTATACATATATAATTTTAGAGTGGAATTATTTGAACCATCAACACTATTGAAAGCATTCCATTGAACTAGATTAATATTAAAGACATAGAAAAAAAGTTATATTTATTTATTTATAATTACAACATCTCCTTAGTTATTTCAAGAATATATTTAAATTTATAATAGATTATTAGTCACTCCCAGTGAAACCTCTATAGCCCTTGGAATGTGAAATATAATAAAACTGGCTCAAAACTACGTCATAGTTTTTTTGGAAGAAGCAATTCCCTAATAATGAGATGTTAACTTAGGGATTTTTGTATGGTGATCTTGAAAAATGAATATTTATTATTTCTCATAGGGTTATCAATGTATACAAATTTTTTTAACAAAAGGTACAATAAAATTAGTGAAATCAATGATGTGATTGTAATTGAAAGAAAATGAAAATAAATAATGTGTGTCACAAATAAATAAAATTAATTAATTTCATTTGAATTTAGAAATTAAGTTTTGATAACATGACATGACCATAAAAGAGAAGCTTTTTTTAGAATATATTACATGATAATGAAGAAATTTATCAATTATAATTTTAAATAATAATGAAAAGTGAAAGTAGCGAAGAATGATTGTCAAATTTCTTATGTAAAAAAATAAAAAGTCCAAAAAATAGAATAGGTGAAAGGATATATCTATTATCTCAAGTGAATTCTTGATTATTTAATGAAGTAAAAATAATTAAATTACAGTTTAAGTCCATCGATGATTATTTTGATAAAAATGTTTGGAATGACCAATAAAATATTATAAAAATATTACTTTTTGATAATTTCATATGAAAAATGTTTCTCATTAAAAAAACATGTTATTCTTAGAAAATAATTAATAATAATTTTAACTATTATATTGGATAGGTAAAAGAATGAATATAATTTTTTTATTAATATTAGGAATTTTCAATTGTTCCTAAATGTGATGAAATTACATAATTTATAATTATTGTTCTCTAAATGAGATTTAAAATAAATCAAAGCAATTTGAAAACTAGATTTTTAATAGTGTTGTATGTGATGTGCTTGCGTTAATAAAAATAATTTTTTTAATATTTGTTTGGATTATAAATAGTATTATTTCCTGGAGAAATCCATTTACTTAATAATTATATAATCTTATTCATCACAAGATATGTTTAATACATATGTGATGAAGTTAAAAATCAATATAGGTGATGTTAACCAATATTTTCATTTGAAAATTCAAAATTATGAGTATCTTATGATCAATGTTTTTGTTAATTATATCATATTCATGCGAATATCATATTAATAATTTTATTGTTATTCAAATTTGATGAGTTATTGGATTTGAGATGACTATGTTTATAGAAAATACACATTTTAAAAAAAATATAAGTAAATTAAAATGTCATATAAGTTTTATAGAATTAATGAAATATACTAAAGAATTTTTAAAGAAAAATATTATTCATTATGACATTCCAATTTATAATTTTATCATGGTTTCTAAAAATGTGGAAATAATGGTGTTGAAATTGTAGTTGAAGCAGAATTTTATTGAAAGATGATTAGAAATTCTCACTACCTGAATAAAACATTGAAAAATATTGTATATTAAATATGAATTGTATTATATTTTTATATTTATTCAATTGAGTAACATATTTTGTTTCTCAAGTGAATAATTTTAATACAAAGACCATATTAGTTTAGAGTCTTTTGAAACTTAGAACATGATCTTCAAATCATTGTGGATGATCTTCACCTTTTTCCATATAGATCTTTCCTTTTTACCTACCTTAAACATTTTTGATATCCTAGGAAAAATAATACATAAAAATTGTGAGATCAAATGCTCAGTATGTGTAAGCATGGAGAAAATAAAATAAACCAAATACATTTAAACTTAAAAATGTAAACATAATGTCTCAACCTCCAAATGATGAGCTGTGAAATAAATAAAATTAGTACATAAGGCATAGATTATAAAGTAACATTAATCTGGATGAAATATCATGGGAATAAAACATTAAATTGTTGAAAACCATTAAGCACACATTATTATTTCCATAGTAACCAAAAAATTGCTACAAAGACTATAATTACAGAAAAAGTACATTACTAAACAAGGTTTTTTTATTGTTCAAGCACTATATTACTGAACCCGATTTTCTTGACGATCCAACCATGTCTATCAAATGAGATATAATTCTTTACCCAATTCATTATAGGTATATATAGTTTCCTCCAATCTCATAATGAAATAATTCTAATCGGTTCTAGAAAAACATAAATCATTCAACATATCATAACCCATGTAATAAAATGAGAATCTTAAACATCGGTCCTACATATCATAGTCCATAAAATATAAAATTTCCTCATAAAAAGAATAACATCAGAAATAGGGATTGAAATATAACCCTATATCGTCTTAGATGGAAAATAATGTCGATAAAACACTTGAAAATAGTTCATGGGGATAATATCTTTTTTCGTCCAAAAAACATTTTCTTTTCTCAAAATATCATGCAATTTTAAAATAAAATAATTTAATTGAAAATAACATTTAAAACATGTAATGTAATATTCATGGAAATAATGTTTTATGTAAGTGTAAAAATATTTTCATTTCGTATAAGTTAAGAAACATTCTTCTCGTACATTTTTAGGTAAAGTTAAAAAGTCCCTCTTATCAAAAATGAAAAAAGATTAATTTCATATATTTTAATAAAAATTTACCAATGGGTAAAATTGTATTTAATGAACTTCACAAGGATTGAAATAATTTTACATATTTATAAAAAATGGGCATTGATGATAAATATCACATAATAAATACTTATGTATATACAATCTTGGATAAAAATGAGATTGCGAGATTTTCTTATAACTTAGGTCCGGTATGTTTTGAATGCATCTAAAAATCCTTTATAATGATTTAAATAATTTCATTGACTTATTAAATAATCATATTATTATTTATGATATCATATATGGTCATATTTTTATCTGTTTATTAGTTACATTACATTGTTACTCGTTATTCAGGTGTTAACTGTTGTAGGTTCTTATGCATGTTTTGTCAAATAAATTCTTATTCATCATTAAAAGATATTGTTATATAATATAAATAATGGTATTAGTATAATACATATCATATTTATTCATTCAATCAATTTATATAAAATTTCTTCAATGAAGATCAAGGAGAACGAATCACATCACACCGTAGAGATAGTATTCCCTTAGTACACACGAACAATGATATCATTTCCATGATTTTGGAATTGTATTAAAGTGTATGGATTATAATATTTCAAATAAAATTTCATTATAAAATAATAATATAAAGTTATTTATTCCATCATTATACCCATCCATATATGATATTGTTTAAAAACTGATTACAACACGACGTGGAGAAGATAGGTCATACATACGCAAACGTGGTTATTTCATTTTTCATAAGATGAATAGAAGATGAAATATGGTTTTTTAATTTTCATAATGATATATCAGTATACAAGTGATAGTTTGGTTATTACTTAATAATGAAAAAAATAATATAGAGGATGTAGAAGAAGATAGAATTTTGAAATAATCGGTAAAGGATATTACCTCATCTTCAACGTGCCTCTTCTAATACTCATCCTTGGGCACTAAAGTTTGTATTTTAAGAAGACCATGACTTATAGTATGTTTCAAGGAATGTTTAGAAGGTAAATGGACAGTTTTTTTTGGAGTTTAAAGGTTAAAAATGAAGTGAAGAGGAGATCTAGGAGGAGTCGTTTTCTAAGAGATGAGAGGGACACTTTTGAAAACCTCATGAATATTAGTTTATAATAAAATAAAATCCTACATAAAAACCAAAAAAATGACTCAACATAGAATATGATATGATATAGGGTGGTAATATCATCATCCGATATAATTTACACATGTTTTGATTTTATTTTAAACCTTATCATTTTAATTTATACTTATTTTATCTATAAAATTTTATTTAATGTAATAATATTATAAATTTTAAATGGTCATAAATACAAACATATGTGTTATTAACTATCCATAATTGTATTTTTATGAAATTTTAGAAAATATAATTATCAATTGGTAATTTTTATATATTTTTGGGATTTTTAATCAATGTTATAATGATTTATTTTTATAAAATATCAATGGTGTCAATTTGGACACTATTGATTTATTTGATTTTAAATAAATTCAAAATAAATTATAGATTAGAAAAAAATACATAATATATTCCAAACAAATTTTATTAATCTATAAAATTCATGGAGAAGATTAATTAGTTCAAAAATATTTATTTTAATATTTTTAAAACCATTTATTTGTTATTTCTCTTAATAAAATAATTACTACATAATTTATGATTAATTATTTTATATAGTTATTTGTTTTATGATAATTAAAAATAAAATACGATGAAAAATCTAAATATAATATATTTAATAAGAATAATTTTAGCCTAATTTATCTTCTAAAAAACCCAACATCTAAAATTGTATATTTATTAAATTGTGAAGGTGACAACATTGAAATAATTTAGAATAAAATAATATAAGTGTCATAATATCTTTTATAAGACTTGAAATGTTCAACAAGTTGACACATGGATTCTTATAGTTTTGATATAATCTACCAATAATGTTTAGGCACGTTTTCTGGGCCTTTTGATGGGTAATATTATCTTATTAAAAACTATATTATGGATTTTTCCATAAAACATTAATTTCCACATCATTAATGTATATGTAATTGAGGTAATTATATATTTATTAAAAATTAAAAAAATACCATGATAATGAAAAAAAATTATCTTTCGAATGATAACTAATAATAAAATTTATAATATGTATAACCTTATTTTAATATTAATTTAATTATTAATGATTGAGTGAGAAATCAATTTCACTTTTCTTTAAATAAAATAAAATAAATTTCATAATCTCATGCAAGTGGGATCTAATATATACCAATTCGACTGAATTATTTTTTATGGTAAAATATAATCATCCAATTATATTAAAATAAGTGTTAGAGTAATTTTATAATATTATTTTTACCCTTAATTACCAGATTTACCTTTAACTGTAGTAAATAAAATTTATCGTAGTTACTATTCAAAATGCCAAAAAATAGAAGTTACCTAATTAAAGATTTTTGAACCTCTTTATTATATATATAGAATACATTTTGTCAAATTCAAAACATAGAAGTGACATAAATTAATTTAAAATTAATCTCGTTGTTGAGAAAACGAGTTTTAAAAGATAAAACATTGCAAAATATTGAATGGTTTTTACTTATTGATTCAATGTAAAATTCATGCTAATGAATTAAATAATATTAAATGGTAAAAATATATTTTTTTATATTTTAAAACCATTCAGTATTATAAATTAACTATATAAAATATCACGATGAAAAAAGTTAATTTCAAGTAAAATTTATTGTATTTTTACAATTTATCAAAAAATGAATGTTACTAGAAAATTTTCAAAAAATTATCCAACAAAAATTTTTATATCCTTATTCAAAACAATAAATTTATTTTTACAAATTAAACATAATAACATTTCAAAAACAAGATTTGAATTTGGTGGCTCATCAAAAAGCGGTAAAACTGCAATTTTTTGAAAAATAGTTCTTTTATCTGAATTTGTTTTCATATAATGTGTAAGATGAATGATAATGTTATATAGAATTAAAAATTGGTTTATAATATTCATAATTTCAAGTTTATATCTCAAATAATTATATAATAATATAACATTTTAAGTGAAACTCAGTATTACGTACAACGCAAGAAAACATGGATGGTCGCTCTTACGTGTAATGTAAGCCTAATCAATGTTTCAGGTAGTGAAATCCTTATTTTGGAGTTTCATATAATATAATCTAAACATAGTTCATTTATAAATTGAATAAAAACCTTTACTCAATGTTGCGTAGAATAATGTCTATCAAAAGAACTGGAAATTGTGTGTAACAAGAGCGCTGAATAGTGTTTATTATATTGGGAGCTAATATGGTATTGAGTATAATGAAAGATAATATTTGTGTAACATACAACATAAGCCATAAAATAAATGAAAAATAATTTATCTTATAAAATCTCTAGGTTTTACCAAAACACTGAATTTTTTGGAAATATCTTTAAAAAAAATTTATATGTTTTCTTACAACAAATATTTCAAATTGTCTCACTCAACACTATTGATATAATATATATTTCTTCGATATAAGAATGAAAACTTATGATTTAGATTAAAAAATATTTTTAGGATATTAATGATAATTTTAAACACCCTTGGATTTTTTGTGGTGATAAAATTTATATATAAGTTAAAAAAAAGTCATTACAAATCTCACATGCCAATAATATTGTGATATTGTGTCATTTAAATAATGATAAGGTGGATCAAGATGTCATTATTATTGACCAAAATTTAATAATTAAAAATTATGATATAGTTTCGTCCATAGAAAACATAATCTTAATAAATATTTAAGAATAAAAGTTTTAATATTTTACTTTATCAAACCCCTATTAATTGAAATGTTATGAAAATTTCACCTTTCCCCATATGTTTTCATTTTAATAAATGACTAATTGTTTATAAAATTAACTACTCTTTGATTTGCATAAATTAAGATGGTTTTGATTAAATGGTATATACAACCATGAGGTATAATAATATGGATAATTCTATAAACCTATAGTGCTACATAATTTTGATAGAATGAATGTAAATATTTATTGAAGAATAATTGGATATTCCTTAGTATATTAACATATAATTAGTGACATTCCACATATTAGTGTAAATGATCTAAAAAATATCAATAATCATGTTTGTCACTTTAATTATATATATTCCTTAGATATGATGAAAAATATTCCATGTCAATGAATAAATATCAATTATATAAATTATAAAAATAAACTATGGATATTTGTGTGAACATGAGATAATTCAAGGACATTCACATAGAAATATTTGATAAAGAATTGATAAATCATATGAGTTAATAAAAATTGTTATCTTTGAGATTGTATACTTGAGAAATCTAAAAATTATATTTTGATATGTTTAAAAAATATGGATGAATAAAACTAATAAAAAAATCAAATAATGGTGAATTTAATAGAAATTTTGAAACAAATTAGATTTTGGTGGTTAATGTGGACGAACTAATCCAATGTGGGGGCCTTTAAGAACCAAACTGTTGTAGTTTTATTTCATCTAGAATGATATATATTAACTTGGTATATGTATATTTTTGAAGACAATAAATTATGGATAATGATTTTATAGAATGTAATACAACATGAATGTGATCTTTTTTATTCAATGCAACATAAATGAGATGGTTTCTATAGTCACTAAATACAATAGAATAAATACTTGGATTAAATAGAGAATGAAACTCTAAATGTTTAATTTTTTAATATATGAATTAAGTAAATCTAATTTATGTATAAAGATAATATATGACATTGAAATATAAATTTTGAAACTTGTGTAATAGTGACATTCAATGAAAAAAGGTTGTATATAGGTTAATTTAACACTGTTTTATTTTTTATATATTGTAATTTATTTATATATGAGTGAATTGATATTTATAATGTTTTAAAAATTATAATAATGAGTTATTTATATTTATAATAGGTGTGTATTAGTAAAATAATTCGAGTGGGTTTATTATGTCTTAACATAGTACTATAAAATATTCATGATGTTAGAAAATGAGAATAAACATAGACATATCTACGGATATGACTAATGTTTTTGAATATTAGCTCACAATTATTGAATAAACCAACACTCTAATACCAACTACATAGACCCTATCTCTACATTCAAAGAAAATACATTTATTTTTCAGAATAGTTAATACATGACACAAACAGATGCCCAAGGACCATATTAGTTTAATACCTTTGGAAACTCAGAACAAAATCTTCAAATCATAGAGAAATATCTTTAACATCTATCATAATGATCCTCCCATAGGGTATTCCTACCTAAAACCATTTTTATATCCTAGGGAAATAGAAAAATAAAAGTGTGAGTTCAAATTATCAGTATGGGTAAGCATGGGGAAAATAAAACAAACCATATACATTTGAACTTAAAAACATGAAAATAATGTTTAAACATCAATGTCATGAGCCGTGAAACAAATATTTGTTGTATATAAGGAATTGATCATAATAGAAAATTAGTCATGATAAAATATAATGGAAGTAAAACATCGAATTTTTTCAAACCATTTTGAATAGAATATGATTTCTATAGTAGCCAAGACATTGCTGTCGAGACCATCATAGCAGACAAAGTCCATTACAAAACTAAGTTTACTTGACGTTCTAGATCTGTATTCTAGAACTGGATTTACTTGTCATTCTATCCAAGTCAATGTCATGAGATATAAATATTTACCCAATGTATTGGAGGTAGATATTGGTCCCACCTGTCCCAAAATGAAACCATTCTTATGTGTGCCACAAGACCATAAATCATACTTCTTAACACAACCCATGTAATAAAATGGAATTATTAAAAATTAGGCCATCATAACATAATCCATAAAAGATAAAAGGACTTCAAAAAAATAATTACATCATAATTTATTCAAATAAAATTAAAAATATAGATAGAAACATAACCTTATATCATCTTAGATGGAAACTAATTTTTATTAAACACTTAAACTTGATTCTTGAAGAAAAATTCCTTTCTTCTTCAAAAACAATTACTTTCTAAATATGTCATGAAATTTTAAAATAAAATATGTTAATTGAAAATAAAAATGAAATATTATAATGTAATCTTCATGTAAATAATGATTTACGAACGTGAAAGAATATTTTCATGCCGTATAAGTTAAAAAAACATTCATCTTGTACTTTTGTTGGAATAGTCAAAAAGTATCTTGTACCGAAAATGACAAAATATTCCTTTCAAATAATTTAATAAAAATTCTCCAGAGGATAAAAATTGATTTGAACAATTGTATGAGGATAGAAATAATATTATATATTTAGGGGATCTGGGCGTGGATGATAATTATTCCCAAATAAATACTTACGTAAAAACAATTTCAGATAAAATGATGTTGTGAGATTTTCCCTTACCTTAGGTACGATATGATTTGTACATATCTAAAAAACTTGTATAATAATTTAAATAATTTTATTGACTTTTTCAAGAAACATAGTCATTTATATGGTATCATATATGTTCATATTCTGATTTTTTTTAGTAAAAATTCATTGTTACTTGTTATTCAAGTGTTAACTGTTGTATGTTCGTATGCTTGTTTTGTCGAATAAATTGTCATTCCTATTTGTTAGTTATATTTATATCATTTAAAAAATGGTATTAGTATAATATATATCATATTTATTCATTATATTCATTTATATAATCATTCTTTAATGAAGATCATATATAATGAATCACATCACATCGTAGAGATGTTAGGCTGTACGTACGCACGAGCGATGATATCATTATGATGATTGTGGAATTGTATTGAAGTGTATGGGGTAAAATATTTCATAATAAATATCATTTTAAAATAATAATATACTTTTATTTCTTCCATCATTAGACCCATCCATGTGTGTTGGTGATTAAAAACAGATTGCACCCTGATGTGGAGTTGGTAGGTCGTATGTACACACGCATGGTGATTTTATTTTTCATAGGATGGATTGAAGATGGAATATGTTTATTTTATATACAGAATAAAATATCAGTATACCAATGATACTGTAGTTATTAATTAATAATGAAACATCTCATATAGATGAAGTAGAAGAAGAAGAAATATGTTTGAATGAATTGGTGAAGGATATTACCTCTTCTTCGACATGGCTCTTGTAGTCCTCCTCTTAGGGCACTAATGTTGGTCTTTAATGAATACTACAACCTCTAGTATGTTTTTACGGTAGTGTAGAATGGAAATTTATAGGGTTTGGAAGAATTTAATGGAAAAAATAGATTAAATAGAAGAGGTAGAAGGTTTCCTTTTATATGAGAGGAGTGGGGTACCTTGGGAGTCTTCAAAAATATTAATTTATAATAAAATAAATATCCACTTAAGAACCTCAAAAATGACTCCATGTAGAATATTAGATTATATATGGTGTAAATACCATCAACAAATAAAATTTATACATGTTTTGATTTTATTTTAAATCTTATCATTTTGATTTATCCTTATTTAATCTATTTAATTTTATTTGTTGTAATAAAATTCTAAATTTTAAATGGTTATAAATACGTAATTTTGTGGTGTGAATTTTCCATAATAGGATTCGTTATGAAATTTTCGATCATATAATTCTGAATTTGTAATTTGTAACTATTTTTATGATTTTTAAACAATCTAATAATAATTTATTTTTATAAAATATCAATATTTTAAATTTGACACTATTCAGTTATTTAAATTTAAATAAATTCCAAAAAGATGATAAATTTGAACAAAAATATTTAATAGATTTCTAACATGTTATATTAAACTATAAAATTCATGGAGCAGATTAGTTGGTTCATATAATATTTATTTTAATATTTTTAAAACCATTTATTTGATATTTCTCTTAATAAAATAATTACTACAACATTTGTGTATAATTATTTAATAATATTATTTGATTCATAATAATTAAAAAATAATATGATGATAAAGATAAATCTAATATTTTTCATAACAATACATTTACTAGAATTTATCTACTATTAATTCCCAACATCTAAGATGATAAATTTAATAAATTATGAAGGTCACAACATTGATATGATTTAAAATAAAATAATATATCTGTCATAATATTTTTTTATGAATAAAATCGTCCAAAAGTCAACCATTGGATGCTTACGTTTTAGATATACTTGAACAATAATGTTTGGTCTAGTGTTTTTGTAATGCCCCAACCCTAGTTACCCAGAGTTGGTGAAATATTACATAAGATTGACATGATTTCAAGGGATCAAATCCAGAAAGACAAATTACTTTAGTAACCTTAGAAGTACTAGATAACTAAATAATTTTTATATTGCATAACAAAATGAAAAAAAATGACATTGGGTACCCTTTTCACGTACTCATATCCCTTAGCCTATTCCATCAGAGTAATCATAATATGCTTCTTCGTATCCTAGGAAAAAAAATTAGAAAGGGGTGAGTTCAGGTGCTTAGTATAGATAATAATAAATTATAAAAATTCCTAAATAAACATAAACATTTAATGAAAAGTATATGGCTAAAACCCAAGCCTTTTAAACATATAATTCAGCATTATATTGGAAATGATGAATCAAATAATTCTATTTACTTATTCACATCTATATTCTACAAGTCGAATAATCACATGTAATATACATAGCCAATTTCATAATGATGGAATGCATAATTCCAGACATCATAACCACATATTCAAGTCCTCGGGCAAAGACTAAAATATAATTTTTTCAAGGCCTTGTTCCAAGATACTTGTTTTTTTCATGATACCTACTGATGTATCGAGGAGCTATAGTGGGCTCTATCCATCACGTACTATGTCCATTGCATTCCACATATGAAAAGGATGAAACACAACACAAACATTCGTATTAAAACTACCATAGAAAATGTCAATACATTATCCATAAACGATGAATGTTTTAAAAATAACACATCCATAGTAAAACATATCAAAAATCATTCAATACAATATGGAAGATAGTATCATAATAAATCAACTTCAAATAATTGTAAAATCCATCAAAGGATTTGACATTGATGAAATCAAAATTGGTTGAGGGAAATATATCATTCTATTTTGAAATAATTCAATATTAACATATTTATAAGAAAACAATTATTTTGAAAATATTCTTATAAGATTTTAACGGAAGAATTCAAGGTGTTAAAATGGTGGAAAAGAGATGAAGCCACTGTACAAGTTAAAAAAATATTTTTTTTATTTTTGTTGAAAATCTCGTAAAGGACCATGATTGGAAAGTAACAGAAATATTCTTGTATAAAATTTTTATAAAAAGTAAAATATGGGTATAAATAAAATTAACCCATTTTATATGAAATAGAAAAAATGTATTGAAATACATTTTTATGAAACAAAAATTTGGATGATAAAGAGGAACAAGTATATACTCACGTATAAACAACCCCAGATAACGCGGAGATTGTAGAATTAACACTTACATTGAACTTCTCCTTGATCGAGGGTATGTAAAAATACAATTTAATAGTTAAATCATTGTTGTTAAATTATAAATAAAACACATACATAAATATTATATCATATATGATCTCCCAATATTGCTTTGTTAGAAATATTTCAGTAGAATCATTGTTTCAGGTGATAACTAATTTGTTTTCTTTTATATGCATTGTTATATAGTCCATGTTTGTTATGGATAGGATGTATTTTATTAATATTTAAGATTATATTAAGTTCTTGAACATCAATTTTAATTATATAATAAAAATAATTCTTTAATGGTTTTGATGGGGAATGAAACTCATCGCGTTCGTGAAGATGGTTATCTGTACATACGCATAAGAGACAATATCATTCAATTGATAGTGAAATCAAAGGTAATTGGAAGGTATATCATATATACAGATTCATTAAAATGTTATATTTATTATTTACATAATTTATACTCATTACTATACCCATCTAAATAATGAAGTGTTGAATGAAAACCTACAACACGATGTGGAGACGATAAGTCGTACGTATGCACGTATGATGACTTTATCGTTTATTGGGTGGTTAAGATAATTTATACGGTTGTTAAATATTTATAATAACATCACATTATGTATACAGTTCAAGAGTTATTATTTTGGGTTGGAGACAATAATGAAAGATGAAGTGGATAAAAAATAACTTTGAAATAGGTGATGAAATTATTACTTCTTCTTCGGGTGCTTCCTTTTAATTTGATCAAAAGGGCTCCATAGGTCATATTTTTTATCAAACTATGGAATCTAGGATGAATTTATGGTAGTCTCGAAGATATTTGAGAAGGGATTGGATGAGAGAAAAGGAATTGGGGGTTTTATTTTTGAGAGGAGGGGAAGTACCCATTTATAAGGGAGGTGAGGGACTCATTAGGCAGAGCGTGAAATATTATTTTATTATACAATATTATTCGGTTAATAATGGATCTAAAAAATTTATTTCTATTCTATGGTGGGGTTATGTTTAATACCTCTGAAAAATAGGTTTTATACATCTTTAGGTCACTATATTAACATTATCTCTTAGGTTTAACTCTTAGTTAAATAGTTTAAATTTTAAAATGTCTTCTTGTATTTTTATATTACATGGTTAATTAACATAAAATAAAATTCCAAGAGAACCCCAAGTGGTTCTTCAATTATATATATATTATTATATAAGTCCTTTGTCTTATCCTCATATTTTTAGGAATGTTATATCAATTAATAATACAATATTTGTTTTAAAAACTCATTTATGTCAATTTTGACACTATTTAGTATTTGGTTTTTGTGAAAGTCATTACAAAATTATCAAATAAAAAAATTTATTTATTCATCTCTAACATGTCATATTAATGTATAAAATTATGGAAATACATCAAATATCTCAATTTAAAATTATATTTATATTTATAATATAATTTATATTAATCTCTAAATAATAAGGTCGTTAATGTATCATCATTGTGTTATAAATAAATTTAATTATTTAATTTCAAAAAATAATAAATAAAATAAAATTATGTATGAAATATTTTTATATTTATACTTTATATTTATATTCTAATTTAGATTATGTATAAACCTATATGAATTTTTTTTATTTATTAACCATTGAATTTAACACTTTTAACTCTTCTTCAAATAAATAAATAATAAATGTCATAATCTAATCAAAGTTGACCAAAAGGAAAATATTTTATTATTAAGGTTGATTTTGGTCGAAAAAAACTAATCCAACATAATTAGAACATGTGTTAGGTAAATTATAATATCATTATTAACATTAATTTCGCTATTTACTTTTCATCGAGGAAAATAATATTCAAAAGTCAATATTCACCAATAATTATTTTATTCCTATTGAACCACATTTTATATGCTGATGTCAACTATTTCTCTCAGATTTTTGAAAGTCAATTCACAGAAGTGGTAAAATTACATTTTATGAAAATTTTCTATCATGACTAGAAGGTGGGTAATAGACATTAAAAAATTAAATAAAAATGTATGCATCAATTTTTTTTTTAAAATCACAACAATGAATTACATTGAACTGATACTGGAATTATGTATTAATTTTGACTTCAAATATATTTAACTAATAAAAATAATTATTTAAATAAAATGTAAGTTTAAAATAATAATGCAGTATTTTTCACAATTTTTCCAAAATTGTATGTTTTTATAAAAATAACACAAATTCACCCTAAATTAATTTTGATATTCCGAATCCAAAAACAAATTCCATTATGATAAATAAAATTTTTGAAATTTCTAAATGCAGGTATTACTATTCATAACGGCTCGTTTGGTTGGTCGTGGTGTGATATAACTCGAAATTCTGTACAATGCAAGCTATTGTATTATTCAATGAGAAGTGTATCATGGAATCTTGGGGTGTTATAGTTTGAAACTTTTTATGAGTATTATTATTTTCCTAGAAACTATATTATTGATTTATCCTTAAATAATTAATTTAGGCAACATTAATGTATATGTTATTAAAGTAATTACGTCATTCTTCAAAATTAATAATAAATTACCATGATAATGATTTTTTAAAAAAATGAGTATTTATAATCAAACATATATTCTATATAACCTTATATTAAAAATAATTTTATTATTAATGTTTGAGAGAGATATTTTATTTTCATTAAATAAAATAAATTAAATGTCTTAATCTCATATTAGTGGGTTCAAATAGACACCATTTCAACCAAAGTATGTTTTAGGGAAAAATATAATCATCCAATTTTATTAATAGAAGTGTTAGGGTTAATTTATAATATTATTTTTACCCTTAATTACTTGATTTACCTTTAACAATGGTAAATGAAATTTACCATAGTTACTATTCATAATGTCTCAAAGTAAAAGTTAACTATTTACAAATTTTGGACTTCCTGATATCAATTATGGAATCCATTTTTCCTAATTCAAAACACAAAATTTATAGTAATTAATTTGTAAATAATCTCATTGTTGAGGAAATGAGTTTTATAAGTTATCACATTGCAAAATATTGAAATGTTTTTACCTATGGATTAACTGTAATATTAATGCTAATGACATAGATTATTTTAATTTTTAAAAATATATTGTATTTATACATTAAAACTATTAAATATTATAATTTAAACAGATAAATTATCTCTATGAAAAAATAAATTTAAATAAAATTAACATATTTTTAGGATTCATCAAATTATAAAAGTTATCAGAAAAATATCAAAACATTATCCCGTATAAGTGTTTATATCCTGATTCAAAAAAAGTTTAGTTTGTCTAATTTAACATATAAATGTGTAAAAACTAGTTTTAAAATGGTTGCACCATCAAAAGGTGGTAAAACTACTTTTTTTAAATAAAATAGTTCTTTTATCCTAATTTTTTTTTCATATCATATGTAAGATTAATAATAATGTTATATAAAATTTAAAAAGTGGTTAATACTATTCAAAATGGATAGTTTATATCCAAAATAATAATATAATAATATATCATTATTTAGTGAAACTCAATATCACATACAATGCAAGCTATCAAGGAAGGTCACTCTTTTGTGTAACAGAAGCCAAGTTAGTGTTGTGTGTAGTAAAAACATTATTGGGGTTGAATATAACATAATCCAATCATTTTTCATTTATATAATGAACAAAATTTATACTCAATGTTGCGTAGAATAATTTCTATCAAAAAAATTGGAAATTTTTTGTAACATGAGACAAGAATACTGTTGCTTATACTACAAGCTAATACGGTGTTGCGTATAGTGCATTCTAATCTTGGTGTAGCATACACCACAAGACATCAAATAAATTAAAATGAATATATCTCATAAAATCTCATTGTGTTACATTCTACCCCCCTTAAATTGAATTTCAAAAACAAAATTCTTCAAGGTTATAATTGTTTTACTACTTGCAATATTCTTTCATTAAAACCCTCATCATAAAAAGGAATACTAAAGCGTAATTTTAAAAATTAAATGTTATTAATATAATCGTTACCCAAAGTAACTTGTACCTGGGTTTACACAAAGGACATCATAGGTGGAAACATGGATATGGAAGAGAATTATAACCATCATGTTCTAATAAAGAATGGTATTTGACATGGCTATGGAAAATCCAACAACACCAAAGCCATAAATTTGTAATGATCTATGGTACCCTCTAATTCATCAAATGTGAGTGTACTAGGATACCATTTTTTTCAAGATAATTTCCCTAAAGATGAATAATTTTTTCCTAAGGAGAAATGATTAAATGATTTCAGTGTAATATCACCATTGGTCATTCCCTGAAAAATTTCCTCTTCATCACTTATTTAATGAAATGAAGTTGAATTTTTCATTCATGAGGTGTTAGCAGATCATATGATAGAATGATAGGTCATTCGATCTATCTCAACAAATATGTTTGAACACATTATTAAATATTCATATGTCTACCTAGAGTGAGATAATACATTAATCTAATAAATTTCAACCAGAATATAAATTATACCATCCACAAATAGATAACATTAAAATCATTCTAAAAACTGAAAATATAAAACCATAGAAGGAGGTGAACTAAATCTAATTTACATTTATCTCCCATATCTTATTTGGAAATTCTTGGATGTCACATTCCAAAAATCTGAATACCTTTATCAGTTATTCTCATGAATCATAAATTAACATAGAAGCATAGGGATAACATGAATTCCATCAAAAGGTAACTCATTCAACATAACAAAATTCAAACAAATTTATATACTCAAACCATGTTATCAATTTGTCCATATAATAGCGATGAGATCATTAATACTATTAATCAACTCATTATCTCATTATCCATTCATTATGTGAAAAACATGTGCTTTCCAAAAATATCTAAATAACCACTCATGGTTACAAGTACCATTCAAAACATAATTTCAACTAATTAAGTAAAACCAATAGTGTAAGAATCATTATATGGTTCGTGATTCTATAATACAATTAAATTACTTATACAACCTTACTCTTGATTGACATGAAATCATTCCACTACCTTCTTATGCCATTGGCTGATCTTTATCATTTTACTCCTTACATCTGGTTTCGTCTCATATATCAATTGTTATCTCTTCATTATCATAAAAATAACTACTCCCCCTTCAACCATGCCGATTTTTATCATTATATTATCCCTTAGGGAATTTATTTTCATAATGGCCATACATTACACATTTAAAACATTTATCATTCATTTATGTCTTAGCAATACCATTATCCCTGTCCACTACTCTAACTAAACCGTTTCCTTTGATATCACTAGATTTGTGTCCATCTTTTCCACATCCAAATAATCTTCTAGTTCCATTGAAAAATTCTCCTTGATTTTTATTCCCACACGACTTACATGAGGAAAATTGAACATTCATTCCTCTATGATCACAATGAAACTTCATCTTTATTTTATTAACTGCTTCAGGAAACTCACCACAGTCGATATTATTGATCATGCTATGAGATTGATGAATAAGACTAATAATGATTTTTTATCTAACTACCATTTTACTTGGTTTCCTATGGAATGATTCATTATAGTGTCTATCATATTCTCCATTAACATGAATCGTCCGGTTTCTGGCAATTTTCAAAAACTCAAAAATAAAAGAGTGAGAGGAAAAAATAATACTAGGAAAACAACATATCACGAGGGGAATACATTCAATATCTAACTTATTAGGATTAATCACAGTCAACTAATGATTGTTACCATAATTTTTGGAATGTAACATATATTTATATTTAACCTTAAGGAAATCCCTAGACATACCTTAGAAATAACACTTGGTATCTGACTATGGTTTTTGCATCCTAGTTTCCAATGGTTGAATAAACCTTCACTCTGATACCAACTGTATAGTCACTATATTGATGTGTATAGACATTACATTTATTTTTTGGTATAAATAATACATTAATCAATCAAATTCACAAAGACCATATTCGTTTAGTTCATGTGGAAACAGAGAACAAAATCTTCAAATCATAGTGAATGATCTTCAACATCTCCCATAAAGATCTTCCCCTATTACTTTTCATACATAAAAAAACTTTTTATATCCTAGGGAAATGAAAAAATAAAAAGGGTGATCTCATATTCTTTATAAATATATTCATTGAGGAAATAGAATATACCATATACATTTGAACTTCTAAACATGAACATAAAGTGGAATCATCAAAATCATGAGCTGTGAAATAAATCTTGGCAGTATGTAAGGCATTGATCATAAAGGAACATTAATCTTGATAAAATATCAGGTCAATAAAACCTGTAATTATGGAAAACCATTAATCACATAATATTATTTCCATAGTATCCAAGGAATTGCTTCTAAGACCACCCTATCAGACGAAGTCCATTTCGGAACTGGGCTTACATGTCATACTAGCTCCATATTACTGAACCTGATTTACCTTCCATTCCATCAATGTATATATTATGAGATATAAATAATTACTAATTCATTGTAGGTATATATAGGTCCCACCTATCTTATAATTAAACTATTCTTATGTGTTCCAACAAAACAAAAATCATACATCATAGCATAGACAATGTAATAAATTGATATTCTTAAACATCAGTCCATCATAACATAATCTATATAAGATAAAATTACCTCATAAAAATAATTAAATCATAACATAATAAAATAAAATTAATAATATTTATTGAAACATACCTTTATATCATCTTATATATAAAATAAGTTTCACAAAATAATTGAACACAGTTGTTGAGGATAATATCCTTTCTTCTTTAAAAAAACATTTTCTTTTCTCAATATGTTTTGTAATTTTAAAAGAAAACAATTAATTGAAAATAAAATTGAATATATATAATGTAATACTCATTTATATATTTTCCTATGAAAGCCTAAAAATTCGTTCATGCAATATAAGTTAAAAAAGGATTCTTCTCGTACTATTTCCAGAAAAGTCAAAAACGTTTGTCATACCGAAAATGAAAAAAGATTCTTTTCATATCATATAATAAAAATTCACCAATGGGTAATATTTTATTTAAAAAATTATATGAGTATAGAAATAATATTAAATATTTAGGTAACATGGATGTGTATGATGTGGATGCCCCAATAAATACTTATGTATAAACAATCTCAAATAAAAATGATATTGTGAGATTTTCCCTTACCTTATGTTTGATATTTTTCGTAGGTATCTGAACCTCATGTATAATGATTTAAATATTTTCATTGGCTTCTTCATGAACCATAGTCATTTTTTGATATCATATATGGCCATATTCTTAAATGTTTATTAGTAACATTTCATAGTTACTGGTTATTCAGGTGTTAACTGATGTATGTTTTTATGCATGTTTTGCCGAATAAATTATTTTTCTTATTTTTGTTTGTAGTTATATCATTTATATAATTATATTCGTATAATATATATCATATTTATCCATTAAATTCATTTATATAATCTTTCATCAATGAATATCATGTAGAACCGATCGCATCACATCGTGGAGACGATAGACCATACGTACGCACGAGCGATGATATCATTTCCATGATCGTGGAATTATATTTAAGTTGATGGTTTATAATATTTCAATATAAATATCATTTTAAAATTATCATACATTGTAATTTATTCCATAATTATACCCATCCAGGTATGTTGGTGATTAAAAATATATTACACCAAGGCGTGGAGATGATAGGTCGTAGGTACGCACGAATAGTGATTTCATTTTTCAAAGTTTGGATAGAAGATGGAATATAGAATATTGTTCTTACAAATTCATAATAACATATCAGTATATTATTGATACAATATTTATTACTTATTAATTAAACAAATCATATAGGTGATGTAGATTAATAAAGAATTTTGAATGAATCAGTAAATGATGTCACCTCTTCTTTCACGTGACCTTCTTAATCCTCCCCTTATGGAAATAAAGTTGGTCATTAAAGAAGACATACCCTCTATTATTTTTTAAGGAAGTGGAGAAGGTAAATGGACAGGTTTTGGCCTATATTGAAGGCTCAAAATTGATTTCAGTGGAGAGGGAGGAGGTTCCCTTTTATAAGAGAGGACATGGGCACTTTTGGAAACCTCATAAATATTAATTTATAAAAAAATAAAAATCCACATAAAAACCACCAAAAAGAATAAAATTATAATTTTAGATGATATAGGGTTGTAATATAATCATCCTATAAAATTTATACGATTTTAATTTTATTTCAAACATTATCATTTTGATTTATCCTTATTTATTCTATTTAATTTTATTTGTGTTAATAGTATCCTAAATTTTAAATTGTTATAAAAATTGACATATGTGTTTTGAATTTTCCATAATTGGATTTTTTATGTCATTTTAGACCATAATGGTTTCAATTTGTAATTTGTAAATATTTATGTCATTTTTAAACAATTTATTAATAAGTTATTTTTATAAAACATCAATAGTGTCAATTTTGAAACTATTTATTTATTTGAATTTAAATAAATTCCAAAAAGATTATAGATTCCAAAAATAATAATTAAAAGAATAATAAATTTTCATTTTCATCTATTAAATCAGTTTTGAACATTAATTAGTTCATATAATATTTATTTTAATAGTTTTAAAACCGTTTATTTGATATTTCTTTTAGTAAAATAATTACTACAACATTTTTGTATCATAATTAAATATAATTATTTTAGTGATAAAATTACAAATAAATTACTGTGATGAAGATAAATCAAATTTATTTCATAAGAATACATTTATTCTAATTTATCATCGAAAAAATTCTTCATTAAAAATGTTATATTTGTTAAATTATGAAGGTGATAACTTTGAAATCATTTAAAATAAAAAATGAAAGTTATATAATCCTTTTTATAAGACTCTAAATGGAAATCAAGTCAACACCGGGATACTTAGAGTTTATATATATTCTACCAATATGGATTGTTCTTGTTTTTGGGATTTTTATGGGTATTATTATTTTAATAAAAACTATATTATTGATTTTTTAATAAATAAATAATTTCTGCATTAGTAATGTATAAGATATTGAGGTAGTTATATATTTCATAAAAATTACAAATAAATTACCCTGATAAAGAAAAAAAAATTATATTTCATATTAGTATTTATAATATAATTTATAATATGTATTATCATATTTTAAAAATAATTTAATTATTAATGTTTGAGTGATATATATTTAACTTTTCTATAAATAAAAATAATTAAAAGTCTTAATCTCATCCAAGTGGGTTCCGATATATACCATTTCGATTAAAGTATGTTTTATAGAAAAATATGATCATAAAAGTATATTATTACAGGAGTTAGATTAATTTTCTATTATTATTTTTACCCTTAATTACATGATTTACCTTTAACTAGGGTTTACAAAATTAACCTTAGTTATTATTCTTAATGTCTAAAAATAAAAGTTTCCCATTTACAGATTTTGGGCATCATGATTCTAAATATGGAATAAATTTTTCCAAATTCATAACACAATATTTTTAATATTTAATTTAAAATTAATCCCATTGTTGAGAAAATGGGTTTTAAAAGTTAAAACATTGTAAAAGATTGAAATGTTTTTACTTATTAATTCAATGTAAAATTAATGCTAATGACATTAATTATATTAAATGGTAAAAATATATTCTAATTATAAATTAAAACCATTTAGTATAATAATTTAACCTTATAAATTAACTTGATGGAAAAAATGATTTAATTAAAATTTAGCGTATTTTTAATATTCAACAAAATATGAATGTTATTAGAAAAATATGAAAATATTATTCAAAGGAAGTTTTTATAGCCTGATTCAAAATAATAATTTTATTTTTCAAAATTAAACTTATAAACTTGTCAAAAACTAGATTTAAAATGGGTGCTTCATCAAAAGGTGGTGAAACTGTATTTTTTGAAATACGGTTCTTTTATCCCAAAAAATTGATTTTGTTATCATATCATGTGTAAGATGAATAATAATGTTATATAAAATTCAAAATGTGGTTAATACTATTCATAAATTCTATTTTGTATCCCATGAAATTATATAATAATATATCTATATTTATTGAAACTCAGTATTGCGTACAACACAATATATCAAGGAAGGTTTCTCTTCGGTGTGACGCAAGTCAAGTCAGTGTTACGCATAGTGAACACTTTCATTGGTGTTTCATATAACATAATCCAAACATATTTAATTTATACATTGAACAAAATGTATACTAAATTTTGCATAAAATAATTTTTATCAATCAAACTGGAAATTGTGTTTCACACGAGCCAAGAATATGGTTGCGTATACTGGAAGCTAATACGGTGTTGCGTATAGTGAAAGATAAATGGGGTAGAATACATCCCAAGAAATCAAATAAATTAAAAATAATCTATCTCATAAAATCTCTAGGTTTTACATAAACAATGATTTTTTTGAGATATTTGTTTTTAGAATAAATTCATAGGATGTTTTCGAGAAAATATTTTAAATTTTATCACAAAACACTATTGAAATTGTCTATATTTCATATATATAAGCATGTACACTAATGATATAGATAAAAAAATAGTTGGAGGATCTTAATGATAATTTGAAACACCCTATAATATTTTTTTGTGGCGATAAATGTTTTATATATCCCCAAAATAACCCATTACAACAATCACATGCCAATCTTAGTGTGATTACATGTCACTTAAATAATGATAATTTGGAACAAGATGTTGTTATTGTTGAACACAATTTAATAATTGATAAATTTTATAATTTTATTCAATAAAATCAATTACTAATTATTTAGGAATCAAATAATTAATATTTTAGTTTAAAAAACCCTATTCATTATAAGGTTATGATAATTTCACCTTTCCCTATATGTTTTCTTTGTAATAAGTGACTAATTGTTTGTAAAATTTACTACACATTGATTCAAATAATTTAAGGCAGTTTTTATTAAATGGGATATATAATCATGGTGTATGTTAAATAGAATGATTAAATAAAACTATAGTGCTATAATATATTGATAGAATGAATTTAAATATTTAATGTAGATGAATAGCGTGTTCCTACATATATTTATATATATTGAGTGACTTTCCACATATTATTGGAAATGATCCAAAAAGATCAATAATCATATTTTTAAATTTTATTATATATATACATTAGAGTTGATAAAAATTATTGATTGTCAATGAATAAATATCCATTATATAAATTATAAAAATACATTATGGATATTTGGGTGAACAAGAGAGAATTATTAGGAATTCCCATAAAAATATTTTATAAAGAATTGATAAATCATATGATTTAATAAAAATTGTTATCATGTGATGGGATAGTTGAAAAATATAAAAATAATATTATGCGAATTTTTATAAATATGGATGAATAAATATAATAACTAATCAAATAATGAATATTTTAATTGAAAATTTGAAAATATTTAGATATTTATTGGTAATATTGACAAACAAATCCAATGTGGGGGCCGTTTGGAACCAAATTGTTGTTGTTTTTTTTTCAACTAGAATGATATATATTCACATGGTATAAGTATCTTGTTGAAGTCAATAAAACAAGGATACATATTTTATAGAATGTAATAAAACTTTAATGGGAAATTTTTTATTCAATGCTATAGAAATAAGATGATTTCTATAATCAATAAAAATAATTGAGTACATATTTGTATTGAACATATAATGACACTCTAAATATTTAATTTTTCAATTTTGAAATTATAGTAAAGATAATTTTTGTATAAAGATCTTGTATGACATCGAAATATAAATTTTGAAATAAGTGTTACAATGAAA
Organism: Viscum album; assembly: GCA_963277665.1. Taxonomy (NCBI): domain Eukaryota; kingdom Viridiplantae; phylum Streptophyta; class Magnoliopsida; order Santalales; family Viscaceae; genus Viscum; species Viscum album. Next base: position 1,434,553,892 of record OY728163.1, read on the forward strand.
TTAAGTGAAAAAAGGTCGTATATATGTTAATTATTCACTATTTTATTTTTTATATAATGTAACTTAGTTATATATGAGTGACTTGATAATTATAATGTTTTATAAATTGTGACAATGATTTATTATTTATTTATAATGGGATTTAATTATGAAAATATTTTGTCTTGGTTTATTATTTGTGAACATAGTATCATTATAGATTCATGATGGTAAAAAATAAGAATAAACATAGACATCTCTTGGGATCTGACTAATGTTTTTGCTTCCTAGATTCCAAAGGTTGACTAAATCTTCACTCTGATGCCAAATATAGAGACCCTATATTGATGTATATATAAATTACATTTATTCATTGTAATACTTAATACATGACACAATCAGATGCCCAATGACCTTACTTGTTTAGTGCCTTTGGAAACACAGAACAAATTCTTCAACTCATAGTGAAATATCATCAACATCTTTCGTAAAGATCTTCCCCTTTTTTCCTACCTAATTTTTTTTATATCTAATGTAAAATAAAACATAAAAAGTGTGATATCAAATTCTTAACAAGGGTAAGTATGGTTAAAATAAACCAAACATGACAAATTTGAACTTAGAAAATGAACATAATGTCTAACCATCAAAATCATGAGTCGTGAAATAAATCTTTTCATTATGTATGGAATATATCATAAAGAAACATTAATAATGAAAAAATATCATTGGAATAAAACATGGAATTATGTCAAACCATTAAGAACATAATATGATTTCTATAGTAGTAATGACCTTGCTTCCAAGACTATCATTGCAGATGAAGTCCATCACTGAACTGGGTTTACTTTCCGTTCAAGCCCTATATTATTGAAAAAAATTTACTTTTAATTCCAACCATGTCTATATCATGCCATATAAATCTTTACACATTTCATTTTAGATAGATATATGTCCCACCCATCTCAATTGAAACCATTATTATGTGTTCCACAAAACATTAATAATACATCATAGCATAACCCATGTAAAAATATTGGATTCTTAAACATCAAGACATCATAACATAATAAATATACGATAAAAGGACTACATAAAAAAAATACTTCCAAACGTAATCAAATAAATGTAATAATGTTGTTATAAACATGACCTTATATCATCATAAAAGGGAAATAATTTTGATAAAACACTGGAACATAGTTCTTGAGGAAAATATCATTTCATATTGAAAAAATATTTTTTTTCTCATTATTTCATGAAATTTTAATAAAAAAATTTTAGTTAAAAATAAATTGGAAAACATGTAAAATAATTTTCCTGAAAATTAATGTTTTATGAAAGCATAAAAATATGTTCATTCTGTATAAGTTAGAAAAAGTTTGTTCTCATACTTTTGCTAGAAAATGAAAAAAGTATATCGTACCAAAAAAAATATTTATTTCATATCTTTTAATAAAAAATCTCCGATGGGTAAAATTTTATTTAAACAATTGTATGAAGATAGAAATAATGTTACACATTTAGGAATCATGGAGGTGTATGATAAAGATGACACAATAAATATTTAAGTATAAACAATATCAGATAAAAATGAGATTGCGAGATTTTCCCATATATTTGGTCAGATATGTTATGTATTTTTCTGAACCTATTATATAATGGTTTAAATAATTTCATTTACTTATTCATGAAATATATTCATTTTTATGATATCATATATGGTTATATTCATATTTTTTTATTACTAACATTTCATTTTAACTCGTTATTCAGGTGTTAACTGCTATATGTTCTTATGCATGTTTTGTCAATTAATTTATTATTCAAATTTTTTTGGTTATAATTATATCATTTAAAAAATGATATTTTTATTATATATATCATATTTATTCATTAAATTCATTTACATAATCATTAATCAATGAATATCTTGTAGAATGAATCATATCACATCGTGGAGATGGTAGGTTACACGTACACACAAGTGATGATATCCTTTCCATGATTGTGGAATTGTATCTAAGGGTATGATGTATAATATATAAGAATTAAAATAATTTTACAATAATAATATATATTTATTTCTTCCATCATTATACCCATCCATGTATGTTGGCAATGAAAAAACAGATTACACCACGATGTGGAGACGGTAGGTCGTATATATGCATGCGTCGAGATTTCATTTTTCATAAGATGGATAGAAGATGGAATATGTTTATTTCATATTAATAATAACATATCAGTATACAATTTATACTAGAGTAATTACTTAAAATGAAACAACTCATATAGAAGAATTATAAGATGAAGAATGATGATTCAAAGAATCAGTAATGGAAATTACCTCTTCTTCAACGTGCCTCTTATAATCCTCCTCTTAGGGAACTAAAACTATTCTTGTAAGAGTAATAATACCTCTAGTTTTTTTAGTGATGTTTATATGGTAAATTTACAGGGTTTTTCTGAGTTTGACAGCTAAAAATGAAGTTAATTGAAGTGGGAGGTGGTTCCCTTCTATAAGAGAGGAGAGGGGATCCTTTGGAATCCACAAAAATATTAGTTTATAATCAAATCAAAACCCACATAAAAATATCAAAAATGACTCCACATATAATATGAGATGATATTGGGTGGAAATATCCTCTAAAATTAAAATTTAGAAATGTTTTGATTTTATTTTATGCCTTATAATTTTAATTTATCCATATTTAATCTATTTAAATTTATTTATTGTAACAATATTCTAAATTTTTAATGGATATTAATACTTAACTTTGTGGGGTAAATTCTATATAATTGGATAATTTATGGAATTATCGACTATATAATCTTCAATTTGTAATTTTTAACGATTTTTGTGATTTTTAAACAATTTAATAATATGTTGTTTTTATAAAATATCAATAGTGTCAATTTTGACACTATTGATTTATTTGAATTGTAATAAATTCCAAACTAGTGATATATTTGAACAAAAATATTTTAAATAATTTTAAATTTTCATATTCATCTATAAAATTTGTGGATCACATTAATTAGTTTATATAATATTTATTTTAATATTTTTAAAACCATTTATTTGATATATATCTTAATAAATTAATAACTACAAACATTTTTGTATATTTATTTAATAAACTTATTTATTGCCTAAAAATTCAAAATAAAATATGATGATGAATATAAGCCTATTATATTTCTTAATAATACTTTTAGTCAAATTTATCTACTAAAAAAATAATACATTTAAAATGTTATATTTATTAAATTATTAAGGTGACAACATTGAAATCCTTTAAAATAAAATAATTATGTGTCATAATCTCTTTATATGTATACAAATGATAATCAAGTAGACCATTTGATGCATAATGTTTAGATATAATTGACCTATATGGTTTCATCCAGTGTTTGTGTAACGCCCAGACCCTAGTTACCCAGAGTTGGTGCAATATTATATAACATTTACAAGATTATAGGGGATCAAATCCCGAAAGACCGATCAGCTTTGTAGCCTTTGAAGTACTAGATACATACATAAGTTTTAAATTACATCATGAAATGTTATAATAATTGAATTTTGTCCCCTTTTAACACACTCATATCCCTATGCATATTCCTTTAGGTTAATCGTAATATACTTCTTCGCATTTGGGGAAAAGTAAAACATATAATTGGGTGAGCTCAGGTGCTTAGTAAACATAACAATTTTTCATAAAACATCATAAATAAGAATAAAAACTTAAGGAAAATGTATAAGACTATAACACAAGACTTTTAAACATAAAATTCTGAAAAATATTGGTAAAGATAAATCAAATAAATCCATTTACTTATTTAGATGTATATTCTACTAGTAGAACAATCACATGTAATATTAATAGCCAATTTCATAATGATGAAATGCATAACGCAATCAATCATAACCACATATTAAAGGAACTGTTCCAAGACTACAAATAAGATTTTTCAAGGCCTTGTGTCAAGACAGTTGTTTGTCTCATGAGACCTACCGATGCATCGAGGAGCTATAGCGGGCTCCATCCGTCACTTACAAAGTCCAATGCATTTTTCATATGAAAATGATGAAACATAACATAAATATTCATATTATACCTAGAATAAGAAATTTCAATATTTTACCCATAAACCATATATGGTATAAAGATAACACATCCACCATCAAACATAGCACAAAACATTCAATTAAATATGGAAGATTGTATACTAATAAATCAACTTCCAACATGTGTAAAATCCATCAATGAATGTTGACATAGATGAAATTAGAATATTTCGAGAGATATATCTATTTCTATGTTGAAAAAATTTAAAAGTCATGTAATTATATAAAAAACGTTTATTTTGAAAATATTCTTATAATATTGTACGAGAAACTTTGAAGGTGTTGTAACGGGGGAAAATAGCCACACCCACCGTACAAGTTAAAAAACATTCTTTCCTATTTTTTTTGGAAATGGTTGTAAAGGACCATGTTTGGAAAACATGAGAAATATTCATTTATAACCATTTTATAAATTGTCAAACTAGGGTATAAATGACATTAAACTGTAGTATAGGAAATAGTAAAAAAGTTTTGAAATATATTTTTAAGAAACACCGATGTATATGATAAAGGGTTTCGAGTAGATACTCATGTATAAACAACCTCAGATAATGAGGATATTTTTGAATTCACAATTAACTTATTCTTTTCCTTGATTGAGGGTATTCTAACATCTTTTAAAATAGTTAAATAATTGTTATTAAATTATACCAAATCCACATACATATATATATGATATCATATATGATTATATAATATTTCTTTGTTAATAATATTTCAGTAGTATCCTTGTTTTGGGTGTTAACAATTTTTTTTTCCTTTATAATATTTGTTACGTAAGCCAAGTAGGTTATGGATTGGATGTATATTATTCATATTCATAATGATATTAAGTTCATAAACTTTTTTTTATTAATAAAATGAAAATTAATCTTGAATGTTTATGATGGAAAATGAAACTCAACACGTTCGTGGAGACATGAATCTGTACGTACACACAAGCGACAATATCATTCAATTCATGGTGAAATAGTATGTAATTATATGGTATATCATATATATAGAATAACTAATATTTTATCTTCATTATTTAAATCATTTTAACTCATTATTGTACCAATTCAAATAAAGATGTGTTGAATGACAAACTACACCACGACGTGGAGACGGTAAGCCGTACGTACGCACATATGGTGATGTTATCATTCATACGATGGATAAGATAATGAATATGGTTGTATAATATTTATAATAATATCGCACTATGTATATGGTAATATATTTATAATTTTTTTATGGAAACAGAAAAGAATTAGGATGTGGAATTAGAAAAGAACTTTGAAAGTGGTGATGAAATTTTTACCTCTTCTTCGGGTGTTTCCTTTTTATTTGATCAAAAAGGCTCAATAGGATGGCTTTACGATCAATATAATGACTCTAAGTTTATGTGAGATTAGTTGGGAGGATATTTGTGTAGAGTATAGCTATTACAAGTGGCTTTGGAGGTGTGATTTTGAGATAAGTATATGTACCATTTTATAAGAGAGGTGAGGGTCACTTTAGGAAAAGATTGAAATATTATTTTATTATACAGTCACATTCTGTTTATAATGGATCTAAAAGGATTTATTTCAAAAATAATTTAGGTTTTTATAGAAAAAATTTCATCCAATAGGTTTTAAACAAGTTTATGTCACTAAATTAACCTTATCTTTTAGATTTAACTCTTAGTTAAATAGTTTAACTTTTACAATGTCTGCTTTTATTTTTATATTACATGGTAAATAAACATAAAATAACATGCCAATAGAAACTCATGTTGTTATTTAATGACATATATATTATTATACATGTCCTTTGTTAGATCCATATATTTTCAAGAATAATATATTAATTAATAATATAAAATTCATTTTAAAAACTCATTTATGTCAATTTTGACAGTATTTAGTGTTTTGTTTTTGTGAAAGTCATAAAAACATTATCACTTAGAAGAAAATTTATTTATTCATCCATATCATGTCATATTTATCTAAAAAATTTATGAAATACATCAAAAGTCTCAATTTAAAATTATATTAATATTTAAAATATTAATAAATTTAATCTTTAAATAATAAGGTAATTAATATATCATCATTGTATCATAAATAAATTTAATTATTTAATTTCTAAAATTTAAAAATATAATACCATTATGTAAGAAATATTTTTATATTTCTAATAAATATTTTTAGTCAAATATATCTTATTTATAATCCAATATTAAAAAAAATTGTTATTAAATTCTGAATTTAACACTCTAACTCTTCTTGAAAGAAAATAATAATAAACGTCCAAATCTAATACAAGTGGACCAAAAGAATCATTTTTTATTCTTAAATTTAGTTTTGGTCAAAAAACACTAAACCAATGGAATTAGGACATGTGTTAGAGTAATTATAATATCATTTTTACCTTTCATTATCCTATTTACTTTTAACTGTGGTAAATAAAATTCAAAAGTTACTATTCACCAAATATTATTTTCATCCTATTGAAAAACATTTTACATAATAATTTCAAATGTGCCTCTCTTATTTTTGAAATTAAATTCACAGAAGCGGTAAAATTACTTTTTATTCAAATTTGATTGCATTTCTAGAAGGTGGGTAAAAGGCATTAAAAATTCCAATAAAATTTTAAACGTGAAATTTTATTATAAAATGACTTCAATTGAATACATTAATCTAATGTAGTTATTATGTATCTATTTATACTAAAAATAAATTTAAATAAAATAACCAATTATTTAAATAAATAGTTGGTTTTCAAAAATAACTTAGTGTTTTTTCACTATTTTTAAAAAATTGAATGTTTCGAAAAAAAATTACATGAGTTAATTATGATATTCTCAATTAAAAAATGAATTAAATTTTGAAAAATAAAATTTATTAAATTTCAATATGTAAGTATTACTATTCATAGCTGTTATTTTGGAAGGTCATGGTGCGTTAGAACTCCAAGTTGTGTACAATGCAAGCTATTGTGTTATTGAAAAAGAAGCGTACCATGGATGCTTGGCTTGATACAGTTTTGGCCTTTTGATGGGTATTATTTTTTCAATAAAAACAATATTATTGATTTTTATTAAATAATTAATTTTTTCATCGTTAATGTATAAATTATTAAGTTATTTATGTATTTCATAAAAATAAAAAATAAATTACCATGATAAAGAAAAACATTTAAGCTTTTAAATGAGTATTTATAATCGAACATATATTCTTTATAACATTATATATAAAAAAATTAATTATTAATGTTTGAGTGACACATATTTCACTTTTTATTAAATAAAATAAATTAAATGCTTTAATCTCATCCATTTGGGCGCCAATAGACCCTATTTCGACCCATGTATGTTTCAGGATGAAATATAATCATCCAATTATATTAAGACAAGTGGTAGGGTAATTTTATAATATTATTTTTACCCTTAACTACGTAATTTACCTTTAACTATGGTAAATAAAATTTACCTTAGTTTCTATTTTTAATGTATAAAAATAAAAGATAAGTATTTAAACATTTTGGAAATCCTCATACCAAATATGGAATCCATATTTCCTTATTAGAAACACATGAATTGCAGTAAATAATTAAAAAGTAATCTCATTGTTGAGAAAATGAGTTTTAAAAGTTAAAACATTGAAAAAGTTTGACTTTCTTTTTCTTATGAATTAAATTTTAAATTAATGATAATGAAATAAATTATATTAAATCATAAAAATTAATTCTATTTATACTTTAAAAACATTAAATATTAAAATTTATCCAAATAAATTATCTCAATGATAAAATTTGTTTTCAAGTAAAATTTAGAGTATTTTTACTATTCATCGAAATATGAAAGTAATCATAAAAATATAAAAAAACTACCCAACAAAAATTTTTATATCCTGATTCAAAAAAAGAATATTATTCTTCCAAATTGAATTTATAAATGTTTCAAAAACTATATTTAAAATTGATACACCACCAAAAGGTGACAAAAACAACTTTTTTTTAAAATACTTCTTTTATCTGAAAAAATGTTTTTGTTCTCATATCATGTGTAAGATCAAACTTGGTTTCTACACCATATACACAATCAAAGGGGGAAATTGGGAGCCCACAGTGATGATGGTGAAACCCTGATGGGGTCGGCGGTCCCCACCCCCCTCCGCCGATAGATGGCGTGAGGGGGGAAGATCCATGGATTCCTCATAGCGGTAGGGGTCACGAGTTCCAACCCTTCTCCGACCATGCTTCTTTCCCAAGATTTCTATATATTCATCTCAGCCTGAAGGTCCTTGACTCTAGGGAAGGCGACCTCGTGATCCCGCTCTCGGCACTGATGTTTACAGAGACAGAGAGTCTTCTAAAACTAACATTTGTTGCATGATTATTGGGAAATCGGCCTTCAGTGGATGCTTTTGACATCTTGGTATTCGATTCGTGGGGTCTTCAAGAGCGTGTGGTTGTCAGACTGCTGGATAGAAGGCACATGATAGTGCGTTTCTCATCACTGGAGGATCTCGTACGGGATTTGTCCTGTGCCACCAGAAGATGTGGGGGTTGTGGATTTTTCCATTTTCTATGGAGTTACGATTTTTACCAGAATCGTGATTCCCCTCTTCATCTGGTTTGGGTTAGTATTCTTCAACTTCCTATCCCTTTCCAAAATCATGCAATAATTCGTATGTAAGGTAACATTATGGGTCTATTTATTTGTGTCGACTCGCGTATTACCTCGGTGTGCCATCCGATCAACACACGGATGTGTGTCGAGGTTGAGGTATCAAGACCACATGTTAAGTCTGTGTGGATTGATGCCAGCGAGGAGGTCAGGTGCAAGAAACCGGTTGTCTTTGATGATTTGGTGAAGTTTTTATCTACATCATGAGGACTGAGACACCCTACCATTCAATGTCGGTGGGGGATCAGAGAATGGTTTCAATACAGTAGGGCGACCATGTGACCACTAGGTGTGTGTGCGAGACCAGGGGTAGGGGTATTGCGGTGCAGGCTGTTCCTGAGGTGGGTCACCAGTCGCGGGCTAGTGAGGCAGTGGGCTAGCAAGATGAGGTGAGTGAGGCTACTACAATGGCATTGGTAGTAGTCAGACATCAGGATGCTCCAGTTATGGAGGCCAGTATTCGGGAACCATAAAATCAGTGGCCTCCCCTAACATCTACAGCAGGTATGAAGAATGATAAGAATAAATAGGCAGATCCATGGGTAGTGGTCATATTTGACCGGTTGAAGCATGATTTGGGAATTAATGTAGTTGAAGAGAATGGTCCCTTATCAGTTTCATTGGTTGATTTATCAGCTACATCCATCCATACTATGGAAGGTGTGACATTATTGGTAGGGAGTGATGATCATGATCTCTCTGACTCACAGGGCCAAGGCTGGGAAGATTCTAACAAGAATCTATAGTTCATGGGTCGTAGGTACGAACATGCTATAGGCTCATCCTGGGTCGAGGGAAAATCCTTTTTGTTGGCTCAAATAGGATCCCACTATGGACAGGGGAGGCTAGATGATGAATGTTCCTTGATCCCTCTAGACCCAAACACCCTTTGTGTCTCCCCCAATTCCCTTCTGATGGTTGGGTCTGGGGGAAGCTATCTGGCATGGACAATAAGGCCAGTAAGGAGGAACTTCTATGCAGGCAGAGGCCCCTCAAAAAAGGTACAATGTTGATGATGGGGAACCGATTTGAGGGGTTGGAAGGTCATGAAACTCCAGTGTCTTAGGAGGATGTTTCTCCAGATGATGACAGCTACAACCACCCATTAGTGGATATATTGAACAAAATCCAGGGTAAAGGACCTCATAGTCCTAGAAGGAAGAAGGTGAAAAAAGGAATCAATGATTCAGGGAAGTGTATTGTGGTTCAGGGGAAAATCTAAAGGGTCACAAGGATTACTCTCACTTTCCTAAACCATTGGAGACCAGGTCATCCAAGAAGGGTAGAAACAAAAAAAATCTCAGTCCTTAGGTAGGGGGAAAGTGAATAATCAAGTATACAGTCAAGAGAGAGAGAAGTAGAGGATGAGTAGTTCTTGAAACTTATCCTGCACTCTGAGGAAGAAATTCTTGAGCAAGTTTTACGTCCCAATGTTTCAGAAGAAGAGCTCAATAGATTCTATGAACGAAGATTACAAGTTGATGCCACAGAAGAGCAAGAAGGGTGTTTAGATAAGCAATATAAAATATTGGTCTAAGGCATCATTCCGAGTAAAATCTACTCAGAAGAATTTATTCAGATATTGGAAAGGATGATTTCTCACCTTGAAGAGCTTATTAGAGAGGATCCAGAAAACCTGGATAGTTTGCTGCACCAAGAACTTTATAGATTAGGTGAGTCCAGTAATATTAGTGTTGTGTTTAAACATTTTTTATGCTCCATTATCACATAGTGGTACTTTTTGTGAACTATGGTTTCCCATTTTTCCTTAAAAATGGGCTAATAAAATTTTAAATTTGGATGATGATTTGTATGATGAATAATAGTACTAAATAAAATTAAAAATGTGGTTAATAATATTCATAACATCTTGTTTATATCCCAAATACTAATATAATAATATATCATGGTTTAGTGAAACTCAGTATCACGTACCAGGAATGAAATACAAGAATGTCTCGCTTGCGTGTAACATAAGCCAGGTCAGTGTTGCGTGTAGTGAAAGCATCCTTTGGTGTTGCGTATAACATAATAGAAACATAGCTCAATTATACATTGAATCAAATTTATAATCAATGTTGTATGGAATAATTTGTATCATACGAACTAGAAATTGTGTGTAACATGAGCAAATAATAGTGTTGCATATACTCCAAGAAAATACAGAGTTTTGTATAGTAAAAGTTAATCTTGGTGTATTGTACAACACAATACAACAAACAAATTAAAAATAACATATCTCATAAAATCTCATGGTATTGCATTCTAGCCCCCCATAAATTGAATTTCTCCCATGAAATTATTTAGGGTTATAAATGATTTATTAAATGAAGGTTTCGTTCTTAGTAACCCACATCATAAAAAATAATACTAAAACAAAATTTTAAAAATGGAATGATAGAAATATAACGATTACCCAAATTAACTCATCAATGTGTTTCCACATAGGAGATCATAGGTGAAATCATCGATATAGAAGAGAAATCTATCCATCTATTTCTGATGAAGAGTGGTAGAGAACATGGCTAGGAAAAAGATGAAAATCACAAAGCCATAACTTTGTGATGATCTAAGCTACCATCAAATTCATTAGATATGATGGTACTGGGAAACCATTTTTGATTTTTTAGAAAATTTCCCTAAAGTTGAAGAATTATTAGATATGTTGAAATACTTACATGATTTTAGTGTAATATCACTATTTTTCAAACCATAAAAATTTTTCACTTCATCTAAAATTTAATGAAATGAATTAGAATTTATCATTTTTGAAGTGTTAGCAGATCATATGATAAAATGATAGGTCATTCCATCTATCTTAACAATACATTTAGAACATACTAAAAATTTTCAATAAGTCAACATATAGCGATATAAAAAATTAATCTATCAAACTTTAAATAGAATATAACTGGTACTATCCATAAATGGATAACATTAAAATCCTTTGAAAAACTAAAAATATAAAACCTTATAAGGATATAAAGTAAACATACTTAACATTTGTCTCAAATATCTCATTTGGATGTTCTTGGCCGTCACATTCCAAACATCTGAATACCATAATAATTTATTCTCTTGAAACCTAAATTACTGTAAAACCTTAGTGAAAACATGAATGCTGTAAAACGATAACTCATTTAACATACCAATATTCCTAAAATTTAATATAATCAGACCATGTTATCACATTTTCCTTATACCAATCATGAGATCATTAATACTATCAACTCTCTCATTGTCTCCTTATACCTTCATTATATTCATATCACGTGCATTCCAAAAATATTTGAATAACTATAATGGTTACCAGTACCATTCAACATATACTTTAAAATACTTATGTAAAAAAATATTGTAGAAATCTATAATTGTTTCTTTCTTCCATAGTACCATTAAATTAATTATACAACATTACTATTTTTAAACATGCATTCATTCCATTACCTTGTTAAACCATTGGTTGATCTTCAATATTTTATTCCTTAACACTTCTTTCATCTCATATATCATTTGTAATCTCTTCATCATCGTCAACATAAGTACTACCCCTACAACCATGCGGATTATATTCATGAGATTTCTCTTATAGAATCGATTTTCTTAGTTCCCACACATACCACATTTAAAACATTTAGCTATTGTTGATGTCTTAGGAGTACCATTATCCTTGTCCATTGGGTTAGAAAAACCTTTTGTTTTGAAATCACTGGCTTTGTGTCAATATTTTCTACAACCAAGGCATCTTCCAGTTCCTTTGAATCATGTTCCTTGATGTCTCTTCCCACATTATTTACATGAGGAATATTGAACATTTATTCCTCTATTATCACCATGAAACTCCATCTTTCATTTATTAAATACTTCAGGAAACTCACCAGAGTTGATATTATTTATCATGTTAAGAGATTAATGATTAGGTATAATAATGATGTTTCACCTTCCATCTCCCATTTTACATGGTTTCTCATGGATAGTATCATTCCAGTGTTTATCATATTCTCCATTAACAAAAATCCACTTATTTACAGCCATTTTCTAAAACTCAAAAAGAATAGCGTGAGAGGAAAAAATCATACCAGTAAAACAAAATATCACGGGGGAATAATTTCAATATCTAACCTCATAGGTTTAATCCTAGGTTACTCATGATAGTTACCATAATTATAGGACATTAACATATATTTATTTTTTACCTTTTGGAAAACCTTAGACATACCTTAGAAATATCTCTAAGGATTTGACTAAAGTTTTTTCATCCTAATTTCCAAAGGATAACTAAACCGTCACTCTGATACTAAATGTAGAGTCCTTATCTACACATAAATATACATTACATTTATTTTTCAGAATACTTAATACACAACACAAACAGATTCCCAAAGACCGTATTAGTTTAGTGCCTTTGGAAACTCGGAACAAAATCTTCAAATCATAGTGAAAGATCTTCAAAATATCCCATAAAGATCTTCCCCTTTTGTTTTACAACCTAAAAACATTTTTATATTCTGTGGAAATTAAAACATAAGACGGGTGAGCTCAAATGCACATTAAGGGTATGCGTGGAGAAAAGAAACAAACCATATACATTTGAACATAAATACATGGACATAATGTTTAAACATCAAAATAATGAGTCGTTAAATAAATCATGGACGTACATAAGGAATAGATCATAATGGAATATTAATAATGGTAATATATCATTGGAATAAAACAAGGAATTGTGGAAAACCATTAATCACATAATATGTTTTCTATAGTAGTCAAGGCATTGATGAAAACACCATCATAGTAGATAATGTCCATTACTGAACTAGGTATACTCGTCGTTCCAACCCTGTATTACTGAACCAAATATACTGGTCATTCTAGACATGTCTATCTCATGAGATATAAATATTTATCCAATTAAATTTAGGTAGATATAGTTCTCTCTCATATCATAATGAAACAATTCTTATGTGTTGTAACGACCCGAAAATTTCCAAGAAAGGTTTCTTCTTAATTTTTTTAAATTTTACGAGACCGTGGATTCTGACGTTACCTGATTCTGTGGCCCGGTGTGCCCAGAATCAATTTCCAAAGTTTTAGCTTGGGTACGTTCAGCGAACGAACGAGCAAGTTCTTTTATCTTTTGAACCAGTACTCGGAATTGAAATCTGAGGGCACCAATGAACTCGCAGTGCCCGTATTTTCTTAATATGACTTTTATCGTAGGTGCGTTTTTTCGGGGAAAGAAGTTAAATTTTTGGGGTTTAAGGAAGTAATAAATAAATTTTTTTACAATTTCATTTTTGATATTAAATGTTGTTAAATTCTTCCATGGGACGTTGTTGATGGGGTCCACTACCACCCAACTTCCCATGTGTGAATATGTGGGAGGTGGGGACCACACCCACCTAACCTCCCATGGGAGAGTTTATTTTTGTGGGGCCCACATGAGACCATAACCCCTTTAACTTCATATAACCCCCCTAAAACTTCCTTGCACTTAATGTGCCAACTCCCCTTTAATCTACCCTCACTTTTGAATTTTAAATTAACTCTTCACCTTATTATCTCTCTATTTAATTAACCCAACCCATGGTAAATTAATAAGGTGATTCACTTAATTAATTTATTTTGAGTTTTGAAATATTTAGTTTTTCATGGCTTTTCTTTAAGATGGAGAGATATTCTCTAAATATTTGCCTTAGGAAATATATTGTTGGGAGAAACCTCTTGATAGAGAACTTTGTGAAGGAAGAGGGGATTTTCTCCTTCGTTTAAGAACACCAAACCTCCGATGAGAAATGACGATGCACCCTAAATCCTCTTCATAGCACGACAAGGGAGGAAAATCAATTCTTCCTCAGGTTCACATCGACGATGACAGAAGCAACGAACGCCAGCGACCATCGTCATCTTCATCTCCTCCCTTACGATGACGTCGACGAGCCGACGTCCACCCTCTTGAAATATCGTCAACAAACGATGAATGACACGAGGTAGGGGGTTTTCGTATTTTGTGTTTATGTGAATTATACCCTCATCAATGATTAAAATCATGTGGTTAAATGTTTGCCTTTTGATAACACCTAACGAGGAGGGCGCGGGCCGAACAAACATGGTCTGACAACCCTCCGTAAATTGTTGTTGGTGCGCAAATCGACGAGTGATGACGGAACGGGCCGCAAAGACAATTTGAGGCCTTTTCAGTAAAGTATGGGACCCGAGATGATCACCGGTGTAGACGGAATTGAAAACAGACCACCGGAGCAACTCTGGTGGCCCGCAGACACCACTGGCCGCACGGGACGCCGGCTCGGCGGCCGGCACCTGCCGACCGCTCGGAGGCGGCGACGCCCCGACGCGCCTCCAAGAGGAATCGCCACAGCTGAAGCCATGGTGGAAGGAGGCTGGATCCCGCAGCCGTGTGGGATCCATGGGAGCAGGAGGCAGCACTCGCCGCGTCCGCGGAGCGTAAGGGCCGCGAGGGACCGCGTCCCCCGCTCGGGTTGCTGGCCGTGCCAGTTTTCCACCCGGCCGGGCCGGGCCGGGTAGCGCGGACCAGACCAGGCAACGCCCGACCAGGCCGGGCCGCGGCCTGCTGGGTCGGGTTGACCTGGTCCGGGCCGACCCAGGGGGAATCGGGCCGGGTCGGACCGGGCCCGAACGCCCTATTTTCGGACCGCTTCCAGTCTCTTGCCCATATATTGGGATACGGACCTCCGATCTATGCACCATCATTTTTGTTGAGATCCTTGGATCAAGACGGCCATTTCAGTATATTACACTCACGGTTTCAGAGAACTTTGAGTACGGCCGGGTTGGTTCGAATACGAAACCAACCGGGCCCTCGAAGCACAAACGCTTATAACTTGAGGTCCGGACGTCCGATTGATGTGCCGTCGACTTTGTTGGATTCCTATTGATGAGACGGAACTTTTGGAATACTTTACCTGAGGTTTGGATTCAGTTAGAGTATGGCCGGGTTGGATTGTACCCGAAATCCAACCGGGCCCCTCGGACGAAAAAAATGATAACTCACAGACCGTGTGCCCGATTGACGCACCGTTTGTTTCATTGAGACCCTTATGATGAGGCGGTCGTTTGAGATACTTCTTCGTGGGACTTTAGGATACTTGTAGTATCGACCTATAAATCATGGAGCGGACCCTCCCAGAGACGAGCGTACGGAGTACGAAGACCGTGTGGCCAGATGAGACCTGATAAATGCTTGACCGACTCGACTTGGAGTGAGTTAACTAGCCCAGTGGATGGAGCACTACTGTGTTTGGGTGCAGACCCATGGCAGATGGAGCACTACTGCATTTGGGTGTAGACCCACAGTACTCAACAGAAGGAGTACCTCTGCAGGCTATTGGGGGGGGGGGGGGGTGCACTACTGTGTTTGGTTGGCAGACTCCGGCGGGGAGCACTAGTGTGTTTGGGTTGCAGACCCGCGGTACTCGACAGGAGGAGTACCTCATCAGTCTTAGGTTAGTGAGCAGTACCTCGGAGATGTGACAGGATCACTGTACTTGTCAAAGACAGAGCTCTTCAGTATTTATGGTTTCGATAATGAAAATCCTGGTTTGAGCTGAGTCTATGAACTTTGTGTTTATCTCATGATTGAGATGAGTCACTTGATAACTTAGGTATATGTATGGGCATATACCAAGGTAGTGGTTATCCATTTATTTCATAACCTTTGTGTTTCCTCATGATTGAGATAAGTTACTTGATAACATAGGTATAAGTATGGTCTTATACCTATGTAAGGGTTATCTTTTGAGATCCTTCTTTGTGGTTATCCTTGTTGGATTTAGTGAGACCTTGAGGGTCTCGGGGTCCCTAATGAGTATCGTATAGTCACCCCTGCACGGGCTATTCCCGCATCACGTTGTGTTGGTTGCAGACGACGGCCAGCGCTGACAGAGGCCGAGTGTTCGAGGACTGGACGGTACCCGGAGGTGGACCTCATGATGAGTCAGTATATGGAGGTGGAATTCATGACGAGACGATACTCGGAGGGGGTTGACGGGCTAGAGCATTATGGAGGCTATCTGTACCTACCCTTCAGGTAGGATCCGTGGTGGATGATCCAGGAGCAGCGCTATCTGTACCTACCCTTCAGGTAGGATCCGAGGTGGACGACTTAGGAGCTGCTTCTATTCTTCCAGCTAGTTGTCTTTTCTGTTGTACTTTCATTCAGTTGTAGCTATACTTTCAGCAAGGTTTGTATTCTGTCCCATTTACTTTTCAGCACTTTCTTTTGTACTTAGTGTATTACTTCTGCTTGTACACTGTGGTGTTTTTTTATAAAGGAAATGTCTTCCCAGTTATCAGGATTTACGCCTTTGGTGCTAGTTGCCAGCCCCTGTCCTATGGAAGGCGGGCTTGGGGTAGTCACGACATGGGCCCCGAGGAGGGTTTGTGAGAAATTGGTATCATAGGATTCAGTTCTACCGCATGACTTATTACTCTGATATTTATTTTCTCTGAAGCAATAGTGTTAAGGGTACCGAGTGTGGTCTTCAGTTCAGGGAGTCCAGTGTTGGTGCGGCGGTCGACATATCCATACACAAGGACCCTGACTACTGATTTCCAACATTGTGCAAGAAAACACAGATTGCGTCTGTGTTTCCAAAATTTTTAAATTCATCTCAAACCAGGTCATCTCACCAGGTATAAAACATTGACTGTGTTGCACCTGTTCAAGATGTCTCCACACAGACAGTCAGTTGGAGTTTTGAGATACTACACGATGACGGCCCACCGAGCGACGAGGCTCCAGTGCAGGGCCCTTTTTACTATGTTGGCACCCTTGGGTGGTGTACCAGCAGTACCACCACCTGTTGGGAAGCAGATTCCACCATCCATACAAGCGAACTGTGCATGCCGACAGAGCGCATTGCACGAGTTCCAGCAGCAGAGGCCTCCGAGGTTACGAGGCGAGACAAATTCCCAGACAGCAGAGGACTGGCTGGAGGCGATTGCTAGAGTTTTCCGCCTAGATGAGACATCAGTAGAGTGGATGGTGGACTTGGATACTAGTGTTTTCCCGTGAGTGACCATGAGGATGGTCTATATAGTGATGATGCTTTGGTGTGTGAACCGATGCCTAAGATAGTGCCTTCGGGTAGTGCGTTAGCTATACATCACTACCTATTGATCAGCAGTTACAACCGGCGGTACTGGTAGGTGACACATATAGGCTTACTGCCTGACACGTGTTCCAGCACCAGATTTCCCTCAAGTTTCGAGGCAAGATCGACTGACAGGCGGCTGGGGATTGGCTTGAGGAGGTGGTAGAGAATTTTCTAGAGCTTCTAAAGCTTCGGCAGGATGACATGTCGGTAGCTGAGATTTCATCGGGACATACCAAACCATTCCTAGTACTCGATGAATACGATGATATTGGTGCTTCAGGGCTCGGAATTCCGAGCGATGTATATTTAAGGACATCTGAGCCAACACCATTTCTCTATGAATTTATACTTATGCTAGGGTGCTAGAAATAACCTTTGTGGTTGAGAATTCTTTTTCTGAATGAATGAAGTCAGTTAAGGTTAGCATTGGGAAAGCCGAAAACCGGCGCCAGTCTCAGAGACTTGGGCGTGTAAAATGTTTCAAGTAAAGGAAGTGAAAAGGACAGATGAATCTGTAGGGTAGCAGACATGGAAGTGGAACTAGGAGAGCATCATGGGGTGGTGAACATTTTGGAATGTTGCAACCACCCTCCATTATAATCCCCTCTAGGCTCAGGGGTCTGTTGGGTAGGGGAAATAGTAGCTGCATGCGGTCAAGAAGTGCGACCGAAAGGCTCTAAGGATGATTCGAAGTATGGACTGTGTCTTCTACTAGCTCCCTTAACAACAAGACATTGATACGAATCATCCCTTCCTTCCAAAAATCTTGTCCCATACCTAGAGTTTCTGGATAAGATGTTGGCTTGACCCTCACGTATGGAGATACCTTTGGGAGGAGACTCGATAATTACACTTACGTTGACGGTCTGATCTGGCCCTTAAGGCTAGAGTTTCGGTTAGAACCTATTGGTGGTCGCGTCGAGGCCTTAAAATGTTAGTTTGAGTATTGACTGGGCAATCACAATTCATACACAAATTGACGGTATTATTCAAAAAGGTTGTGGTCTATCTAAAACGTCGAGAGGGGTTTTCATTGGTCGGTGAAAAGGAAACCCCAGGCAGCATAGGATAAACTCATGCTTAGGAGGGTGTTGCTGATCAATCTTGGGTTGGCCAACCTTACCCTCGCTGCTGTAGGATTTTTGAGTTTCAGTTATAATCAGGAAATGGAGGCCTCTAGAGTTCGAGGATGGCGACCATGTTCTTATACAGGTCTCACCTCGACGAGGTTTACGGAGATGTAGCCAAGGCAGCGAGATATCTCTGAGGTTCTACGGACCTTTCTAGGTCCTCGGCAGGGTAGGAAAGGTGGTTTACCGCTTGACCATTCAACCACAGTTGCACTGGGTGCACGATGTCATCCATGTATCTTCACTAAGGATATATGTGCATGACCCTTCACACATCTTCGACCACAGGGAGTTGGACGTCGATGACGGGGTGACATTCATAGAGGTTCTAGTGGAGAACGAGGATTGACAGGAGCAGGTCCTATGTGTATGGTAGATTTATCAGGTTCTCTTTCACTAGAAACACGAGAACCTCCAGGAGAGCACATTGGAGCGGAAGGCTTAGTTGCGTGCTCAGTACCACTTTTGTTCCCTAGTCTATGTTATAGCTTTACAGGGACGTAAAGACCGGAGGTGGGAGTAATGTAAAGACACAGAAATTTCAAGGAAATTTTTTTCTTAATTTTGATGGAATTTTATGAGACCGTGGCTTCTGACGAAACCTGATTCTGAGGCCTGGTGTGCCCGTAATCAATTTCCAAAGTTTTAGCTCGGGTATGTTCTGTGAAAAAATGAGCGGGTTCTTCTCTCTTTTAAACTGGTGCTTGAAATTGAAATATGAGGGCAACGATGAACTCGCAGTGCCAGTATTTGCTTAATAAGACTTTTACCATAGGTACGTTTTTGCGGGGGAAGAAGTTAAATTTTGGGGTTTAAGGAAGTAATAATTAAAATTGTGTACAATTTTATTTTTGATATTCAAGGGAGTTAAATTCTTCCATGGGAAGTTGTTGGTGGAGTCCACTACCACCCAAATTCCCATGTGTGAATATGTGGGAGGTGGGTCCCACACCCACCTATCCTCCCATGGGAGAGTTCATTTTGGTGGGGCCCACATGAGACCATAACCCCTTGAACTTCTTATAACCCCCCTTAAACTCCCTTGCACTTAATGTGCCAACTCCCCTTTAATCTCCCCTCACTTTTGAATTTTAAATTAACTCTTCAGCTTCTTCTCTCCCTAGTTAATTAAGCCAACCCATGATAAATTAATTAGGTGATTCACTTAATTAATTTATTTTGAGTTTTGAAATATTTAGTTTTGCATGGATTTTCTTTAAGATGGAGATATCTTCTCTAAATATTTTCCTTAGAAAATATATTATTGGGAGAAACCTATTGAGAGAGAGCTTTGTGAAGGAAGAGGGGTTTTTATCCTTCGTTGAAGAACACCAAACCTCCAGCGAGGAATGAAGACGCACCCTCTATCCTCTTCATAGAATTACAAGAGACGAGACATAAATTATTCCTCAGGTGCACACCGACTATGACAGAAGCAACAAACGCCATCGACCATCGTCATCTCCATCTCCTCCCTTGGGACGATGTCGACGATCTGACGTCCACCCTTTTGAAATATCGTCAACAAACAACGAGCGACACGAGGTAAGGGGTTTTCTTATTTTGTTTTTATGTGAATTATACCCTTGTCAATGATTAAAAGCATGTGTTTAAATGTTTTCCTTTTGATAACACCTAATGTGGAGGGAACAGGCGGAACAAAAATGGCCCGACAACCCTCTGTAGATTGTTGTTGGTGCGTGAATAGACGGGTGATGGCAGAACGGGCCGCAAAGTCAATTTTAGTCCTTCACAGTAAAGTACGGGACCTGAGATGAACACTGGCGCAGACAGAATTGAAAACGGACCCCCAGAGCAACTCCGGTGGCCCGCGGACACCACCGGCGGCGCGGGTCGCCGACGCCCCGGCGCGTCGCCAGGTAGAACCACCGTGGTTGAAGCCACTGCGGTAGGCGGCCGGATCCTGGGGCCGCGTGGGATCAGGGGGAGCAGGAAGCAGCGCTCGCTGCGTCTGCGGAATGCAAGGGCCGCGGGGGACGACGTCCCCCGCTCGGCTTGCTGGCCGAGCCAGCGTGCCACCCGGCCGGGCCGGGCTGGGTTGCGCAGACCGGACCAGGCCGCGCCCAGCCGGGCCAAGCCGCGCCCTGCCGGGTCGAACCCAGACCCGGGTCGGGTCGACCCTGTTCGGGCCAACCCAGTGGGTATCGGGCTGGGCCCAAACCCCCTATTTTCGGATCACGTCCGGTCTTTTGCCCATATCATGAGCTAAAGATCTCCGATCGATGAACCATCAGTTTCGTAGCTATCCTTTGATCGAGACAGTCATTTTGGTATATTACACTCATGGTTTCGGAGAACTTTGTGTACAACAGGGTGGGTTCGAATACGAAACCAACCGGGCCCTCGGAGCGGAAACACTTATAACTTGAGCTCCGGACATCCGATTGACGTGCCGTCAACTTTGATGGATTGATCTTGATGAGACGGAACATTTGGAATATTTCACCTGAGGTTTGGACGCAGTTGGATTAAGGCCAGGATGGGTTGTAACTGAAATCCAACCGGGCCCCTGGGACGAAAAAGCTAATAACTCACAGACCGGGCGCCCGATTGACGGGTCGTCTGTTGCGTTATGACCCCTATGATGAGGCGGTCCTCTGAGATACTTCTTCATGGTACTTTGTGATATGTGGAGTATCGACCTGTAGCTCGTGGAGCAGACCCTCTCGGAGATGAGCGTACGGAGTATGGAGACCGTGTAGCCGGCTGAGACCTGATGACTGCTTGACTGACTTGACTTGGAGTGAGTCGACTAGCCCAGTGGACGGAGCACTACAGTGTTTGGGTACAGACCCATAGCGGATGGAGCACTACTGTGTTTGGGTGCAGACCCACGGTACTCAACAGATGGAGTACCTCTGCAGGCTATTAGGGGGGTGGGGGGTGCACTACTGTTTTTGGGTGGAAGACCCTAGCGGGGAGCACTACTGTGTTTGGGTGGTTGACCCATGGTACTCGAAAGGAGGAGTACCTCAGCAGTCTTAAGTTAGTGAGCAGTACCTCAGAGACGTGACAGGATCACTGTACTTGTCAGAGACGGAGCTCTTCCAAAGTTACGGTTTCGATAATGGAAATCCTGGTTTGAGATGAGTCTATGACCTTTGTGTTTACCTCATGATTGAGATGGGTCACTTGATAAATTAGGTATATGTATGGGCATATACCTAGGTAGTGGTTATCCGTTGATTTAATAACCTTTGTGTTTCCTCATGATTGAGATGGGTTACTTGATAACTTAGGTATATGTATGGGCTTATACCTAAGTAAAGGTTATCTGTTGAGATCCTTCATTATGGTTATCCTTGTTGGATTTAGTGAGACCATGAGGGTCTCGGGGTCCCTACTGAGTATCGTATACTCACCCCTGCACGGGCTATGCCCGCACCTCGTTGTGTTGGTTGCAGATGACGGGAAGTGCTGACAGAGGCCGAGTGTTAGAGGACTGGACGGTACCCAGAGGTGGACCTCATGACGAGTCAGTATCCAGAGGTGGACTTCACGATGAGATGATACTCGGAGGAGATTGACGGGCGAGAGGTTTGTGGAGGCTATATATACCTACCCTTCAGGCAGGATCCATGGTGGACGATCCAGGAGCTGCGCTATCTGTACCTACACTTCAGGTAGGATCCGACGTGGATGACCTAGGAGCTGCTTCTATTCTTCTAGCTGCTTGTCTTTTCTGTTGTACATTCATTCAATTGTAGCTGTACTTTCAGTTGGGTTTGTATTCTGGCCCATTTACTTTTCAGGAATTTCTTTTGTACTTAGTTTATTACTTCCGCTTGTACTCTGTGGTGTTTTTTTCTTTTATAAAGGAAATGCCTTCCCAGTTATCGGAATTTACGCCTTTGGTGCTAGTTGCCAGCCCCTGGCCTATGGAAGGCAGGCTTGGGGTAGTCACGACATGGGCCCCGTGGACGAGTCTTGACATGTGTACCAAAAAAATATAAATCATACATCATAGCATAACCCATGTAATAAAAATGGATTCGTAACCATTAGGAAATCATAAGCTTATTCATATAAGATAAAAGGACCTCATAAAAATAAGTCAATAATAACATAATCAAATATGAGTATTAAGAGGTATTTAAATATAACCCTATATAATCATAGATTCAAAATTATGTCAATAAAATACATGAACATAGTTCTTGATGGTTATATCCTTTCTTCTTTAAATATTTTATCTTTTATTGATATGTCGTGTAATTTTAAAATAAAAGAAGTTAATTGACAATAACCTTGAAAACTTGTAAACGAACCTTCATGGAAATAATGTTTTGTGACAGTGTAAAACTCTATTCATGCCTTATAAGTTAAAAAATGGTTATCTCGTACTTTTTCTAGAAAAGTCAAAAAGTATCTCATATAAAAAAACAAAAGATTCATTTCCTATCATTTAGTAAAAAATCACCAATGGGTAAAATTGGATTTAATCCATTGTATGAGTATTGAAATAATATTACATATTTATGAAACATGGATGTGAAGGATAAAGATGCATGAATAAATTCTTATGTATAAAAAATCTCAAATAAACATTAGATTTCGATATTATCCCTTAACTTAGGTCTGATATGTTTTACCACTATCAGAACCTCTTGTTTAATGACTTAAATAATTTCATTGACTTATTGAAGAATCATAGTTATTTATATGATATCACATATGTTAATATTCTTATCTATTTATTAGTAACATTTCATTAATACTCATTATTCAGGTGTTAACTGTTGTATGTTCAAATCCATGTTTTGTGGAATAAATTCTTATTACACTTTTAATTTTATAGTTATATCATTTATAGAATGGTATTAGTATAATATATATAATATTAATTCATTCAATTTATTTATATAATCATTCTTTAATGAATATCATGTATAACGAATCACATCACGTCATGGAGATGGTAGGCCGTACGTACGCACGAGCGATAAAATCACATCCATGATTATGGAATTGTATTGAAGTGTATGGTTTATAATATTTTATAATCAATTTAATTTTAAAATAATCATATATAGTTATTTATTCCATCATTATACCCATCCATGTATGATGGTGATGAAAAATAGATTACACCACGATGTGGAGACGATATGAAGTACATACACACATGTGGTGATATCATTTTTCATAGGATGGATAAAAGATGGAATGTGAATGTTTCATATTCATAATAACATATAAGATTAAAAGATATAATTTATTTATTAATTAATAATGACACAACTCATATAGAGGAAGTAGAAGAAAAAAAATGTTTGAAATAATTGGTAAAGGATATTACCTCTTCTTCGAAATTCCTATTCTAATCCTCTTCTTAGGGCAGTATGGTTGGTATTTAAGAATACCATGACACCTATTATGTTTCTATGGAAGTGTATAAGGTAAATGTAGATGGTTTGGAAGAGTTTTAAGGCTCAAGATGGAGTGAATAGGAGAGGGAGTAGGTGTTCTTTAATAAGAAAAGAGAGGGCCACTTTTGGAAACCTCACTAATATTAATTTATAATAAAATAAAAACCCACAAAAAAATCTCCCAAATGACTCAACATCGAATATGAGATGATATAAAATTTTTATATAATCATACAATAAATTTTAAACATTTTTGGTTTTTATTTTAAACGTTATCATTTTGATTAATCCTTATTTAATATATTTAACATCATTAGTTGTAATAATATTAAAAATTTTAAATGGTTATAAATACTTACATATTTGATGTTAATTTTACATATTTGGACACATTAAGAAAGTTTAGACAATATAACATTCAATTTGTAATTTTTATATATTTTTGTGATTTTTAAACAATTTAATAAAAAGTTATTTTTATAAAATATCAATATTGTCAACTTTGAAACTATTAATTTATTTGAATTTAAATAAATTCCAAAAAGAGGATATATTGGAAGGAAAATATTTAATATTTTCATAAAATGTCTTATTAGTCTTTAAAATTCGTGGATAAAATTATTTACATCATATAATATTTATTTTAATATTTTTAAAACCATTTATTTTATATTCCTCTTATTAAAATAATTACTACAACAATATTATATAATTATTTAATATACTTATTTCATTCATAGAAAGTATGACTAAATTACTATGATGAAGATAAATCTAATATATTTTATAAGAATACTTTTTGTCAATTTTATCTTCTAGAGAACTTGAACATTAAAAATGATATATTTATTAAATTATGAAGGTGACAACTCTGGCATCATTTAAAATAAATTAATATAAGCGTCATAATCTATTTTATAAGACTATAAAATGTCATAAAGTCAACTTTTTAGATGCTTATGGTTATTATTTACTCTAAAAACAAGGTGTGTTCACGTTTTTGGGCATTTTGAGTGGTATTATTATTTTAATAAAAACTACATTATTGATTTTTCACTAAATAATTAATCTGAACATCATTAATGTATAAGATTTTGAAGTAGTTATATATTTTTTAAAAATTTCAAATAAACTACCATGATAAAGAAAAACAAATTATCGTTTAAATGAGTATTTATAATCAGATTAATATTATATATAACCTTATATTAAAAATAATTTAATTATTAATATTTGAGTGAGACATATTTCATTTTTCATTAAATAAAATAATTTAAATGTCTTAATCTCATCCATGTGGGTTCTAATAGATACCATTTAGACCCATGTTTGATTTAGGGTGGAATATCATCACCCAATTATATTAAATCAAGTTTTTGGTTAATTTTATAATATTAATTTTACCCTTAATTACGTAATTTAACTTTAAATGTGGTAAATAAAATTTACCTTAGTTACTATTCATAATTTCAAAAAATACATGTTAGATGTTAACATATTTTGGACCTCCGGATTCCAAATATTGAATGAATCTTTTAAAATTCAAAAGACAGATTTTACAGTAATTAATTTAAAGTTATTCTCATTGTTTATAAAATGGGTTTTAAAAGTTAAAACACTGCAAAATATTGAAATGTTTTTAAATTTGAATTCAATTTAAAATTAAAGATAATGACATAACATATATTAAATGGTAAAAAAATATTCAATTTATACATTAAAATTATTCCATATTATTATTTTACCATATAAATTATCTTGATGAAAAAAGTTTATTTTAAGTAATATTTATCATATTTTAACTTTTCATCAAAATAATAAATTCATTAGAAAAATATAAAAAAATTATCCAATGAAAATTTTTATTTACTGATTCAAAATAAGAAGTTTATTTTTACAAATTTAAATTAAAATCATGTCAAAAAATATAATTAAAATGGGTGCTTCATCAAAAAGCTATAAAACTACAATTTTTCGAAAATAGTTATTTTATCTAAAAAATTGATTTTGTTCTCATATCATGTGTAATATGAATGATAATGATATATAAAATCATAATGGTGTAAATAATATTCATAGAGGATAGTTTATCTCCTAAATAACAATATAATAATATATCGTTGTTTATTGAAACTCAGTATTTTGTACAACACAAGCTATCGAGTACGGTCGCTCTTGCGTGTAACACAATCCAAGGAAGTGTTGCGTGTAGTGAAAGCTTCCTTTGGTGTTTCATATAACATAATCTATGCATATTTCATGTAAAAATTGAAAAAAATCTATACTCAATGTCTCTGAGAATAATATTTACTAAACGAACAGAAAATTGTGTGTAACACGAGCAAAGAATAGTGTTGTGTATACTGGATGCTAATACGATGTTTCATATTGTGAAAGCTAACTATGGATTATCATACAACAAAATCCATTAAATAAAATAAAATGAATTCTTCTTATAAAATCTCAGGGTGTTAAATAATCCTCGAATTTGTAGGAGATATTTTTTTAAATAAATTCGTATGATGTTTTAGAAACAACTTTTCAAATTATTTAACTCAATACTATTTAAATAGTCTATAAATCTAATCTATAATCATTCACAAAAATGATTTATATTAAAAAATAATTGTAGGATCATAATGATAATTTTAAACATTCTATGATTTTTTTGTGGTTAATTTTTTTTATATATCCTATAAATAACCCGTTACATCACTCAAACACCTATCATATTGTGATTCTCGGTCACATAAATAATGATAAGGTTGAACATGATATCGTTATTGTTGAATAAAATGTAATATGTTGTAAAGTTAATATTGTTTTTCTAATTAAAATGATAAATAATTATTTAATAATCAAATAGTTATTATTTTAGTTTAACAAACCCATAATCATTATCAAGTTATAATAATTTCACCTTTCCAAGTATGTTTTCTTTGTAATAAATGACTAATTGTTTATAAAATTAACTACTATTTGATTCACATAAATTAATATAGTTTTGATTAAAGGGGATATAAAATATGGGCCTGATAGAAAGGATGATTCTATAATCCTATTGTGCTATAATATTTTTATTGAATGAATTTAAATATTTAATCTACAAGTATAGGGTGTTCCTTAGTATATTAACATATAAGGAGTGACATTTCACATATTAGTAAAATGATCCAAAAAAGGATCAGCAATCATATTGGTCAATTTTATTATATATTGTCCTTAGAGATGATGAAAATGATAACATGTCAATACATAAATATCTATTATATAAATTATAAAAATACTCTATGGTTATTTGTGTGAACAAGAGATAATTATTGGGTATTTCAATAAAAATATTTGATAAAGCATTGATAAATCATACAAGTTAAAAATAATTTATCTTGAGTGGGGATAGTTTAGAAATGTAAAAATTTTATTTTGAAAAATTTTATAAATATGGATGAATAAAACCAATAACTAATCAAATAATGATGATTTTAATTGAAAATACGAAAAATTTAGATATTTGTGGTTAATTTTGACTAACTAATCTAATTTAGGGGACTTTACGCAAAATAATTGTTGTTATATTTCAACTATAATGACATATATTCACATGATATATATATCTTCTAGAAGTTAATGAAATAGGGTTACCAATTTTATAAAATGTAATACATCATGAATTAGAACATTTTTTAGTCAATATAATATAAATGAGATGGTTTCGATATTCAATAAGGACAATTGAATGCATATTTCGATTGAACAACAAATTAAACTATATAAATTTAATTTATCAATTTAGGAATTATAGTAATGTTAATTTAGGTATAAAGATCATGTCTGATGTTGAAATATAAATTTTGAAACAAACGAAACAATGACAGTCAATGAAAAAGGTTGTATATAGTTTAATTTATCACAATTTTTTTGTAATGTAATATATTAATATATGTTTTACATGAAAATTATAATCTTTTATAAATTGAGATAATGAGTTACTATTAATTTATAATGGGTGGGT
This sequence comes from Viscum album, assembly GCA_963277665.1. NCBI lineage: Eukaryota > Viridiplantae > Streptophyta > Magnoliopsida > Santalales > Viscaceae > Viscum > Viscum album. The sequence continues at coordinate 1,434,582,332 of OY728163.1, forward strand.
AATAGTAAAATAATTTTAGTTGGTTTATTATCTATGAACATATTATCATAAAAGATTCATGATGTTAGAAAATGAGAATAAAAGACATAATATGAGTGAATTGTTCATTAATAGGATATATGACATTTTTAGATAAATTATAATTCTACCACTGGTTAAAAAATGTTAATGGTTTATTTCAAAGGTTGTGTAATACTGGTATATTCGAAATATTGAAATTTTTAGAGACTAATTATTAATTTTAACATTCTAAAATAGTAAATTAGAGTGTTTTTGGTAAGATTTGCATAGATCATGACATAAATAAATGGTAGTTTTAATAAAATATTTTTTCGATTTTTTTAATATACCGTATCTATGTGAAATTTAATATAAAAATTAAACATGATATAAATGCGGTTTTTTATATATCCATGATTGTTAGGGAATTATATCAAGAAGATGGTATGTGTATGAAATGTATAGTGTGATGAGATTATAATAACATGATAGTCAGAATCCAAATATAATAAATAATATTGGGTCATTGATTCAAATAATTATTATGAATAAGTAATGATATGTGTTTGAATAACATGTTTTTCATAAATACTTTTTTCAAAATTCTATGTAATAAATTATAATTGTATGGAATATAACATAATATATTGATTTAGGGATCCTCTAAAAAATTATATAGAAAAAGAATAATAGGGAGTACCCTAAAACATGATTTTAAACCAATATTAAACTTATAATCAAAAAACAATAACCATGTAATCCTTTTTCACCATATAAAATAACAATTTGTATGATCCCATGAATTATCCAATTCAAAAGAATAAATGTGAAATATTATTATTCTGTTTATTATTTTTTAGTTATGTTAATTTCCATACATAAAATCTATAAATAATAAATAATTATTTATTTTAATATTTAAATAATACCAGTCAATAATGTAATATCTATGAAAATAAGTTGACACCATAATTCACCCACTATCAATTTGACTTGGGTAATTTTATTCAATACTGATTCATGGTCATTTATATTAATATAGTCATAAAAAATAGTTTATATTTACATGCAAAAGAGAGATTAAAACAAATTGGAGTGTGTGGGGTGTATCAATTGTAAAAATAATACACAAACTCTGAACTCAATGTTCTTCCAAGGTTGGTATTTATGTAGTGAACACAATATAGTTATGAAATAGTGGGATAATGAGTGACACTACACACACTCAAAATGAGTGTTAATATAATTTCAACGAATATTTCAATGAAATCGATAATCCATTTTTGAAATAGTTTCAATATCATAACCCAGGTTCCTATTTTATCATTCACAAGTACAATGAAAGTAAGAGATACATGTCCATACACTGAACATTAATGAAATATTGAAATGAATCATCATGTTGAACAATAGTAAGTTGTCATGGCTAATGTTCCAATAGAAATTGGATCCCACGTGCACCCATATTCATCTAATCAAATCTCGAAAAAACCTTCTTAGTAACTATCATAGAAAAAAATGGTGGGAAAATCCAATTTTTAATGAATATCACTCATTCCGATTTCTAGGAGTGAAATTTTTTCTTTTATAGAATATATAAGAATAAATGAATTACCAATGTCATCACTGAATGATGACCAAAATATCAATACGTGGAAAATAATTAATGAAGATCCAATGAAATCATTAAAACCATGGAATGTCCATATTCCTTTTAGAATGATATTTAGTCTTATCAATCCTATGAGATATAAAATATTCCTACAATAAAACTACATTGTAATCATAATTGACAGTTATAACTTCGCAACATATTATATGATGATTTTATTTGATGAGGAATGGAAATATTTTTATGATCACTAGTTAATTCATACATGGGAACATTTTTTCATGGATAATATATTCAATACATATCCTTTTATACAACACAAAAAAATATGCATATAATTTCATAGTCTATTCATATTGAAGCCTATTATATTTATAATTTCCCATACTTTACATATATTGTTATTAATTCAGAATTGAAGAATACTTATTACAACATATAACAAAAACCATGGTAGGACCATATAGGTATAGTGCCTTTAGAAACTGGAAAACATAAACAACTGGTTCATAAAGCATCTACATTTTATCCCGTTTATTTCGTCATATCTAGACTCCCATTTGGCATATCCTACATAAAAAACTTCTTCCTGACTTGGGGAATAAAAACATACAAAAGGGTTAGCTCAAATGATCAGTAAGGGTAAACAAAGGAAATATCAAATTCATAAGAACACATAATTTTGAAAATCTTAACCTGCAAAAGAGATTATAAAATTATAACATGGGATGAATATTAGTAGTGAAATTTAATCCCAATAATCATAAAATATAACATGAAACATTGTGGGATACACACATAATCATATAGAATCATTTCTAAGTTGTCAAGACTCATTGCCAAGATTATCTTAGCGGACAAATTCCATTTCTGAACTGAGTTCACTCCTCATTTAAGTTCTGTATCACTGAACCGGATTAACCAATCGTTCCAGCCATGTCTATCTCATGAGATATAAATATTTACCCAATTCATTGGATGGAGATATAGGTCCCACCCATCTCATAATGATACCATTATTATGTGTGCCACAAGATCATAAATCATAAATCATAGCATAAACCATGTAATAAAAATGAGATTCTTAAACATCATGCCATCATAACATAATCCATATAAGATAAAAGTACATCATAAAAATAATTCCATCATAACATAAACAAATCATTGTAAAAATAGGGATAGAAACAAAATTGTATATTTTTCTTATATGGAAAATATTTTTGATAAAACACATGAACTGTAACACCCCGAGATTTTATGAAAAATATTCTTTTTAATTTCATTAATGTCTTGTGTTGTATGCTACACCAAAAGGAGCTTGCAAAACACGCATCCTTGACTTGCCTTGTATTACACGCAATCACGACCTTCCTCGATAGCGTGTGTAGTACGCAATACCGAGTTTCACTAAACAACGATATGCTATTAAAATATTATTAAAACTAGCTGTTATGAATAGTAATAACCACCTTTTAAAATTATAGAAATTTTATCTCTCAAAATGGACTTCATTTTTGGATTCGGAGTATTGAATTTAGCCTAAGGTGAAATTATGGTACTTTTCGGATAACTTTCATATTCTGATGAATAGTGAAAATTACTAAATTTTAATTGAAAACAACTTTTTTTATAAAAATAATTAATAGTGATAAATTATTAATTTGAGTGGTTTTAAAGTATATTTAGAATATATTTTTACAATTTAATACAATGTTGGTCATTGGATGTAATTTCACATTTAAACCAGTTATAAAAAAGTGTCAATCTTTTGATAGTTATTATCTTTTAAAAACACGCTATTTGTTTTGACGACGGAAATTAATTTTTAAATTAATTAATGCAACTGATGTGTTTTGAATTTGGTAAAATAGACATCATTTTTGAGTTCATAATATCAAATATAGCTTAGGCCTAATTTTTGGTATTTTTCTGAAAACTTTCAGTTTTTGATGAATAGTGAAACCACTAAGTGGTAGTTAAAAAAACTGAATTTTTCATAAAAATTAATTTTACTGCTTCTGTGAGTGGAATTTCAATAATCCGAGAGAAATGGTTGATGTAAGTAAATAAAATGTGATTCAATGAGATGAAAATAATTTTTGGTGAATAATAACTTTTTACTTTTATTTACCACGGTTAAAAGTAAATAGGGTAATTAAGGGTAAAAATGATATTATTATTACCCTAACACATGTCCAAATTCTATTGGACAAGTTTAATTCGACCGAAAACAATCCTAGGAATAAAATATGACCATTTAGGCCCACTTGGATTAGATTAGGAAATTTATTATTAATTTATTTAAAGAAGGGTTAAAATAGTTAAAATCAAACTTTAATAAGTAAATCATTTTTAATATAGGGTTATAAATAAGATAAATTCAACTATAAATACTGATTAGAAAGATAAAAAGATTTCCTACATAATGGTAATTTTTTTGTAATTTTTAGACATTAAATAATTTAATTTATTTATGACACAAAGATGATGCAGTAATTATCTTATTAATGAAATATTTACATAATTGATGTTATAAATACCCAAATAAATGTAATTTGAGACTTTTTCTGAATTAAACTAATTTTCTAGGTTAATATGACATGTTAGTATATATTTAATTAACTTTTTTCGAACTAATAATTCTGTTATGATTTTCACAAAAATCAATTACTAAATAGTGTCAAAATTGACATAAAATAGTTTTTAAAGAAATATTATATTATTAATTGTTATTTTATTCCTAAAAATCTATGTTTCGGCCAAATGACTTATATATGGTTATATATATTAATAATAAACAACTTGGGGTTCGTTTGGCATGATATAGTAAGTTTATTAACCTTATAGTGTAAGAAAACAAGAAGACACGGTAAAAGTAAAATTATCTAACTTAAAGTTAAATATAAATGATAAGGTTAAAATAGGAACCTAAACTTGTCTAAATTCTATTGGATGAGAGGATTTCGACCCATACCCACTTTAGCTTCGAAATAAGACCCTTTGGAACCATTATAAACCGAATTTGACCTTAATATAAAATAATATTTTGAGATTTTCCTAAGGTGCCCCTCTCCTCCCTCATAAAAGGGAACCTCCTCCCTCTCCTCCTCACACAAATTTGAGCATTAAATCTCAGAAAAAACCTGCCAAAATCTCTTCTAAACTTCCCTAGTATCATCCTAGAGGTCCTGGTATTCTTTAAAGACCATCCATAGTTCTTTAAGTGGAGGTTAAGTGAAGGCGCGTCAAAAAGAGGTAATATCCATTACCGATCTTTTTCAATTTCTTTCTTCTTCAACTTCTTATTCTTTAGTTGTTTAATGATAAAGTAATAACATCAGTATTTCTTATATACTGATATTTTATTATAAATTTGAAACAACTCTAATTAACCTCCTATCCATCCTACGGAAAAAGGAAATCACCGCGCGTGCGTACGTACAGAATACCGTCTCCACGCCGTGGTGTAATCTATTTTCCACCACCACCTTACTTGGATGGGTATAATGGTGTAAATAATGTCAATATATGACTATTATAAAGTGATATTGATTCTGAAATAGTATACATACACTCCAATACAATTCCACGATCATAGGAATGATATCATCACTCGTGCGTACATACGGAATACCGTCTCCACGATGTGATGCGACTCGTTCTACATGATCTTCATTTCATAATGATTATATAAATGAATTTAATGAATGAATATGATATATTTTATGCTAATACCATTCTGGAAATGAGGTATCTATAACCTAAAGAGAATAATAAGAATTTATTCGACAAACACACATAAGAACAAAAAGTAATACACACCCGAATAACAAGTAGTAATGAAATATTACTAATAAGAAGCTAAGAATATGACCATATATGATATCATAACAATATTTATGATTCTGGAATAAGTCAATAACATTATTTAAATCATTATACAGGAGGTTTGTACACTTACGAAGCAAATCGGACCTAAGGTAAGGGAAATATCACAATCTCATTTTTATCCGAGATTGTTTATACTTTGGTATTTACTGGGGTGTATTTTATCATCCACATCCATGTTTGGTCAATATATAATATTATTTCCATCCACCTACAATTGTTTAAATCCAATTTTACCCTTCGGTGAGTTTTTAGTAAAAGATATGAAAGGAATCCTTTGTCGTTTTTCGTACGAAGTACTTTTTGACTTTTCCGACAAAAGTACGAGGAGAATGTTATTTTTAACTTATACGGCATGAACGGATTTTTACGGTTTTATAACGCCACATTTTCAAGAAGATTCCTCTACAAGATTGCATGATTATTTTCAATAAAACCCTTATCTTTTAAAATTGCATGGAATTTTGTGGAAAGAACATGATTTTAAAGAAGAAAGGATATTTTCCTCAAGAATTCATTTAAAGTGTTTTGTCAAATCTATTTTACATCTAAGATGAAATTATTTCATATGTGTATGTTTCAAGTAAAATGTCTCTATGATTTAAATGGTTTCAATTTTCTTATGATGAAATGATATCAATTGTTTATGGATTATGTTATGATGGCATGATGTTTAAGAATCCCATTTTATATCATGGGTTATGCTATGATGTATGATTTATGATTTTGTGGCACACATAAGAATGGTATCATTATGAGATGGGTGGGACCTATATCTCCCTCCAATTCATTGGGTAAAGATTTTATATCTCATGAGATAGACATGACTGGAACGGTAGGTTATACCGGTTCAGTGAAACAGGACTGAAATGACGGTGACTCGGTTCAGAAATGGACTTTTTCCACTAAGATAGTCTTGGCAACGAGTCTTGACTAATAAGAAATGATTCTCTATGATTGTGTGTGTATGCCACAAAATTTCATGTTTTAATTTATGATTATTGGGACTTCATTTCACTACTATGATTTATCCCATGTTATGATATTATGATCTCTTTTGCAGGTTAATATTTCCAAAATGTTATGTTCTTATGAATATGATGTGATTGATTTTTCTTTTTTTACCCTTACTGAGCATTTGATCTCACCCTTTTATGTTTTATTTTACCCAGGATATAAAGAAAGGTTTTAGGTAGGAAAAAAATGGAAGATCTTTATGGGAGATGTTGAAGATCTTTCACCATGATTAGAAGATTACGTTCCGAGTTTCCAAAGACACTAAACTATTACTGTCCTTGTGTGTGTGTTTTTGTTATGTAATAAGTATTCCACAAAAGTAATGTAATGTCCTTGTACGTTAAGCTTCAGGTCTCTACATGAACTCCATACTTGAGGAAAATATCTTTCCTACTTCAAAAACATTTTTCCTTTCATATCATGTCATACAATTTTAAACTAAAAGAAGTTGATTAAAAATAAACTTGAAAACATGTAATGTAAGATTTATTGAAATAATTTTCTACGAAATCATAAAAATATATTCTTGTCGTATTAGTTAAAAAACATTCTTCTCGTACTTTGGCCGAAAAAGTTAAAAAGTATCTCATACTTAAAACGACAAAAGATTCCCTTCATATCTTTTACTAAAGATACACTAATAGATAAAATTGGATTTAAACAATTGTAGGAGGATAAAAATTATATTACATATTGAGTAAACATGGATGTGGATGATAAATATTCCCCAGTAAATACCGAAGTATAAACAATCTCGGATAAAAATTGAGATTGCGAGACTTTCCATTACCTTAGGTCCAATATGCTTTGTATGTGTCGGAACCTCCTGTATAATGATTTAAATAATGTCATTTATTTATTACAGAATCATATTCATTGTTATGATATCATATAATGACATATTCTTATCATTCTATTAGTAATATTTGATTTCTACTTATTATTCGGGTGTTCATTGCTTTATGTTCTTATGCATGTCTTGTCGAATAAATTGTTAATATTATTTTTAGGTTATAGATACCTCATTTCCAGAATGGTATTAGTTTAAAATATATCATATTTATTCTTTTAATTCATTTATATATTCATTACTCAACGAAGATCATTTAGAACGAGTCGTATCACATCGTGGAGATGGTAGGCCGTACATACACACGAGCGATGATATCGTTCCCATGATCGTGGAATTGTATTGAAGTGTATGTATACTATTTCCAAATCAATATCACTTTACAATAATCATATATAAATATTATTTACACCATTATAACCATCCAAGTAAGGTGGTGGTGGAAAACAGATTACACCACGGCGCGGAGACGTTATTCCGTTCATACGCACGCGCTGTAATTTTGTTTTACGTAGGATGGATATAAGGTGAAATAGGGAAGTTTCATATTTATAATAACATATAATTATATTATTTATACTTATGTTATTTCTTTATAATGAAAAAAATAAAGAAGGGTATGTAGAAGAAGAAATAAATTTGAAACAATCGGTAATGGACATTACCTCTTCTTTGAAGCGCCTCTTCTTAACCTCCTCTTAGGGCACTAAAGATGGTCTTTTAAGAATTCCAGGAATTCTAGGATGTTTATAGGGAAGTGGAGAAGGGAAATTGGTAGGGTTTTTCCAAGCTTTAATTCTCAAAGTGGTGTGAGGAGGAGAGGGATGAGGTGCCCTTTTATAAGGGAGGAGAGGGGCATCTTTGAAAAAACATAAAATATTATTTTATTATAAGGAAATATTCGGTTTTTAATAGCTCCAAATTGATTTATTTTGAAGAAAAGGTTGGGATGGGTCAAAATAATCTCATCCAATTGGTTTTATACAATTTTAGGTTACTATTTTATCCTTATTATTTAGGTTTAACTCTATGTTAAATAATTTTACTTTAACCGCCTCTTCTTGTTTTCTTACAGAATATGGTTAATAAACTTACTATAACAAGCTAAAAGAACCACAAGTGGTTCATTATTAATTTATATAACCTCATATAAGTCATTTGTGTGAACCGTAGATTTTTAGAAATAAAATAACAATTAATAATATAATATTTGTTTTAAAAACTATTTTATGTCAATTTTGACACTATTTGGTAATTGATTTTTGAGATAATCATAAGAGCATGATTATTTCTAAAAAAGTTAATTAAATCAATACTAACATGTGATATAAACCTGAAAATTAGTTTAATTCATTAAAAGTCTCAATTTACATTTATTTGGGTATTTATAATATCAATTATGTTAATATTTCATCAATAACGTAATTACTGCATAATCATTGTGTCATAAATAAATTAAATTATTTAATGTCTAAAAATTATAAATAAAATACCATTATGTAAGAAATATTTTTATATTTATATGGAATATTTATAGTCGAATTTGTATTATTTATAACCCTTTATTAAAAATGTTTTAGTTATTAAACTTTGATTTTAACTATTTTAACTCTTCTTTAAATAAAATAATAATAAATGTCCTAATATAATACAAGTGGACCTAAATGGTCATATTTTTTTCCTAAGCTTGTTTTTTGTCGTATTAAACTTATCAAATAGAATTAGGACTTGTATTAGGGTAATAATAATATCATTTTTACCCTTAATTACCCTATTTATTTTTAACCGTGGTAAAAAAAGTAAAAAGTTACTATTCTCCAAAATTTATTTTATCCTATTGAACAACATATAACTCCTTGATATTAATCGTGACTCTCGGATTTTTGAAATTCCACTCAGAGAAGCAGTAAAATTAAGTATTATGTAAATTTTCAAATTCTCCTAGGAGGTGGGTAAAAGACGGTGAAAAGTTCAATAAAAATTTTATATATCTAAAATTATTATAAAATGAATCCAATGAATTAAATTTTACTTATATAGGTATTAAGTATCAATTATGACCTAAAATAAATTAAAATAAAAAAATAATTATTTCAATAAAAAGTCGGTTTTTAAATAGTAACCCAGTGTTTTCACTATTCATCCAAAATTGAATATTTTCAGAAAAATACCAAAAATTCACCCTATGCTAATTTCGATATTCCGAATCCAAAATATAAGTCCATTTTGAAAGATAAAATTTATAAAATTTCAAAAATTCGGTATTACTATTCATAAGAGCTATTTTATATACTACTTTAATAACATTTCTTTGTTTAGTGAAAATCGGTATTGCGTACAACACACGCTATCAAGGAATGTTGATCTTTCATGTAACGTAAGACAACACAGTGTTATGTGTAGTTAATGATTAATTTATATAACATTATACATTAAAATAAATTATTTCTCATAAAATATCAGGTGTTACATTCCACCCCCCTTAAAATGAATTTCGTCCTCAAAATTCATCACTTTGAAACAAACGGATGAAGATACCTCTCCCTCATCATATCCTCAAGTTCTCATGTAGATTATTCTAATTTGTGGTTCCTCCATAAAACTTTCACCAAGAGAGTGGTCTTGTTCCGTAGGACTTTTTTTCTACGATACAGAATCTCTATCGGTTGTTCTTCATAAGAAATATCTTGCTCCAGTGGTACATCTTCTGAGCTAAGTACATGTGAAGGATCGGGTATGTACTTTCTCAGGAGAGATACATGGAACACATCATGAACTTGAGAGAGATTCGGTTGAAGCTCCAATTGGTAAGATACCTTCCCAACATGATCCAATATTTCAAAAGGACAAATATACCAAGGGCTCAGGTATCCATTATTTTAAAATCTCATTACTCTCTTCCACAGAGATATTTGTAAGAACACTATATCACACACTTCTAACTCTTGGTCTTTTCTTAGGTTATTGTCAAAACATTTTGGTCGACTCTGAGCTGCTCTTATTTGTTGTTGAGTAGATCTGACCTTTTCTGCCATCTCATCAACAAGATCAGGTCCTAATAACATTCTTTCCCCAACTTCATCCCAGAAAGATGGAGTCCTGCATTTCTTTCCATAGAGAGATTCATAAGGAGCCATCTGAATACTGGAGTGAAAGCTATTATTATAAGAAAATTCCACCAAAGGTAGGTGTTGATCCCAACCACCTTTGAAATCCATAGAGCAAGCTCTTAACATATCTTCTAGAGATTGAATTGTTCTCTCAAACTGGCCATATGTATAAGGATGATAAGAAGTGTTGAAACTCAACTCTGTATCTAGAGTATACTGAAGACTTCGCCATAACATCGAGGTAAACCTCGGATCTTGATCAGATATAATGGAAAGTGGTACTCCATGCTATCTTACAACTTCCTTCACATATACCCTGGCAAGCTGATCAAGAGAGAAATCATATCTAATATCAATTAAGTGTGCCGACTTCGTAAGATGATCAACTATAAACCAGATAGCATTATTTCCTTTGGATGTTTTTGGAATTCCAGTGACAATGTCCATTGTAATGTTTTCCCATTTCTATTCGGGTATGGGTAAAGGTTGTAACATACCCTTAGACTTCTGTCTCTCAGCTTTAACTTGCTGACAAACCAAGCATCGAGAGACATATTCAGCAACATCACTTTTCATTCCATCCAACCAGAAGTACTCTTTCAGGTCCCTATACATCTTCGTGCTTCCAGGGTGAATAGAGAATGAAGAACTATGAGCCTCATCCAGTAGCTCCTTTAATTCTGGGATGGGAGGAACACAAACCCGATTCCCGAAGCTTATTATCACATCACAATCAAGGTTGAATTCAGGAACATTTCTCACCTTCTTTTGTAACGTTAAATATTCTTTCTGTGACTCTTTAATCATCACATGTATAATTGGTTGAAAATTCATTTGAGAAAGATAAGATTTTTCCCCTTCCATTATAATTCCAAGATCCATCCTTTTTAAATTCATAAATATTGGATTTTTTGTGATACTCATCATGGATAAGCTGGCATGGTCTAGTTGACTAAATGTTCCCCCATATTATTTTCTATCCAAGGGCGATAATGAATTAAACAATGGTAGTCCTTAATCAACACCAAACATGTTATTTGGAAAATATTCAGCTCCTTTTGTGTGAAAATATACTTTAAACTTTTATGATCAGTATAAATATCACACCTTTCACCATAAAGATAATGCCTCCAAATCTTTAATGAAAAGATTACCGCAGCTAACTCCAAATCATGAGTTGGGTAATTTTGCTCATGGATTTTCAACTTTCCTGTGGAATAAGCTATCAACATATCATTTTCCATGAGAACACACCACAATCCCTTCTTGGATGCATCACTATAGATCCCAAACCTTTCTCCACAACAAGGAAGTGTGAGCACAGGTGCACTAGATAACCTTCTTTTCAACTCCTTGAAATTATCTTCACACTTCTCCATCCACACTAACCTAACTCATTTTTGAGTCATCCTGGTGGGTGGATTCGATAATCATGAAAAATGTTTCACAAAACGTCAATAATATCTAGAAAAACCAAGAAGACTTCGGATCTCTGTTACTATTGATGGTCTCGACCATCTTTCGATAACCTCTATTTTTTATGGATCCACATATATCCCCACTTTTGAGATTATGTGACCCAAAAATGAAACTTCGTGAAGCCAAAATTCAGACTTGGTAAATTTGGAATAAAGCATTTCCTTTCTTAGGGTCTTCAATACAAGTCTCAAGTGATCTTCATGTTCTTCCTTACTCTTTTAATAGACAATAATATCATCTATAAAGACTACCACAAACTGATCAAGATAGTATCTAAAGACTCTATTCATCATATCCATGAATATAGAAAAGGAATTAGTAAGACCAAATGGAATCACTATAAATTCATAGTGTCCATACCTTGTACGGAAAGCCGTCTTTGGTATATCCTCCCTTTTGACACTTAATTGATGATACCTTGAACGAAGATCAATCATGGAAAATTATTGAGCTCCGCATAGTTCGTAAAATAAGTTATCAATGCGTGGGAGAGGATATTTGTTCTTGATAGTGATCTTGTTAAGTTCTCGATAATCAATGAAAAGTCTCATTGATCCATCTTTCTTCTTAAAAAACAGAATAGGTGCTCCCCAAGGTGATGCACTAGGGCATATGAATCCATTATCAATATTTTCTTGGAGTTGCTTCTTTAATTACTACAACTCAATCGGGGCCATTCTATTAGGTGTCTTTGAAATGGGCATAGCATCCAGTACGAGTTCTATTTAAATCACAAATTCACGATTTGGTGGAAGACCCAAAAATTCCTATGGACAGACATCATCAAACTCCCATAAAATGGGAATATTCATAATCATGAGTTTCTCACCAACAATATTAGATAAATAAACTTCATTTTTTGGAATCAAGAATAAGATGGAATAAATTTCCACTGGAAGGTTATGTTCATCCTTGCATTGATAGACGATCATATATTGATCTGGAAGATGAAATGTGACTTCCCTTCATTGGAAATTGATATGAGATCCATATAAATAAAGACAATCCATGCCAAGAATCACATCAAATTACACTATAGGAATGATCGCAAGATTTTCAGGAAGCACTTTCCCACAAACTTCAATCAGAGAAGAATTATAAACTTTTGATGCAACTGATGTTCCATTAGGGGTTGTCATAGCTAACTCAACATCTAATTATTTAGGTAATACTGAGATACCCTTAGAAAATTCAACAGAAATAAATGAGTGGGTGGATCCAGAATCAAATAAAACATTTGCTACATTAATGTCGATGGTAAGGGTACCTTTCACCACTTCGTTATCTTAATCCACATCGTTGATAGAAATTTCATGTGACTTTCCTTTGTCTTTATCCTTAAGAGTTTGTTGACATCGATCATCATAAAAAACCCTTGGATTAGGGCATTTATTAGCATAACGCCCCATTTTCATTTACTTGTAACATTGAAGTGTAGGAGGTGCACTCTGTGTAGCCTTTTATTTGTCCGCACCACTAGACATCTTCTACCCATCATTGCGGCATTCAAATTCCCGATGACCTTCTTTTCCTTATTTGAAACATTTACATGTCCCTTTAAGACAAATCCCTCCATGTTCCTTTCCAAACATTGAGCATAATGGAAAACTCATCTTCTTTTCAGTGTGCTCTTTAGAATTTCCTTTAAATTACATTTCCATCTTCTTATCAAATGCATATGACTGATGGGTTACTATAATCTCCATATAAACCTTGAGATTACATTGAACGATTTCCACATAGCTATTGAAGTCCCTTTATGGCTAACGCCCTTCGAAGACTTGGTTTTAAGACACTAAAGAATCGATCGATCTTACTCTCAGGTTGGATAATAATCCCAGAAGCGTACCTTGCATGTCTTGTAAAATTTGCTTCGTAGGTACCAATAGATCCATCATCATTTTTCTTTAGTTCAAAAATCTCTTTCTCCATATTTGTTCGAAGAATACAAGGGAGGTACTTATTGAAATATATGTTCTTGAACTCATCCTATTCCATGGACTCAATTTCATCCCATTTCCTCGTATTCTTGATAAGATTCCACCATTGATCCGCTTCACCTTTTAGAAGATAATTTGCTAAGATGAATTTATCATGTTCAGAACATTGAAGAACTGAAAATATCATTTCAGTGGTACTGATCCATTTTTAACCGACTAATGGATCAATAGACTCGTTGAATGAGGGTTGACGCTGCCTCATGAAGGATTCAACAGAATTTTTCTCCTTCCTTTCCTCGTTTGGAAGTCCTGCATGATTCATAGCATGAGAATGTTGTGTGAGCATGGCTACAAGATTTTTCATTCCATCTCCCATAACGTCTGGTTCCTCAGGGGTACAATCATTTCATTTCCCGTCGCATTCAGCATTAAAATGGTTCCTTCGGGTTCCGACCATTGACTAAAACCAATAATAATAGTGTAAGAAACACTAATCATAATAGTAAAACCACATACTCAAGAATAAAATTTCATGCTTTAGGTTTTATCATAGGTTATTCATGGCCATTTCTAAAACACAAATATTTGGTCCTATGCTTAGACATATCCTTATGGTTCTTACTAAGGCTTTCACGCCCTTGTTTCCAATGGTTGACTATTAACTACCTCTGATACCATCTATAATGACCCATACATTACATATATTGTTATTACATCAGAATTGAATCATACTTATTAATCCATATAACAAAAACCATGGTAGGAATGTTTATGTATAGTGTCTTTAGAAATTGGGAAACATAAACAACTAGTTTATAAAGCATCTACATTGTATCCCGTTTAATTCATCATATCTAGAGTCCATTTTGGAATATCCTACATAACAGCCTTCTTCCTAACCTGGGGAAAGAAAACATATAAAAGGGTGAGCTCAAATGCTCAGTAAGGGTAAACAAAGGAAATTTCATATTCAGAAGAACATAGCATTTTGAAAATCTTAACCTGCAAAAGAGATCATAATATCAAAACATGGGAAAAATCATAGCAGTGAAATGTAATCCCAATAATCATAACATAAAACATGAAACTTTGTGGGATAAAAACATAATCATAGATAATCATTTCCTAGTATTCAAGACTCATTTCCAAGACTATCTTAGCGGACAAAGTCTATTTCTGAACCGAGTTCACTCCTCGTTTGAGTCATGTATCACTGAACCAGATTAACCTGTCATTCTAGCCATGTCTATCTCATGAGATATAAATCTTTACCCAATGGATTGGGGGGAGATATAGGTCCCACCCATCTCATAATTATACCATGATTATGTGTGCCACAATATCATAAATCATACATCATAGCATAACCCATGTAAAAAAATGGGATTCTTAAACATCATTCCATCATAAGATAATCCATATAAGATAAAATAAAATCATAAAAATAATTCTATCATAACATAAACAAATCAATGTAAAAATATGGATAGAAACAGAACCCTATAGTTTTCTTATATTGAAAATAGTTTTGATAAAACACTTGAACTCCATTCTTGAGGAAAATATCCTTTCTACTTTAGAAACATTTTTCCTTTCTTAACATGTCATACAATTTTAAACTAAAAGAAGTTGATTACAAATAAACTTGAAAACTTGTATAGTATGCTTCATGGAAATAATGTTCTATGAAATGATAAAAATCCATTCATGTCGTATAATTTAAAAAACATTCTTCACGTACTTTGGCAGAAAAAGTCAAAAAATATCTCGTACTTAAAACGAAAAAAGATTCCCTTCATATCTTTTACTAAAAATCCACAAATAGGTAAAATTAGATTTAAAAAATTGTAGGATGATAGAAATAATATTACATATTGAGTAAACATGTATTTTGATGATAAATATGCCCCAGTAAATACCGAAGTATAAACAATATCTGATAAAAATGGAGATTGTGATATTTTCCCTTACCTTAGATCCGATATGCTTTGTATGTGTTGGAACATCCTATATAATGATTTAAATAATGTAATTTACTTATTAAATAATCATATTCATTGTTATGATATCATATATGGTCATATTCTTATCTTTCTATTAGAAATATTTGATTTCAACTTATTATTCGGGTGTTCATTGCTTTATGTTCTTATGCATGTCTTGTTGAATAAATTCTTATTCTTCTTTTTAGGTTATAGATACCTCATTTCCAGAATGGTATTAGTGTAAAATATAGCATATTTATTATTTCAATTCATTTATATAATCATTATTCAATGAAGATCATATACAATGAGTGGCATCACATGGCGGAGACGGTAGGCCGTACGTACGCACGAGCGATGATATCGTTCCCATGATCGTGGAAATGTATTGAAGTGTATGTATACTCTTTCAGAATTTATATCACTTTAAAATAATCATAAATAGTTATTCTTTACACCATTATAACCATCCAAGTAAGGTGGTGGTGGAAAACAGATTACACCACGACGTGGAGACGGTATTCCGTACGTACGCATGCGCGGTGATTTCGTTTTCTGTAGGATGGATAGAAGGTGAAATGGGGTTGTTTCATATTTATAATAACATATCAGTATATGAGTTATACTAATGTTATTACTTTATAATGAATCATCTAAATAATCGGAAGTAGAAGAATAAATAAATTTGAAACAATCGGTAATGGACATTACCTATTTTTTGAAGATTCTCTTCTTAACCTCCTCTTAGGGCATTAAATATGGGCTTTGAAGAATACCAGGAATTCTAGGATGTTTCTAGGGAAGTTTAGAAGAGAAATTGGAAGGGTTTGGCCGAGCATGAATGCTCAAAGTGGTGTGAGGAGGATAGGGAGGAAAAATAAAATATATAATCGGGTGAGCTCAGGTGCTTAGTAAACATAAAATTTTTGCATAAAACTTCATAAATAAGAATAAAAACTTAAGGAAAATGTATAAGAATATAACACAAGATTTTTAAACATAAACTTCTGCATAATATTGGAAAAGATAAATAAAATAAATCCATTTACATATTCAGATGTATATTCTGCTAGTAGAACAATCACATGTAATATGAATAGCCAATTTCATAATGATGAAATGAATAATGCAATCAATCACAACCACATATTAAAGGAATTTTTCCGAGACTACAAATAAGATTTTTTCAAGGCCTTGTGTCATGACAGTTGTTTGTCTCATGAGACCTACCGATGCATCGAGGAGCTATAGCGGGCTCCATCCGTCACTTACAAAGTCCAATGCATTTTTCATATGAAAATGATGAAACATAACATAAATATTCATATTATATCTAGAATAATAAATTTCAATAATTTACCCGTAAAACATAGATGGTATAAGGATAACACATCCACCATCAAACATAGAACAAATCCTTCAATTAAATATGGAAGATTGTATAATAATAAATCAACTTCAAACATGTGTAAAATCCATCAAGGAATGTTGACATAGATGAAATTAGAATAGTTTGAGAGAAATATCTTTTTCTATGTTGAAATAATTTAAAAGTCATGTAATTATATAAAAAAAATTTATTTTGAAAATATTATTATAATATTGTACGAGAAGCTTTGAAGGTGTTATAACGGTGGAAAATAGCAACACCCACCGTACAAGTTAAAAAACATTCCTTCCTTTTTTTGGAAATAGTTGTAAAGGAAAATTTTTGGAAAACATGAGAAATATTTGTTTATAACCTTTTTATAAATTGTCAAACTAGGGTATAAATGACATTAAACTGTAGTATAGGAAATAGTAAAAATGTTTCGAAATATATTATTAAGAAACACATATGTATATGATAAAGTGTTTCGAGTAGATACTCATGTATAAACAACCTCAGATAATGAGGATATTTTAGAATTCACAATTAATTTTTTCTTTTCCTTTATTGAGGGTATTCTAACATCGTGTATAATAGTAAAATCATTGTTATTAAATTATACCAAATCCACATACATATATATGATATCATATATGATTATATAATATTTCTTTGTTAATAATATTTCAGTAGTATCATTGTTTCGGGTGTTAACTAATTTTTTCCCTTTATAATATTTGTTACGTAAGCCAAGTAGGTTATGGATTGGATGTATATTATTCATATTCATAATGATATTAAGTTCATAAACTTTGTTTTTATTAATAAAATTAAAATTAATCTTGAATGCTTATGATGGAAAGTGAAACTCAACACGTTTGTGGAGACAGGAATCTATACGTACACACAAGCGAAAATATCATTCTATTCATGGTGAAATAGTATGTAATTATATGGTATATCATATATACATATTAACTAAAATTTTATCTTTATTATTTAAATCATTTTAACTCATTATTATACCAATTCAAATAATGGTGTGTTGAATGACAAACAACACCACGACGTGGAGATGGTAAGCCGTACGTAATCACAAATGGTGACGTTATCATTCATACAATGGATAAGATAATGAATATGGTTGTATAATATTTATAATAATATCTCACTATGTATATGGTAATAGATTTATAATTTTTGTATGGAAACAGAAAAGAATTAGGATGTGGAATTAGAAAAGAACTTTGAAAGAGGTGATGAAATTTTTACCACTTCTTCGGGTGTTTCCTTTTGATTTGATCAAAAAGGATCAATAGGTTGGCTTTATGATCAATATAAGGCCTATAAGTTTATGTGAGGGTATTTGGGAGGATATTTGTGTAGTGTATAGATATGACAAGTGGCTTTGGATGTGTGATTTTGAGATAAGTATATGTACCATTTTATAAGAGAGGTGAGGGTCACTTTAGGAAAAGATTGAAATATTATTTTATTATACAGTCATATTCTGTTTATAATGGCTCTAAAAAGATTTATTTTAAAAATAATTTAGGTTTTTATAGAATAAATTTCATCCAATAGGTTTTAAACAGGTTTATGTCACTAAATTAACCTTATCTTTTAGATTTAACTCTTAGTTAAATAGTTTAACTTTTACAATGTCTGCTTTTATTTTTATATTACATGGTAAATAAACATAAAATAACATGCCAATAGAAACTCATGTTTTTATTTAATGACATATATATTATTATATATGTCCTTTGGTAGATCCATATATTTTCAAGAATACTATATTAATTAATAATATAAAATTCGTTTTAAAAACTCATTTATGTCAATTTTGACAGTATTTAGTATTTTGTTTTTGTGAAAGTCATAACAACATTATCACTTAGAAGAAAATTTATTTATTCAACCCTATCATGTCATATTTATTTACAAAATTTATGAAATAAATCAAAAGTCTCAATTTAAAATTATATTAATATTTAAAATATTAATAAATTTAATCTTTCAATAATAAGGTAATTAATATATCATCATTATATCATAAATAAATTTAATTATTTAATTCCTAAAAATTAAAAATATAATACCATTATGTAAGAAATATTTTTATATTTCTAATAAATATTTATAGTCAAATATATCTTATTTATAATCCAATATAAAAAAATAGTTATTAAATTTTGAATTTAACACTCTAACTCTTCTTGAATGAAAATAATAATAAATCTCCAAATCTAATCCAAGTGGACCAAAAGAATATTTTTTTATTCTTAAATTTAGTTTTGGTCAAAAAAAACTAAACCAATGGAATTAGGACATGTGTTAGAGTAATTATAATATCATTTGTACCTTTCATTATCCTATTTACATTTAACTATGGTAAATAAAATTCAAAAGTTACTATTCAACAAATTTTATTTTCATCCTATTGAAAAACATTTTACTTACTAATTTAAAATGTGCCTCTCATATTTTTGAAATTAAATTCACAGAAGCGGTAAAATTACTTTTTATTCCAATTTGATTGCATTTCTAGAAGGTGGGTAAAAGGCATTAAAAATTCCAATAAAATTTTATACATTAAATTTTATTATAAAATTACTTCAATTGAATACATTAATATAATGTAGTTATTATGTATTTATTTATAATAAAATAAAATTTAAATAAAATAACCAATTATTTAAATAAATAGTTGGTTTTAAAAAATAACTTAGTGTTTTTTCACTATTTTAAAAAAAATGAATGTTTCAGGAAAAATAAAAAAAAATTACCTAAGTTAATTATGATATTATCAATTAAAAAATGAAGTCCATTTTGTAAAATAAAATTTATTAAATTTCAATAAGTTTGTATTACTATTCATAGTAGTTATTTTTGGTAGGTCATGGTGCGTTAGAACTCCAAGTTGTGTACAATGCTAGCTACTGTGTTATTGAAAAAGAAGCGTACCATGGATGCTTGGCGTGATACAGTTTGGGCCTTTTGATGGGAATTAATTTTTTAATATAAACAATATTATTGATTTTTATTAAATAATTAATTTTTTCATCATTAATGTATAAATTATTTAGTTATTTATGTATTACATAAAAATAAAAAATAAATTACCATGATAAAGAAAATCATTTAAGCTTTTAAATGAGTATTTATAATCGAATATATATTCTGTATAACATTATATTAATAAAATTAATTATTAATGTTTGAGTGATACATATTTCACTTTTCATTAAATAAAATAAATTAAATGATTTAATCTCATCCATTTGGGTGCCAATAGACCCTATTTCGACCCATGTATGTTTCAGGATGAAATATAATCATCCAATTATATTAAGACAAGTGGTAGGTTAATTTTATAATATTATTTTTACCCTTAACTAAGTAATTTACCTTTAACTATGGTAAATAAAATATACATTAGTTACTATTTTTAATGTATAAAAATAAAAGATAAGTATTTAAACATTTTGGAAATCCTGGTACCAAATATGGAATCCATATTTCCTTATTAGAAACAAAGATATTGCAGTAAATAGTTAAAAAGTAATCTCATTGTTGAGAAAATGAGTTTTAAAAGTTAAAACATAGAAAAAGGTTGACTTTCTTTTTCTTATGAATTAAATGTAAAATTAATGCTAATGAAATAAATTATATTAAATCATAAAAATATATTCTATTTATACTTTAAAACCATTCAATATTACAATTTATCCAAATAAATTATCTCGATGATAAAATTTGTTTTCAAGTAAAATTTAGCTTATTTTTACTATTCATCGAAATATGAAAGTAATCATAAAAATATCAAAAAACTACCCAACAAAAATTTTTATATCCTGATTCAAAAAAATAAGATTATTTTTCTAAATTGAATTTATAAATGTTTCAAAAACTATATTTAAAATTGCTACACAAACAAAAGGCGACAAAACAACTTTTTATTAAAATTCTTATTTTATCTTAAAAAATGTTTTTGTTCTCATATCATGTGTAAGATCCAACTTGGTTGCTACACCATATACACAATCAAAGGGGGAAATTGGGAGCCCATCGTGACGATGGTGACACCCTAATGGGGTCGGCGGTCCCCACGCCCCTCCACCGATAGATGGCGTGAGGGGGGATGATCCATGGATTCCACATAGCAGTAGGGGTCGCGAGTTCCAACCCTTCTCCAAACCTGATTCTTTCCCAATATTTCAAGATATTCATCTCAGCCCGAAGGTCCCTGACCCTAGGGAATGAGACCTCGTGATCCCACTCTCAGCGCTGATGTTTATAGAGACAGAGAGTCTTCTAAAACTAACATTGGTTGCATGATTATTGCGAAATCGGCCTTCAGTGGATGCTTTTGACATCTTTGTATTTGATTCGTCGGGTCTTCAAGAGAGTGCGGTTGTCAGACTACTGGACAGAAGGCACATGATAGCGCGTTTCTCATCACTGGAGGATCTCGTCCGGGATTTGTCCTGTGCCACCAAAAGATGCGGCGGTTGTGGATTTTTCCATTTTTGATGGAGTTACGATATTTACCGGAATCATGATTCCCCTATTCATCTGGGTTGGGTTAGTATTCTTTAACTTCCTCTCCCTTTCCCAAATCCTACAATAATTCGTATGCAAGGTAATATTATGGGTCGATTTATTTGTGTCGACTCGCGTACTACCTCGGTGTGCCATCCGATAACCCCACAGATGTGTGTGGAGGATGATGTATCAAGACCGCCGGTTCAGTCTGTGTGGATTGATGCCAGTGAGGAGGTCAGGTGCAAGAAACCAGTTGTCTTTAATGATTGGGTGATGTTTTCCTCTACGTCATGAGGACTGGGGAACCCTACCATTCAATGTATGTTGGTGGATCATAGAATGGTTTAAATACAGGAGAGCTACCATGTGACCACTAGGTGTGTGTGTGAGACCAGGGGTAGGGGTACTGCGGTGCAGGCTGTTCCTGAGGTGGGTCACCAGTCGCGGGCTAGTGAGGCAATGGACCAGCAAGGTGAGGTGAGTGAGGCTGCTCCAATGGCATTGGTAGTAGTCAGGCATCGGGATGCTCCATGTGTGGAGGCCAGTATTCGGGAACCTTAAACGTAGTGGCCTCCCCTAACATCCACAATAGGTGTGAAGAATGTTAAGAATAAAGAGGAATATCCATGGGTAGTGGTCATATTTTACCGGTTGAAGCATGATTTGGTCATTAATGGAGTTGAAGATAATGGTCCCTTAGCAGTTTCATTGGTTGATTTATCAGCTACATCCATCCATACTATGGAAGGTGTGCCAATCTTAGTAGGGAGTGATGCTCATGATCTCTGTGACTCACAGGGCCAAGGCCGGGAAGATTCTAACAAGCATCTACAGTTCATGGGTCATAGGTATGAACAGGCTACAGGCTCATCCTGGGTCTAGGGAAAATCCTTTTTTATGGCTGCAATAGGATCCCACTATGGATAGGGGGGGCTAGATAATGAGTGTGACTTGAGCCCTCTAGACCCAAACACCCTTTGTGTCTCCCCCACTGCCCTTATAACGGTTGGGTATGAGGGAAGCTATCTGGCATGGACAATAAGGCTGGTAAAGAGGAACCTCTATGCAGGCAGAGGCCCCTCAAAAAAGGTACAATGTTGATGATGGGGAACCGATTTGAGGGGTTGGAAGGTCATGAACCTCCAGTGTCTCAGGAGTATGTTTCTTCAGATGATGACAGCTACAACCACCCTTTAGTGGATATATTGGACTGAATCCAAGGGAAACGACCTCATAGTCCTATAAGGAAGAAGGTGAAAAAAGGAATCAGTGATTCAGGGAAGTGTATTGTGGTTCAGGGGAAAATCTAAAGGGTTGCTAGGATTACTCTCACTTGCCTAAACCAATGGAGACCAGGTCGGCCAAGAAGGGTAGAAAGAAAAAAAAATCTCAGTCCTTCGGAAGGGGGGAAGTGAATAATCAAGTAGACAGTCAAGAGACAGAGAAGCAGAGGATGAGGAGTGCATGAAACTTATCCTGCACTCTGAGGAAGAAATTCTTGAGCATGTTGTACGTCCCAATGTATCAGAAGAAGAGCTCAATAGATTCTATGAATGAAGATTACAAGTTGATGCCATATAAGATCAAGAAGGGTGTTTAGATAAGCAATATAAAATATTGTTCTAAGGCATCAATCAGAGTAAAATATGCTCAGAAGAATTTATTCAGATAATGGAAAGGATGATTTCTCACCTTGAAGAGATTATTAGAGAGGATCCAAAAACCCTGGTTAGTTTTCTACACTGAGAACGTTATAGAGTAGCTGAGTCCAGTAATATTAGTGTTGTGTTTAAACATTTTTTAAGCTCCATTATATCATAGTGGTACCTTTTGTGAACTATGGTTTCCAATTTTCCCTTAAAAATGGGCTAATAAAATTTTAAATTTGGATGATGATGTGTAAGATGAATAATAATACTATATAAAATTAAAAATGTTTTTATTAATATTAATAACAGCTTGTTTATATCCCAAATAATAATATAATAATATACCATTGTTTAGTGAAACTCAGTATCACGTACCAGGAATGAAATACAAGAATGTCTCTCTTGCGTGTAACATAAGCAATGTCAGTGTTGAGTGTAGTGAAAACATCCTTTGGTGTTGCGTATAACATAATCCAAACATAGCTCAATTATACATTGAATCAAATTTATAATCAGTGTTGTATGGAATAATTTCTATCATACGAACTAGAAATTGTGTGTAACACGAGCCAATAATAGTGTTGTATATACTCCAAGAAAATACCGAGTTTTGTATAGTAAAAGCTAAACTTGGTGTAGTGTACAAAACAGTACATCAAACAAATTAAAAATAATATATCTCATAAAATCTCATTGTATTACATTCTATCCCCACCCCCCTTAAATTGAATTTCTCCCATGAAATTCTTTAGGGTTATAAATGATTTATTAAATGAAGGTTTCATTCTTAGAAACCCACATCATAAAAAATAATACTAAAACATAATTTTAAAAATGGAATGATAGAAATATAACGTTTACCCAAATTAACTCATCATTGAGTTTCCACATAGGAGAATATAGGTGAAATCATAGATATAGAAGAGAAATCTAGCCATCCATTTCTGATGAAGAGTGGTAGAGAACATGGCTAGGAAAAAGCTGAAAATCACAAAGCCATAAATTTGTGATGATCTATGCTACCATCAAATTCATCAGATATGACGGTACTGGGAAACCATTTTTGGTTTTTTAGAAAATTTCCCAAAAGTTGAAGAATTATTAGATATGGTGAAATACTTACATGATTTTAGTGTAATATCACTATTTGTCAAACCATAAAAATTTTTCACTTCATCTAAAATTTAATGAAATGAATTAGAATTTGTCATTTTTGAAGTGTTAGCAGATCATATGATAAAATGATAGGTCATTCCATCTATCTTAACAATATTTTTAGAACATACTAAATTTTTTGAATAAGTCTACATATAGTGATATAAAACATTAATCTATCAATCTTTATATAGAATATAAATGGTGCTATCCATAAATGGATAACATTAAAATCCTTTGAAAAACTAAAAATATAAAACCTTATAAGGATATAAAGTAAACATACTTAACATTTGTCTCCAATATCTCATTTGGATGTTCTTGGCCGTCTCATTCCAAACATCTGAATACCATAATAATTTATTCTTTTGAAACCTAAATTACCGTAAAACCTTAGTGAAAACATGAATTCTATAAAAAAATAACTCATTTAACATACCAATATTCCTAAAATTTAATATACTCAAACCATGTTATCACATTGTCCTTATACCAATCATGAGATCATTAATACTATCAACCCTCTCATTGTCTCCTTATCCCTTCATTATGTTCATATCATGTGCATTCCAAAAATATTTGAATAACTATAATGGTTACCAGTACCATTCAACATATACTTTAAAATACTTATGTAAAAAAATATTGTAACAATATATAGTTGTTCCTTTATTCCATAGTACCATTAAATTAATTATACAACATTACTATTTTTAAACATGCATTCATTCCATTACCTTCTTAAACCATTGGTTGATCTTTATCATTTTATTCCTTAACACTTCTTTCATCTCGTATATCATTTGTAATCTCTTCATCATAGTCAATATAAGTACCACCCCTACAACCATGCTGATTCTATTCATGAGATTTCTCTTATGGAATCGATTTTCTTAATTCCCACACATACCACATTTAAAACATTTAGATATTGTTGATGTCTTAGGAATATCATTATCCTTGTCCATTGTGTTAGAAAAAAATTTTGTTTTGAAATAACTGGATTTGTGTCAATATTTTAAACAACCAAGGAATCTTCCAGTTCCTTTGAATCATGTTCCTTGATGTCTCTTCCCATATTATTTACATGAGGACAATTGAACATTCATTCCTCTATTATCACCATGAAACTCCATCTTTCTTTTATTAACTACTTCAGGAAACTCACCAAAGTTGATATTATTGATCACATTAAGAGATTAATGATTTGGTATAATAATGATGTTTCACATTCCATCTCCCATTTTACATGGTTTCTCATGGATAGTATCATTCCAGTGTATATCATATTCTCCATTAACAAAAATCAACTTATTTCCAGCCATTTTCTAAAACCCAAAAATAATAGCGTGAGAGGAAAAAATCATACCAGTAAAACAAAATACCATGGGGGAATCATTTTAATATCTAACATCATAGGTTTAATCCTAGGTAACTCATGATAGTTACCATAATTCTAGGACATTAACATATATTTATTTTTTACCTTTTGGAAAGCCTTAGACATACCTTAGAAATATCTCTAAGGATTTGACTAAAGTTTTTTCATCCTAGTTTCCAAAGGATAACTAAACCTTCACTCTGATACTAAATGTAGAGTCCTTTTCTACACATAAACACACATTACAATTATTTTTCAGAATACTTAATACATGACACAAACAGATTCCCAAAGACCGTATTAGTTTAGTGCCTTTGGAAACTCAGAACAAAATCATCAAATCATAGTGAAAGATCAACAAAATATCCCATAAAGATCTTCCCCTTTTGCTTTACAACCTAAAAACATTTTTATATTATGTGGAAATTAAAACATATGACGGGTGAGCTCAAATGAAGAGTAAGGGTATGCATAGAGAAAAGAAACAAAACATATACATTTTAACATAAATACATGGACATAATGTTTAAACATCAAAATCATGAGTCGTTAAATAAATCATGGTTGTACATAAGTAATAAATCGTAATGGAACGTTAATAATGGTAATATATCATTGGAATAAAACATGGAATTGTGGAAAACCATTAATCACATAATATGTTTTCCATAGTAGTCAAGGCCTTGCTGCAAACACCCTCATATTAGATAATGTCCATTACTGAACTAGGTATACTCGTCGTTCCTACCCTGTATTACTAAACCAAATATACTTGTCATTCCAGACATTTCTATCTCATGAGATATAAATATTTACCCAATAAAATTTAGGTAGATATAGTTATCTCTCATCTCATAATGAAACAATTCTTCTGTGTTCTAATGACCCGGAAATTTCAAGGAAATTTTTTTTCTTAATTTTTTTTAAATTTTACGAGACCATGGCTTCTGACGTCACCTGATTCTGAGGCCCGGTGTGCCCGGAATCAATTTCCAAAGTTTTAGCTCGGGTATGTTCAGCGAACGAACGAGTGGGTTCTTCTATCTTTTGAACCAGTGCTCGGAATTGAAATCCGATGGCACCGATGAACTCGCAGCACCGGTATTTTCAGAATAGGACTTTTACCATAGGCACGTTTGTTTGGGGAAAGAAGTTAAATTTTGGGGTTTAAGGAAGTAATAAATAAAATTGTGTATAATTTCATTTTTGATATTAAAGGATGTTAAATTCTTTCATGGGATGTTGTTGATGGGGTCCACTACCACCCAACTTCCCATGTGTGAATATGTGGGAGGTGGGGCCCACAACCACCTAACCTGACACGGGAGAGTTTATTTTTGTGGGGCCCACACAAGACCATAACCCCTTGAACTTCTTATAACCCCCTTTAAACTCCCTTTCACTTAATGTGACAACTCCCCTTTAATCTCCCTCACTTTTGAATTTTAAATTAACTCTTCACCTTATTCTCTCTCTAATTAATTAAGCCAACCCATGGTAAATTAATAAGGTGATTCACTTAATTAATTTATTTTGAGTTTTGAAATATTTAGTTTTGCATGGCTTTTCTTTAAGATGGAGAGATCTTCTCTAAATATTTGCCTTAGCAAATATTTTGTTGGGAGAAACCTCTTGAGAGAGAACCTTTTGAAGGAAGAGGGGTTTTTCTCCTTCGTAGAAGAACACCAAACCTCTGGTGAGGAATGGCGATGCACCCTCTATCCTCGTCGTAGCATGACAAGATAGGAGACATCAATTCTTCCTCAGGTTCACATCGACGATGACGGAAGCAACGAACGCCAGCGACCATCGTCATCGTCATCTCCTCCCTTGGGACGACGTCGACGAGCCGACGTCCACCCTCTTGTGGTAACGTCAACAAACGACGAACGACACGAGGTAGGGGGTTTTCATATTTAGTGTTTATGTGAATTATACCCTCATAAATTATTAAAATCATGTGTTTAAATGTTTTCCTTTTGATGACACATAATGAGGAGGGCAGAGGCCGAACAAACACGGCCCGACAACCATCCGCAGATTGTTGTTGGTGCGCAAATCGACGAGTGATGACAGAACGGGCCGCAAAGACAATTTGAGGACTTCACTCTAAAGTATGGGACCCGAGATGAATACCTTCATAGAAGGAATTGAAAAAGGACCACCGGAGCAACTATGGTGGCCCGCAGACACCACTGGCGGCACGGGATGCCGGTTCGGCAGCTCTGAGAGCCGGAGGCGGCGACCGGCACCGGCCGACCACCCGGAGGCGGCGACGCCCCGGCGCGCCACCAAGAGGAACCATCGTGAATGAAGCTATGGTGGCAAGAGGCCGGATCCCGCAACCGCACGGGATCCGGGGGAGCAGGATGCGGCGCTCGCCGCGTCCGCGGAGCACAAGGGCAGCGGGGGACCGCGTCCCCCGCTCAGGTTGCTGGCCGAGCCAGTGTGCCACCCGAACGGCCGGTCCGGGTTGCGCGGACCGGGCAAGGCAGCTCCCGGCTGGGCCGTGCCACTGCCTGCTAGGCCGGGTCGACCCTATTCGGGCCGACCCGGGGGTATCGGGCCGGGTCGGACCGGGACCGAACCCCCTATTTTCGGATCGCTTCCGGTCTCTTGCCCATATATTGGGCTACGGACCTCCGATCGATGCACCGTCAGTTCTGTTGAGATCCTTGGATCGAGGCAGCCGTTTCAGTATGTTACACTCAATGTTTCGGAGAACTTTGAGTATGGCCGGGTTGGTTCGAATACGAAACTAATCGGGCCCTCGAAGCGGAAACACTTATAACTTGAGCTCCGGACGTCCGATTGACGCGCCGTTGACTTTGTTGGATTCCTATTGATGAGAAGGAAATTGTGGAATACTTCACTAGAGGTTTGGACGTAGTTGGAGTATGGCCGGGTTGAATTGTACCCGAAATACAACCGGGCCCCTCGGGTGAAAAAGCTGATAACTCAAAGACCGGGTGCCCGATTGACGCACTGTCTGTTGCGTTGAGAACCTTATGACGAGGCGGTCCTTTGAGTTACTTCTTCGTGGGACATTAGGATATTTGGAGTATCAACCTATAGCTCGTGGAGCGGACCCTCCCAGAGACGAGCGTACGGAGTATAGAGACCGTGTAGCCGGCTGAGACCTGACGACTGCTTGACCGACTCGACTTGGAGTGAGTCAATGAGCCTAATGGATGTAGCACTACTGTGTTTGGGTGCGGACCCATGGAGGATGGAGCACTACTGCGTTTGGGTGCAGACCCGCGGTACTCAACAGAAGGAGTACCTCTGCAGGCTTTTAGGGGGGTGCACTACGGTGTTCGGGTGGCAGACCCCGGAAGGGAGCACTTTTGTGTTTGGGTGGGTGACCCGAGGTACTCGACAGGAGGAGTACCTCATCAATCTTAGGTTAGTGAGCAGTAACTCGGAGACGTGACATGATCACTGTACTCGTCAGAGACGGATCTCTTCAGTATTTACGGTTTCGATAATGAAAATCCAGGTTTGAGCTGAGTCTATGAACTTTTTGTTTACCTCATGATTGAGATGGGTCACTTGATAACTTAGGTATATGTTTGGGCATATACCTAGGTAGTGGTTATCCATTGATTTCATAACCTTTGTGTTTCCTCATGATTGAGATAGGTTACTTGATAACTTAGCTATAATTATGGTCTTATACCTATATAAGGGTTATCTATTGAGATCCTTCTTTGTGGTTATCCTTGTTGGATTTAGTGAGACCTTGAGGGTCTCAGGGTCCCTACTGGGTATCGTATAGTCACCCCTACACGGGCTATTCCCGCATCTCCTTGTGTTGGATGCAGATGATGGGGATCGCTGACAGAGGCCGAGTGTTCGAGGACTGGACGGTACCCGGAGGTGGACCTCACGATGAGTCAGTATCTGGAGGTGGTCTTCACGACGAGACGATACTCGGAGGAGGTGGACTGGCGAGAGTGTTTTGGAGGCTATCTACACCTACCCTTCAGATAGGATCTATGGTGGATGATCCAAGAGTAGCGCTATCTGTACCTACCCTTCAGGTAGGATCCATGGTGGACGACCTAGGAGCTGCTTCTATTCTTCCATCTTCTTGTCTTTTCTGTTGTACTTTCATTCAGTTGTAGTTGTACTTTCAGCTGAGTTTTTATTCTGGCCCATTTTTTTCATCACTTTATTTTGTACTTAGTGTATTACTTCCACTTGTACTCTATGGTGTTTTTTTCTTTTATAAAGGAAATGTCTTCCCATTTATCAGGATTTATGCCTTTGGTGCTAGTCGCCAGCCCCTGGCCTATGGAAGACGGGCTTGAGGTTGTCACGACTTGAGCCTCAGGGACGATTCTTGACAAATTGGTATGAGAGGAGTCAGTTCTACCGTAGGACTCATAACTCTAATATTTCTTTTCTATAAAGCAATAGTGTTAAGGGCACCGAGTGTGGTCTTCAGTTCAGGGAGTCCAGTGTTGTTGTGGCGGTCGACGTATCCGTACAAAATGACCCTGAATACTAATTTTCGACTTTGTGCACGAAAACACTGATTGTGTGTGTGTTTCCAAAAGTTTTAAAGTCATCTCAAACCAGGTCATCTCACCAGGTATAAAACATTGACCGTGTCACATCTGTTCAAGATGTCTCCACACAGACAGTCAGTTGGAGTTTTGAGATAGTACACGATGATGGTCCATCGAGCGACGAGGCTCCAGTGCACGACCCTTCTTACTATGTTGGCACCCTTGGGTGGTGTACCGGCAGCACCACCATCTGTTGGGCAGAAGATTCCACCATCCATACAAGTGAACCATGCACACCGACAGAGCGCATTGCATGATTTCCAGCAGCAGAGGCCTCCGAGGTTACGAGGCGAGACAGATTCCCAGACAGCAGAGGACTGGCTGGAGGCGATTTCTAGAGTTTTCCAACTAACTGAGACATCAGTAGAGTGGATGGTGGACTTGGCTACTAGTGTTTTCCATTGAGTGACCATGAGGATGGTCCGCATAGTGAGGAGGCTTTGGTGTGTGGACCGATGCCTAAGATAGTGCCTTCGGGTAGTGTATTAACTATAAATCACTACCTGTTGATCAGAAGTTAAAACCGGCGGTACTAGTAGGTGACACATATAGGCTTAGTTCCTGACACGTGTTCCAGCACCAGATATCCCTCAAGTTTTGAGGTGAGCCCGACTGACAGGCGGCTGGGGATTGGCTTGAGGAGGTGGTAGAGAATTTTCTAGAGCTTATAAAGCTTCGGCAGGATGACATGTCGATAGCTGAGAATTCATCAGGACGTACCAAACCATTCCTGGTACTCGATGAATACGATGATATTAGTGCTTCAGGGCTCAAACATCCGAGTGATGTATATTTAAAGACATCTGAGCCATCACCTTTTCGATATGCATTCCTACTTATGCTTGGGTGATAGAAAGAACCATTGTGGTTGAGAATTCGTTTGTTGAATGAATGTAGTTAGTTAAGGTTAGCATTGGGAAAGCTGAAAACTGGCGCCAGTCTCAGAGACCTGGGCGTGTAAAATGTTTCAAGTAATGGAAGTGAAAAGGATAGATGAATCTGCAGGGTAGCAGACGTGGAAGTAGAACTAGGAGAGCAGCATGGGGTGGTGAACATTTTGGCAGGTTGCAACCACCCACCATTATAATCCCCTCTAGCCTCAGGGATCTGGAGTTCAGGGGAAAGAGTAGTTGCATGCGGTCATGAAGTGCGACCGAAAGGCTCTAAGGATGAGTCGAAGTATGGACTGTGTCTTCTACTACCTGCCGTAACAACAATACATTGATACGAATCATCCCTTCCTTCCACAAATCTTTTCCCATACCTAGATTTTCTAGTTAAGCTGTTTACTTGACCCTCACGTCTGGAGATACCTTTGGGAGGAGACTCGATAATCACACTTACGTCGATAGTGTGATCTGGCCCTTAAGGCAAGATTTTTGGTTGGAAAATCTTGGTGGCCGCGTCGAGTCCTTACAACGTTAATTTGATTATGTAATGGGCAATCAAAATTCATACACAAATTGACGGTATTAGGAAAAAAAGTTGTTGTCTATCTAAAACGTCGAGAGGTGTTTTCATTGGTCAGTGAAAAGGAAACCCCAGGCAGCACAGGATAAACTCATGCTTAGGAGGGTGTTGCTGATCACTCTTGGGTTAGGCAACCTTACCCTCATTGCTATAGGAGTTTTCAGTTTCAGTTATAATCAGGAAATGGAGGCCTCTAGAGTTCGAGGATGGCGACCATGTTCTTATACGGGTCTCACCTCGACGAGGTTTACAGAGATGTAGCTGAGGCGGTGAGATATCTCCGAGGTTCGACAGACCTTTCTAGGTCCTCGGCAGGGTAGGAAAGGTGGTTTACCACTTGACCATTCCACCTCAGTTGCACTGGGAGCACGATGTCATCCACGTATCATCGATAAGGATACACGTTCATGACCCTTCACACATCTTCGACAACATGGAGTTGGACATCGATGACGGGGTGACATTCACAGAGGTTCTAGTGGAGAACAAGGATTGACCAGAGCGGGTCCTACGTGGACGGTCGATTTCTCAGGTGCGCTTTCACTGGCAGCACGAGAACCTCCAGGAGAGCACATGGTAGCAGAAGGCTCAGTTGTGTGCTCAGTACCACTTTTGTTCCCTAGTCTGTGTTATAGCTTTACGGGGACGTAAATCCCTGAGGTGGGAGTAATGTAAAGAGCCGGAAATTTCAATGAATTTTTTTTCTTAATTTCTTTAGAATTTTAATAGACTGTGGCTTCTGAAGGAACCTGATTCTGAGGCCCGGTGTGCCCGTAATCAATTTCCAATGTTTTAGCTCGGGTACGTTCAGTGAAAAAACAAGCGGGTTCTTCTATCTTTTAAACTAGTGCTCAGAATTGAAATCATAGGGCACCGATGAACTCGCAACGCCGGTATTTTCTTAATAGGACTTTTACCATATGTGCATTTTTTCAGGGGAAGAAGTTAAATTTTGGGGTTTATGGAAGTAATAAATAAAATTGTATACAATTTTATTTTTGATATTCAAGGAAGTTAAATTCTTCCATGGAAAGTTGTTGGTGGGGTCCACTACCACCCAACATCCCATGTGTGAATATGTGGGAGGTGGGGACCACACCCACCTAACCTCCCATGGGAGAGTTTATTTTGGTGGGGCCCAAACGAGACCATAACCCCTTGAACTTCTTATAACCCCCCTTAAACTCCCTTGCACTTAATGTGCCAACTCCCCTTTAATCTCCCCTCACTTTTGGCTTTTAAATTAACTCTTCACCTTCTTCTCTCTCTAATTAATTAAGCCAAACCATGATAAATTAATTAGGTGATTCACTTAATTAATTTATTTTGAGTTTTGAAATATTTAGTTTTGCATGGATTTTCTTTAAGATGGAGAGATCTTCTCTAAGTGTTTTTCGTAGAAAATATTTTGTTGGGAGGAACCTATTGAGAGAGAACATTGTGAAGGAACAGGGGTTTTTCTCCTTCGTTGAAGAACACCAAACCTCTGGCGAGGAATGACGATGCACCCTCTGTCATCTTCGTAGAACGACAAGATAGGAGACATCAATTCTTCCTCGGGTGCACACCGACGACGACAGAAGCAACGAACGCTAGTGACCATCATCATCATCATCTCCTCCCTTGGGACGACGTCGTTGAGCCGACATCCACCCTCTTGAAATATCATCAACAAACGACGAATGACATGAGGTAAGGGGTTTTCGTATTTTGTGTTTATGTGAATTATACCCTTTTCAATGATTAAAAGCATGTGTTTAAATGTTTTCCTTTTGATAACACCTAATGCAGAGGGCACAAGCCGAACAAACATGGCCTGAAAACCCTCCGCAGATTGTTGTTGGTGCGTGAATCGATGGGTGATGACGAAATGGGATGAAAAGTCAATTTGAGGCCTTCATAGTAAAGTACGGGACCCGAGATGAACACCGGCACAAACGGAATAGAAAACGGACTACCAGAGCAACTCCGGTGGCCCGCGAACACCACCGGCGGCTGACACCGGCCGGCCGCCCGGAGGCGCCGGCTCCCCGGCGCACCGCCAAGTGGAACCTCCGTGGCTGAAGCTGCTGCGGTAGGCAGCCAGATCCTGCGGTCGCGCGGGATCCGGGGGAGCATGACGCAACGCTTTCCGCGTCCGCGGAGTGCAAGGGCCGCGGGGGGTGGTGTCCCCCGCTCGGCTCGCTGGTCGAGCCTGCGTGCCACTCGGCCGGGCCGGGCCGGGTTGCGTGGACCAGACCAGGCCGTGCCCAGCCGAGCCGAGTCGCGCCCTACAGGGTCGGACCCGGACCCGGGTCGGGTCGAACCTGTTCGGGCCAACCCAGTGGGTATCGGGCCGGGCCCGAACCCCTATTTTCGGATCACTTCCAGTATTTTTCCCACATCATGGTCTACAGATCTCCGATCAACGAACTGTCAATTGTGTAGTGATCCTTGGATCAAGGCGGTCATTTCGGCATATTAAACATAAGGTTTCAGACAACATTGGAAATGCGGGATGCCGGCTTGGCGGCGCCGAGAGACGGAGGTTGCGGCCGGCACCGGCCGACCGCCCGGAGGCGGCGGCGCCACGGCACGCCGCAAAGTGGAACTGCCGCGGCTGAAGCCGTGGTGGCAGGAGGCCGGATCCCGCGGCCGCGCGGGATCCGGGGGAGTAGGATGCGGCGCTCGCCACGTCCGCGGAGCACAAGGGTCGCGGGGGACCGCGTCCCTCGCTCGGGTTGCTGGCCGAGCCAGTGTGCCACCCGGCCGACAGGGCCGGGTTGCGCAGACCGGACAAGGCAGCCCCTAGCCGGGCTGGGCCGTGTCCTGCTGGGTCGGGTCGACCCGGTTCGGGCCCACCCAGTGGGTATCGGGCCGTGTCGGACCGGGCCCGAACCCCCTATTTTCGGATTGCTTCCAGTCTCTTGCCCATATATTGGGCTAAGGACCTCTGATCGATACACTGTCAGTTCCGTTGAGATCCTTGGATCGAGACGACCGTTTCAGTATATAACACTCAAGATTTCGGAGAACTCTAAGTACGGCTGGGTTGGTTCGAATACGAAACTAACCGGGCCCTCAAAGCGGAAACACTTATAACTTGAGCTCTGAACGTCTGATTGACGTGCTGTTGACTTTGATGGATTTCTCTTGATGAGACGGAACTTTTGGAATACTTCACCTGACGTTTGGACGCAGTTGGAGTAATGTTGGGTTGGATTGTACCTGAAATCCAACCGGGCCCCTGGGACGAAAAAGCTGATAACTCACAGACTGGGCGCCCAATTGACGGGCCGCCTGTTTCATTGAGACCCCTATGACAAGGAGGTCCTCTTAGATACTTCTTCGTGGGAATTTTTTTTATATGGAGTATCGACCTGTAGCTCGTGGAGCAGACCCTCCCGGAGACGAGCGTACGGAGTATGGAGACCGTGTAGCCGGCTAAGACCTGACGACTGCTTGACCGACTCTATTTGGAATGAATCGACTAGCCCAGTGGACGGAGCACTACTGTGATTGGGTGCATACCTATAGCGGATGGAGCACTACTGTGTTTGGGTGTAGACCCGCGGTACTCAATATATGGAGTACCTCTACATTCTATTAGGGGGGGGGGTGCACTACTGTGTTTGGGTGGCAGACCCCGGTGGGGAGCACTACTATGTTAGGGAGGCTGACCCATGGTACTCAAAAGGAGGAGTACCTCAGCAGTCCTATGTTAGTGAGCAGTACCTCGGAGACGTGATAGGATCACTGTACTCGTCAGAGACGGAGCTCTTCAGCAGTTACAGTTTCGATAATGAAAATCCTGGTTTGAACTAAGTCTATGAACTTTGTGTTTACCTCATGATTGAGATGGGTCACTTGATAAATTAGGTATATGTATCGGCATATACCTAGGTAGTGGTTATCCGTTTATTTCATAACCTTTGTGTTTCCTCATGATTGAGATGGGTTACATGATAACTTAGGTATAAGTGTGGGCTTATACCTAAGTAAGGGTTATCTGTTGAGATCCTTCTTTGTGGTTATCCTTGTTCGATTTAGTGAGACCATGAGGGTCTCGGGGTCCCTACTGAGTATCGTATACTCACCCCTGCACGGGCTATGCCCACACCTCGTTGTGTTGGTTGCAGACGACGGGCAGCGCTGACAGAGGCCGAGTGTTAGAGGACTGGACGGTACCCGGAGGTGGACCTCACGACGAGTCAGTATCCGGAGGTGGACTTCACGATGAGAGGATACTCGGAGGAGGTTGATTGGCGAGAGAGTTGTGGAGGCTATCTGTACCTACCCTTCAGGCAAGATCCGCGGTGGACGATCCAGGAGCAGCGCTATCTGTACCTACACTTCAGGTAGGATCCGACATGGATGACCTAGGAGCTGCTTCTATTCTTCCAGCTGCTTGTCATTTCTGTTGTACATTCGTTCAGTTGTAGCTGTACTTTCAGTTGGGTTTGTATTCTAGCCCATTTACTTTTCAGGACATTCTTTTATACTTAGTGTATTACATCCGCTTGTACTCTATGGTGTTTTTTCTTTTATAAAGGTAATGCCTTCCCAGTTAATGGGATTTACGCCTTTGGTGCTAGTCCCCAGCCCCTGGCCTATGGAAGGCAGGATTGGGGTAGTCACGGCATGGGCCCCGAGGACGGGTCTCGACATGTGTACCACAAAAATATAAATCATACATCATAGCATAACCCATGTAATAAATTTGGATTCTTAACCATCATGAAATCATAAGCTTATTCATATAAGATAAAATGACCTCATAAAAATATGTCAATAATAACATAATCAAATAATAGTATTAAGAGGGATTTAAATATAACCCTATATAATAATAGATGCAAAATTATGTCGATAAAATA
Organism: Viscum album; assembly: GCA_963277665.1. Classification (NCBI taxonomy): domain Eukaryota; kingdom Viridiplantae; phylum Streptophyta; class Magnoliopsida; order Santalales; family Viscaceae; genus Viscum; species Viscum album. The sequence continues at coordinate 1,434,619,218 of OY728163.1, forward strand.
CATGAACATAGTTCTTGATGATTATATCCTTTCTTCTTTAAATATTTTATCTTTTATTGATATGTCGTGTAATTTTAAAATAAAAGAAGTTAATTGAAAATATCCTTGAAAACATGTAAAGGAACCATCATGGAAATAATGTTTTGTGACAGTGTAAAACTCCGTTCATGCCTTATAAGTTAAAAAATGGTTATCTCGTACTTTTTCTAGAAAAGTCAAAAAGTATCTTATATAAAAAACAACAAAAGATTCATTTCCTATCATTTAGTAAAAAATCACCAATGGGTAAAATTGGATTCAAACCATTGTATGAGTATTTAAATAATATTACATATTTATGAAACATGGATGTGAAAGATATAGATGCCTCAGTAAATTCTTATGTATAAAAAATCTCAAATAAACATTAGATTGCGATATTATCCCTTAACTTAGGTCTGGTATTTTTTACCACTATCAGAACCTCTTGTTTAATGACATAAATAATTTCATTGACTTATTCAAGAATCATAGTTATTTATATGATATCACATATGTTCATATTCTTATCTGTTTATTAGTAACATTTCATTAATACTCATTATTCTGGTGTCAACTGTTGTATGTTCAAATCCATGTTTTGTTGAATAAATTCTTATTAAACTTTTAATTTTATAGTTATATCATTTAAAAAATGGTATTAGTTTAATATATATAATATTAATTCATTCAATTTATTTATATAATCATTCTTTAATGAAGATCATGTATAACGAATCACATCACATCGTGGAGATTGTAGGACGTATGTACGCACAAGCGATGAAATCACATCCATGATTATGGAATTGTATTAAATTGTATGGTTTATAATATTTTATAATCAATTTAATTTTAAAATAATCATATATAGTTATTTATTACATCATTATACCCATCCATGTATGATGGTGATGAAAAACAGATTACACCACGATGTGGAGACGATAGGAAGTACATACACACATGTGGTGATTTCATTTTTCATAGGATGGATAAAAGATGGAATATGGATGTTTCATATTCATAATAACATATAAGTTTAAAGATATAATTGATTTATTACTTAATAATGATACAACTCATATAGAGGAAGTAGAAGAAAAAAATCGTTTGAAATAATTGGTAAAAGATATTACCTCTTCTTCGACATTCCTATTCTAATCCTCTTCTTAGGGCAATTTGGTTGGTTTTTAAGAATACCATGACACCTATTATGTTTCTAGGGAAGTGGATAAGGTAAATGTATATGGTTTGGCAGAGTTTTAAGGCTCATGATGGGGTGAAGAGGAGAGGGAGTAAGTGTTCTTTAATAAGAAAAGAGAGGGCCACTTTTGGAAACCTCAATAATATTAATTTATAATAAAATAAAAACCCACAAAAAAATCTCCAAAATGACTCAACATCTAATATGAGATGATATAAAGTTTTTATATAATCATACCATAAAATTCATATTTTTTTGGATTTTATTTTAAACGTCATCATTTTGATTAATCGTTATTTAATATATTTAACTTCATTAGTTGTAATAATGTTAAAAATATTAAATGGTTATAAATACTTACATATTTGATGTTAATTTTCCATATTTTTGACACATTAAGAAATTTTAGACAATATAATATTCAATTTTTAATTTATATATATTTGTGATTTTTAAACAATTTAATAAAAAGTTATTTTTATAAAATATCAATATTGTCAATTTTGATACTACTCATTTATTTTAATTTAAATAAATTCCAAAAAGAGGATATATTGGAAGGAAAATATTTAATATATTCATAAAATGTCTTATTCATCTTTAAAATTCGTGGATAAAATTATTAACATCATATAATATTTATTTTAATATTAATAAAACCATTTATTTTATATTCCTCTTATTAAAATAATTACTAGAACAATATTATATAATTATTTAATATAAATATTTCATTCATAAAAATTAAGAGTAAATTACTATGATGAAGATAAATCTAATATATTTTATAAGAATACTTTTAGTCTAATTTATCTTCTAGAAAACCTGAACATTAAAAATTATATATTTATTAAATTTAGAAGGTGACAACTTTGACATCATTTAAAATAAATTAATTTAAGCGTCATAATCTATTTTATAAGACTATAAAAGGTCTGAAAGTCAAATTTTTATATGCTTATGGTTATTATTTATTCTAAAAACGAGGTGTGTTCATGTTTTTGGACATTTTGGGTGGTATTATTATTTTAATAAAAACTACATTATTCAATTTTCACTAAATAATTAATTTCGACATCATTAATGTATAAACTATTGAAGTAGTTATATATTTTGTAAAAATTACAAATAAACTTCCATGATAAAGAAAAATTTTTTATCATTTAAATGAGTATTTATAATATAATTAATATTATGTATAACCTTATATTAAAAATAATTTAATTATTTATATTTGAGAGAGAAATATTTCATTTTTCATTAAATAAAACAATTTAAATGTCTTAATCTCATCCATGTGGGTTCTAATAGATAACATTTCGACCAATGTTTGATTTAGGTTGGAATATCATCACCCAATTATGTTAATTCAAGTTTTTGCTTATTTTGTTAATATTAATTTTACCCTTAATTACTTAATTTAACTTTAAATGTGGTAAATAAAATTTACCTAAGTTACTATTCATAATGTCAAAAAATACATGTTAGATGTTAACATAGGTTGGACCTCCTGATTCCAAATATTGAATCCATCTTTTCAAATTCAAAAGATAGATTTTACAGTAATTAATTTAAAGTTAATCTCATTGTTTAGAAAATGGATTTTAAAAGTTAAAACACTGCAAAAGATTGAAATGTTTTTAAATTTGAATTCAATTTAAAATTAATGATAATGACATAACATATATTAAATGGTAAAAAAATATTCAATTTATACATTAAAATAGTTCAATATTATTATTTAACCATATAAATTTTCTTGATGAAAAATTTGATTTTAAGTAATATTTATCATATATTTACTTTTCATCAAAATAAGAAATTCATTAGAAAAATATCAAAAAATTATCCAAGGAAAATTTTTATTTACTGAATCAAAAGAAGAAGTTTATTTTTACAAATTTAAAATAAAATCATGTCAAAAAATATAATTATAATGGGTGCTTCATCAAAAAGATGTAAAACTACATTTTTTTGAAAATAGTTATTTTATTTGAAAAATTGATTTTGTTCTCATATCATGTGTAATATGAATGATAATGATATATAAAATTCATAATGGTGTAAATAATATTCATAGAGGCTAGTTTATCTCCTAAATAACAATATAATAATATATCATTGTTTATTGAAACTCAGTATTTTGTACAACACAAGCTATCGTGAACGGTCGCTCTTGCGTGTAACACAATCCAAGGAAGTGTTGCGTGTAGTGAAAGCTTCCTTTGGTGTTGCATATAACATAATCTAAGAATATTTCCTATAAAAATTGAAAAAAATACATACTCAATGTCTCTGAGAATAATATTTATTAAACGAACAGAAAATTGTGTGTAACACGAGCAAAGAATAGTGTTGTGTATACTGGATGCTAATACGGTGTTTCATATATTGAAAGCTAAACATGGTTTATCATACAACACAATCCATCAAATAAAATAAAATGAATCCTTCTTATAAAATCTCAGGGTGTTAAATAATCCTTGAATTTATAGGAGATATTTTTTTAAATAAATTCGTATGATGTTTTAGAAACAATATTTCAAATTATTTAACTCAATACTATTGAAATAGTCTATACATCTAATATATAATCATTCAAAAAAATGATTTATATTAAAAAATAATTGGAGGATCATAATAATAATTTTAAACATTCTATGATTTTTTTGTGGTGAATTTTTTTATATATCCTATAAATAACCCATTACATCACACACACACCTATCATATTGTGATTCCCGATCACATAAATAATGACAAGGTTGAACATGATATCTTTATTGTTGAATAAAATGTAATATGTTATAAAGTTAATATTGTTTTTCTAATTAAAATGATAAATAATTAATTAATAATCAAATAGTTAATATTTTAGTTTAACAAACCCATAAACATTATCAGGTTATAATAATTTCACCTTTCCAAGTATGTTTTCCATGTAATAAATGACTAATTGTTTATAAAAATAACTACTCTTTGATTCACATAAATTAATATAGTTTTGATTAAAGAGGATATAAAATATGGGCCTGATAGAAATGATGATTCTATAATCCTATTGTGCTATAATATTTTTATTGAATGAATTTAAATATTTAATGTACAAGTATAGGGTGTTCCTTAGTATATTAACATATAAGGGGTAAATTTTCACATATTAGTGAAATGATGCAAAAAAGGATCAACAATCATATTGGTCAATTTTATTATATATAGTCCTTAGAGATGATGAAAATGATAACATGTCAATACATAAATTTCTATTATATAAATTATAAAAATACTCTATGGTTATTTGTGTGAACAAGAGATAATTCTTGGGTATTTCAATAAAAATATTTGATAAAGAATTGATAAATCATACAAGTTAAAAATAATTAATCTTGAGTGGGGATAGTTTAGAAATGTAAAAATTTTATTTTGAAAAATTATATAAATATGGATGAATAAAACCAATAACTAATCAAATAATGATGATTTTAATTGAAAATAAGAAAAATTTAGATATTTGGGGTTAATGTTTTCTAACTAATCTAATGTGGGGGACTTTACGCAAAACAACTGTTGTTCTATTTCAACTATAATGACATATTTTCACATAATATATATATCTTCTAGATGTTAATAAAATAGGGATACCAATTTTATAAAATGTAATACATCATGAATGAGAACATTGTTTGTTCAATATAATATAAATGAGATGGTTTCGATATTCAATAAAGACAATTGAATGCATATTTGGATTGAAAAACAAATAAAACTCTATAAATTTAATTTTTCAATTTATGAAATATGGTAATGTTAACTTAGGTATAAAGATCATGTCTGACGTTGAAATATAAATTTTGAAACAAGTGAAGCAATGACATTCAATGAAAATGGTTGTATATAGTTTAATTTATCAGAAAAAATTTATAATGTAATATATTAACATATTTTTTACATGATAAGTATAATCTTTTATAAATTGTGATAATGGGTTACTATTAATTTATACTGGGTGTTTAATAGTGAAATAATTATAGGTGGTTTATTATCTATGAACATATTATCATAAAAGATTCATGATGTTATAAAATGATAATAATAGTAAATAATGTCATTTATTTATTAAAGAATCATATTCATTGTTATTATATCATATAATGTCATATTCGTATCATTCTATTAGTAATATTTGATTGCTACTTATTATTCAGGTGTTCATTGCTTTATGTTCTTATCCATGTCTTGTCGAATAAATTGTTAATATTATTTTTAGTTTATAGATACCACATTTCCAGAATGGTATTAGTGTAACATATATCATATTTATTCTTTCAATTCATTTATATGATCATTACTCAATGAAGATCATGTAGAATGAGTCGTATCACATCGTGGAGGTGGTAGGCCGTACATACGCACGAGTGATGATATCGTTCCCATGATCGTGAAATTGTATTGAAGTGTATGTATAATATTTCCAAATAAATATCACTTTACAATAATCTTATATAGATATTCTTCACACCATTATAACCATCCAAGTACGGTGGTGGTGGAAAACAGATTACACCACGGCGTGGAGACTGTATTCCTTTCATACGCACGCGCTGTAATTTCATTTTATGTAGGATGAATATAAGGCGAAATATGGCTGTTTCATATTTATAATAACATATAATTATATTATTGATACTGATGTTATTACTTTATAATGAAAAAACTAAATAATAGGATGTAGAAGAAGAAATAAATTTGAAACAATCGGTAATGGACATTACCTCTTCTTTGAAGCGCCTCTTCTTAACCTCCTCTTAGGGAACTAAAGATGGTCTTTCAAGAATTACAAGAATTATTGGATGTTTATTGGGAAGTGGAGAAGAGAAGTTGGCAGGGTTTTGCGGCGTTTGAATGCTCAATGTGGTGTGAGGACGAGAGGGATGAGGTGCCCTTTTATAAGGGTGGAGAGGGGCATCTTTGAAAAAACATAAAATATTATTTTATTATAAAGTAATATTCGGTTTTTAATAGCTCCAAATTGATTTATTTCGAATATAAGGTGGGGATGGGTCGAAATACTCTCATCCAATTGGTTTTATAAAAGTTTAGGTTACTATTTTATCCTTATCATTTAGATTTAACACTATGTTAAATAAATTTACTTTAACCGTGTCTTCTTGTTTTCTTACACTATATGGTTAATAAACATACTATAACAAGCCAAAAGAACCACAAGTGGTTCATTATTAATTTATACAACCTTATATAAGTCATTTGGGTGAACTGTAGATTTTTAGAAATAAAATAACAATTAATAATATAATATTTGTTTTAAAAACTATTTAATGTCAATTTTGACACTATTTGGTAATTTATTTTTGTGATAATCATAACAGCATGATTAGTTATAAAAAAGTTAATTAAATCAATACTAACATGTCATATTAACATATGAAATTAGTTTAATTCATTAAACGTCTGAATTTACATTTATTTGGGTATTTATAATATCAATTATGTTAATATTTCGTCAATACGGTAATTACTGCATAATCATTGTGTCATAAATAAATTAACTTATTTAATGTCTAAAAATTATAAATAAAATACCATTACGTAAGAAATATTTTTATCTTTCTATGGAATATTTATAGTCAAATTTTTATTATGTATAACCCTTAATTAAAAAAATTTTAGTTATTAAACATTGATTTTAACTATTTTAACTCTTCTTTAAATAAAATAATAATAAATGCCCTAATCTAATCCATGTTGGACCTAAATGGTCATATATTATTCCTAAGGTTGTTTTTGGTTGAATTAAACTTATCCAATAGAATTAGGACTTGTGTTAGGGTAATAATAATATCATTTTTACCCTTAATTACCCCATTTATTTTTAACCGTGGTAAAAAAAGTAAAAAGTTACTATTCTCCAAAAATTATTTTATCTTATTTGACAACATATTAATCCTTGATATTAATTGTGTCTCTCAGATTTTTGAAATTACACTCACAGAAGTAGTAAAATTAAGTTTTATGTAAATTTTCAAATTCTCCTAGGAGGTGGGTAAAAGACGGTAAAAAGTTCAATAAAATTTTTATATATCTAAAATTATTATAAAATGAATCTAATGAATTAAATTTTACTTATATAGATACTAAGTATCAATTATGACCTAAAATAAATTAAAATAAAAAAATAATTATTTAAATAAAAAGTTGGGTTTTAAATAGTAACCCAGTGTTTTCACTATTCATCAAAAATTGAATGTTTTCAGAAAAATACCAAATATTCACCCTATGCTAATTTCGATATTCCGATTCCATATATTAAGTCCATTTTGAAAGATAAAATTTATAAAATTTCTAAAATTTGGTATTACTATTCATAACGACTATTTTATATAATACTTTAATAACATATCGTTGTTTAGTGAAACTCGGTATTGCGTACAACACACGCTACCGAGGAAGGTTGATCTTGCATATAACGCATGCCAAGACAGTGTTGTGTGTAGTGAATGATTAATTTATATAAAATTATACATAAAAATAAAATATTTCTCATAAAATCTCCAGTGTTACATTCCACCCCCCTTAAAATGAATTTCGGCCTCGAAATTCATCACTTTGAAACAAACAGATGAGGATACCTCTCCATCATCATATCCTCAAGTTCCCATGTAGCTTTTTCTAATTGGTGGTTCCTCCAAAAAACGTTCACCAAGAGAGTGGTCTTGTTCCGTAGGACTTTTTCGCTACGATCCAGAATCTCTATCGGTTGTTCTTCATAAGAAATATCATTCTACAGTAGTAAAACTTCTGAGCTGAGTACATGTGAAGGATCGGGTATGTACTTTCTCAGGATAGATACATGGAACACATCATGAACTTGAGAGAGATTCGGTGGAAGCTCCAATTGGTAAGCTACCTTCCCAACACGATCCAGTATTTCAAAAGGACAAATATACCAAGGGCTCAGGTTTCCATTCTTTCAAAATCTCATTACTCTCTTCCACGAAGATATTTGTAAGAACACTATATCACAAACTTCAAACTCTTGGTCTTATCTTAGGTTATCAGCAAAACGTTTTGGTAGACTCTGAGCTGCTCTTATTTGTTGTTGAGTAGATCTGACCTTTTCTGCCATCTCATCAACTAGATCAGGTCCTAATAGCATTCTTTCCCCAACTTCATCCCAGCAAGTTGGAGTCCTGCATTTCTTTCCATAGAGATATTCATAAGAAGCCATCTGAATACTGGAGTGAAAGATATTATTATAAGAAAATTCCACCAAAGGTAGGTGTTGATCCCAACCACCTTTGAAATCCATAGAGAAATCTCTTAACTTATCTTCTAGAGATTGAATTGTTCTCTCAAACTGACCATATGACTAAGGATGATAAGAAGTGCTGAAACTCAACTCTGTATCTAGAGTATGCTGAAGACTTAGCTAGAACATCGAGGTAAACCTCGGATCTTGATCAGATATAATGGAAAGTGGTACTCCATGCTATCTTACAACTTCCTTCACATATATCCTGGCAAGCTGATCAAGAGAGAAATCATATCTAATATCAATTAAGTGTGCTGACTTCGTAAGATGATCAACTATAACCCAGAGAGCATTATTGCCTTTGGATGTTTTAGGAATTCCAGTGACAAAGTCCATTGTGATGTTTTCCCATTTCTATTCGGGTATGGGTAAAGGTTGTAACATACCTTTACACTTCTGTCTCTCAGCTTTAACTTGCTGACAAACCAAGCAACTAGAGACATATTAAGCAACATCACTTTTCATGCCATCCAACTAGAAGTACTCTTTCAGGTCCCTATACATCTTCGTGCTTCTAGGGTGAATAGAGAATGAAGAACTATGAGCCTCATCCAGTAGCCCCTTCTTTAATTCTGGGATGGGAGGAACACAAACCCGATTCCCAAACCTTATTATCCCATCACAATCAAGGTTGAATTCAGTAACATTTCTCACCTTCTTTTGTAACTTTACATCTTCTTTCTGTTCCTCTTTAATCTTCACATGTATAAGTGGTTTAACATTCATTTGAGAAAGATAAGATTTTTCCCCTTCCATTATAATTCCAAGATCCATCCTTTTTAAATTCATAAATATTGGATTTTTTTGCGATCCACATCATGGATAAGCTGGCATGGTCTAGTTAACTAAATGCTCCCCACATTGTTTTCTATCCCAGGGAAATAATGAATTGAACAGTGGTAGTCCTTAATCAACACCAACCATCTTCTTTGGCACATATTCAGCTCCTTTTGTGTGAAAATATACTTTAAACATTTATGATCAGTATAAATATCACACCTTTCACCATAAAGATAATGCCTCCAAATCATTAATGAAAAGATTACCGCAGCTAACTCCAAATCATGAGTTGGGTAATTTTGCTCATGGATTTTCAACTTTCCTGAGGCATAAGATATCAACATATAGTTTTGTATGAGAACACACCCCAATACCTTCTTGGATGAATCACTATAGATCACAAACATTTCTCCACAACATGGCAGTGTGAGCACAGGTTCACTAGATAACCTTCTTTTCAACTCCTTTAAATTATCTTCACACTTCTCCATCCACACTAACTTAACTCATTTTCGAGTCAACCTAGTTAGTGGATTAGATAATGATGAAAAATATTTCACAAAACGTCAATAATATCTACCAAAATCAAGAAAACATCAGATCTCTATTACTGTTGATGGTCTCGACCATCTTTCGATAACCTCTGTTTTTTCTGGATCCACAGATATCCCCACTTTTGAGATTATGTGACCCAAAAATGAAACTTCTTGAAGCCAAAATTCACACTTGGTAAATTTGGAATAAAGCTTCTCCTTCATCAGGTTCGTCAATACAATTCTCAAGTGATCTTCATGTTCTTCCTTGCTCATTGAATAGACAATAATATAGTCTATAAAGACTACCACAAACTGATCAAGATAGTATCTCAAGACTCTATTCATCAGATCCATGAATATAGCAGAGGAATTAGTAAGACCAAATGGAATCACTATAAATTCATAGTGTCCATACCTTGTACGGAAAGCCATCTTTGGTATATCCTCCCTTTTGACCCTTAATTGATGATAACGTGAACAAAGATCAATCCTGGAAAAGTATTGATCTCTGCACAGTTGGTAAAATAAGTCATCAATGCATGGGAGAAGATATTTGTTCATGATCTTGATCTTTTTAAGTTCTTGATAATCAATGAAAAGTCTCATTGATCCATCTTTCTTCTTAAAAAACAGAATAGGTGCTCCCCATGGTGATGCACTAGGGCATATGAATCCCTTATCAATATTTTCTTGGAGTTGCTTCTTTAATTCCTACAACACAATTGGGGCCATTCTATAAGGTGTCTTTGAAATGGGCATAGAACCCAGTACGAGTTATATTGAAATCAAAACTTCACGATTTGGTGGAAGACCCAATAATTCCTAAGGGCAGACATCATCAAACTCCAATAAAATGTGAATATTCATAATCCTGAGTTCCTCACCAACCATATTAGATAAATAAACATCATTTTTTGGAATCAATAATAAGATGGAAGATATTTCCACTGGAAGGTTATGTTCATCCTTGCTTCAATAGATGATCATAGATTGATCTGGAAGATGAAATGTGACTTCCCTTCATTGGTAATTGATATGATATCCATATAAAGAAAGACAATTGATGCCAAGAATCACATCAAATTCCACTATAGGAACGATCACAAGATTTGCAGGAAGCACTTTCCCACAAACTTCAATCGGAGAGGAATTATAAACATTTGATGCAACTGATGTGCCATTAGGGGTTGTCATAGCTAACTCAACATCTAATTGTTTAGGTAATACAACGATACCCTTAGAAAATTCTTCAGAAATAAATGAGTGGGTGGATCCAGAATCAAATAAAACATTTTCTACATTAATGTGGATGGTAAGGTTACCTTTCACCACATCGTTATCTTAATCCACATCGTTGATAGAAATTGCATGTGTCTTTCCTTTGTCTTTAGCCTTAAGATTTTGTTGAAGTCGATCATCATAAAAACCCCTTGGATTAGGGCATTTATTAGCATAAAGCCCCATTTTCATGCACTTCCAACATTGGCGTGTAGGAGGTTCACTATGTGTAGCCTTTTCTTTGTTCGTACCCCTAGACATATTCTACCTATTATTACGGCATTCAAATGCCTGATGACCTTCTTTTCCACATTTGAAACATTTACTTGTCCCTTTAAGACAACTCCCTCCATGTTTCTTTCCAAACATTGAGCATAATGGAAAACACATCTTCTTTTTAGTGTGCTCTTTAGATTTTACTTTGAATTACATTTCCCTCTTCTTATCAAATGCATATGACGGATGGGTTACTCTAATATCTATATAAAGTTGAGAGCACATCGAATGATTTCCACATAGCTATTGAAGTCCCTTTATGGCTAACGCCCTTTGAAGACTTGGTTTTAAGACACTAAAGAATCGATCGATCTTACTCTTAGGTTGGATAATAATCCTAGAAGTGTACCTTGAATGTCTTGTAAAATTTTCTTCGTAGGTACCAACAGATCCATCATCAATTTTTTAGTTCAAGAAACTCCTTCTCCATCATTGTTTGAAGAATACAAGGGAGGTACTTATTGAAATATATGTTCTTGAACTCATCCTATTCCATGGACTCAATTTCTTCCCATTTCCTCGTATTCTTGATAAGATTCCACCATTGATCAGCTTCACCTTTTTGAAGATAATTTGGTATGATGAATTTATCATGCTCAGAACATTGAAGAACTAAAAATATCATTTCAATGGTACTGATCCATTGTTCACCGACTAATGGATCAGTAGACTCTTTGAATAAGGGTTGACGCTGCCTCATGAAGGATTCAATAGAATTTTTCTCCTTCCATTGTTCATTTGGAAGTCCTTCATGATTCATAGCATGAGAATGTTGTGTGAGCATGGCTACAAGATTTTTCATTCCATCTCCCATAACGTCTGGTTGCTCAGGGGTACAATCATTGCATTTCCCATCGCATTCAGCATTAAAACGGTTCCTTCGGGTTCCAGCCATTGACTAGAACCAATAATCATACTGTAAGAAACACTAATCATAATAGTAAAACCACATAATCAAGAATAAAATTTCATGCTTTAGGTATTATCATAGGTTATTCATCGCCATTTCTAAAACACTAAGATTTTGTCCTATGCTTAGACATATTCTTAGGGTTCTTACTAAGGCTTTCACATCTTAGTTTCCAATGGATGACTATTCCCTTCCTCTGATACCATCTATAATGACCCATACATTACATATATTTTTATTACTTTATAATTGAAGCATACTTATTAGAACATATAACAAAAACCATGGTAGGACTGTATAGGTATAGTGTCATTCGAAACTGGGAAACATAAACAACTGGTTTATAAAGCATCTACATTGTATCCCGTTTAATTCATCATATCTAGAGTCCCTTTTGGAATATCCCACATAACAACCTTCTTCCTAACCTGGGGAATGAAAACATACAAAAGGGTGAGATCAAATGCTCAGTAAGGGTAAACAAAGAAAATTTCATATTCAGAAGAACATAGAATTTCGAAAATCTAAACCTGCAAAAGAGATCATAATATTAAAATATGGGAAAAATCATAGCAGTGAAATGTAATCCCAATAATCATAACATAAAACATGAAACTTTGTGGCATACACACATAATCATAGAGAATCATTTCCTAGTAGTCAAGACTCATTTCCAAGACTATCTTAGCGGAAAAATTCCATTTCTTATCCGAGTTCACTTCTTGTTTGAGTCATGTATCACTGAATCGGATTAACGTACCATTCTAGCCATGTCCATCTCATGAGATTTAAATATTTACCCAATGCATTGGAGGGAGATATAGGTCCCACCCATCTCATAATGATACCATTATTATGTGTGACACAATATCATAAATCATTCATCATAGCATAACCCATGTAATAAAAATGGGATTCTTAAACATCATTCCATCATAACATAATCCATATAAGATAAAAGGACATCATAAGAATAATTCCATCATAAAATAAACAAATCAATGTAAAAATAGGGATAGAAACCGAACCCTATAGTTTTCTTATATTGAAAATAATTTTGATAAAACACTTGAACTCCATTCTTGAGTAAAATATCCTTTCTACTTCAGAAACATTTTTCCTTTCTTAACATGTCATACAATTTTAAACTAAAAAAAGTTGATTAAAAATAAAATTAAAGACTTGTAAAGTATGCTTCATGGAAATAATGTTCTATAAAATCATAAAAATCCATTCATGCCGTATAATTTAAAAAAACATTCTTATCGTACTTTGGCAGAAAAAGTCAAAAAGTATCTCTTACTTAAAATGAAAAAAGATTCCCTTTATATCTTTTACTAATAATCCACAAATAGGTAAAATTATATTTAAATAATTGTAGGATGATAGAAATAATATTACATATTCAGTAAACATGTATTTGGATGATAAATATGCCCTAGTAAATACTGAAGTATAAACAATATCTGATAAAAATGGAGATTGCGATATTTTCCCTTTACATAGGTCCAATATGATTTGTATGTGTCGGAACCTCCTATATAATGATTTAAATAATGTAATTTACTTATTACATAATCATATTCATTGTTATGATATCATATATGGTCATATTCTTATCTTTCTATTAGAAATATTTGATTGCAACTTATTATTTGGGTGTTCATTGCTTTATGTTATTATGCATGTCTTGTCGAATAAATTCTTATTCTTGTTTTTAGGTTATAGATACCTCATTTCCAGAATGGTATTAGTGTAAAATATATCATATTTATTCTTTCCATTCATTTATGTAATCATTATTCAATGAAGATCATGTATAACGAGTGGCATCACATCGCGGAGACGGTAGGTCGTACGTACGCACGAGCGATGATATCGTTCCCATGATCGTGGAAATGTATTGAAGTGTATGTACACTATTTCATAATTTATATCACTTTACAATAATCATATATAGTTATTCTTTAAACCATTATAACCATCCAACTAAGGTGGTGGTGGAAAACAGATTACACCACGACATGGAGACGGTATTCCGTACGTACGGACGCAGAGTAATTTCGTTTTCCGTAGGATGGATAGAAGGTGAAATGGGGTTGTTTCATATTTATAATAACATATCAGTTTATGAGTTATACTAATGTTATTACTTTATAATGAATCAACTAAATAATCGGAAGTAGAAGAATAAATAAATTTGAAACAATCGGTAATGAACATTACCTATTTTTTGAAGATTCACTTCTTAACCTCCTCTTAGGGAACTAAAGATGGGCTTTCAAGAATACCAGGAATTATAGGATGTTTATAGGGAACTTGAGAAGAGAAATTGGAAGGGTTTGGCCGAGCATGAATGCTCAAAGTGGTGTGAGGAGGAGAGGGGGGAAGTTCCCTTTTTTATGGGAGGAGAGGGGCATCTTAGAAAAAATAAAAAATATTATTTTATTATAAAGTCATATTCGGTTTTTCATAGATCCAAATTGATTTATTTAGAAGCTAAGGTGGGGATGTTTCTAAATCCTCTCAACCGATAGTTTTTATATAAGTTTAGGTTAATATTTTTTCCTTATCATTTAGATTTAACTCTAAATTAAATAATTTTACTTTTACCGTGTCTTCTTGTTTTCTTACACTATATGGTTAATAATTTTACTATAACAAGCCAAACGAACCCCAAATGGTAAATTATTTATATTTATAACCTTATCTAAGTCATTTGGCTGAGACTTATATTTTTAGGAATAAAATAATAATTAATAATATAATATTTGTTTTGAAAACTATTTTATGTCAATTTAGACACTATTTGGTAATTGATTTTTTTGAAAATCATAACTGAATGATTAGTTCTAAAAAAGCTAATTAAATAAATAATAACATGTCATATTAACCTGTAAAATAATTTTAATTCATAAAAAGTCTCAATTTACATTTATTGGTGTATTTATAATATTAATTATGTTAATATTTCATCAATAAGGTAATTACTGCATCATCATTGTGTCATAAACAAATTAAATTATTTAATGTCTACAAATTGGAAATAAAATACCATTATGTAGGAAATATTTTTATCTTTCTAATTAATATTTATAGTAGAATTTATCTTTTTTATAACCCTATAATAAATTTTTTAGTTATTAAACATTGATTTTAATTATTTTAACTCTTCTTTAAATAAAATAATAATAAACGTCCTAATCTAATCCAAGTGGACCTAAATGGTCATATTTTATTCCTAAGGTTGTTTTGTCGAATTAAACTTATCCAATAGAATTAGGACATGTGTTAGGGTAATAATAATATCAGTTTTACCATTAATTACCCTATTTACTTTTAAAAGTTGTAAAAAAAGTAAAAAGTTACTATTCACCAAAAAAATATTTTTATCATATTGAACCACATTTTACTCCTTGATATTAACTGTGTCTCTCCGATTTTCTAAATTCACACACAAACGGGTAAAATTATGTTTTTTTTGTAAATTTTCAAATTCTCCTAGGAGGTGAGTAAAAGACCGTTAAAAGTTCAATAAACTTTTTATATATCTAAAATTATTATAAAATGATTCCAATGAATTAAATTGAACATATATAGGTATTAAGTATCAATTATTACCTAAAATAAATTTTAGTAAAATAAATAATTATTTAAATAAAAATTCGGGTTTTAAATATTAACCCAGTGTTTTCACTATTCATCAAAAATTGAAAGTTTTCAGAAAAATACCAAAAATTCACCCTGGGCTAATTTCGATATTCTGAATCCAAAAATGAAGTCTATTTTGAACGATAAAATTTATAAAATATTACAATTTGGCTATTACTATTCATAATGGCTAGTTTATAATAGTTTAATAACATATCATTGTTTAGTGAAACTCGTTATTGCGTACAACACACGTTATCGAGGAAGGTTTCTCTTGCGTATAACACAAGCCAAGACAGTGTTGTGTGTATTGAAAGATTGATTTATATAAAATTATACATAAAAATAAAATATTTCTCATAAATCTCGGGTGTTACAATATTGGTGTTTATTCTTACACTGCATGAGGTGTTCTCTAATTTCATAACAGTTGTGATGTGTCATATAGTTTTTACACTATGATGAACTTTAACTCAACCTTTGGATTCCCTAGAAATGAATTGTTTATAACATAACTCATAATAAAAAGAGTGCTATATTGATGAATTGTATGATCCATTCCACCACATCATGATGTTACACATTAGGTTACATTGGAATAATTCACAATGTCTCACCAAGATTATGATATTTGATATATATTATATAAATAAATTGTATTATAAATATGCATTTGGAACTCCATTTGATTCATTATATTTCATAATTTATCAGTAAAACCCATTTATCCTATACAATATGAGTAGATTCCTATCCTTTTTCATTTATAAAAATCCTTTAGAGAATATTATGATCATACATTTCAGTTCTGTGATAGAAACTATTGTGATTTTAATTTGAATGGTGAAAACATACAATGTATTTAATAGTTGATATATGTAATTTTATGACCATATCAGCTATTAATTCCTAAATGTTTCCACATGATTTCATGTAAAAAAAATCCTGTTGACGTAGAAAATCAATAAGAGTGAGTTTTTATTTTATCAATTTCCATAGGGATTAGAATCTGCATAGAATTGTATTAATTTTTCTCTCTTGAAGATACTATCCTATAGTGAATACAGTGTTTGAGTGTATTTTATGATCTTTTACAATTCTATATATTGAATTTAAACTCATAAACCATAACCGTAAATGATAAACATGTAATATTTTTTAAAATAATTTTATTATAAAAATCCCAGTTTAGAAATAATGTATTTATTTACATTTGAAAAAACAAGTAATATCTATGAGAATATTTGTTAAGAATGACTGAAATCATTTTTATCTATATTAAAAGAATAAAAATATCTTCCATGGATACAAGATGGTTCATCTTAGGATCATACTTCTATCGTGAAATTACACTCGTAAAGCCTCCTCCTATCATGGTCATCCTAATAGGACACAAAGGGAAACTACCATTTTCTATGAGCATTTACCCTTCAAAGGGAGTTCATTTAAGACCCTTCAAATTTTTTAAGTTCGTCATAATACATGATGAATTCATGGAAATGTAATTGAGAAATTATACATATGTCGAATTAGAATTAAATAAATTACCGAAGGGGGATAAAAACAAATGTTCTTGAAACTACGTCATATCTAGTTTGAATTTGAAAAATAAATATCCACATATGTTGAAGAAACCACAACAATGAGTTTGAAATATTTTGAGGTGAATATGGAATTCTTATTTCACCAATACCAAGCTTGGATATCAGTGAATCTATGGAATTTAATCATGAACAATAAATGTATATGTTTTTTATAAAATATTGAAATATGTTCATTGTAATGGGAGAATGAGGAAAAACGGGTGGTGTATGATTAATGATGATTGTGAAAATAATTATTTTCATTCAATTTATATGTTCTTTTTCTAAATATCAGAGAGATGTTCGATGGGACACCTTCCCTCTGTGTCACTACAGTTTCAGGTTTGAGGACTCTCTCACACCAATTACATGAACACATTCATCAATGAGAATGAAAAGATTATGTTCCAATATGTGTTCACCATGAAATAAAGAACTTACTACATCTACATAGTGGATCATATCTCTCATGGATCGCTAGAACAATTCATTATCCTTCAATTATGTTTTTTTACAAATCAATAATGCATTACTTCCTATGCATGAAAATGGCATATCACGAACATGGCTGACACCATTTCCAATGTTCCCATCTCCCAACCCACAATCCAATTTTTACCAGAACAATTCTCCCACAAAGTCCAGGAGAGCATCTTATAATATTTCACATTACAACACTCATGATGATCTATCATATTAATAAACCATAAAATTTATTCATTTAAGATTAAAAAAAACTATTATAATGTAATGGAATCATCTCTTCTAATACAGTTTATGATACATCCATAACATGTGGGTTGGACCAGTCTATTATTTACAACCAACACAAACATACAGATTCAACACTAAGAAAATGTTAGGTATTTTTAAAATACCCAGTTTCCATGAATCTTGAAGAACAACAGTTTAGGTATAGTCTTACCCCTATGAAGTCATTTTCATCCATTTAGAATAATAATTTTATAATCCTTAACAAATACACATAGTTGCTAATAATAATTTTTAAGGCTCGGTTCCACTAGATGTAAGAAAATTATAGCCCAGTTCAAAGCATTCTAAAGTCACAATAGTCCTAGATCATAAAGTACATCACACTAGTTTTTATGCATTGATCATGATCCTCTTGTAAATAGTTCACTTGTTCCTGGATTATCTTTGATGATTAATATAATTCCATTACAGGAATGTAATTATAAGACATGAATATTGTAGTTTTCAAAATAGGAGCTTCTTAGATAGAATCAATCTATTTGAAGAAGTATCTAGATGTATTTCACTAAAATTGAAGAAAATTATATGAAGAGTATAATTATTTTCACCCACCATTATAATAGGTTATTAATCTTATGTAGATCATATCTAGAACCTCTGATTTTCAATGTTCAATCATTTCAATTTATGTTCAATTATTTTGTTCTTTTAATCTCATAAATTCTATATGTTTTTATTAAATTCATTATTGTGAGTGTGATCTATTTAAATAAATAATTATGGAGAGAATAAACATGGGAGAGGAAAATTCAAATATTTTAAAGGTATTCAAAATCCTTATTTTTTAATTCAAAGCTTCCATATTCTATTCATTAATGAAATTTTAAATTGTAGAAAAGAATTTAAATGAATATCATCATCCCTTACAAATAATATACTCCATTAATTAATTTATATAATCAATGACCCCTTCCATATACTATTCTATGATACATAAGATTATGGAACTATAGATTGGGGATTGGAAACAAATAATGGAGATCGATTTGGAGATAGTGTCTACATTGATTCAATGTACTAATTACCTCTTCCTTAAGAATAGGTTTGAACTAGTTATAAAATGAGAGAATTTTTTTATTTGTGTCATTCAAAAATTAAACTAGATAGAAAAAAGAAATCAATGAATGATACTAATCTGATTTTAAATGATAAAAATATATATACTGAACTAGTTTTTTTTAATCAAAACTAAATTGGGACCCATTCACCCCAACATTGTGCGCTCTCTATTGGTGTTTATTTAAATTCATCAAATAAATATTTAAAAATATTTTATTATATATATTTTAAAAAAATGAAAGGAAAAAATAAACATAACTACTAGGATAATTATGGACTAAATATAAACAAATCCTTAAGAAAATAAATTTGTTGGCTCTATGTTGCATTTCTTGTTTTCAAAATAAATTGTTTGAAAGCATCAGAAAATAATTGAAAAATCAGCATGGCCTCATTAGTGGGGAGTAGATATGATTATCTATTGTGTTGGGAACTACTGTAATTAGTGTCTTACTTTTTTTTCATCATTTTGTCTTCTAATCACTCAAGGAAGATCAACAATTGTGAAACCATTCTACAATAATCGATAACCTATTCTACTATTAGTTTACATTTCCCCCTAATCCAAAGTAATTGGTCCTATATTTCATCATTAAACAGTTTCTTCGGGACCAATAATAAAATATATTTCTACATGGACATTGAAAATTGAAGGAATAGTGGATTGAAGAATCACCACCCTCTAATAAAAAATTGGCATATATAGTTGAAAATTAATGATGAGGAATAACAGTAAGAATAATAATATATTATTGAATAATTATATAAAATTGATATAATTATATAATTAAGAACATAAAGATGATGCCACTCATGAAGAGTTAAATGATAAAAAACATCAGGGTCTGTGGTGAACCAACTAATCCCTCAACATCACTATAGATATCAAATCGAGGGAGCTACAATAAAATGATAATTAAAAATTGAATCTCTTAAAGAAATATATATTTAATATAGAATAAAATAAGTTGTGTGCTTTTATTTGAGAACATAATTTTCTATTTTTTTCATCTTAAATTATACACTGACTATCCATTGGTTGATTGTGAAGCAACCATAATATAAGGTCCACTATACGATGAGGTCAGGATAGTTTTGTTCAAGACTATGGTGAACCCATATATTATCCTTCCACCCACACATTATCATATAAGTCATATTGATAGAGGGGTGGACATGGACAACAAAGTATTATGTAATGTTACATTTGAATTGATTTTGATGAAATATGAAGGGAACCAAATGTGGTGATCCCGAAAAATTAAAATCCATCCACCAATGTGGTGAGAATGATCACAAGACAACACATATAAATTAAATTAGTGGTTGATTATGCGTTACTTGTGAACTTCTTCCAAGTTTAGGGAAACAATTTATGGTACATATTCCCTCAAGATCACTTTGGTTTCATTTTTAAAATTCTTGCACACCAATTGCTCAATAAAATTCTCCAATAAGAACGTCATGCTCATGTTTGAACCATTGCACATTATATTGAAAACCTTCCACGACATCAAAATATTGAACAAATAATCTAATGGATTCACAAAAATCATTATAAATGCTTGAAATTTCTTATTATCCACACATCAATGAAGTCCATCCCTCACATGAACCCATTATCTCTAGACCATGTTCGGTGATGAATCCAAATTTAGCATCACCCATACCATTGACTAATTTCCATTAAAACATCACTCAAATGAAATATATGCCACCATATTGATTAATTTTTCAATAAAAAATCATCATTCATGCCCCTATATCTAGGGTATCCCATTTTTTATTCTGGATTAGTTAATAACATCTCTACAATACCGTGGAATCTCTTAATTTCCCAGAATTTCTAATCCATAAAAAAATTACAGGTTGGAGTAGTCTATCCATCATATAGAGACCAAATATCCATATTAAACTACAATTAATGACCAATAATTTTTAAAATGATCCATTATCTGACCACAATTCAGCATTAAATATACTATTTTTCTAACGCCTCTATTTGATGTAACAAAAAATCCTTAAAACACTAAAATTATTTATGCACTAAACGGATTTTAATTCTCATTTTTTAGTGATCATTTATTAATCTTGTCATTTTTAGTATTACAATTACCCTCTAAAGCATATTGTTTCCCTTTTGAACCATTATGTCATGTCCAAGACTAAATCCACTTTTCCCAGATTGATTTTTAAAGAGGCATAGTTCATCATTTATAAAGCACAAGAAGGAGAACATGTAATTATTATAATGACATACCCGGACTAACTCTTATCGTATAAAATTACATAGTATTTGATTTGATAGTAATCTGATTAGAACCATTTCAAATTCAAAATAATATTTCTAAATGATTTATTGAATTCCACCATGGAAAAGGAGTGATTCAATAATTTTATTCTATTGGTTCCAAAAAAAGATGTTCATACAATATATATTTGGAAGAAGAAGGAGTTTAATGATCTAAAATTATTTTAAAGAATATAATTTGAGGACTATAAAAATAAATCCTATAATACTATTATAGGTGGATCAGATCGATTCAATATTACCTATAACCTATTTTTTACTTTCATCATTTCATTATTAATTTTATTTTATTATATATTTTATTTGTTTATCCTTTATTCTACGTGTATTTCTCAAAATTCATGTCGCGGGTGTGATCTTAATTACACTTTAATTATAGAGATCTATCATGAGGTCTATTTTCCCATAAGTGATTTCATATGAATTAATAATATATTTTATTACTTTATAAAATTTCATGTTCCTATCATAGATGAAATAGTATATTAGAGAGATAATGATATATAATAATGATCCACACTTTTCAATGAGCTGTTGAAATGCTAAATTTTCAAAACTAATTCTACCTATACTATTTTGCTCTATGGGGAAACAGATTAGGAAATTTCAAAAAGAAGAATGAAAAACATTCAATGGAGTTTGGTGTAGGGAATGTGGATTCCTTGATTGATTTTCTTCATTTCCACTTCACTATAGAAGATGTGAATGTAGATATATATTGGTAGTTAAATCAATGATTATTTATAAACTAAAACCAAATTTAAAATGATGAATGATATTAATTCAATTTTTAGAAGATAAAAATATGGATGATAAAGATCTTCTATAATAAAACCTAGATATGACACCTTTCACCTAAACATTATGTGTCTACTTCTTTTATTTTTTCTAAATTAAATATTTATAAATTCTAAAAAAATTCAATTCTACTTTCAATCATAATTAAAATATGATGAAACAATAGTAAAAAAATATTGTTGACCCAACCACATAAAACAGCTTAGGAAATGACCTCAATTATCTCTTTGGTTCATAACATATATTTATTAAAAATTATGTTTTCCCATGGCTTGTGAAATCCAATTAACGACCTCAATTCCTGAAATCCCACTTCTCATTAATCAAATTATTATCCATAGGGAAATTCACCAAATCCCAAGTCTCATAAATACATATTTGATTCTTATGTACTTTAATTAATATTATATAATCCTTACATTGTAATTATTATTCAATACTTTTTGGATACATTTATTAAAGTATGATATTATGATTTGAAATTAACATGATCATCCATATTTGAACTATTTTTCTTCTATATCCCTGGGTTTTTTCCACTTAAACCTGAATCACCTTTTTTAACATTTACCCTCATATAATGGGGGATTCCTCACTAATTCATAATTTATTATTATCATTATTACTTTAAATATAAACTTTTGTGTCTAAAATTGTGTCATAAATTCAAACATTATATACAACAGCTTCATCAACATCATTCTCTATACATAGTGATGATATTAATGTTTTATGTTTATAAGAAAATATATAAATTTTAAAAATTTTATTCCTCAGATTTTTATTATTTGACCAATATCATCATCTATCAACTATATATCTAGAATATATACCATATTTAGCACTATCAATAAACATTATATAATGTTTTCATTTTTTATATAACAGGTATTAGAAAATACATTCAATCTTCTCAAGAATATCATCATGAAAATTTGAAGATCATAAGTGTTTTGCATAAAATTATTTCTTAGTAAGGCCAAATTAAATATATATATATATACCCACTACTGTTTTTATCATTAAATATATTTTTTTGTTCCATGATGGGTTGATATTTTTATTCCTTTTCATACCATGCCCTGATTCTTCCACTCTACCACGCAATTCTATTATGGTGTTAATGATGTACTATATTTATATCTTATTAAATGATTCTCATAATAATTATAAGATTATTAATTTTAATTTTTACTATCATTTTGGTATTTAAATATTTTGATAACATATCCAAAATAATTCTCAACAATTTCTAATTTTGTTTGAATAATTTAATAGATTACAATTTTCATATCATGAAATAGATATAAGTTATTCATGTATAGACATTAATGTTTGTAATGAATTTATTGTATATATTTATCAGTTTCCTTTTAATTTTTCTATAAACATCTATGTTTAACAACATTATAGGTTTCAATATTTTGATCCTCATAATATTATTTATTTTTACTACCCCTTTTCCTTTGTGAAATATTTCATAAGGGTCGAGAATTTTATATTATAGTTTATAAATATTTATTATAGTATCATGTTTAATAATATATAAATAAAATTCTCCCCTAAATATCCATTCCTTAATTTTTATAATATATGTTTCTCTAGCATACTTATGAAAGAACAATTTTTTCGTTTGAAATATTTAATAAAATATCACATTTTGATGATACTTTATAAAGAATCATATAGCCTTTAAATTTTAAATAACTAATAAATAATTATTATATATAACCCCAATAAAATATTCAACATACTGAGAATCACTCAATAGATTGTGTTTTTCCCATAAAAAGTGAAAATATCTTTATTTATTGTTACCAATCTAAATAAACCCCACTTGATTGACATTGATTGATCAATCATTGTAATAATTAACTGGACCTCAATAATATAAGTGGATATTAATAAAGGTATTATGATTATATTTATTTTTGGGCGAGAATAAATTACTTTATTTCTAAAAAATAAATCATTTTCTACTATTACATGTTACCCTAACCACCATTGCATTTTTTTTATTATTCATTTCCTAATTGATTATAAATTTCAATTTTTTCGTAGATTCCTTGGTATAATTATTACACACTTTAATAAATATTTTATAGTTTATCACACATATTTTATTTTTTCTTCATTATAATAAATAATATTGTGAAATTTTATATTTACGTTTGGTTGTTTTCTTGGATGAACTATGGGAAAATTTGGTCATATCTTCTTTGAATAGTCAAATATAGTAAGTCATGGGAATGAATAATTGATACCTCTTAAATATAGGTTATTCCAATATATTATGCAATTGGAAAATTCATTTATAAAAAAACTATCTATAATTTTTAATATGATTTTATAATTTCCAAAATTATGTGTCTACTGATTTGAAATCTAATGTTTTTTAAAAACATCATATTTTTTGGAATTTATCCCATTACCATGACCATGAATTTATTATTATCATAAGTGTATATTTTCACCAAAACCATATTTAGATTTTAGTTTGGAGAAGAACTATTTATTTTATAAGTATTTAAATAATTCATCTTGGATAATGAAAAATATTTAAATTTTAACTTCTTATACTAACATAATATTTATTGCAATACATAATGAAATATAAATTTTTGAAGAGTTATATAAGAAAATATTTTAGTTTAATGGTAGCATTTTAAACCTTTTCAATTATATTATATCATTCTATAATTTTATTAAAAATATATTTAATCGCATAGTGTGTTTTCTCATGGAATTTCACACATAAACATATTTTATCTCATGTAATTTAACACATACATTCAATTAAATGAGATTTAAAATTTTAATATCAATGATATTATCCATATCATAAAGGATAACATTAATATCACATAACATAAATTTGAACAATAATTTTATACTAATTATTTCACATTCTTTTTACTCATCATGCACATAACTCATAAAATCATTCTCAAATTATAGTATTTCTTTGAATCTGAAGATTAATATTATCCATAATATATACACAGAGATCCATTTTTTCACAAGTCTTGTTATATTTCTCCCCATTATAGATATCTTACTCATTATAACTCCATTAATATTCTTCACTAACATTATTTTTGGGATGATATGATTGTTTCATGAATGTAATTATAATGATAACCTCTAATCTAAATCCCAAAATATTAAATTACTTGGTAATAATATATTGAAAAATTATTTTTGAACAAATTATTATTCCCTATTTTATTGGACATCACTTTTCCAGGGAAATTTCTTTGTCCACATTGTCAAATTTCTTCCATTTTTATTCATAATAAACATTTATAATGGCCATTGGAATTATACTTCTCTTTCATTTTAATGAAATATTTATAAAATGATTCCAATTTTAGCACTATTAAAACACATAAATTCAATTTTAAATATATAATATACCTTTTATTTAACACATTCATAATGAGTATAAATATATATAATCAATGAATTCACTGGAAATTTCATTATTATTAGTTTCCTTCACCTAATACTTCATTGGATCAAGATGTTTCATTCCATTTATTGAATTAAATTTGAAATCAACAACAAAATATTCATTTCCATTTTGGGATTTCCCTCATCTAATCCCACAATAATATAAAATATGTATTGAGTATGCATATGGTATACGCATCCATGAATTTATATTTATGTGAAAAAATTACTTGAATCATATTTCATTGGGAGGATTCTCATCAACTTTTCATAATGTTTTAATAATAAATGATATATCTATAGATTCAAATAAATATCACAATTGTATTAACATAATTGATGAACATATACACTATTTCATATTTTCTAATTTTAATTTTTTAATAGAAATAAATATTTTAGAAAAATTAATATCTTTCATTATTATCTACCTCATATATTTTATGATGTTTCTATTATATTATAATCACTATTTTTATCTCTAGTATTTATATCAAATCCTTCTATAATAAGGATAAAAATAAAACATTATTTTATATTATATTAGCATTGATATTTATTTTTATAACATAGATTAGTTTTCCTTGACTGTTGATTTCTTTACAACATTCATGGTGATATAATAAATTTTTATTCCATATGAAAAAATACATGAAACACTCATGTCTATCCTTTAATTAAATATATTTCAATAAAACATATGAACTACTTTATTGATCATGTGTTAAATGTCTCTATTGAAATATTCTATAAATAATATTAATATTTAAAGATATTAAACTAACAAATTATAAAAAATATAGGGAAAATTTCCACTTTCAGAGGTGAATTAGTGGATAAACTAAAGAAAAAAATATCTTCTCAGTGTTTCAATCTTTGGACACTACATAATGATCCTAATTTTATGTTGTGTCATTACAAGAAATTGTAAAAAGAAACCCATATTAAGAAATTTAGAGTACAATGTTAACTAACACTTGTTAAGAAGAAAATAATCCATATTGTGAAATAATTTTTCTCATGATACCCATATTCATGTATTATTAAATATTATTTGCAAGGAATGGATTGATGAGATTTTGAAAACCCTATACAAGAAAAAATTACAAGTTTAATTATGTAAAATGATCATTCTATACAATTTCATTTTCACCTATAAAATTTTGGTGTCAGGTGAACACTTGGTCTACTCCTCAAATTTCTTTGAAAACTATTTGGTGTATTCCCGTCAAAGTTTTTAGGTTATTAAATGTGACATTATAATAAAAATTTCATCTATTATGGTGTTAAAACGCATTGTTTATAGAGTATGAAACCATTATGATGAATCTATCATCCATAAGTTGAGTAATTAATATTAGATAGATAATGAAAATAAATATCATGTATTCCTAAACACCAATAAAACATGTTGTACCTACACATAGTGTGGAAAATATTCTCATATCTATCTTAATCCCTGAAAAATATATAGTGAGGTCATATTTTTGGATGATTGAGCCATTTTCCTTGTAAATCTAGTGGGACATAGAATTATTCCATCATAGGCACAAATCCATAAATATGTTATTCAATTTTGATATAACCAATCATTTATTGATGATCATATCTATTTTGACAATGAAATATATCATGTCATTATAATTTAATCTTACCTAGAACCATTTCAGTGTAGAAATTCTATTCATGGAATAAACACAAACGACTTGGATTTTTTGTAGCCTTTCCATTTTATTTTTTGGGGTATAGTGGTTGAGGGGGATTTTTCATGAAAATTATATCAAATTAAAACATTTTTTCATGGAATTTAAGTAATTTTGAATACTAGGAATATTTCATAATTCATATAAATGTAATTTATTATTTTTATAGTGTTGATATGTAATTTTGTTTTAAAAATTCTTCACTTATATATTTTAGAAAGTGGTTCAGAGTTTCATAGTTGATAATTATGAATATTTTTTATTATGACTAAATATATTTAGTGAAATTTTATTATTTTATAAAATATATTTACTATTACATAAACCGTTATGTGAACTCCCTACCCCATATGAAGGTCTTTTGGTTTTAATTACATATAGTTTGATTTTTTTGTTAGGGGTAGATGATCCTTAATTTATTATGGTTTCATAAATTCAATCCTGTTTTTACCTTGGTTGTGAAAGGGTCATATCTATTTCATTATTTTAAATCTAAAAGTTTTTACATTTCCTCGAGACACCCTTTAAATATAAATGTCAATTTATTTTCTAAAAATGTCTTTTCTTCAAATTTTAAAATCTAAACCACGGATTTCTAAAAACTATAAATTTTTTCAAAAATAATTATTCTACATTTTTAATTCTTTGGAATAAAAATTATTTCATCAGACAAATTATTAAGTGTCTTTAAATTAATCAATGATATTAGGTAAATGGAAAGGGATATGGATGTAATGACTCGTGTTTTCAGAATAGGAAGAATTTTCTAGGAGAATATTAAGATTCCCTTTTGATGGATAGGTCAATAATTATTTAAATCATCATAACATAAATCAGAGTGTTGAAATGATACAATTTGTTTTTTATATATTTGGTTTTGGGATCGATATGTCTTTCTTGTGTTCTATAGAGTTTTAGTAGTGTCAGAACATGAAAAATCAAATAAAAGGGATGCTGACCATGGTAAATATATTTCTAAAACAATGAGCCCCTCCAAGTGAAACATTCTATCCTTCTCTGATAGTCGTAGGGTGTTACACTTCATTATTTAATAGTTCACACCATTCCACTCATCTATGAAGTTGATTATAGATACTTTTTGGAGGATAATGGATCATTTTAACATGGTTTCTGAAACCATTCACATGAACCATGAAAGCCCCTTGAATAAGAATTATATATTGCATGGTTGAAACACCGTTTAGCCAAGCATGAGTCTAAACATGGTGCCTCAATTAAGGGGGGTGGAATTAAACTTTTTACAGTATTTAATTTTAGTTTATTTCCTTCTTTTCTTGTCCTCTTACCTACACACACCAACCCTCTCATGGTGTTCCTCATCTCATCATCTAGTAAAAAAAGGATATCCTTTATTTGGAAACCATTTTGATCTTCTTTTGATATATTTGAAGTGTATTAGTCATTTTATGACCCCTTATACTTCTATTTTTTGTTATCATTCCATATTAAATTTTATATCTATACATGGTATGTCATACAATTTTTAGGGTTTTTTCTTTTTCTTTATTATATATCTAATAGAATTTATTTAAGCCTCGATATCGGATATGTGGAACATCTATGGAATAACTAATGTTGTACATTGATTTTACCTCAATGTATAAGTGATTTATACATTATTCCATTTTTACAATATATAAATATTTTTTATCTTGTCTACAAAATGTACATTAATTTATGATACCTTAATACCTTTAACTAAGTAAATTTATTCCATCTAATTTCACGGTTGGTGGATGGTTTCCCCCAATGTGGACCGCCGCCTTAGGGTGTGTTCTAAAATTTACATTTCAATTATGTAAACATTTTTTAATAAAACCAATGTTCATACTGTTCAAAAATCATAAATGATTATGGTTTAGTTAAATGGATTTATATAAATTCAGAACATATATACTTCTCTAACCAAATTAATCACCTTTGGAAATATAATCCCTAAATATGTTTTGGTTAGGAATATAAATAAATATTATGGTTTGAATTAAATGTTATGTGAGAGGTATGACCATGAAATGTGAGATTGTTCTAATTTTGAATTAAACCCAATACTAGAAATTGAAAGACATAAATTTTATATGTAACGATTTAGTACAAGGACATTACTATTCTATCAATTTAAATAGAAAATTGTCACGGACAAAAACATTTATTAATTAACTATTGTATGAAATTTATATGGACATGTCCTTTTTATGAATTTATAATGTTGTGGTTTAATGCCTTGGTTGATTACATACCATGTTGATATATGATAAATTCATTATATTGAAAATGATCTGATATACCATGAACAATTCTAGTTGAAGTTTTTAGGATCTTTGGGATAAGGGATCAAACAGAATGTTGATTAACTTATTTCAAAATGAATAATGGTACCTATAATAGGGTCATTAGTCCTGAAATCTCACACTCCCTTGGTCATGGATGTTATCATGTAGCCCACATCACATTGGTTGCATGGCATGGTGTTCCACTCCCCCTTGATTAGGATTTTGGGTATGAGCATTCTTGTTTCTGATTCTAATACTCATAATGTATTTACATATTACTTTTGATACTCATCATGACATGATATATTCATTATGAATCACATAATGGAATCATATATTAAATATGATCCTCATTCTGTAGGAATATATTAATTATTAAGTGACTCCTATTATTATTATGTATAGTATTATGCATGGATGACAGAGTTATGACTTGGGTCCTTGCTAATAATAATAATTACATTATATGGCTAAAAATGTTACTATGATTAAAGTTATTATATATGTGTGTGTTTCTGTGTGTGCCCGAAGGTCTCTCGATATATAAAAAAGATGGTACAATCCACCAGATGTCCTCAAGGAACCTAAACCCAACATGATTAAATTTATTATCGCCACACAAATTAACTTTTTATATACTTATACACTATTTTATATTTAGTTAATAGAATAGATTACACAGTAGAAACCATTGGTGGTGGATTACAGAGTGTATCTCAAACCTTGGTTGATCTTCCATTACACATTGGTACCCACGAAGATATCATGATTATAGATTTATATATTTTTCAAATGTTATTCATTATACTAGGTATATTTGGATTATAGGACCATGCCAGATATCAAGAATTCCATGTAGTCATCCCATTTTGATTTTATACATTTTTTTCACTACACTGTATTTTACCACATTTGGTATGTGTAATTTTGTCATTTATTTATTATAATTCAATCATGAATATATGGTATTATATGGTAATGTAAATGGTTATTCATAATATTAAATTATTCAACTAACTAAATTTTATTATTTCTGATTATTTTATTTTCGATTTATTTTGTATTATTATACAACTATTATACTATAATAATTAGTGCGTAGTATCCAAAATGTACACCCATTAGACCCTTCCTTATTGTCATTAGTATCTAGTATACATGGTGGCATTTTTGAAGAAATGTGACCAGCCATCTCGGGGCATAGTTTCGGTGGCTCCTAGGATTTCGATGATACAAAGTGGAATCATATATTTTTTTTCTTTTTATAATACTATTTTAGTATGGTAGAAATGAGAATAGTAATATGGTCAAGCATGGAAAATATCCATATCTATGAGTGATAAAACCACATATGGGGAAATTTACAAGTTTCCAATGAAGGGAT
This sequence comes from Viscum album, assembly GCA_963277665.1. Taxonomy (NCBI): domain Eukaryota; kingdom Viridiplantae; phylum Streptophyta; class Magnoliopsida; order Santalales; family Viscaceae; genus Viscum; species Viscum album. Next base: position 1,434,650,560 of record OY728163.1, read on the forward strand.
TTCTATTCATGCTATTTGTTTTAATAGTTGATCACGATTTCTCCTTGAATTATTGGTGTAATTTTTTATGCATACAAATTTATTATATTATACCCTTAGCATGATATGGTTAGGAAGTAGCACTAAATGAATCATTTTTTCGCATATAAATATTCTCATGTAGTTCATATTTCATGTTATATTGGTTGAATTTTTTTATTTATTGTAATCCATGACAAGTTCCTTGCATGATTTCATACCATTTTTAGTTATTATTTTTAATTATTTTTATATATACCATATTTAATTTATTTATATAACATGATTTACTATATATCATGCCTCTATAATTCTTCTACCATGTTTCATGATTATTTATAATGATTATCTTCTTATTGTGATCATGTAATTAATCTATATGTTCCCTTTATTTATTTCATGTGATTCTATGCATTGTTATAAGAATCATGTAAAATTGGACTTTAATGATTTTGTTTCGACATAAATGTGGTTTTCTCACATATATTGGTTATGACACCATAACTTTTAAATCATTATGTGTTTGAACAATAGACCACTGGGTTCATGTGATGATACATATTAATTGGGATTTTATGTGATCTAATTTTGAATTTATAAATTGTATGGTCAATTGATAAATTTGATAATTTTTAACAATATAATTGAACTATTATTTATAAGTTTGATTTACATTGATATTTTTTTGTAAAATAAGGGATATTAAAACATTTCATAAAATAAATTTGTTGTATATGGACCTTTACATGACTCAATCCATGTAAGTCAATCATTGTAAATTGTGCTTATGAGATAATCCCAAAAATGTGTTTGAAAAAAAATATTATTTAAAATGATTCTTATTGTATCTAGATGAACCCGCAAAAATATAATGTCACACTTATAGGTTACCTTTATATTGAAACACCTAAATACCCAACACCATAAGGGTATTATTAAATTATAAATTGTATGGTTATAAAAGGATTCAACATCCACTAATATGCATTCTCATATAAATGTATGGTATAATCATACATTCAGAAGCCCTATTAAATTAAATAATAACCTTTCTATATACTTTTGACTTGTTCTTATATGAGGTGGTATTTGATTAAAATGAAATTTTCATCCTAAATGGTCAAATTCCTTATTGATAATAATCCATTGTTTCTTTATCTATGCAAAATTAGGATAACATTATAGATAATTTTAAGGATGTGTATTATAACTTTTCTAGGTCAACATTGGGATGTAGCTAATTAATACATACCTTATATGAATGTTTTGATAACTATACACAATTATTACATTGGTACTTCAAAATGTATCAAGATCATATTTAAATTAATTAAAATAGCTCAAATGAAACCTTAATGTGGTGTTATTATGTTGAACCATTCATGAGGGTTAGTTTCACTTTCTTCCTTATTAATAATTTTGGATGGGAATGTGGACGTTTACTATAATCCTCAATTGTGTATTATTAGGTTACATTTAACTATAATGGTTGATGGTAGAACCTAGTAATCACATATATATGACCTATAAATAATGTTGATATCATCTGTTTTTATGGGTTTAACTTTTGGTTGTAAGTTCTTTAAAATTATTCAAACATTTATGTTTTATTTGAAGTGATTATTGATGGATGGTGTTTTCGAGTGTCATTTATCCCAAGAAAGAAATTAATTTGAAAAATGATATCAGGTATTATGGGTGGTCAAGAAATCTTTCGACCATCTCAACTGGTATCAACATCATGTAATGCTTAGGTAATGGGGGTTAGACATTCCCAGGGAACGGAAAAAAAATTAATAGTTAATATGAACCATCTTCATCTTCATCATTCTTGAATTAGATGGCTCTGTTGGCTATTAGTCTATGATATAGTCATAGGGGATAATATGAATTTGGACTAGTTTTTTTTAGGGGCCATCAGATACCAGGAGACATAGGGATGATAAACCTATGGATTGTGTCAAATGGTGTACCACTTTGAAAATTAATCTTAGGGTGGTATGTGTCGATACATGAAATATCCATCATGTTTCTAAATTGTACCACATACCATATGAGTTTTGTGGAAATAATTAAATCCTTCAGTTGTAACACCTCAATCATGGGTAATCTCTAAGGAAGAGTGATCTCAATTTTAAATAAAATTTTACTCGTCCCAATACTCAAGATGATGTTGTAAAATGACCAAGAATCATAACACCCTTGGTTTGGTTGGATTGGATTTTACACTATATTCTATTGTACATTTGGAAATAACTCTTGGGGAATGAGATGTATATATTTAAAGTTGTATTTAATCTACCACATATTTTAGTGTCTTGTTTTCCTCACTTTTTGAGTTGGTTCATCTTAAAATAATATATTCTACATCCAGTTACCACTATTAGTGGTCAAATAAATGTTTGTCATAGGAAGGGTTCAATTTTATTCAAGTAAATGGAAACATGGAAAATTATAATGTTGGTAGAGTCACATTGACCATGATTATAACAATACTCTATGTAGTGGGAGAATAAGAAATATTGACTATTTTAAATATGGAATGATTTTTCATGAATGAATATGAATATGGTTTGTTAGGAAACATGTAGGTTATTTTAAATAAGCATGATGGTGAAATGGTTAGCTAAGTACACAACATTTGAATACAACCCATCCATGGATCAAATATTGGTTTCATTCTTGAACTATACTGTGATTTATTGTGAGAAAAAGTCATATTTGTCTATGAGTGATGATGTGTGGTTATTAACATCCAATATATTTTGACGAATGTCAGACAATGTTTTTTCTACTACTTCTCTTTTCTATTCTTTGATGACCATGTTTGGTTGGAACCCATAATGAGTAATCTTTATATGAAATGAATAATATTTTATTTCTCTCATCATGGTTCTTGAACACCTTTTAGTTAACCCTTCTCGTATTGAAGACCATTTATCATATCATGAAATTGTCATGGACACACTGAGAGAGTGTCAGTAATTCATTGAACTAAGTTTTTTAATCTACCTTATTATGAATACCCCATGGGAGTTGTGCTCTAAGTGAATGATTTTTCCATAGATATATGACTAGTTTTGGTTGATAATATGGTTCCCTTATAGTAAATCATTATATGGACACTCAAGAATCAGCATGTTCTTTTACTAGAACATCATTGCGATCATACATTATTTAGTTACATGGATATTTTATCCACTTACTCATGTCTTAGTTTTAATCACCAGAGTATGGAGTACCATGTAATAGTTTTTTATACTCCAATTGATCATTACGAGGTTATTCATGATTAATTTAGCTACAGATGGTTTGTTTTAACGATGATGTTCAATATATATTGGATCGATTAGATACCATGTTCATGTTGGGGTATGAAAAAATAAATGAATTTTTTTCTAGACACATAATCCTAAGCCTTATATGGGATTATGTGAGAATGCTCATGAAAAAATGCATGATACCATCAATCAATGTTATCATGAATAACAATTGAAATGAATTTCCTATATAAACCAAATGTTTTGAGGATAGTAAACTAGAGGTATTTTGACATGATATCTCTCCCTCTCTCTATTGCAGCATGTTGTCAATCAGGAACCACAACAGGCATGTCATTAGGATGTGGTATGTGCAGTGTATGTCCAATGGATTATTTTTAGAAAATGTTCCTTCACCATTTATTTCTTCTATGTTTCATGTTGAAGGAGTCATTAGAATGATGGGGGAATGTAGGAATAGACCATTTTAATGGTGGAGGTTCCATGAATTGGATTTAGAATATAAATGATAGATCCTATGGTGAGGTGATCCATTGCCCAAGTTATTAAAGAGATGATGAAATGATTGTATCTCAGGTGATACATGGGTGGGAAATCACTCTCACATTATTTCAGAATGGGATTCGGCATTCACTCAAGTTTATATGACTTAAATACCATATGTGAAAAGTGGTTGTTTGAGGGGTGTATGGTATTAAAGAATGAAATGCGGAATATTTTACTAAATATGATGACCATATTATTCTAGTTTTTGTTTCGGTTGTTCTGCAATGCTTATCGATGATGAGATGTTTTAAGATGGAGTTGATGTAGTACCCTAATTTTTTGGAAATTATAAAATATTACATTGGAGTTTTAATTTTTCTATTTGGTGGATGGGAAAATTATTTTAGGAAGCATTGAAACGATGATACAAGTGTTGGAACATGGATATGAGTTTTTATATGTGGTTTATAGCTAGATAGTATCTCTAGTGTTACATTGAGTTTTCAGAGTGGAAGAATCCAGAAAGTATAATCCTGGAGAAGATGACAGAGGTGGATGTTTTGTATGAAACCAAGAAGCCTTCTCGTAGAATCCATGGGGCCAGTTCAGATAGTTTGACCGTGATTCTAGGATTTTCCAAACCATGAACACCAAGACTCACATCCTTGTAGAATATTGTAGATCCTTGAGATAATACAATGGAATTATCAATGACTTTTTTCTCAAACCATGCACATGAACTATGTGAGACCCTTATATAAGCTTCATCTCATGAACAATTGGATTATAGTTTGGCCAACCACGTTTCAAAATTATGTACCTCAATTTAAGGTGTTAAATTACCCATTCCCCTAGTTATTGTTTAATTATTCTCCTTTACTTTCTTCTCCCATTACTCATGTGCGACAGCACTACCATTGATGTTATATTCTCATCACATAGGAATTCATGGATCTATTTCAAATGGAATATATTTTGACAATATGTTTCCCCATTTGAATCATATAGATGATTTTATGACTCTGCTTCCATCTATTCCTAGATTCTCTCACCATATTAAATGTTATCTCTGTATGGGATAATTTTCCCTATATTTATGTTGATTTTATTTCTTAACGATTTCTCTATAACTTTTCTGATTCAAGCATCAATATCGATAATTTTGATGATATTTGGTATAATATATAATGTCTAATGATTTTCCCACAATTTTTGGGTGTTTTATAATTTATTATGTTTTATGGAACGTCATTTTTTCATGGATTTCATATAAAATTTAAATTAAATGATGTAGAACCAAATTAAATATATTAATTTGATGTTTCCATTTAGTTGAAAAATTTTGGGTTTCTCACCGCATCATAGACCACCCATTTAGTTTTTCCCTTAAATTCATTATAATTAAGAAACTATATTCTAATAAAACCATTTGTTGATGTTTGGTGTCTTCAAAAATTAAAGTGGATTAATTAAATGGCTTGATTGATACCAACAATGGATAGATTTATCCACCATATAACTTTCTCATGGGAGAACTACTACATAAGGGTTTTTGTTTTTTTTTTCAAATATATGATTTCAATTTAATTTATTGTCCTTGGTAATCCCATGTCATGTGGCCTTCTACCCATTTTGAATTAATTCATAGGAAGACAATGAATTAGATATATTGAATTGGAGTGATATATTAAATGAAATTTATTATTATATAAATTAAAATATAAAATGGGAATGGACCTTTATAGGTATACAAGAATTATGCTATGGCATGCATATTGAAATTTAATTATTACTTATATTTTATTTATTGGTATAATGGCTTGAATTAATAATCTTCCTACTGAGAAATGTTAAATGAAAAACATTGAAAAGGATCAATTGTCCTTTAAGTGATGATAGTTTCTTTATTATGAAACATATGTAAAAATACTTTTTGAGAATATGGATTCAGTTATTTCATAATTACCAAATGGATCTTGATTAGTTTATTTGGAAATTATGTGTTATACCCCCTTGGTCAATGATGATGGCATGGAGTCCATGTCACCTGGGATGTGGGACATGACATTCTACACACCCATTATTAAGTGTTTGGGTATGATCCTACTTGTTACCAATTATTATACATTGCAGATAATCCTATATTAATTATGATACATCATATAGAAATTTATATTTATTATGATACTCAGTATGGTGTCCCGTATTGAATATGTTACATGATAAAGATGAAACTTATTATTATTAATAGACCCTTCTAATTATTACAAGTTGTATTATGTGGGGATGCATGGGTTACACCTTTGGTACTAGATAATAATAAAAATCAATATATGTGTCTATAAAGATTAATTAAATTATAGTATATATATTTATTAACCCAAATGTATCATGAAATAGGATGAGGTAGTTAAAGTTGACAGGATATACTTGAGGAACAAAAGCCTCACTTGACAAAGATTATTATTAATATAGTTCATTATATTTTAAATGCATACACACTATTTAATTTTATATAAAATGAATATAAAACTATTTGTAATCCATTGGTGGTGGTCTATTTTGTATATCTCACACCCTTCTATGTTGTCCATTTCCCTGGGGTGCCTGAGAAGTTCTCATGTTCACTAGTTTATGATTATGCATTTGTTGTACATCATACTAGGTAGCTTATGAATATTGTAATGACATGGATATTATTATGATCAAGTATAAATATGGAAATATTTTATTAAAAAAAGTAGTAAATAAATAAACCAAACACGAAAAATGTTGAAAGACTTATAGAGGATGAATGTGGTAGAGACTGAGGGAATCCCATTACCTAACCAAATAATAGTCAATAAGATGAAAAACAATGTTATAAAAACAATAATAATGTTATTAGGATTATATTTAAATGTGAGAAAATATAAAATCATATTTACCTCCCAAAAATGTGTGAGAAATACTCAACCATTGTTGCAGAAATATAATGTTGTTCTTGAGATGATAAATAATATTCCACAAAAAATATTGTTGAGATTACGAAGAATTGATGAAAAGGGATCACAAAGCTACATGTATGAAAGAGTGATTAAAGTATCCTTTCATAATCTATATTATTGACATCACTCTATTTCCTATGTGAAAATAGGATATCTATCACAAAAAAACATCTAGAAAGATATGATGAATGAGTTGTAGATATCATGAACAAAACCACCACCTCTCATGATTCCAGGGGTAAAAGATCCATCTTTGTTCTTCATAAAACCATTCATAGGTGGCTTCTATCTAACCCATGCACAAGTGTCCCTATTTCCATGAGAAACGACCCCTATAGAACTATCAGTATTAGAATAAATATAAGAACCAGAGGTGAAGAGATGTGTTTGAAATGCTGTAAGAATGAACTGAGGATATCAATAAACCTAGTTATGATGTACTAATGAAATGGAGAAGATCCATGGTGTAAAACCATGTTCCTTGATTCCCATAAAATTAATATATTTGTGATTTTATAGTGAATCCCACTCCATATCCCCTGTGTTTTCAAGTGTGAGAGTTTCATTTCTCTTCAATAGAAAATCATAGACAGAATCCACCCTTCTAATAGTAACTGATAAAACTCGAACCTAAATCCACAAGTTCTTAGCCCATTTAATTTGAAATGACAAATGAGAAACAATTTCAATATTACTATTAGGAAATGACATGTACTTAGATTCCATAGGAATTCTAGTATGATGGAGATTATCCGATAATGGGATTGTATTATTTCTCATTTTCTAATGTTGAAATATTTATTTTTGGTATATTTATTTGCATAATATTGTACGGCCAAAACAATCCAAATTAAAATAATTATCAGTCATAATTTGGAAAACTAAGAAGCTAAGATTCATAAAAGATGATGAATTTACAATGAACATTTTGTAGTACTCATAATATTATATACAACATATAAAATTCATGAGGTCATCATTGAAAATTTTGTTAGTGAACATGGGATAGGTATGAAGCTAACAGAGTCTATTGTTTAGAGATTTACAACCATGGATGATTAAAATCACACTATTCCAGTAATTTTTCAAAAAAAAGATGTCTACATTACCAAATATAAAGTAATAATTGTCCATAAAATGTAGAATAATACTCTTCAAGGTTTTCTTGAGATTAATTCCATAGAATATGATGGTCCAATTTAAATTAAAATCTTTATTCTTAATTTCAGTTCAATAATACCATTAAGAGACACCATAGATTACCTCCTAAAACAATTTTCCTTAGATGCATGTCATGAATGAACACATCATGAAACCCATCAGGGCTAGTATACTTTTGAAGTAAGATCCAAAATAGATGTTAAGTGGATCTTACTAAATGAAATAGCCTTAAATATCACACACAATATACCCTTTGATAATGTTCTCAGCTTCATAATTGAACACATCATGAAACCCATCAGGGCTAGGTGAGATCTCAATACTAAGAGTCTTGAATTCATAAAAAATCCTCTATTCTTATAGAAGTGATCCGATCATCTAATTTTCCAGGTTACAAATAATAGGTTAGATGTCAAAAAAATATGATTCATGGTATCTCAATGCATGAGTAAAATCACCAGGGGAATGGCGATTAGAAAAAAATGCTTCAGAGAAAAAGCAATTTATTTTATATGCCGATAATAATTACATCACAAGTAAACGAACCACTAAGAATATTAAGGTTGATCATTCCATGAAATTTATTCACCCTAATATAGGTTTGAATTTTGGTTGTATTATAATCACATTTTTTTATCCATTTAGCTGTATATCTCTCTTTGGCTGAATGATCATATTTGATTATGGCCTCCTCCACCCTATCCTTTTGACTATAGGGGAGTTTTTAGGATTTAACATCACATTGAGGTTTTGATTGAAGATTGATATGGTTTATATCTTCATAGGAGGTTGTCCAAATCATTACACTAATTTGGATGTAATGAAATCTAAGAGATAATGGCACTCTTGAAACATTTTAATTTATTTTGTAGGGAAACCATAGTGGAAACCTGAAATATAGGTGACTAAGAGTAAAAGTACAGATATCTGAAACTGTGCAACTAAATCCAATTATTTGTCTATAAAAATAATTCTTTGATCTCATAAATAATGCAAAAGAAGAATAAGTAGAGAATTTTCAGATTTTAATGATTAAAAACGAGTCATAGTTGATCCTGAAAATGAAGAGATATCATAGATGTCTCTCGAACATCTATCAAGATGAAAAACTTATATGCTACATCTCTTTCTATTATTTCACCTGGTGATTTCATCACTTAAGTATCCCCTGTATGGATGTAGATACGAAGATGTAACAGATTTAAGATCATCAATTCCATTATTGGTGTAATATCCCCCCGTTTATTTCTATAAGGATCAAGAATTTTATTAAAGTAAATATAAAAAATACATGGTTTTTATAATATATTATTAGATGAAAGAGTCTAACAATGATCATTACTCTAACATGGTTCATAGTTTTCATAAAACATTACCATTAGATATTGTTCTCTGTTAGAAGGTATCTTGATATAATGGTGCCAAATGGAACATTCTAAAAAGTCCACCTGGAGTTTCTCATTCTAAAAAAGTCAAATGTGACAGTAGACTTGGTGTCTATTTATAATGTTGTTAAAATGAATATATTGTAACATTTCCATAATGGAATCACATTATAGATTTGGCTCTCAATGTACCAAATTGGAAATGAGTTTCTTCTCAATGTTCTTACAGATAATATTCTTTTCAACCAATTATTCCAAACCAATGGAATTCCAAATGATTGAATTCATAATTGGATATTAGAATATACGACCCAAAAAAATAAAAAAATACACATCTAATATCTTTTCCAACAAAGGATTTTGAAATGAATAACTATCTATTATATATTATCAATGTTAAACAATAAACAAAAAGAAATTTATTTGTATTTTCTCACAATATATCCTATTTAATGGTAATCTCCTTGAGATATTAGAATGATCATAAAAACATATTACAAATCATATGGTGAGCATAATTTTCATGTAAAGGTTTTTAAAAAAGATATTGAAAAATATTTGAATATAAATTTTCTAAAATCTCATTTCAAATCATTTTTTATTATATCAAAAAAAATATTTTTTTATATTTAAATTCAAGAATATAATTCAAGGTTATTAAAAATATATATTTTTAAAAAATTTCAAAAAATACTATGAAAATACTTATAATTTTAAAAATATCTTGGAGATAAAATTTAAAAATATTTTAAATACATGATTTTGAAAATATATTTGAAAATAATTATTCTTATAAAATATTATAATACTTTTTAATATAAGTTCTATTTGAAAATATTAATATAAAATTCGAAATAAATACTCTTTAAAAATTCATATAATTCCTTTAAAATACATATTTTTTAAAATTGTATTTAATCATAACAATATCTAGTGAATTTTCATAAAATGTTATGAAATATTTTAAAAAAACCATAGGGCCACATCAAAAATTGAATATTTTCTTGGAATATACACTTCTTGTTCAATGGGTTCACTCCCCACATCTCAATCGTGTTTACAAATTCCATGATCCAATTTTTTTTAAAAAATTATCTTTCCTTTATATATTTACAAACTAGATTTTTTATCTTTGAATACATGAAAATGTATTACTAAATATATATATATATATATATGCACAAACACAGGTAGATATATATATATATATATTTATATATGAGTCTTTTTATAAATCCCCAGAAAATATTTTTGATAAATTTGAAAATCCAAATTGTCTAACAATAGTTCTTTAATACATGTATGGAATGTTAAATTAACATCCAGGTATTCTTAATGAACTTTCATTCATAAACATTTAAAATCCATTCAGGAAACAAATGACAAACATTATCATTTAAAATTCATCCTTGAATAATTGTATTTGACACTCATTAAATATTTTGTTTTTTAAAACATAACTTTGAATATAAAATAATATTGTGATATAAGAAATCCTTCACAAGAAGAATTTGTAATTATTATATAAATATTTAAATAATGTAATAACTTAATAAATATGAATAATTTTTATTTTATATATTAATCATCCAAAAATTAATTATATTCATAAAAAAATATATTAACCAAAATTATACATCTCACATTAAATTATAAAATGTAACATTTTGAAATAAAACATTTCATAATTTAAAAAATTGAAGATATTAAATTGATTAAGATCATAATATAAATTTATTATAAATTCTCATTAATGAAATATTAATAATTCAAATGATACAATGATATTTAATAGTATTTGTAGACACACACACACATATATTTATATATATCATAAGTTTGGAACGTAACATTGTTACTTCGAAAAAATGTAGAACTATGTATATCATATAAAAAAATATATTTTCAAATACTCTCTTACTTAATTATAAATATTATAACTTATTTTTTAATAGATAAAATTTCATAAATATTTATATTTGACGAATATAAAATTAAAATTAGAAATTACATATATTTATTTAAATAATTATTAAAGTTTATATAAATTTAAATTTGAAAATAGATCCTTGTAAAATAAGAAGTCTTATAACCATAAATAATCATCGAATTTGAAGATGTTATATATATGTATATTTAGAAACATAGGATTTCCATTTAAAAAAATAAATACTTTTTTATTTAGTAGATTTATTATAAAATTAAGTCCACTTAAATGTTTTTAAATCAAAAAATGTGTTCTTCCTACTTTCTCGGGGTGTTTGGACTTGATGAGTACAATGGATGTTTTCTTACATTTGTTCACATGAACCTATGTAAGAGGGAAGAAAGAATTTATTCTTATTGGAAAGGATTTGTAGAGAGTGGAGCGGGTTAAGTTCTTATATAAATGGGTATATGTATATAGGGAGGTTTGATCATTCATAGATTTAGCTTCAAGGAGAATATGGGATCTAATTATGGTACTTGGTTGACAAGAGTGTCCTAAAAGGCCAGATTCGTCATTTTCAAAGCCACTATTCCATATTTAATTAACCAAATGAGATGAAGGGTAAAAAATAAAAATAATTGATATTATTGTGAAATGATACTACCCAATTATGTATTTGGTAAATAAGTATTATTCTTATTATAGCCTTACCAAGATTCCTCAAGAATCATGGAAAGACACCAGTGGTCAAAATTTGTGTTAGTTTAAATGACTATAGTGGTTAGATTCAAAGAACAGTCATTTTTTCTATGGGAGTATGTATTTTAGTAGGTATGAAATTTTAGGTTGTTCATGGTGTTGTTTCCTTATGAATTTTTATGAAGCCATATTGTAAATAAATAAATGGTGTTGTTCTAGGGTTGCATTCCCAAGAAAAATTGAAATGGTAGCGAAGGTGGAAGAAGACAACACATAAGATGGAGATGAATCAAGAGGATGATTAGATGGATGAGATGATTTGATCCAACATTCTTCGTATAATTGAGGATTCTAAAATTGTGAAATGTACCTGGAATAGAAATCCCACATATATTTTTTTACTCCCGGGGTGAGGAATTATATGATAATACCTCATTGATTTTCATCTAGATTGTATAATGTGGTCAGCTCCTAAGGAACATATACACGGGCCTAGTATCCCTAAATATTATACTATACTCAAACATATGGTCTTATACTCAGTCATTCTGTCACGTAGTGGGTGCTAAGCTAAACTGAAACCTAGACATTATGAAGCTGCCTTGGTCAACACTCCCAATTTAGGGTTGATGGTGTTTTCATTTATATGGCTTCATAAAGGCTCATTTTTAATTAATAAAATAATATATACATTAATATAATCTAAAATATAACAATGTGATAATTTTATTACAGTTATATTCAACCTTATAAGACATCTTTTAGATTATAATTAAAATTTCATTAAACATTTTACTATTGAAGATGGAAAATTAATACACCTTAAATAAGAATAAATTAATTTATCTAATTTAATAAAACATGAAAACCGTATTTATAAATAAACACATGTAGTTATTATAAAATATAAAATAAAAAAATAGATAAAAATAATATTTAGTACATCTACATATTTATTTCTTTATTAACACAAATTTATACATTATATTATTATTTCATTCTATTATTATTTACATCAATATTATTTTGAAATGTCAGAAGGGAAATATTTTATGGTGATTTTATGAATATATATATATATATATATATATATCATTAAAATTATATACTAGTAAGAATAATTTCTTAAATAGAAATTATAAAAATGAAAAATATATTTACATATAAATAATATTAAAACATATTAATTTTTAAAAAATTAATAATTTATTTAACACATATAATATTAAAACATGAGGTTTCGAAACAATTAATTTTTAAAAAATAATCAGATATTAAATATTGTTTTCCTAAAAATTCAATAAATATATTTATATTATTATATATTACATAATTGAATAATGAAAATATCATAATTTATAAACAAAAAATATATGTTATGAAGATCATTATGTTTACGAAAAATTATAATTTAGTTGTTTTAATTCTATAACCAATAATTTAATAAATATTTATTAGAATAATAATATTTTTAAATTTTATAGGTTCAAACACTGTACATCCTTTATATAGATATTCATCGTGTAAATTTTTTTTATATATAAGAAAAATTTTGATATTCCATTTCCAGAATATAAAAAACAATATTTAGTTTAATCATATATTATTATAGGCCAATTAATTAAATAAATTTTCAAAAAGAGATTTCTCACTCATTGAAATTTTAACAATATTAATATTTATAAAATAGGGGTTTTCTTAATAATATATATATAGAAACATAACCTATATTTAAACAAATGTCCCAATCACAAGTATATTATAAATTGTTTCTCTAAAACCAATTGTAAATCCTAGAGACCCACATTTCAAGATTCAAAATAAATACTTTCTTATATATTTTTATGTAAATGTTACTAAAAAATATAAAAAACATTTAAAATGTAAAGACCCAGAAATTCCATGTAATTTTTCTAATTATATTGAAATTTTATGAGTCTTCAAAAATTTACGACGCATGATTCCAAGGCCCTGTGTGCCCGGAATAAATTTATAAACCTTTTTTAGGTTCATTCATTAAACATACAAGAGGGTTTTTGTAACTTTTGAACTGGTGCTTGGAATTGAATTATGAGGGCACCGTCGAACTCACAATGCCTGTATTCACTTAAGGATACCTTCATCTCAACCTCAGTAGGTCGAGGGTGAATGTTAGTTTTTTTTCTTTTTCATGAAAAAAATAAACTTTTTTAATCTCTTTTTGGAATGCTCGATGGTGGGGACCACCTGAACTAAAAAACTCCAATTTAACCCTATGGTGGTGGGGACCACACGAACCCCACATTAATGGACAAAACCATTCAAATACCCATTAATTATTCTCCCATTTAATTATGCATCATCAATTTTTTAATGAAGTAATCTTAAATTAAAAATTGAAAAACGTATTTTATTTGGGTTGGCTCCTCATTTTGGCTTGGGGAGAAATCGTTTTCAAAAAGGAGGAATTGAGATATCTTTTGAGAAACTCATCTCCAATGAAGAATGTGCTATCTCCAATGAATAAGGACAAACTGACCTCAAACCCTGATCAGAAGCACCTTAAAGAGGCATAGAATGTCGACGTCCTCAACGACAACGAACCGACATCGGTCCTTACCACCTCATCGACGTCCAATGGAACCTTTGAGGTAGGGATTGTTGTTTTGAATTTCCATTTTCTCGTTCCTGAAAATTAATCATGATTCAAGATATAATTGAACTACTAGATTCCACCCTAATTTGGAGGGTACGTGCCAAATGAACACGGCCCAACTCCTCCGCAAAATCGTTGTGGTTCATGGTATGTTCTTCGTGATGGAGTATGATGGTATCCGACACCAGTGGGGCCCGGGAATAGAAACCAGTTCTACAGTCAACCGTGAAGATGACGGAAGTGTGACCACACCACCGGAGAAGAGCCACGACCCATTGGCCATGGCGGGGGACAGAGGGTGGTCAACGTTGGGCCAGCCGCAGAGGGGTGGTGCATGACACATTGCCATTAGAGCCAGTGGTCGTAGCCCACCGTGCCACAAAAGATGGCAGAGTCGCAGCCGACGTTCGGCTGACCACGGAGCGGCGGCACAAGACGCGCCACCGAGAGGACCAACGACCGACAATTTCTATCGGCCGAGTAGGACCGAGTGGGACCCACGGCGGTTCCTACGTGCCACCTGGCGACCGAACATCATCATCCATTCAGTGAGAAAGAGAGGGGAGCACGTGACTCCCCCATGGACATTTCCAGGCTAGTCCATCTAGACCAGGCTTCCCAGTATGGGCCGGGTTGTACCCAGCGGGCCTGGTCGGGTCTGTCTGACCTTATTGGAATGGAGCAAGACCAACATCGACCCATAATCTCTCTTTTGGTCATAACATTGGAACCAGGTGAATGTTGGACGAACCTTCTACGATGCCAGAAACATGGGAGCGATACTGTCCGTTTTTTATACCCTAATTGAGATTTCTATAAATTTTGGGTACAGTCGGGTTGGATCGAGGATGAATCCAACTGGGCCCTCAAGACTAAATCTCTAATAACATAAAGACTGAGTGTCCGATTGACGCATGGTATGTTGTGTTGAGACCCCTTTACATGGTGGTACTTTGAGATATATCTTTGTGGGACATCATGGATGTTGAAATATCATATTGTGGCTTGAGGAGCGTAACCTTTCAGAATCAAGCAAGCTTAGTGTGGGAACCCTCTAGTTGGTGTAACATGAGAAAGGGATCCATTAGGGGTCTATATTTTAGGATCCCACATGGATCCACTCTAGGAATCCATGTGGGACTACTCTTGGATCCTATGTGGGTATGCTTTACTATAATCCTATGTGGGTCTAATGATGTACTAGGATCCTATGTGGGTCTAATGATGTACACGGATCATATGTGGGTCTGTTGTACTAGGATCATGTGTGAGTTTGATGTTGTTCTAGTATCCTGTGTGGGTATTCTATACTAGGATCTTATGTGGTTTTGATGATGTACTTGGATCCTGTGCGGGTCTTCCTCTTAACAGAGTAAAATGATTCAGTAGTTACATCTAATCATCCCTACCACTGCAACTACGTTATACCTAGTTTGATCTGAGTCCTTACCTTTGTGGTCTTATTCTATGGGGCGTACCTTAGTGGTACTTACCTTTGTGGGGTTACCTTTGTGGTATTCCTCTGTGTGGTGTACCTGTGTGGTACCTTCCTTCGTGGTAAACTTTCCTATGTGGAACAGTTGTAATTTGGCTAAGGAGTTGGGCCTTGTGTTTCCTCATGTATGAGATGGGTTATATCTGATAACTTAGGTATATGTATAGGGCATATACCTAAGTATGGTTCTCACTAGATTACATGATTTTTGGTTTATCCATTGTGGATTCTGTGAGTCCTTGAGGGTCTCGAGGTCTCTACTGAGTATCGTTATACTCACCCCTACATGGTCTTCGCCCGGACTTTGTTGTGTTTGGTGTAGCAAAAAGACATCGCTGATCAATGCATAGGGTACGAGGAATAGAATGTGCCCATAGGTGGTCCATACAGCGTGTCAGTATGTAGAAGAGACGAGTGGATGTGGAGTGTGTAGGAAGATATATGTACATACCCTTTAGGTAGGAACCTTGGAGGATGACCTAGTAGCTATCTTTATCTTTCTTCAGTTGTATTGTATTTTCAGTTGTACATGTACCTTTACTATTGGTCTTCTATTTTGTCCCCTATTAATTTCAGCACACTTTTTTCTATATAGTTTACTTCTGTTCATGTCTTGATTTGTGATTGGTTGCAAGTGTTTACAGGTTATAAAGGCAATCCCTTCCTGGTTTTAGGGAATATGCCTTTCAGTGCTAGTTTCCAGCCCATAGCCTATAGAAGGCGGGCTTGGGGTAGTCACGGCTCTGGCCCCGAGTGACGGGTCATTACAAATTGGTATCAAAGGATTCTGTTCTACCATAGAACATTGTACTCTGATATTTTTAACATAAATAGCTATAGTGTATTGATTGTGGTTTTTATTTTAAGGAATCCAGTGTTGGTGCGACAACTGACGTAACCACACACCAGGACCCAAAATTCTGATTTCTAACTTAGTGCATGAAAATATTGATTGTGTATGTGTTATGAAATGTTTTCCTTGTTTACTCATTGACTTAGCTCAAAAGTTTTAACTTATTGATCGTGGCAGACTTGTTTCATTTCTGAATGCCTCCACGCAGATATCCAGCTACAGTTTCAGATAGAGTACATGAGGATCACCCACTGAATGAGGAGGTCTCGTTGTAGGACCCACTTATAGTAGAGGCACCAGCGGAGGCACCAGTTGTACCATTACCCATTGGGCCACTGATGCAACCAACCCCAGTGGTAGAGACTGTACACCACTTCAGTGCATTGCACGAGTTCTTATGCTAGAGGCCACCCAGGTTTCGGGGAGAGACGGACCCACAAGTGGTTTGGGATTGGTTTGAAGTTGTAGTGACAGTCTTTCGACTGGTATGGACAATAACTGATGTCATGGTGATCCTTTCTACTAGTCTTTTACAAGCAGCAATAGACAGATGGTGGAGCATGATGCTCCAGATTCACGATGAGGTGACACTTCTCTTGCCATACTTTGAGAGCCAGTTTTGGGTAGAGATTGTTCCAGCGACCATTCACGCAGTTCACATTCAAGAGAATCTTCATATGTAGCAGGGAATCATGAATGTGGGTCAGTACTCAGCGAGGTTTACTGACCTCTTACGTTTCTCCACTGATATGGTACGTGACCCGTTATTTAGTGTGTGAACCTTCGTGTAGGGACTCGGACGGGAGATCAGGGATTCAATGATTTCACTCATCATCCCGACGTAGGCGGGGGTGTTAGAGAGAGGCCTCTTATTAGACAATTTTCATGTTGGGCAGTCATTAGCAGCGAGACCCACCACTGGGCATCACATAGAGTATTCTTTTGCAGCAGGTAGTAGATATATGTTACAGAGGTCCAAGAGGACAAGGCCTACCAGTGTATTACCCTAGTATTTAGGGTTAGTTGTATGGGGCACCAGATATAGAACCAGTCATGTGGGGAGTATGAAGTGTTTCACATGCGGCAGGTAGGGTCACATGGCTCGTGACTGCCTGACCCGCCAAACAGATTATTAGTAGACGGTCGAAGGACCACCTTGCCAGAGACAGAGGATTGACCGATGATGTCTGCTTAGAGAAGGAATATGTGGTAGAGGAGTTGGTTGTGTAGCTTGTGTTGGGTGACGATTCGATATGTTATTGCCACCACCACTAGGTGGTCCACCCAGACCACAGGGAGCAGGTGGACAGGGGTGAGTTCAGCTCCAGGAAGCTGAGGCTTATGAACACAGAGCTCTAGAAATGATACATGTTATGACCTGTTTCTACTCCACCATAGTTTCATTACTTATAGACACAGGTGTGAGTCATTCATTTATTCCATGACCCTCATTCGGAGCTAGGAGATTTAGATAGATTCGTTGGCTCGATCCTTACAGCTAGAGAATCTTACGGTAGAGGATTCGATGATTGAACAATGGTGTTGGCTGTGTGAGATTACTATATGAGGCAAGATCTTCGGCTGGGATCTCATAGTAGCGGAATCAAGGCCTTGCAACGTCATACTGGGTATGGACTGGTTATATACAGTCCATGATCAGATTGACTGTATTAGGTGCAAAATGCAGTGTGTCCTCACGGATGGGACCAGGTTTAACTTCACCGGCAAGAAGGGAGCATTTTCATCACATGATGGACTTATAGGGAGGATAGTGAGGTCGATTACACATCATTTGACTAGCCTTACCCTCAGAACGTTTGATGTGTGGAGTCCGAGTTATCCTGTAGTGGGGGACCAATACGTGGATGTCTTCCATGATGATGTTCCGGGTCTACCTCCTCGTAGAGTGGTGGACATTAACATTGAATTGTAACCTTGGACAACACCGATATCTCCACCAACATATCGGATGGTTCCTGCGGAGCTTCGTGAGCTGTGAGTATAACTGGAAGGCTTATAGGGGAAGGGATTCATTAATCCCTGTGTTTCACCTTGGGAATCTCCAATTTTGTTTGCCATGAAGGTCGATGGGAGCTTGAGACTTTGTGTCAACAATTAGCAGTTGATCCAGGTGACCGTGAAGAACACGTACCCACTCCCGTGGATTGACGATCACTTTGATCTGCTGAAGGGAGCACGATGGTTCTCAAAGACAAACCTCAGGTAAGGCTATCACCAGATCAGAGTTCAATATAAGGATGTACAGAAGACAACTTTTAGATTTCGTTACAGCCACTAAAAGTTATTGGTTATGCCATTCGGCGTGACCAATGGCCCAATAGTGTTAATGGAACTCATGAACATGATATTTTGGAAATACCTTGATCGCTTGGCCATAGTCTTCATCGACGACATTCTGATCTACTTGGATACATAGAAGGAGCATGCCTATCAATTTCATATAGCTCTGGAGACCCTCTAAGAGCAACAGCTTTATCGTAAGCTCTCGAAGTTCCAGTTCTAGATCCGAGAGGTTCACATTCTAGGACACGTCATCTCAAAAGCACGAGATGCAGTGGATCCAGTGGATATTGAGGCGGTACTTGATTGGGACACACCCAGGAGTGTGACGGTGGTATGAAGTTTTATGGATTTTGCAGGATACTATAAGTGATTTTTTCCATATTTCTCCAGAGTTGCAGCACCTTTATCAGCAATGATAGAGATGGGGAAACCCTTCGTGTGGTCAGAGAGATGCCTGCAGAGTTTTTGAGGAAAATACTGACTAGGGATACCATCTTGATGCTTTCATAGGAGGGAGTTGGGTATGTAGTCTACTACAACGCATCACGGACTAGACTCAGATGTTTCCTGATGTAGAAGCGAGTAGTTATCGCGTATTGTCCTCGAAAAATGAGAATGCATGAGCAGAACTATGCTACCCATGACATTGAGGAAGCAGCAGTGGTCTTTTCCTTAAAGATGTGGCTACATTACTTGATGGGCGAGCGTTTTACGGTTTACTCTGATCATAAGTGTCTCTCGTATATCTTCTCTTAGAAGGCCCTGAACCTAAGACATCGACGTTGGATTGTGTTCCTCCAGGACTCTGACTTTGAGATATTCTATAATCCTGGGAAGGGGAATGTAGTAGCAGATGCACTCAGCAAGAGATCTGGTATACAACTAGTAAGTGAGGTGACAGTGTAGTAGGCCACTTTATAGATATCCTTTGTGGATTGAGATCGATCAGATTTTCTTACGTCTCTTACAGTCACTCCCCCACTTCTTTAGTGAGTCCGGGAAGCGCAGTATGGGGACACTAAATACGAAGCTCGATGTGCTCAAATATCCATAGGATAGGCTCCTGATGTATTTTCTTAATGTGGGAATCAAGTCATCATTTTTAGATGATGTACCATGTTACCATTGTGTTTTTGGGGGGAAGTGTTTAGGGAGTTCCAAAAATCCCCTCTAGTTGTACATCTAGGAGTGGGGAAGTTGTACTAGGTCCTCCGACAATAGCACTGGTGGCTGGGAATGACGAAAACAGTACCAGAGTTTGTCTCTCAGTGCCTCACTTGTCAGCAAGTGAAGGTGGAGCATCAGGCACCAGGAGGCTTAGTTCATCATTTATAGGTCCCATAGTGGAAGAAGGACGGGATATCCGTGGTATTCGTGATATGACATACACCACTAGTGGAAAAATTGTTTTTAACGTTGGTAGTTTAACGTCGGTTCTAAGAGACTGACGTTAAAAGAACCTTTTTGGCTTCAGTTTTACAAAAAACCGATGCTAATGATCAAAATAAAAGTTTTAGATAATTTACCAAGATTCAATTTGAATGTTTGAAGAGGGAAAATAGACTTAAGAATCAAATGTTATTAGCATCAGTAGTTGGAGATTATATGATTTGATTTTTGGCGTTGGTTTTTTTCAATAACCAACATTAAAAAATAATTTTTGGCGTCGGTTTTACAAAAAAACGATGCCAAAGATGAAAATAAAAGTTTTATATAATTTCAAAATCTTCAATTTGATAGGTAGTGGAGCGAAAACAAACTTGTGGATCAAATGTTATGGGCATCAGATGTTGGATATTATATGACTTGATTGTTGGCATCAGTTTTTTTTTCAATAACTGACTTTAAAAGACCCTTTTGGCATCGGTTTTACAAATACCCGACACCAAAGATCAAAATAAAAGTTTTAGATAATTTCCCAATCTTTAATTTGACCGGTTGCGGAGCGAAAATGGACTATGGATCCAAAGTTATGGGTGTCAGATGTTGTAGATTATATGACTTGATTGTTGGCGTCGGTTTTTTTTTCAATAAATGACATTAAAAGACCCTATTTTTATCGGTTTTACAAAAACCCGACGCCATTGATCAAAATAAAAGTTTTAGATAATTTCCCAATATTCAATGTGACAGGTTGTGGAGTGAAAACTGACTTATAGATCAAAAGTTATGTGCGTCCGAAGTTGGAGATTATATGACTTGATTTTTTGCGTCGGTTGTTTTGAATAACCGACGATAAAAGACCCTTTTTGGCGTCGGTTTTATAAACAACTGATGCGATTGATCAGAATAAAAGTTTAAGATAATTTTCCAAGCATAAATTTGACAGTTCGAGGAGAAAAAACCGACTTACGGATCAAAAGTTATGGGCGGATGAAATTTGAAATTATATGACTTGATTTTTGGTGTCGGTTTTTTTAATAACCGACATTAAAAGGCCATTTTCAGCGTCAGTTTTACAAAAAATCGATGCCAAAGATCACAATAAATGTTTTATAAAATTTCCCAATATTCAATTTGACAGGTCGTGAAGTGAAAACAGACTTACGGATCAAATGTTATGGATGATGGAAGTTGAAGATTATATGACATGATTTTTGGTGTCGATTTTTTTTCAATAACCGACGTTAAAAGACCCTTTTTGGCGTTGGTTTTACAAATAACCGATGTTAAAAGTCACTTTTTTTACATCGTTTTTTCAAAAACTGATGTTAATACACCAACATGAGAATATTTTTAGCATCGGTTATATATTTATTCGATGTTAAATATAAAATTTCAAATACGCAGTTTCGATATTTCAATTTTTTACCAACGCGCGTTCCTATTTTCAAAATCCCGCTCAAATATTATTGAATCGCCACTGTAGAAATTATCATTTACACTATATAAAAGCTCATCCTCTTTCTTTCACCATTTTTGACATCTTTGAAAAAATCAATATTTCAAATATTCTTCAATCGAAGATTTGTCCATGGTATTTATTTTCATCATTTATTTTAATTATTATTGTTTTCCTTATCACTAAAAATATTATTATTTTTATAATGATGATGATAGATTCTTCTAATCGAGATACAAAAATAAATCTTCTGCATATGATTCATTAGTTTTTGGGAAATTGTTTTTATCACTCACTATTTTTATTACCACGTGAGTTCTCCCTTAAAACAAAGTGAAATAATGATAAAAAACATATTGATTCAAATGGCCCAATAAAATAATTAAAGTTAGTTTCAATCATTAATTATATTTTTTTGTTCATTTGGAATATTCATTTTCTTTCTTTTTTATAATGTATTCTTCGAAGAAAGTTGTATCGATTGACCCATTATGAGGTATAACTTACGACGACCATAACTTTTGATCCGTAAGTCCGTTTTATCTCCATAACCAGTCAAATCAAATCTTGGGAAATGATCTATATTCCAATATTCAGAGTTTAGAGGTTTTGACGATGGTTTGTTTTAAAACCGACATGGAAAATATTTTTTTTATAAAACTTATTTTTCACGTCGGTTTTTTTCAAAAACCGACGTTAAAACTCATGTAGAAGACAAATTTAGATGTCAGTTTTCTAAAAAACAGACACTAATGACCCCTCGAGGTCATGATTTTCAGCATCAGTTTAAAAAAACCGACGCCAAAGACCACAAGGGCCTGATTTTTGGAATCGGTTTATATAAAAACCGATGCCAAAGATCACCAAGGCCCTATACTTTGGCGTCTGTTTTTATATAAAATGACGCCAATGTCCCGCGTGGTGAATATTTATGATGTCGGTTTATAAAAACCGACGTTGAAACATATATTTTTTATGTCGCCTTTATTGACGTCGGTTAAAAACCGACTTCAAAATGTAAAAAAAAATAGATGTCGAAATACTTTTTTCCACTAGTGCACATACATCCAGAGGCCATGATTCTATCTTGTTGAATGTCAAATGACTCACCAATTCTTCCCATTTTCTTTCGATCAGAGAGCAGGGTCCAGTAGGGATCTTGCGATTCCTTTATGTGCAGGAGATTGTGCGGCTACATGGAGTACCCTTGATGAAATTCTCCGATCGTGATTCACATTTTACTTCCCAGCTATGGAAGGGGTTTCAGGAGACTTTTGAGATGCATATTCATTTGAGCACCGCCTTCCATTCTCAGACAGATGGCCAGACTGAGTGGACCATTCAGACCCTTGAGGACATGTTGTGTGCTTGTGTCCTAGACTTTGGACATAGTTGGTAGGATCACTTGCCTTTGGTGGAGTTTTCATATAACAACTATTATCACTCCACCA
The DNA here is from genome assembly GCA_963277665.1 of Viscum album. NCBI lineage: Eukaryota > Viridiplantae > Streptophyta > Magnoliopsida > Santalales > Viscaceae > Viscum > Viscum album. The sequence goes on from OY728163.1 coordinate 1,434,674,087, forward strand.
TTGGGATGGAATCATTTGAGACATAGTACGACAGACCTTGAAGATCTCTGTTGTGATGGACTGACCCAGGGGAGTCAGCATTCATGGGACCATATATGGTACATTCTAGCATGAAGAATGTATAGATCCTTGAAGAGTGGATGATGACTACACATAGAAGGCAGAAGTATTATGTTAATAGAAGATGGAGACCTCTAGAGTTCGAGGACGGTGACCACAACATTCAACAGCACTCACCTCGACGAGGTTTGTAGAGATTTGGCCTGGGTGACAAGTTATCTCTGAGTTTCATTAGACCCTTTCAGGTCCTTAGCAAAGTCGGCGATGTGGATTACCACCTAGCTCTTCAACTTCAGTTGCATCGGGTGCACGACATCTTCCATGTATCCTAGCTGAGGTGATACGTGAATCACCCTTCCCACTTCATCGACCATGGTGAGATGAACATCGATGATGGGGTGATGTTCAAGGAGGTTCTAGTAGAGATAGAGGATTGACAGGAGTGGGTCCTTCTTGGGTGGTTGATACCTTTGGTGCACGTTTTTTGGCAACACGGGAACCTCCAAGAGAGCACATGGGAGCGGGAGGATCATATTTGTGCTCTGTACCCCAAATTGTTTTTTGAATTTTGGTGATGTGGAATTTGGGGACCAAAATACCTAAGGTGGGGAGAATGTAATGTCATAGAAATTCCATGTAATTTTTTTAAAAATTACATTGAAATTTTATGAGTTCGCACAAATTTACGACGTGTGATTCCGTGGCCCGGTGTACTCAGAATGATTTTTTGAACATTTTCTTCTATGTTTAGTAAATGTAGGAGCATATATTTGTAACATTTGAACTGGTGCTCAGAATTGAAATCTGAGAGCACCGTTAAACTCGTAGTGCCAGTATCTTCTCAAGGAGGCCTTCATCTCGATTACAATAGGTCGAGGGTGAAAGTTAGTTTTTTTCATTTTCATGGAAATATAAATAAAACAAACTTTTATTTTATTTGTACAATCTCCATTTTGAATTCTCGGTGGTGGGGACCACCCGAGATACAAAACCCCCCAATTTAATCCTATGGTGGTATGGACCACCCAATCCCCATTTTAATGGATAAAACCTTTCAAATCCATTTAATTATTCCCCCATTTAAGTATGCCTCATCAATTGTTTAATGATGCCAACTCAAATTAAAAATCAACAAACATATTTTATTTGGGTTGGATACTCATTTTTTATTGGGGAGAAATCATTAGTAGAAGGGAGAAATTGAGATAACATTGGAGAATCTCATATCTAATGAAGAACGCGCCATCTCCAATGAAGAGAAATTAACCGACCTCGAGCCCCGATTGGAAGCCCCTTGCAGAGGCAATGAACACCGACATCCTCAATGAAAATGAACTGATGTATGTCCCTACCTCCTCATTGATCTCCAACAGAACCTCCAAGGTAGATATTGTTGTTTTGAATTTCCCCTTTTCATTGATGACAATTCTTCAGGATTCAAGAAGTATTTGAACTGCTTACAACATCCCTAATGTAGAGTGTACCAGTCAAATGAACAAGGCCCGAATCCTCCACAAAATCATTGTGGTTCTTGGTTTGTTTTTCATAATGGAGGAGTACGGTATCTGACACTGGTGGGGCTCAAGAACGGAAGCTGGCACCATAGCCGGCCATGCAGAATGTGGCAGAGGGACCACACCACAGGAGAAGAGCCATGGCTTATCGGCCGCTACAGTGGACATAGGGCCGCCGGTGTTTGGCCGGACGTAGATGGGTGGAACACGATGTGATGCCGTCATAGGAAGGGGTCGAGACCCTCCTGGACCTGGCAGATGGAGGATGCACTATCGGCGTTCAGCCGGCCGTGGAGTGGTGGCGCACGATGAACCACCACGAGGACCAATGGCTAGCCATTTCAGCTAGTCGAGCTGGACAGAGCGAGACCCGTGGCAGGTCCTCGCGTTCTTCCTGGTGACCGAATGAATTTGGAAGTTCAGTGAGAAGGAGTGGGGGGCATGTGACTCCCGCCCCCCACACGTGGCCAGACTAGGCTGTCCAGGCCGGTGCTACCCAGTGCGGGCCAGGCTAGACCAGAACCAACGGTCTGAGTCGGGTTAGTCAGACCGGGTTGGACCGAACCCAGACCAATATCAACCCATAATCACTCTTTTGGACATAACCTTGGCCCTGAGCATCCATTTGATGAACCATATATAAAGATAAATTCCTAGTAGAGAGATTGTCCTTTTTGTATTCCTAACTTGCAATTTGGATAATGTTGGGGTATGGTTAGGTTATATCGAGCACGAATCCAACCGGGCCCTCATGACTAAAAGGATTATAACTTTTAGACTGGGCGTCCAATTGATGCAGTGTATATTGCCTTGAGACCCCATTCACATAAAGGTTCTTTAGAATACTTCTTCATGGGACTTTGGGGCAGTTTAAGAATCAACCTATGGTTGTGGAGCGTGCCCTCCCAGAATCAAGCGGGCTTAGTGCGGGAACCCAGTAGCTGGCTGTAATATGATAATGGGATATTTCATGGGTCTGTATTTTCAGATCCAACATGAATCCACTCTAGGAATCCATGTGGTATTAATCTTGGATCTTATGTGGTTCTTCTATACTAGGATCTTAAGTGGGATTGATAATGTACTAGGATCCTGTGTGGGTCTGCTGTACTAGGATCCTCGGTGGGTCTGATGATGTAATAGGATCCTGTGTGGGTGTTCTGTACTCGGATCCTATGTGGGTCTGATAATGTAATTGGATCCTATGTGGGTCTTCTGTATTGGAATATTGTGTGGGTCTAATGATCTACTAGGATCTTGTGTGGGTCTACTGTACTAGCATCCTGTGGGGGTCTGATGGTGTACTAGGATCCTGTGGGGGTATGCCTCTTAACAATGTAAGATAATTTAGTAGATACATCTAATCATCTCTACTACTGCACATAATTTATACCTGGTGTGAGATGAGTCTTTACCTTTATGGTATTATTATATATGGTGTACATGAGTGGTATATACCTTCATGGTTTTACCTTTGTGGTATTTATCTGTGTGGAATACATGTGTGGTACTTACCTTTGTGGTAATCGTTCCTACGTGGAACAGTTGTAATTTGGATAAAGAGTTTGGGAATTGTGTTTCCTCACATATGAGATGGGTAATACTTGATATCTTAGGTATATTTATGGGCATATACATAAGTAGGGTTGTCACTAGTTTACATGATTATTGGTTTATCCTTTGAGGATTTTGTGAGAACTTGAGGGTCTCGGGGTCTCTACTGAGTATCGTTATACTCACCCCTGCACGGGCTTCACCCGCACCTTGCTTTGTTTGGTGCAAACTACGAACAATGCTGATTAAGGTTATGGATACTAGGACTAGACAATTCCTATAGGTGGACCATATAGTTTGTCGGTACATAGAGGAGATGGGCGGATGTTGAGTGTTGAGGATGCAATCTGTACATACCTTTCATGTAAGAACCTCATAGGATGACCTAGTAGATTTCTTTCTCTTTATTCAGTTGTGTTATATTATCAGTCATACTTGTAGCTTTACTGTTGGGCTTGTATTCCAACCCATCTTACATTCAAAACACTTTTTGCAATATATTTTACTTATGTTCATATCTTGTTGTGTGCCTGGTTGTGTGTGTTTACAGGTTATAAAGGCCATGCCTTTCCAATTTTGGGGAATAAGCCTTTTGGTGCTAGTCACCAGCCCCTGGCCTATGGAAGGTAGGCTTGGTGTAGTCATGGCACGGTCCCCAGGGGATGGTTTGTTGCATAAAAATACAACTTCATTATCAAACGAGGATATATTGGAAAATGAACAACTATTAAAATTATTATTGTAAAAAACATAAGAGGCTACTATTTGACACTACTCATGCTATCTTATCATCAAATGCAATCTCATTGATACATCCTTATGATCATGATAATTATTAAAAACATAGGATTATCATAAAATCCATAATATGTGTTTTTAAAAAAGTTAATTATTATGTTTTAATTTATTTTTGAAATCTACTTCAAAATTATTTTTCAATATATAAAATTAATTATTTGATATGTATACTTTTCAAAAATAAAATTCTAGGGTTTTCATAACATATATTCAGAAAATACATTTAGAAAAACATTGAAAAACATATTATTTTGGGAATTACATTGAAAACTATTTTTGATATCCTTTGAGAACATGATTTTGAAAATTTATGACAAAATATTTTACCTTTGAAATATTATAATAATGGAGAAAATAAAATGATACAACGACTCAGTAAGTGTGTTGAAGGAAAATATTTCGAGTTCAAATAACCCAATGTTACATTGGGTAAAAAGATGAAATGAATTATTTTATTTTAAAACAATACTACCCAATTTCGCATTTTGTAAATAAATATTTTCCATAATCTGGAGTTTTCATGATTCTTGATAGTCAATGAATTCCAATATAGATAAAAAATATCAGTAGGTTGATTGCATATAATTGGTATATTTATATAAATATGGTTCTATTTCCCTGGGAATTAGTAGTGGATTAGGGAACTACATGTATTTCATTTATGGTTGCATTTCGTTATGGGGATTGAAGATTAATGAGGGTTCTCATGGAGTCGGTGTTGGTCTGGCCTGGCATACTAGAGAGAAGGATTCAACAACCTATGAGGGAGGAAGAATAGAGGGTTGATGTGACTTTTTCCAATTTTCATGATGTAACTGTGATTTTTAAAAAGTGAATAGTATCTGAAATTATCACCCCACATAAATTTTTTTACATTTGGAGGGTGATTGCTTATAAGATATGTAGTCATTTCTTTCTGGCCAGAAGTTGTAACTGGATCCACTATTAAGGGCCTTATAAACATGCCCAAAATACATAAAGCAAAACATATACTTAACCACCATTCCATATACACAATCCAACCCTCACGCAATGGGAGCTGATCTAAACTTCACTCTATCTACTATGATGCTGGCTTGGATAATCATGCCCACACAAGGTGGATAGATTTTGTTATTTTCTAGTTTCATAAAGGAACAATTTTTAAATAAATAGATAAATTATTTAATACATTACATATATTAAACATTCATTTAATTTTAAACAATTATTGTTAAACTAATAACACATAATTTACAATAAAATAATTTTTTAACATCTAACTATTCCTTACTAAAAAATACTATGCCTTATAAAAGAAAATAATCATTTACATAGAATAATTAAATTTGAAAACTGTATTACTAAATAAATACTTTAATCTAATATATAAAACGCGATCTAACCAAAATTACTTCAAAATATTATTTAATACATCAACTTCAATGTTTTAAAAAAATTAACATATTATATTATTATATAATACTATAATTGTTTATATCAATAGAATTTTGGAATACAGAATACCAACAGTTTATTTATGGAAAATATTAAAATATATATTTATAAGTCATTAATATTTTCGATATATAACTATACTTTCATAAAGTTAATTATGAAACATGAAAAATAAATTTACATAGCATTAAAATAAAATTAGTTTTTCTTCAAATATAAAAATATTTTAAACAGAATTAATATAAAAACATTTTATTTTGCAATTAATTTTAAATAAAGAAGCGTTAATTTATGAGTATTTGATGAAAAATACATCAAATATATTAGTGCACTTATATATTTCTTTAATATATTAAAATTAATATATTAAATTATAATTGAAACCATATTTTCGTATAAAACAATATTTTTTAGGTAATATTATAAAATAATTTTTTAAATTTAAAACAATTCATTTATTTAGAATTTATTAACATAAAAATTGATTAGGATTTATAGGTTCATGCACTTTATTTTAATGAATGATGCTCATGTACTACTTTAGATTTTGTACTACCATTAAGACATTCATGCATGGTTGTATTTGGTATTGGAAATACATATATAGTCTACTATATTAATATAACTCTTTTAAGTTATTATTATAAAATTTTCAGTTGTTTTTAATTCATTTTTTATACTTTTATTCTACTATGATAATGAGTGTAAATTCTTCCCATTTTACAATCATTAGACCCCTATATCGAGTTTTTAGCCACTATTGTATATGTTGTCATGCTTGAGTCAATGTGATCGACCAACTCATGGAACCGTTTTAGTGTATCATAGTTAAGGAAATTACAACTGATGTGAATTAAAGATTTTAGTCTAAAAATGTTTCCAAATACATCTTTAGGACCATAAATGTTTTCATAAATAAGATAATATTTCTTCCATCTTCTATTCGTGTTTGGGAAATTGAGGATCATATGATTGAGTTATGAAATCCAAAAAAAATTCATTTCAGGATTCTTCTATTAAATCATGGCTGTGCACATGTCCTTTACTCTAATATTCTTCAGTAGTAGTCATGTGAAGTCATCTACTCCTGGTAAGGGATATATGACTTTTCATTGTTTTTTAAAGCATGAATCAATCATTATTTTTTATCATTACACTAATGGATATCATAATTATTTGGAGGTAAATTATATAGTTATATCACTGAATGAATGGTTATCTAACCATATAGAAAATTGTATAAGACGAATAACTAGTTGAAAATGTATGAATTTATTTTTATTATTTTATAAATTTTAATAATTAAATTTAAATGAAAATTTAAATTTATAAATTAGGTTATTAATTGTATTAATAAACATTAATTTATGTGTTTCTTTGATAATATTTAATGTTATAAACAATATCATGTGGTATTTTTTTGAAAAAACAATCCCACTATATTCCAAAAATTGAAATATATTTTTAGTATATGATGTGGAATTATTTGATTTAGATTATAGGAATATTTTTCATATCTATTATTTAATATATATTTATATCATATTACATTTGATTATATTTTTTAATTCTTTATAATATCTAAATTGAAGAGATATAATGAATAATGATAACACATATTGTCGATAAAAAATATCTTATTGCATGGAAATAATATAGGGGAGAAAAAACCAAATTTCTCAAGCTGTTGGAAATTAATTTTGGAAATTATATTCTTTCTTGTAGTGAAGGTTTTATTATATAATTATCCAATAATGAGAAATTAAAAATATCATATAAAATACTCATAGATAAATTAGAATAGTAAAATTTGATATTACAATGTTGTAGGGCTATGTATTTAATATTTTGTAATAATAATAATATGTAAAATTACTAATAATAGATAATTAAACTAGAAATTATCACATATCAATTAATATTAATATTTATTTTCATGAAAATTAAAAAAATTATTGTGTTTTTTGGTACCATGTGATTTATTCGTTTTTTAATGTTTCTTCAAAAAAATTATTAAATTTATTTATATATGTTGACAATATATTTTTTGATTATTTATCATGAATAATTTTGTTAAATTATTAAAAAAATAAATTTAAATGTCGTAATGTTTTAATGAAATATGAATGAAATGAAAAATAACTACCCTTCTTGTAATTTATTTAATATGGGATTTATTTTTTTATTATTTTATATTTATCTGTAATATTTATTAACTATCGAATATAGGTTGATTGATGTGTAAATATTAAGAAAAATATGTTATTAAATATTTAATTATAATTTTTTTTGGAAACAGATAAAATTGTAGGGATGAATGATCCCATTATGAATTACAAATGTCATAAATGACATTTTTTTTCTAATTAGTTTCCATTAAATTTGGTTATAAAATTCATATTAGAACTGTCTGTATACTCTAGAGATTTATGGTAGTGATATGATTTATTGATATTCTTGTGTTGTCTAAATTTCCTAAAATAAATGGTTTAGTTTCCTAGGACTATATTGATTGTTAAATATATGTTGAGAAATTGGTTTGGTTTCCAGGGATGTAGTGATTATTGATTTCTATGAAAGAGGGACAAATTGAACTTTTTCTAAAGATTCCGGGAATGAAATTGTGGGATTGGGATGTCTTTAAAGCATGTATTTAGCATCGATGTATCATAATCTTGTTTGACACTAATTTAATGATTAAAGGGGACATGTGATATTTAAATGAAAATTTTCCAATATACTAATGTATCTTGACACTATTACCTATAGGTTCATCATTGAATCCATAGTTTCATATGAGATTTAGAGTATTTAAATAATAATTAACTAATAAATTGATTAATATAATGTATGTGGATTAATTTTTATGTTTTTAATCGATGAAGACATTCATGGGAATATAAATAATTTATAAATAGTTAAATGAAACATGGATTACATGATAAAAATATTGATCTTAGAAATTAAAAGTGAATAATATTATTTAATGGTCAATGGATTAGATAACATTTGGATTGATCTAATGGTGCTAATTTGTTTCTTAAACAATAGTAGTTTTAGCTGACAGACCATTATGATGATAACAGTAGATATTTCTAGGATACATAATTTCCCTTAGTCTTTTTTATTTATATTATTCTATATTATATATTTCATATTCTATACCTCTTATATTGATATGTTAAATGTGAAGAAAATGTTTTAGGGAGTTTTTCAACAATATCCAAGATGGTGAGAGAATGGATAGATGAATTCTCTATCTCAAAATCACAAACTATAGATGTATATAATTAGTAGATCATTTCCTATAAAGGATTATGATACAAGGTGGTTTCCTAAATTTTTTTTTATGGATCATGATTTTACTATAAATTTATTTGAAAGGTGAAAAGAATTAATCTATAAAAAAAATTTAACATGTTGTGGTGGATTTTTCATTCCACTGTTGTACCAGGATTGGATTTCATGGATACAGTTGTAATGAAAACAGATATCATTTAGTGGATTCCAGGTATAAACATGGTTACTACATGGATATTATTCTATTTATATGCAAGGATTCATTGGATGGAGTATTATATATATTAATATTGGAAGAGGTGTAAAAGAAATTATAGTTGTGGTGATCATTGTAAAAATTTGTTAAGGCCTCATTGTGAAAATAATGTAGATAAGTAAAAGTTGAGTTACATCATATATATATATATATATTATTTGGATATATATTTATATGATTATTTGTGTCACATGGTGAGTTATCTAAAGAGAGGATGGGGAAATATTATAATATATATTAATGTGATTAGTGGGATTCATATATTTATTCTCAAGGATTAAGCATGTTTTTTATGATTTTTCATGATAGTTATCGAAATATCATTATAAGTATAACTATTATTATTATTATCCTACACACATGAATATATTTTTATGTTTTAAATGATAATCCAATTGATCCATCAATTCATTTTTATTTCATTGTGTTATTTAGGATCTGTGAGAACATTGAGTTCACTATTGGGGATTTTTTTGTTTCTAGTTATATCAATATTTTGTCATAACATTCATATACTTGTCATTACATGTACTATATTTTAATTTAAATTAATTTATTTATGATATAAAGTTGATTTTTTTTCAATGTTATCTATTCTCTTTAATTTTACAATGAGGTTTTTAACAACTGTAGTTCTTATTATATACCCTCGGTGTTAACCATATAATTATGTCCCTTTGGAGGATGGTCTAAGGGGTAATTATTAATCATCTTATATTTTTGGACTTGGAGGGGTAACTTTGGATATTGGGCATAATGACACAATGGTTCAAGAGAAGATGCATAAAATAAATGTTGTAGTTTATACTCAGTCATCAGTGATTATGCAAGGATTGGTAGGTATAATGCATCAATTGGAAAAAACACATTATTTAACCATGGGATTCGGGCTTGGATATTGGATATTTTTGGAAAAGAAAAGTCATATCAATAAATCTTGTAATAAGTAAAAATAAACTACAATAGTCTTATGGTATAATTTTTTAATTTTCACCTTTATAATAGTGGAAAAAAATAATTTAGGATAATGCTAGAAATACAAAAATGATACATGTTCAGTCACTTATTTGCATTTGAATCCGTAAGAGCATTTGATTCACTGTAATCATGGGTGATAACATATCTCTTTGAAAAGTCCTTATTGAAACACTTGGAAAATTTCACTATAATCATCTTGGATGGTGGACTTTCTTGGCTTTGACCGCTTGGACAGTGGTGGTGGAATCACATTCTAACTATAAATCATTTTATTTTCTTTTCTTTTCATGATTAAAAAAAAAATTCAGACCAATAATCTCATATTGAAAGTCCATTTTGATACACAAGGGCCAAATAGATATCCAATAAAATCTCTATAAGAGTCCCCAAAGATAGAATCATGGCAAGTAGGCCCTAGATTTCTTCTCGAGGCCCCTTCAGATTTGCATTTACTCCATCCAGAAAAAGGAAGGTACTATAGTAATTCAAGGGTATGTTGTGGAGGGGGAAAGATAACATAAACATGCAGTCTTATAAGAACCATAAAGTCTTTCACAGAATTATTATCATGACCATTATGTTGCGATTTGGTATAATGCACAACCATCATGATATCAGTAAATTCTACTTTGAGGTTTACGTGAGTCTTCTCATGAAAATCTTAATTCCTACCTCTCCAGATGATGTGATTGAGTTCTATATAGCCAACTATAATTAAAATTGAAATACTTATAGATCGTGGGATGTTGGGAAGACCATGAAAGAGAAAATAGATATCTTTAGATCTTTGAGGATGAACATTGTAAAAATTGAAGACATATTGCCACAATGAAGAATAGGTTTTGAAAATGAGAAAAGGTGGGTCAATAAGATCCTAGTTCTGTTGGAAAATTATATATCATTAATTATTGTAAATTCCCACCTTTTTATGTTGGTATCCATTGGAATTTTATTATATGACAGCCTCCAAAAAGTGTTATCTTGGAAAGGGGATGCTAGTTTTTTCTTAGAGAATTAATCCATTTATGAGGTAATTGAACAAGATATTTGTAAAAGGGATTGGAGTTATGATTCCCATTAAATTATGACTCCAAAATAAATTTTTTATTTCTAGTTTAAAAATTCATTTCTCTTAACAGCTTTCTTGATGGATACTAAGAACTCATTCAGGTTTTTTATATGGTCTTTTACAGAGAATTAGTAATTAGTTCTTTGATCAATAGAGTACATTAAGTCTATGAGAGGGGCTTTAGAGTAGTTATCAATCTCAAACATGAGAGAATAATTGGAATTGGCTAGTCAGCGTGCATTCCTAATGATATTCTATTAGATTTTCTTTTTTCCATGCCATATAGTGGACTCCATATAGCATGTATTTCCTAATTTCAGATTATCAACATACCTAGATCTGAAAAACTAGAAGTATATGGATGTATTTTTGAAACTCCAAATAAAAACAAGGAATTTAGGATTTAATTAAAAATATCCACTTTATTGATTTCCATCCCACCCAGAGCATAAGGCATACAAATTCTCTTCCATGATATAGTGACAATCCTTTTTTTCCATATAATTCTACACCCAAGATCATTCAAGATCAAGTCATTGTTGGATTTAATGATCAAAAAGTTCCATGTGTAAACCATGATAGAATAAACCATCGTTGAACCGATCAAATTCTTAACAAGACATACTCTTCAACATAGATAGAGAGATTTACCTTTCTATCATGCCATATATCATCAAACCTAACATAGCATTTTTATGAATTAAGAAGCACACGATAGTACCTCGAACATAGCTATACAATGGTATAAAAAATGAAGATATACCTCTCTAACAACCAAATTATTGATCATACTATGCATTCCGGGATTTGATATTTTCTTTCTGAAATAAATGAAATAATTGTTCAAACTGTCCCCTTGGTTTCACACCCCTTAATAATGTTGAATTTTATTCATGTTGTTTTTTATAGTTCTCATGTCACCTTGAGTAAATATTTTAAAATCATTAGTGAAAATTAAATTATATGTAGTTGAAATACATCATGATTCCTTGATAGTTTTCAGATCACCATTTTATCTCTAGAGGAAGAAGGTTCATGCTGAGTTATTATTCTATGATGTAAAACATAATGGAAGAGGGGGTCTTTGGGGCATAAACCACATGAACACATGATGAATCCATCTAGAGATCCATTAATTAAGATATATATATGAGCATACCCAACCAATTCTTTTATTCATCTATTAATTTTTTCATGGAATCTATTTATTGAAAGGACATTATAGATGAATCTCTATTTCATAATATCAAAATCTTATTTTATGTTAAGATTAAGGGAAATATTTACCCTTGTAGTTTTATTGAGAATATTCAGACACTATGATTATTTGACCAAGTAATACTGAATGTTTCTTCATTTAACTAGGAAAAATATATTAAAATAAATGATTTTGTTTGATATCCGAGAAAGTCTATCAGACAAAATCATTTTGATGGTCTTTTATATTGTGTTCACAAGAAAAACTTGTCAGAATTGGCTAATATCACTACCATTCTAAACCATTGGAATAAGGAAAATAAACAATCCATTAATATCATGTGTAAATAATACACCATTGAAAATATTCCTTACAAATTTACAAATATCTAGCTAGATAACCTCCCAAAATTGATCAAGAAATTGATTTTTTTTATTCCATATCAACCTGAATAACTGTTCCTATTATGTCTAAAGAATACCTCATTAATTTCTACGACGATGGATATTAAAGTTAGGTTCCAGTTATTAGACTCTGTGATATGATTTGGGATGATACTTTCTACATGGTCTACCATTCAGGGTGGTACATTGAAGAGATTCTCATATAAAATAAAATATGGTTAGTAAAGGATTAAATTTTATTGAGTATTTGGTAACCATAATTCAAAAATAAGTGGGTCTTTCTTTCTCTTCATGACCATTAGATGGAATTAATAACATGGTATATATATCCCATCCATGATCCACCTAGATTTGAAAAATTATTTTTGGATGTGTTCTTTGATAATGATAAGGATTTGAATCATGGAAGACATCTCTACCTCATGAGAAACAACTTCAGGAATGTTTTTTTTAATGTCCTCTGTGATAGATTAAAGGGTTCTCACAAGTGGTTTTTTTTCATCTACATATGCGAAACATTTTTCACCAATACTTCATAATGGACATCATATAATTCATTTTTTATAGGAATGAAATTGGATTCTTAGGACTTTTGGTTTCAACCAGAGTGACTTGAACAATCATAGATCACATTGTGATGGTTGTACAAGAATTATTTAAACTTAAAGAAATGGTGTGATTCTTACTATCACCACATAAGATCACCACATTATGTCGATGGTTAGAGCTGCGTTTAGAAAAGAAAAAATTGAAATAGTTATCCAAATTTCAAGTGAGGAATTATTCACAAATGCTCTTTCAGTCCTGCTAGCCCTCATGCCAATATTATTTCTTTTGTATCATATATATTTGACTCTTATGTGATTATGTTTAGGGAGGCTAGCATCATAAACATAGGAATTTAAATCCTTGAGGGGTGGTATGTTGAAATCAGATACCATTTTTTCATCAATACGAAGAATATAATTCAAATCAGCAATAAGATGTCCGGTCTCCATGATATAACTTGAAATCCACCTTATTGGATTCCTTAAAAATCCTCTGTTAGTGTAATTATTAAAAGCATATATAAAAGTTTAGAAAATTTTCGTGTTTTCCTTAGAGAAAGAACATGTAATGAATTGATCTCCTTCTTGAAAAATTGATCGATTTTACACCGAATCATAAACAAGGATCTAAAGTCTATCATGTGGGGTGGAGTTCTAGACATTACCCATAGAGTGATACCCACTGTTGACATGAAAATTTTCCAGGATAAGGAGGCTTTCCTTTGGTTAGACACACAAATTAAATCTGGTGTGTACATACCTACATTTAGCCTTAAATAACATTCCTTCTTAGGGTTGTCTATGCCTTGGAAGTTCCATATGAGGACCTTCATTTTGACTATGATTTTTGGTTGTTTCCCCCTTTTTCGTTAACCTCAAATTTATTTTTTATATCAGACTTTCGAGTCTTTATTTTAGAATCGGGAGTAGGTAGATCCTCCGCCTAAAAATCATCACATGTTCTCATGGATGATTCATTAATATTGGTAGTTGTTCCTAAAAATATAGTAAACGATTTCTATCCACACTTCCATTCAGTTACTTGAGATACATCATGTTTTGTTCCATTTTTTACTTAATCTAGTGAGCCAAAACATCATCTAAATCCTAACTATACTTCTATCTAGCTACTGAGTTTCATCCTAATTCTGTCGAGTTTCACTAAATCCTGTGAGAGCCAAAACAACTTATAGGGCATATTGCTCATGCTGTAAACCTGAGATTGAATTATAGTCAATCATATATTCCAAACCTTCTCAACCGGGGAGATCCAAATGAATAATATCATTGATGTAATTCAAGATGATATCATTCAATTAGTAATTGTGTGTAGAAGGTATTCCATGCAGATAATCTATGGTGATAAACACAGTTGATTATCTACATAATTATCATCAATTTAATTAAATGGTTGTACATTATTGACCTCATAATGATCATCCTAATAAGGTGGGTCCTCTCACTTCTCTTCCTCCTCATCAAAATATTCCCATTATTTTCATGTACATGAAACTTTTCCCCAATTAAATTTCTCCCCTAATCTGGGTAGCCCTTCTAATATTAACCATTGGCTTGGATGACTTTCCTTGGAAAACTTCACACCTCCTAGTGGTGCTAGATAAACGTGCTTCAAAATTATTCACCACTCTTCAGTTTTTAAATTCATGGAAAACCATTTTTCAATGCTCACAATAAGTTATTAGGTGTTTGAATGAAATATTATCCTTTAATTTGTGCTCATTCAATATATGGGCGATGTGTTCCAACATATATTACTCCATATTTATTCTATGTAGTATCCTAGAATAAAGACCAAGGTCAACTTTGAGGGTGTGTTGGTCTATTATAATGGGTTTTAAAAATCAAGGGAAATGTTATTTTAATATTTTAGGGGGCCTATAAACCCAATGAGGTCCATGGATACTGGTCTAGATATGGTAATTTGAATGGTTTTGGTTCCATGGGACGAATTTAGCCTCATACTCTGACAAACAGAAAATTATAGGATTCTATTTGAGGTTTATGTTAGTCCATACCAAATAATGTTCTTCCTACCTCTTCATAATCAAATGAGAATAACCTTTTGCAATCAATATAATCCACCATTTAGTGTTATTCCATCACAGTGAAATCTTATTCATGAGATATGAATATGACCAGGGTTTGGTACCTTTATCATAATAAATTCATCCAAACCGTGATAAATGTATTGGAACATTTTTTTATCACATTCAGATCAACAACCATGGATATTGTTACATCCTCTATTCTTTTGATAATGGTATAGACAATGCATTCACTAGTGGATTTTCAAAATCCATATTGGGATGGAACAACATAAATTCATTTACTATTTGTGATATAGGTATTTCCATCCCTCTAAAAATCACTAGATGATGAGGTGAAGGATATTTCCTACTCCATATTGAACTAATACATTGGAAAAAGAGATATCAGGATGATGTTCCCCCATTATCAAACTGAAAGAAGAAATCTCCCACACAAGATTGTTATCTTCCATCATCACCCAATCATCTCTCCAATGACATGGACCTTGGATTTTATGTTCCTCATTGATTCAATGAAATGGAATTCATATATAATAACAAAATTATACAATGTGACACTACATGTAAGATATGGGCCTTCCAAGATATCATATTTATGTCTTGAGTGGTTATGATCCTAAAGTAAGTATATAGCTAAGATTGTATTAATGTGAATAAAATATTAATTTACCTGAAATAAACTATGTCTTATGTCATGAGTCCCTAAACTTTATTCTATTACATGATAAATCTTAGTTTACATCCCCATTTTGTTTTTTAAAAATATTATTAAAAATACATTCTACAAAATTAACAAAAAAATATAGGATTATAATGATAATTATTAGGGGAAAATCCTAGAGTTTAAAACTACCGTCTATAGAGGTATGAGAGATTCATTTATATCATGACCTAAAATAATTCTTGGAAAAGGTAGAGATAACTTCTAGAAAAATTTGTTTTCATTTAGGGGATTTTGTTTGATCAGTGTTGAAGACACCATGTTGGAATATTTTTATTGATTCCTGTTCCTTAGAGATTTTTATAGTTATCTTTTTGGTTGATGTTTTTATATAATTTTTTAGAAGAGATTATTTCAAAAATCATAATGATGGAATGTCTATTAGTGATGCTTTCTATATGATATGGGATTATAATGTTCATCTTTTGATACTTTTTGCGACCCTTTAATTATTGTTTTTTAGAATGTTACCCCAATAATATTAAAATTTTTATGTGAATGAGGTTGATTACAAAAATGAATTGATTTTTTCATATTAGAATGCTTTAATGTTAACCTACATTATCTTTCAATTAAAAAAGAACCATTAAA
Organism: Viscum album; assembly: GCA_963277665.1. NCBI lineage: Eukaryota > Viridiplantae > Streptophyta > Magnoliopsida > Santalales > Viscaceae > Viscum > Viscum album. The sequence goes on from OY728163.1 coordinate 1,434,690,584, forward strand.
TTCTTAATACAACTTTATATAACACCACAACAATTGAAAACTAATTTATGGCATAGTCTAATTCTTAGATGGTATGTATAACTCAATCATTTTTATTGATGTTTATGTGGGAATATGGATTAGGGAAACAATTTACTAAACTTATAGATATATTTCCATACTTTTATCCTCATCATTTTTATAGTTTAGATATTGTCTGGGGAGGGGTTTATTACATCATGTCCATTCTATAACTACTTTATATGGCCTGGTGTGGCTGATATTTAGTTTGTAGAAGAGGTTGTTTTTTGATTTTCTTTATTGTAATTAATATATTATTATTTTAATCCTCGTGATATGGGACCCAGTATTTGGGGTGGGGATATTCATTGTTCTCAGATTTATTTATCTTCCACGTTGTAATAGATTTTTTCACTTTGTTGTAAATAAATTTTTTAATTTATTAATTTATGGTAATGAACATGTTTGTGACATGTTAGTGATTTTATATTTCTATATTTCTATTTTTAAATATACTTTTAATATAACTCATGTTATGACCTCAATGATATGATGATGGTTGAATTGAACCGATTATAATGAACTTCTTTTCATGATGAATTGTATTTCCATGTTATCATATTGTATATAATCATAAATAATATTATAATACATCATATATTGGTACTTGATTTATTATTCTGAAGAAACATTATATATTTTGATATAAGATCTTTTTTTGTTAAGGAATATTATATGGTGACATTTTAAAACTCTTAATAGTAATAAACCTACATTGATCCATAAATGGAATCAATAATTTTTTTAGTATTTTCATTAGTGTGTTATATGAAAATTAACTTATTAGTACATTTTTCAGAAAATTTAATGTTGGATATTGTGATCAATTTCAACATCTTTTTAGACGATACTGGGTTTATGTTAATTTTTATTATTATGGTTTAAATTAATCTGTATAGAAACTAACATGATAAATAATGAGGTAAAGTTGTATTTTTTGAATAAATTTATTGAGATGAAATCATGTAACTATACTATATGTAGGAATTATTATTATTATCTTGATAAATATGGAATATAGATAATAATGGTTGTAACATGATTAATTTCTCACAACTATTACACTATTTAATGTGAAACATATTAGAATTTTAATTACACTAATGGGTGGAAAATATATATTTTTATGATACTTGATAAACATTACTAAATAATATACTCATTGTTTTTATTTAATATAATTAATATATTTGAGAAACTTTTATTTGAGGACATTATATTTGGTAATATTCCTCTATTTTGGATAATAATGACTATAACGATATTTAGTGATAGCCACATAGAAAAATTCAATTGGTATGTAATGTATTTTCTTAAATAAATAATATTAGTTTTTTATTAAATACATGGATTTATCATAAAATTAATTTTTCAATATGAATTTGATTTTTTTAAATAAATGGATATTTTTATGACATCAAATTATGAAGACATTAGAATAGATAATTATTTAGTGATTATATAACATTAATGATTTTAAATAAAAACTCTTATCCAAAATATTATAACCTAAGACATTAAAAAATAACCTGTTTTAATATGAAACATTGTGATGTATATAAACCATGTAATTAATTGAATTTGGCATACAATAAAATGTACCATAAAAAATGATGTAGTTTTCTTGCAAAATTATTCTAACTAGGATGAATTTTATTTTTAATAAATAATTATGTAATCATGTGGGGAAAATTTTTTCACGATGTGAAAATAATGATATGTTATGGGTGTTAAAAATTAATAATTCATAAATGATTTGTTATGTCATGTTTTTTAAGTGTAATATATTAAAAGGGAACATTTTTAGATAATGTGAAATATTTAAAAGTGACTATTGATCCTTATTCAGTGTAATGCATAAGTAAATTTATAAACGTTTCAAATATTAAAATGAAGTCTTAATAAAACATTATATCCTTTATTAATCATTATTATGTAATTATATTTTATGTTATACAGTTTTGGATACATGGTGTTATGTTTAACTAATCATTAACTGACATTATTGTTTTTTGTAATGTCTTTCTGTATGTATTTTGTTATTAATGTATCATGTAATTTAGTGATTTCTTGAATATTATATACGAGAATATGTATTTATTCCCTCTCCTTTTTCATTGTTGATATCATAATCATTACTTCATATAAATATCCACCGGAAGAGTGTTTTTGGAAATTATTGTCCCTTGTTTACACTCATTTTTCGTCTACTTTACTTCTAGTGTTACAAGCATATGGGACCCTTGAGAATAATCTCTTTGGTTTGTTACTTTATATCATCCCTTCAACTATACATGTACATTTTAAAAAATATGTACATTGGTGTGAACTAATTTAGATTTATCTAGTATACATTTTAGAATTTTTATGATCCTTTACTTGTCAGTTTAGGTTGGATGGTTGTTTTGGAGCATTTTTTGGAATTTCAATAAGTTATTTTTAATTATTTTGGAAATTTATGAATATAATTTTAAATCCTTGAATAGTTCATAATTCATGTCAGTGTAATTTTATTTTTGGTTAAAATTGATTTTTTAAATTTTGGGGGTTTTTTAATAGTTTAATTTGATGTAATTAAATTTTTAAGCGATTTAAAATTTTGAAACAAAGAATAACGTATATTCATATTTTATTATATATTTTTTTTGAAAATGATATCTTTCAATTTCATATATAATTACCCTTATCAAATTTAGTTAATCATACACATCATTATATAAGTGATTTACCACACTAAATGGAAGTCTTGTTATTTTAAAGTAGTGGTATAGTACTTGGTAACATATAGGATCACATTATATTCCTCAGGTTTCATAAAAGTAAACTAACTTTTCTCAGGGGAACATAAGTTTGAACTTATTTTTCATTAATTATGAATATTTAAATGTTTTCTCGATGTAGTGAGAACTCCTTCATACATAAGATTCCTAGTTTCTTGTGAAATTATCTACAACTAATAATTAAAATTCAGTATACATGATTTATGAAAATAGGTTATAGTTTATATAAAATTATTCATTTAAATTCAAATTTAATAGGAATGAATAATTCTAGATATTTCTAATTATTAAGAGTATTATAATGATTCAATCAAATGAATTAAATTAAAATCGTTAAATACAATAATTAATGTTGGTAGATCATCCTAGTTTCTATTGATATTTATAGGGACCTCTTTTTCCATTAATAAAGAGATTATTCTTGAACTTATATTCGTACACTATTCAGTTCCAGACTATGGGTTCATGAATTCCTTATTGTTGTTATGAAATCCTTCAAAAATTATTTTGTGGATTATTCTAAAACTTTTATCATAAATACATTAGTTTCCCACTCATGTTTATGTGAATTACAAAAGTGATCCCTTCTTATCAAAAGTGTTTTTTACAACATCTATTTTATATTCCAAAATTGGTTATTATTAATGATTTTTATTTTTGGGTTAATTTGCTGAGAATAAAATTTAAATGTTAGTAAATTTTTATATCACTATAATAATATATATTTAATAATCAATGAAATCATATAAGTAGAATAACCAATTAAATACACATGTAATGAATATTATTGTTATTTAATAATTTGAATTAATAGAATGTACATTGACAAATTAACGATTTAAATAGCTTATTAATTCTATTAATAAACCAAAATTCACATCATAATTTTACAATATTTAATATTATTGTTAAATTAATTTTTATGGATATTCCACATAAATTCCCTTGACATTTTAATAATTGAAATAATTATATATTTTATATCGTATAATTATGGAATATGAACTGTAGTTGATTTATTAATGGGGAAATAAAAATTTAAAATTAATATGTAATGTCTATTAATTATTATTATTGTTATTTTATATTATAAAAATCATCGTGACATATTTTTGAATTATATCACATTTAGATGATTACTAATATTTGATAGTATTTAAATTCTCGAGGGTAGAGATAACAAACTATAACATGTTGTCAGATTTTATTTGTGGAAATTTTCATAATTTTTCAATTTTCAATATTATTATAAAATTATATACAAAATTTTAAAAATACACTTTTATAATTATAAAATATTAATTAAAATATGGAATTGTAAATTTTCATTTTTCTGTAATATGAGTTTAATATTTTTTCATCAAAATAAAAATAAAATTTTTGAATAGTAGATAGTTGAAATTGAAATTATATCATGTTCTCAATAATTAATATTCCATGATGTGAAAATTGAATAAATAGTTTGGTTTTGGATATCATATTTGTTATACTTTTGTTTATCTTTCCTTTTTTTGACTAGATAGTGTGAACCATATTTGGTAGTATTATTTTTGATTATTTAACTTTTGTAAACTAATTGAAACTATTAAACAATAATAACGCAAATGAATTCATAATTTTATGAATATTGAATAAAAAAATAATTTCTTATCATCATATAAATAAATAAATTTTTTATTATTTCTCATATCATATGATGCTACTTTTTCTCTATTAGTAGTCACTGGTAATTAGTTTCCTGATTATGAAAATGAATGTGTAATAAACAAATAATTATTGATCGAATTATAATGTTTTTTTCTAAACCATTTTTTTGGATTGAACAAGTCTTTTCATAACATAATGGGGCATTAACACCTCAATTATTAGATAGAATTAAATTTATAAATGAATAATTCATTTCATAAGTATTTATGATCTTGGGATTTAAATCCTTTATGTTATTGATGGATAACCTTATGTGCATAAATGATTTATGGGAAATGGACTGGAATTATTTTCTATATTAATGGTTACATATATGTTGAGGAATGGGATGGGAGACTAAGGCAATAATAGCGGTCAATGATAGAGATTTGATGATATATTAAACTTACACAGAATTCTTTGGGATTAACACTATGGTTGTTGATATATGTTACATTAGAGATTTCTCATTGATTTGTGTAAAGGATTATGATTCCTTATTAATATTAAAAATTATGAATGATATTTATATGATAAATTTTAAACATATTTATTTCATTTGATTTTATATGTGTAGGTTAATATATGATGTTGTAACTTTGGATTAGTCCTTTAGTGCACTAATAATAAATATAATATAAAATAGATTGCATTTATGAATAGATATTCTTTTTTATAACTGATGATGACATAATTGAGAATATAATAAAATATTATCTTCTTCCTTAAATACATAGATGAGAATATTAAAGCGTTAATCTGAATAGTGAAAAAGAATAATATTAATTAATATCTTCATAATTAATAAAAATGCATGCTTGATATTTTTATGGTTTCTGATACGAATACCTTCTGAGTGGTAGTAAGGAAGAAGATGAGTTTAAGGCACATTAGTTCTATATAGTGTGTTTTTTTGTGATATTATTATTTATTTTCTAATTTTATATTCTACCCCACTCACCCTAATGGTTTGCCAACACCTGAATGTATTCGAGCAGTTTTATACAATATCTAAGATGATGATTGAATAGATAGATAAATCCTTCATCTCAACCACTCTCCCTCTATATATAGGTGTGTAGGTGTATCCCAGTATATAATTGATCTTGCTACATGGTGTGTTCCTTCAATAGTTGTGATGAATTATAGTTTCTCTATATAATTATACATGGGATATAACTCCATGGGGTATTAATCATACATGCACCTAGGAATGGTGGGTTAGTCATTCCATGTGTGTATATGCAATGGATATTATGGATTGAATTATAATTCATGTTCACAAGTTGTAGTGGATTTTAGGGAAACAATTGGAATCTATAGAGATAAGACGATGATGACACGTCAGACCACAAAGAATACCATAATGGTTTTTATACCATTGCATGTGGTCCATGATGTCTTATTGTAGTTTTATCATAGGGAGTAGCAATTTCAGAAAAATGGAGACAAAATATTTGATATGTGGAAGTGTGTTACATTAATTAATATATATTATATTAATATTGGATGTTATACTTATATGTGTATCTAGGTTATTAAGAATTTTAAATGATGGTAATATGTATTACTACATGGTTAAGTGATGCGTTGAATTTTATTATTTGTTTAATGAGAATTATTATGATTAATTCACATTTTTCATGATTGGTAGCATGGAGAATCCTTCTTATTATACCTATTATTCTCACCCTGTGTACATCTAATTTTTATTTCAACCATATTGGTTTTTTTGGTGACTGAAAATGTTATTGCCAATTCAATTAATTTTTTAGTAGTTATGGGAGTGTTGAAGTCATTGTTGAGTGTTTTCTTATTATTTTTTACCTTATTAGGTTTTATGTTATTACATTCTTGTACTGAGATTGTCTATATTTCATTTTTATTTCTTATTGTTCAATTATGATATATAGTTGATTGGTAGTATCTATACTATCTCGTATCCTTAAATTTTTATTTATTGTAATGAATTATATGTGTGTGAATATATACTCTCGATGATATCCAATAACCCATTACCTATTGTACATGGGATTCAAGGGTTATTATCTCTTTTCATACATCATTAAACAATGATAGATATCTTTAGAGGTAGTGGACCATTACCAAACCACTCATGTGACACAATCCTTTTTCTCATACATTATCCTAGATTACTCAGACATATACTGATTATAGTTTGGTTCATCGTTATGAAGAATTGGGCTTACACAAATGAAAAAACTACTATGAAATTCCATATAATCTTCAAAATATGATTCAATTGAACCTAGAAAAATAATATTTATTTTATAGTTATTTGACTATACATAGCCTAAAAATTATCCATGAGAATGTCATCAATATATATATATAACATAAAAATTCCCAAGACCCATGAATCAATATTTCGAAGAGTCTATTCATAACATACCGACAATGTAACATCAATCTACACACTACACCATTTGATAAAATTTTATCTATGAGATTTCTAAAACTCTCAATATATGTTTAATTTCTAATTAACCACATATCCATTTAGATAATATAATATTTATCTTTTACCAAATCACATCATAGGTGGCATATTCAAACGTTATGATTCCCTATCAGATAACCATAATAACCAATTTAGAACCTTAGAACAGCCTATTTATAATTTTATCAGTATATTTTTAATGAAATATTATATTTTTATATATTATATGGGGTTAGTCTCTTTAAAATAATCCGAATGCTATGAAATAACGTGTTTTCATAAAAAAAAACCTAAATTAATGAATCCAAAATTTATAGATTAGTTTTTACCATCATCTATTCATTGTGGTATCATTACCATATTAAGTGTTCTTAAAAAAATAATATTAGATAATGAAAAATAGTGAATAATATAGGGCTATAAAAGGGATGCTGAGGGATGAAGAAGTTTAATAATAATGAATTCAAAGTGATAAGGGGTTCTTATGTTATGTTGTTTTCATCCCCCTCTTCCATATACTTTCCTTATAGTTTTTATTTTATTATTATTAATTATGATATATTTTTTCGAATGAAATTTTCACATAATATATATTTTAATATAAAAAATATATGGTTTTCAATCTATTGAATACCTTAAACCCAAATTTAAATCTCTCAATCTTCCTATACATAGAAACACACACAACATATATAATAATAATAATAATTGAAATTACTATTATCATTTTTAAAATATATAATTTTTATTTACATCCCATATGGATGGTATATGAGTATGGTTGTATTTTTTATTACTATATAATTAAGAATAGATTCCAAATTATGAGGGATTATTCAATGAATACTTGTTAATAACACGAATGAAATAATGGAAAGTGTTTGTGAATCATTGGATAATTTGGGTGAGGATTCATGTATAATTTCATTGGATACATCATATTTCATTTTTTAAGATAATTCTTTATGTTAAGTATAAAAATTAATGAACTATTGTTTTGTTCAATGAAATATGATCATTTTACTATTAGAGTAAAAATTATCTACACTATTTATAATGATTGAGACTATGAAAATTCATTTATCATGAATATCACTTTTATATTAAGGCATACACTCCCTTAATATTTCTTGATTAATTTGGAGTGTAACAACTGAAGTACATATAAGATAATATATTTTGAAATTTATTTGTATTATGATAATAAATTATTACCTTTTTGTGAAATTTAATAATGTAAATAAAATTTTATATATTAAAAAAATTGAAAATTTATCAAAACTTTTTTTGCTTAATATAAGAATAAATCAAATTTTATGAATAAAAGCAATATTTTTTTAAAAGGAAGTTTTTCCACCTTTTAATAGATCAGATGTTTTAAAACTAAATTTTTAGAGTTTTATAAAATTTATTTTAAAAAATAAACTGTATTTTTCATATATTAACATCAAATGAAGCTTTTAGATTAATTTGGGAATTTTTCTGAGAAATATTATTTTTTAGATGAATAATGAATAATATGAATTTCTATTTAAAAAAATACATTCATCTAAATAATATATAATAAAAATTTATATTTTATAGAGGTTTTAATTTCAAAATATTGAATTTATACATCTATTAATAAAATTATGGACATTATAATCAATTTCACAATGAAATAAGGTAAAAAACATCATAAACATTTTATCACTTCCACGTTGAAAACCATGTTTTTCATTGCATCGATGGGGTCAATTTCAAATTTTATTTTTCCAATCTAGATACCTTAATTTTGTTAAATGGATTCAATATTTTTAATAAGAAGGTAAATATAAGGTATTATTTTAATTTTATCTTTTATGAATCAAAATTTTACCACGATGAAAAGAAATATTTACCACAGTATTGGTAAACCAAAGGCATGAGATAAAGTAATAAAATATTATGTCTTAAATATATAAAAAATACAACAATTAATGGGGTTTTTAAGGTATGTATTGAATGTAACCATCCATTAGAAAACTAATTATCAATCAAGATCATTGGAATTAATTCCAAAATAATGTTTTTTTAATATAAAATAATCATTATTTAGTCACTTAAAACATCCCATCCTCAAGAATAAATAATATCATAATACACCCCAGTTCTCCTAAAAAGCCTTGAAGATCCCAAAACTTTTTCTAGTACATATCTTCCACACTCTCCTCATGTACAAGTGATTCGATTCTTAACCTAATAACATTTCCAATTTCTTTAAGGGATCTTTTATGGAGGTGATATTCAATAGTTAATTTTCTCAATGAACCCATCCAAATTTTATTTTCCTATTCTAATTTATCCTCCCCACATTCATTCCTTAAGGAATTATAACACAGAAATCATTTATATAAAATAATATTATATTTTCAATGTAATATACTATATCCATCACTTTTTCTCTCATATTATTCAAAAAAAAAACAAAACCATGGTCAAAATTATGGTGACTAACTATCTACATGGATAATGATTATTTTTTTACTTCACTACCTTTAAAGATGGTCATAAAAATATTATTAGGGATAAATAATTTTTTAATATATATATATATTAACATATTCTATGTTATATTAATAAAAAATATATATAATATTAAATAAACTGAAACTATTTCATGATGATATTAAAAACCCCCAAAAAGAAACTAAACATTTATCATTTATGATTTATCTAATGAATCATCCTCAATAATAAATATAGCTATTTATTGAGAATATTTAAACTTATGAAATTAAATTAATTCAATTTTATTCTACTTCTTGTTTATTATTTACATTTTATATGAAAATCTATAATTAAACTCAACATATTCGATCTAGAATCAATGAAACGAATTCACCTGAAACAACTAAAATAATGAAATATTATAAATTAATGGGTGGTGATATGTTATAAAATGATCATATAAGGTATTATAAATAATAATATTGTTTTTAAATAAATTAATATAATTCATTGTAGAATTATACATGAGTTAGGAACACGTTGGAAGGAATTTATAGATTAATTAAGGGTATTTTTAACTCAATTTCTATTCATTGAGTTAAACTTCAACATCATAATTATGTCTTTATAAGAATATATGGGATTTCACTTTTTAATTTTTTTTGTATTTTCACATCCATATGTGTATTTATATTAAAAACACATAAGAAATTAATTTTTTTAATGATCACTTCAATGATATGATATTTGAAAAGTACATTCTTTATAAATCATCTTTTATTGTTTTTTATTCAACAAGAATGGTTTATTATAAATATGGAATGAGTAGAATATCCAAATTTCATGTCACATTATTATTTTGAATATGTACTTACAGTATTACATGGATATATTCTGGGAAATGTTTTTCAGTTTTACATGCACATTTTTTTGAAATTATTTAATTTGAAATGAAATGATATTTTTCTTTGAATAATGTTTTAATCAAGTAGTATTTAATTATTTGTAATTATTTTTTGGTTCATGGAAATTTTTTATGATGATAGTTGGTTAGGTCATAAAATAATGATATTTGGTTATGCGATAAAAAAATTATATTTAGTTCTGTGATAAACCAATGAAGGGTTGTTCCCTGATAAAGAAAGGAATTATGGTTACATTACAACATCCAATAAATTTGGTACTCCAAAGTTGGAGTTTGACCATATTAATTACTCCATTTGAAAGAGTGATATACAAAATTATGTCTATGGTGGCCTACTTGTATTTTTTTTCATGTTAATAAGTTTTCATGAAAATTGGTTGATTTTTAAAATTCAAGAAAATAATATTATCTATTGAAAACCATATACCTTTTAGGGTTCAAAATGTATATTTTTTTAAAACATTTTTCTGGTTATTCCATGTACTAATTAGTTAATTTATATTATTTTTAGTAATTGATATATTTTTTATCCCATGGTTTATTTTTTTTAATAGGTCATAAGGGAGAATAGAGGCGAGATTGAGATAAAATGGAAAATTGTGAAGATTTCTCATAAAAAGAAACCATATATTTATTTTAAGATTTTCGTTTTATAGAATAAATGGATTGATATTATATGTTTTCTAGTTTATATTAAGAGATAAATATGTATTAATTAGTTATATTTTTCTAAAACTCTAAAATAAAAATTTCCTTTCAAATACAATAATTTAAATTATAGTATAAAAACAATTGAATATTTATTGTTTAAGGCTACGTCTTTACAGTTGATTTCAAAGAACAATTTAGATCAATATAGTGGATTATATAATTATATTTGAATAACCATAATTGATTTTTTACATTATGGTTAAATTGAAGTGATATAAAATTATTATATTTCAATTTTTACTCTTCTAATATATGTTTATTTAGAATGGTTTTCCCCTGAGGAAACATGGAAGTTTTGGTGGGAAGTAATCGAGAGGAAAGAATCCTTCCAATCAGTATCATGGGATGGTTTTAATTATTATTTTTTCATAGTTAAGGATCATTTGAAATAAGATTTCAATTGTGCGGGGGGGGGGGGGGGGGTGGGTGTATCCACAGAAGGGAGAATCTGTATGAACCATTGAAGAGTAAGTTAGTTGTAAATAATTTTGTTAAGCAACATATTCCATATTAATTGGAACCTCGGATCCAGTAGAATATGATAGATGGATCAAAAATTTTGGAAATATTTTTAATTTCCTGGGATGTTTTGAACACTAAAATGTAACATTATCCTATTATCATTTAAATATTGACGTTGATCAATGGTTCTATTTAGTTAAGATTACAAATGAAAAAGATGATCTGGATGTTATTTAAAGGAACAATTTGAAATGAGTTTTCTTGGAACAATATTTTACTAAGACTAATTTACTCATATCGGGGAAAAAATTACTATAACTAAAGAATAATGATGGAGATTGTTAGCTACATATGAGGTGAATTATAAGTCATTGTTTATACATACTACATTTTTCAGTGAAATTGATAATAAAATTAATATATTTTACACTTTATTGAAACCAATTTTTTGAAGATCATTTAATTCATAAATGTTTAAAATAAATAGGAATCTTTTTTTGTTATATAAAATATTATATGGGGTTTTCTAACATGTTTGTGCCTCAATATTACATCAACAATAAGATGTCTGGTTGGAAAAAATTTTGAAATAATTTTTTAATGAGACATAGAGGTAATAAAATGAAATTCACCTCAGGTGAAAGTATGTTAATAAGAACACTTAAGAATTTATATCAATATCTGGAAAATTATTTTGATGTGGAAGGATTGTTCCCTTGAATCCTAACATTTATTACAATAAGAATATCTATAAATAAAATCCAATAATAAAATGATTTAATTACATTGAGTTGGTATTTTATGTCAATGTGTTAGGCTTATAACTGTATCAGAATTAATAATATATAAAATGAAATTCCAATGAAAATATGCATGAATTATAATGAGATGGTACATAATTCAAATATTTTTACAAATTATGTCACTTATGGGGGAGATAAATGATGTTGAAAAATTAATGGTGTTAGAAATTTTTTTCTTCTACTATGATTGATGTTGGGACATCAAATGATTTGGTGGTACATATGTTACTATTGTATAAAAAAATTTACAATACCGTTTTTGATTATGGATGCTTGAACACATTAATTTATGAAAATATTTAAATAATACTTGGAACGTCACATCCAGAAGGAGTGAGATAACAATTAGTGAAAACTATCAATGGACTATTTAAGGTAACAATGATTTATAAGAATATAAATAATTTTTTCGCTTAAATGGTATTGCCTAAAAATATTTTTGAACTACCAATATTTGAGTTTGATATTATTTTGGGTATGGATATCATTTCAGTTTATCCTGATAATTTATTTTTCAAGATTAAATAAATTTATGTTTAGTGATATCATTCCTTTAATACAAATCCAAGATTCCTTGAAATTGATTATAAATTGAAGTGAAAGTTACTTAGCACATGTATTTTAAAAAATGGAGCTATTCATATTAGTGATGTGGTAGTAGTAAATAATTACATGTATATTTTCATTGTTAATTTCTTGGTGGTATTCATGATTATGAAGCTGAGTATACCATTTACTCAGTCCCCAATTCTAAATTTTTTAAAACCTCCTCTTCAATTGGAACCTGTAGAGTCATTGGAATTAAAAAATATATTACAATAGTTATTTTACAAAATTTTTATTAATCCTATAACTTCACCATGGTGGGCACTTATTTGGTTTATCAAAAAGAAATATAGATCACTGAGGAATTGTAGTGATTATAGAGTTCTAAATAATATCTCTATTATAATATTGAAAAAATTTCAACATATTGATGATTTTTTTGATCAATTCTAGGGAGCATAATAAATTTATGAGATTGATATCTGGTCATTATACCATCATTTGGAAGAGAAGGTGCCATATATTCTTAATAGTAATATTTATTAGATATATATGCAGTATTGGTTGGTAGTTATACCCCTTGTATTGTGGTTTATTTTGGGATCTTATGAATTTGGGATTCATTAAATATTTTGAAACATTTGGATTTATTTTTATTGTGGATATTTTTGTTATATTAATTTTTTTTTGAGGATTGTGAAAACGAAATAAGGATTTTTCACCAACCTCAAAATGAAAATAAAAGATTTGGGAAATATATAAAATTTCATATTTGGTTACAATATATTTATTTTCTTTTGTTTACTATAAATAAATATAGAATTATAGTATGTACATAAAAAATAAATGTATTTGATGAATGTCTAAGACAACCAAATGATAACAAAATTTAATGTTTTCATGGATTAATAATCAATTATCGGTATTTTCTTAAAAAAAGTTCATAATTATCTATCCTATTAACTATGTTAACATTAAAAGTTTTCAATTCATCTAGACAAAAAAAATTTTATGATTGTATTGAGGAACCAAAAATTGGATAGGTAAATTATCTATTTTTGGCCCCATCCCTATGAAATAGTGAATTAGGTATCGATAGTTATGATTCATTTAAGGGGATTTAAATGACCCATTATTTTATCAATGTAATTCCAATATTAGAATTATATCTTAGAGAATAATCATGTAATATTACATATATAACACAATACAATCCTTATAAATGAGGAATGAGTAAAATAAAAGGTATCTTTAAAAGTAAAGGAACATATACAAATTAAATAGTAACATAACATTTAAAATAGTATTATGACCCTTATGAATAGTAAGCCACCCAAATGAATAGTAAACTCACTAATGAAAGTATAAATAAAATATTATCAATCTTATAAATTATAATATCATATAAATATATCATAGTATATGTAAGTAAATAATTATGAAATTGTTAAGTACATGTTGGTATTTTTGTAATCTTTATTCTTTAATTATAATTTTATGATTAATTAAATAAATTAATATATATATAATTATAATAAAATGAATTCATAAATTATTACCCTGATATTTTATTATCATATAAACATTTTGTGAAACCTTAATTAATGTATAATAGTGAAGAAAAGAAGTATTAATTCTAAAATTTGTATTTCTCAAATATGTTATGACATTAGTTATGAATTAAATTTCACATATTTTGATAATTATATTCCTAAAATGGTGTTCAATTTTTTATTCTACACGTCTAAAATGGATAGGGTTAATTTTTTGGGATTTTTTTTTGAAATGCTTTAATTTTTTATGAATAGATAAATATGGAAATTCACCATATATATATATATATTATGAGTTACTTAAAAGTTTCCTAAAATCTTGTCTGATGTAATCACCCTTGGATAGAACACACATACTCTATTTATTATTTTTGGTCACAAGGATCAAAACTATTCATAGTATCATTTGTGGATATTACTTCCTATGGAGAAATCATATCTATCACAAATTGTTCAGAATAAGGGGACAATAATGCTTGAATACATGCACATCGTAAGGGACTAAATTGATCTATTTATAGAAGAAATGTCTATTATTCTTCCAGATTTAGAGGTTGATTTTTCAATTTAATGTATTCTTGGATCAATTCTTATATCAATTACATCTTTTATAATGGCCTTTTCCGTGATAGAAGAACAGAAGAAATTTTTTTAGGAGAATCTAGGCAAGGGGTTTTTTCTCCCAAGTGCTTAACCATGGGGAGTATCATTCATATTATTCAGGAATATTGGTTCAATGTGCCTATTCATATATTATATTGTCCTCAATAAATTCATGATAAAGAAAATTCATCCCATTCTTGATATAGATGACTTGTTCGACCAGCTTCGTAGGGCTAGTGATTTTTATACGGTGGATCTTATGTCTGGATATTACCAATTAAAGGAGAGGAAGGAAGATATTCCCAAAATGTCTTTGTAAATGAAGTATGAACACAATGAGTTCATAGTGAATCCCTTTGAACATAATAATTCTACACAACATTTATGGATTTAAGGAATATAGTCTTTTGATATTACCTCTATAAATTTGTGGTATACTTTTCTGATGATATTTCTCTACATACCATCATCAAGGAGGAACATAAGGATCAATTGAATATTATGAAGTAGACATTTGAAAGTGATAATATTTATGCAAAGTACAGTAAATGTTACTTAGGAATAGAAGAGGTATCATTAATTATAACACCCCTAGATTTTATGAAAAATATTCTTTTTAATGTCTTGTGTTGTATGCTACAAAAAAATTATCATTTGATATACTCCACAATGTATTTGCTTGCAGTATATGCAACACTATTCTTGGCTCACATCACACACAATTTCACGTTCGTTTTGTAGAAACTATTCTACGCAACATTATGTATAGATTTTGTTTAATGTATAAATGAAATAAGTTTTGATTTTGTTATAAGAAACACCAAACATAGCTTTCACTACACGCATCCCTTACTTGGCTTTCATTACATGCAATAAAGACTTTGATCGATAGCGTGTGTAGTACGCAATACCGAGTTTCACTAAACAAGATATTATTATAATATTATTATGAACTAGCAGTTATGAATAGTAATACCCACTTTTTGAAACATTATAAATTTTATCTTTCAAAATGGACTTCATTTTTTGATTAGGAATATTGAAATTATCATAGAGTGAAATTTTGGTACTTTTCGGATAAATTTCATATTCTGATTAATAGTGAAAATTACTAAATTTTAATTAAAAACAAATTTTTTAATCGAAATAATTAATAGTTATAAATTATTAATTTTAGTGGGTTTAAATTATTTTTAGAACATATTTTTACCATTTAATACAATGTTGGTCATTGGATGTAATTTCACATTTAAACCAGACATAAAAAAGTGTCAATCTTTTGATAGTTATTATCTTTTAAAAACACGCTATTTGTTTTGAGGGCGGGAATTAATTTTTAAATTAATTAATGAAAATGATATGTTTTGAATTTGATAAAATAGACATCATTTTTTAATTCATAATATCAAATATTTCTTAAGCCTAATTTTTAGTATTTTTCAGGAAACGTTCATTATTTGATGAATAGTGAAACCACTAAGTGGTAGTTAAAAAACTGAATTTTTCATAAAACTTAATTTTACCGCTTCTGTGAGTGGAATTTCAAAAATCCTAGAGACACAGATAATTTCAAGGACTAAAATGTGGTTCAATGAGATTAAAATATTTTTTTGGTGAATAGTAACTTTTTATTTTTATTTACCACAGTTAAAAGTAAATATGATAATTAAGGGTAAAAATGATATTATTTTTCCCCAAACACATGTTCTAATTCTATTGGATAAGGTTAATTCGACCAGAAACAACCTTAAGAATAAAATATGACCATTTAGGCCCACTAGGATTAGATTAGGACATTTAATATTAATTTATTTAAAGAAGGGTTAACATAGTTAAAATCAAAGTTTATTAAGTAAATAATTTTCAATATAGTGTTCTAAATAAGATAAATTCGACTATAAATATTCATTAGAAAGATAAAATTGTTTCGTACATAATGATATTTTATTTATAATTTTTATAAATTAAATAATTTTATTTATTTATGACACAAAGATGATGCAGTAATTATCTTATTAATGAAATATTGACATAATTGATGTTATAAATACCCAAATAAATGTAATATGATATTTTTTATGAATTACACTAATTTTATACGTCAATATGACATGTTAGTATTGATTTAGTTAACTTTTTTCGAACTAATCATTCTGTTAGGATTTTCACAAAAATCAATTACCAAATAGTGTCAAAATTGACATAAAATAGTTTTTCAAAAACATATTATATTATTAATTGTTATTTTTTTCCTAAAAATCTAAGGTTCAGAAAAATGACTTAGATAAGGTTATATATATTAATAATAAACAACTTGGGGTTTTGTTTGATTGTTATAGTATGTTTATTAACCTTATAGTGTAAGAAAAAAAGAAGACACGGTAAAAGTAAATTTTTTTAACTTAAGGTTAAATCTAAATGATAAGGTTGAAGTAGGAACATAAACTTGTCTGAATTATATTGAATGAGAGTATTTAGACCCATCCCCATCGTAGCTTTTAAATAACTCAATTTGTATCTATTCAAAACCTAATATATCTTTATAATAAAATAATATTTTTAATTTTTCCAAAGGTGCCCCTCTCCTCCCTTATAAAAGGGCACCTCCTCCCTCTCTTCCTCACACCACTTTGAGCCTTCAAGTTCGTCCAACCCCTGACAAATTCTCTTCTCCACTTCCATAGAAACATCCTAGAGGTTCTGGTATTCTTCAAAGACCAATTTTAGTGCTCTAAGAGGAGGTCTCAAAAAGGTGCTTCAGAGAAGAGGTGATGTCTGTTACCGATTCTTTCAACTTTATTTCTTCTTCCACTTCTTCTTATTTAGTTGTTTAATTATGAAGTAATAACATGAGTATAACTAATATACTGATATGTTATTATAAGTATGAAACAAACCTATTTCACCATCTATCCATCCTACGGAAAACGAAATCACCACGCGTGCGTACGTACGGAATACCGTCTCCACGCTGCGGTGAAATATGTTTTTCCACCAACACCTTACATGGATGGGTATAATGGTATAAAGAAAAACTATATATGTTTATTATAACATCATACTAATTTTGATATATTATACCATCCACTCCAATTATATTCAATAATTATGGAAAGGATATCATCGCTCGTGCGTACGTACGGACTACCATCTCACTGACGCGATGAGATTCATTCTCCATGTTAACCATACATGAATGATCATAAAGTTTATATAATTAATAATAATGAAATATATGAAATAAAAATGCTACTAGATTTATTTATATATATATATATATATATATATGTATTTCATCTATTTAGTTTCATTCAATTCAATAAGGAAAAGAAAACAGCGTTCATGCGTACGTACGACCTACCGTTTCCATGAACGGTGTATTTCATTACTTTTATTGATATGTAATATATATATGTCTATGATGAATATATATTATATATAAATAATGTTTTACATTCTGGAATTATGTAAATCAGGAGATAAGTATTAATATCAAGAACGACATGTCGAACCACATACGATAAATGAAATGATTTTACCCAAAACGCTGCTTTAACGTGGATTTTATAAAAGAACGGGTAATATAAATTCATAAGTGAAACATATATGATATAATATCAGTGAATATTATTCTTTAATAAGTCAATGAAATTATTTAAATCATTATACAGTAGGTTCGGATACGTACGAAGCATATCGGACCTAATGTAAGGGATAATTTTGCAAATCTCATTTTAATCCGAGATTGCTTATAAATAAGTATTTACTGGTGTTATTTCTATCATCCATTTCCATGTTCTATAAAAGTGTATTCATATATTTTTAAATTACTTTTTACCCATTTTTACTTTTACCCCATGGTATGGAAGGAATCTTTCTTTTATTTACCCTATAAGGTACTTTTTGAGTTTTCCGACAAAAGTGCGAGAAGAATGTTTTTTTTAACGTATACGACATAAAAAGATTTTTACGGTTTTATAAAGCCTTATTTTCATGAAGCTTCCTCCAAAAAATTTCATGAATATTAAAAAAAAAATATCTTTCTTTTAAAATTTCATGATGTTTTGTGAAAAGAAATTGATTTTGAAGAAGAAAGGATATTTTGCTCAAGAATTCATTTCAACTGTTTTATCAAAACCACTTTCCATCTAAGATGACATTACTTAATATGTTTATGTTTAAAGTATAATTTCTCTATGATATAAATTTTTTCACTTTTATTGTTATTAAATGTCCATTTGTTTTATATGTATTATGAAATGATGGGATGATGTTTATGAAACCCATTTTATTCTTTGGGTTATGATGAATGTTATAAGTTTATTTTGTGGCACAAGTAAGAATGATTTCATTATGAGATGGGTGGGAACTATATCTCCCTCCAATGCATTGGGTAAAGATTTATAACTCATGAGATACATGGCTAGAATGGAAAGTTAAACAGGTTTAGTAGTACAGGACTGGAACGAGGAGTGAACTCGATTCAGAAAAGGACTTTGTCCACTAAGATGGTCTTTGCAGCAATTCATTGGATACTATGGAAATCATATCATGTGATTAATGGGTTCCACAATTACATGTTTTATTCCCATGCTATTTTATCCTTATTGATGTCCCCTTATGATATATGCCTTACGTACTTCCAAGATTCATGTCATTGCTCAAGATTTTGATGTTTAGATTTTATGTTCATGTTTTTGCATTCAAATGTTTATGGATTGTTTTATGTTCACTATGTTTACCCTTACTGGGCATTTGAGATCACCCCTTTTATGTTTTCTTTTCCCCAGGATATAAGGAAAGGTTTTAGGTAAGAAAAAAATGGGAAAGATCTTTATTGGGAGATGATGAAGAGCTTTCACCACGATTAGAAGATTTTATTCCGAGTTTCCAAAGACACTAAACTACTACGATCCTTGTGTGTATGTTTTTGTTATGTATTAAGTATTCCGAAAAAGTAATGTACTTTCCATGTACGTCAATCTTCGGACCTCTACAGTTGGTATCAGAGGAAAGGTTTAGTCAACCTTTGGAAACTAGGATGCAGGAACTTTAGTGAGATCCCTAGAGATATTTCTAAGGTATGTCTAGGGATGTCCCTAAGGTTCAGTATAAGTATAGGTTATAGTCCTAGAATTATGGTAATGATATTAGATTATACCTAAGGTGTTAGATATTGAAGTTACTCCCCCTTTATTATGATTTTTTCCTCTCACACTATTATTTTTGGGTTTTAGAAAATGGCTGGAAACAAGATGATTCACGATAATGGAGGATATAATGGACAATGGAATGATATTCTTCATGAGAAACAAAATGAAATGGGATTTGGAATTCCAAAAATCATTATTAGGTTGAATCAGAAATCTCATAATATGATCAATAAACTCAAATTTGTTAAGTTTCATGACTCGGCTAATAAGAGAAAGATGGAGTTTCATGATGATCATAGAGGAATGAAAGTTCAATTTCCCCTATGTAAATCATGTGGGAAGAGGCATCAAGGAGAATGTTTCAAAGGAACTGGAAGATGCTTTGGGTGTGGAAAAGAAGGACATAAAGAAAGTAATTGCAATGGAAAAGGTTCAGTTAACACCATGGATGAGGATAATAGTATTGCTACGACATCAACAATGGTTAAATGTTTTAAATGTGGAATGTACGGGCATTATGCAAACCAATTCCCTAAGGGAATGTCTCATGAAGAGAATCAGTATGGTCGTATGGGTAGTATTTATGTTGATGATGATGAAGAGACTACAAATGATATGTGAGATGAAATAATTGTTGAAGCTCGGTCAATGGTTTAAGAAGGTAGTGGAATGATTACATGTTTATCAAGTGTAATGTTGTATAAGTAATCTCATGGTACTATGGAATAATGAGACATCTAAGGATTGTTACACTGTTGTCTTTCTATAAGTTTTGAAAGTGTATGATGAATGGTACCAGTAACCATGAAAGGTTATTCTGATATTTTTGGAAAGTAGATGATATGCGCATAATGAAGGGATAAGGAGAAAATTAAATGTTTGATAGTATTCATGAGCTCATGACTGATATAAGGACAAGGTTATATCATGGTTTGAGTATATAGAATATTTGGATTTTGGTATGTGGAAAGAGTTAACTTTTGACAGCATTCATGTTTTCACTAAGGTTTAATGGGTATTCATTTTTCAAGAGAATACATGATTAAGGTATTCACATGATTGGAATGTGACCAACAAGATATATGGGGATAAATTATGGTTGGTTGATGACATTTCAAGTAATCGTTTTCTTTATACTATGAGCTCAGACCGAAGTATTTTAGATAAAGATTGGAATGGATTATGTTGAACATAAGTTAGTATTGTTTAAGGATAGAAATTTTTTTGATATTATTTATGGGATGTTATAGTAATGTAGTTTTAGAAAAAGGAGAACCTGTAGGACGGGCGACAGCCCATCGTGTCAGACAAGGTTGTGGGAATCGAACCCACAACCGAAGTGCGACTGGCGTTTATCGCCTACCACTGGCTTATAGGAAGTCCCTGTTTAGTAGAAACTAGTTTTATTATATTAAGCAGTATGATATATGAAGTATAAGTCCATTTTAGGAACCATATATGATTAATCTCACTATAGATCAACTTATGTATATTTAATAACTTTGGCTAACCTTTTGTTTGAGATAGATGGAATGACCCGTCATTCTATCACATGATCTGCTAACACTTTACGAATAAAAAATTAAACTTCATTTCCTTAAGAGATGAAGTGGAAATTGTTCAAGGCACGAACAATAATGAGATTGTACCAAAATAAAGTATTTATTCTAAATCAAATTATTGAACTTTAGGTAAATGATCTTGAAAACCAAAATTGTTGTCCTAGTGCCCTTATATCCGATGAATCAGATGGTACCCTAGATCATCACAAATTTATGGCTTTGTGATTGATGGCTTTTTCATAGCAATGTTCTCTACCACTCTCCATCAGAACATGATGGTTAAATTTCTCCTCCATATCCATATTTTCACCTATGTTCTCCTATGTGGAAACCCAATGATGAATTATTTGGGTATCTGTTATGTTTATAACGATCCTTTTTTAAATGAAGTTTTAGTATTCCTTTTTACGATGTGGGTTTCTATGAAAGAAACTCTCGTGTAGTAAACCATTTATAACCCCAACGAATTTCGAGGGCGAAATTCATTTTAAGGGGGTAGAATGTAACACCCCGAGATTTTATGAAAATTATTCTTTTTAATGTCTTGTGTTGTATGATACAGCAAAATTATCTTGTGATATACGCAAAACCATATTTTATTATAGTATACGCAACACTATTCTTGGCTCGCGTTACATATAATTTCATGTTCGTTTTGTAGAAACTATTCTACACAACATTATGTATAGATTTTGTTTAATGTATAAATGAAATATGTTTTGATTATGTTATACGCAACACAAAACAGAGATTTCACTACACGCAGCCCTGACTTGGCTTTCATTATATGCAATAAAGTCCTTCCTTGATAGCGTGTGTAGTACGCAATACCGAGTTTCACTAAACGAGATATTATTATAATATTATTATGAACTAGCTGTTATGAATAGTAATAACCACTTTTTTAAACTTGATAAATTTTATCGTTCAAAATGGAATTTTTGGATTCGTAATATCAACATTATCTTAGGGTGAAATTTTGGTACTTTTCAGATAAATTTCATATTATGAAGAATAGTGAAAATTACTAAATTTTAATTTAATACAACTTTTTTAATCGAAAAAATTAATAGTGATAAATTATTTAATTGAGT
Organism: Viscum album; assembly: GCA_963277665.1. Classification (NCBI taxonomy): domain Eukaryota; kingdom Viridiplantae; phylum Streptophyta; class Magnoliopsida; order Santalales; family Viscaceae; genus Viscum; species Viscum album. Next base: position 1,434,713,452 of record OY728163.1, read on the forward strand.
AGTTTTAATGTATATTTAGAATATATTTTTACCATTTAATAAAATGTTAGTCATTGGATGTAATTTCACATTTAAACCAGACATAAACAAGTGTCAATTTTTGATAGTTATTATCTCTTAAAAACATGCTATTTGTTTTAACGATGGGAATTAATTTTTAAATTAATTAATGAAACTTAAATGTTTTTAATTTGGTAAAATAGACATCATTTTTGAATTCATAATATCAAATATAGGTTAGGCCTAATTTTTGGTATTTTTCTGGAAACATTCATTTTTTGATGAATATTGAAACAACTAAGTGGTAGTTAAAAAACTGAATTTTTCATAAAACATAATTTTACCGCTTCTGTGAGTGGAATTTCAAAAATCCGAGAGACGCGGTTAATATCAAGGACTAAAATGTGGTTCAATGAGATGAAAATATTTTTTTGGTGAATAGTATCTTTTTACTTTTATTTACCACAGTTAAAAGTAAATAGGATAATTAAGGGTAAAAATGATATTATTATTACCCTAACATATGTTCTAATTCTATTGGATAAGGTTAATTCGACCAAAAACAACCTTAGAAATAAAATATGACCATTTAGGCCCACTTGGATTAGATTAGGACATTTAATATTATTTTATTTAAAGAAGGGTTAAAATAGTTAAAATCAATGTTTAATAAGTAAATAATTTTTAATATAGGGTTATGCATAAGATAAATTCGACTATAAATATTCATTAGAAAGATAAATATATTTCCTACATAATGGTATTTTATTTATAATTTTTAGACCTTAAATAATTTAATTTATTTATGACACAAAGATGATGCAGTAATTATCTTATTAATGAAATATTGAAATAATTGATGTTATAAATACCCAAATAAATGTAATTTGAGACTTTTTATGAATTACACTAATTTTCTAGGTTAATATGACATGTTAGTATTTATTTGGTTAACTATTTTCGAACTAATCATTCTGTTATGATTTTCACAAAAATAAATTACCAAATAGTGTCAAAATTGACATAAAATAGTTTTTAAAACAAATATTATATTATTAATTGTTATTTTATTCCTAAAAATAAATGGTTCATCCAAATGACTTAGATAAGGTTATATATATTAATAATAAAAAACTTGTGGTTATTTTAGCTTGTTATAGTATGTTTATTAACCTTATAGTGTAAGAAAAAAAGAAGACACAGTAAAAGTAAAATCATTTAACTTAAGGTTAAATCTAAATGATAAGGTTAAAATAGAAACCTAAACATTTCTAAATTATTTTTGATGAGATTATTGCTACCCATAACCACCTTAGAATCAAAATAACTCAACTTGGAGCTATTAATAACCGAATATGACTTTATAATAAAATAATATTTTTAGTTTTTCCAAAGGTGTCCCTCTCCTCCCTTATAAAAGGGCACATCCTCCCTCTCTTCCTCACACCACTTTGAGCCTTCATTCTCAGCCAAACACTGAAAAAATCGCTTATCCACTTCCATAGAAACATCCTAGAGGTTATGGTCTTCTTCAAAGTCCAATTTTAGTGCCCTAAGAGGAGGTCTCAAAGAGGCGCTTCAAAGAAGAGGTAATGTCTGTTACCGACTCTTTCAACATTATTTATTCTTCCACATCTTATTCTTTAGTTGTTTCGTTATGAAGTAAAAACATCAGTATAACTCATATAATAATATGTTATTATAAGTATTAAAAAACCCTATTTCACCATCTATCCATCCTACGGAAAATGAAATCACCACGCGTGCGTACGTACGAAATACTGTCTCCACGCCATGGTAAATCTGTTTTTCCACCAACACCTTACATGGATGGGTATAATTGTGAAAATAAAAACTATATATGGTTATTATAACATCATAATTATTTGTTATATTATACCATCCACCCCAATTCTAATCAATAATTATGGGAACGATATCATCGCTCATGCGTACGTACGGACTACCATCTCCACGACAAGATGAGATTCATTCTCCATGTTTACCATACATGAATGATCATAAAGTTTATATAATGAATATTAATGGAATATATGAAATAATAATTCTAGTTGATTTATGTATATATATATGTATGTCATATATTTAGTTTCATTCAATTCAATAAGGAAATGAAAACAGCGTTCATGCGTACGTACGGCCTACCGTCTCCATGAACGGTGTATTTCATTCCTTTTATCGATCTGTAATATATATATGTATATGATGAATATATATAATATATAAATCATGTTTTACATTCTAGAATTATGTAAATCAGGATATAAGTATTAATATCAAGAATGACAAGTCGAAACACATACGATAAATGAAATGATTTTACCCAAAACATTGCATTAACATGGAATTTACTAAAGAACGGGTAATATAAAGTCATAAGTGAAACATATATGATATCATAAAAATGAATATGATTCTGTAATAAGTCAATGTCATTATTTAAATCATTATACAGGAGGTTCGGTTATGTACGAAGCATATCGGACCTAAGGTAAGGGATAATTTTGCAAATCTCATTTTTATCAAAGATTTCTTATTTGTAAGTATTTACTGGGGTTATTGCTATCATCCATGTCCATGTTTTTTAAAAGTGTATTCATGTATGTTTAAATTATTTTTTACCCATTTTGACTTTTACCCCATGGTATGGATGGAATCTTTCTTTTATTTACCCTACAAGGTACTTTTTGACTTTTCTGACAAAAGTACGAGAAGAATGTTTTTTAACGTATACGGCATAAAAGGATTTTTATGGTTTTATAAATCCTTATTTTCATGAAGCTTCCTCCAAAATATTTCATGAATATTTTCAAAAAAACCTCTTACTTTAAAAATTTCATGACGTTTTGTGAAAATAAATTGATTTTGAAGAAGAAAGGATATTTTCCTCAAGAATTCATTTCAAGTGTTTTATCAAAACCATTTTCCATATAAGATGACGTTACATAATATGTGTATGTTTTAAGTATAATGTATCTATTATTTACATGGTTTAACTTTTCTTATGATTAAATTTTCATTTGTTTTATATGTATTATGAAATGATGGTATGTTGTTTATGAAACCCATTTTATTCTTTTGGTTATGATGAATGTTATAAGTTTATTTTGTGGAAAAAGTAAGAATGATTTCATTATGAGATGGGTGGGACCTATACCTCCCTCAAATGAATTGGGTAAAGATTTATATCTCATGAGAAAGACATGGATGGAACGTCAAGTTAAACTGGTTCAGTAATACAGGATTGGAATGAGGAGTGAACTCGATTCAGAAAGGGACTTTGTCCACTAAGATGGTTTTCACAGGAATGCCTTGGCTACTATAGAAATCATATAATGTGCTTAATGGTTTCCAAAATTACATGTTTTATTCCCATGCTATTTTATCATGATTGATGTTCCCTAATGATATATTCCTTACATACTTCCAAGATTCATGTCTTTGCTCGTGATTTTGATGTTTAGATTTTATGTTCATGTTTTTGCATTCAAATGTTTATGGATTGTTTTATATTTTCTATGTTTACCCTTACTGGGAATTTGAGCTCAACTATTTTATGTTTTCTTTTCCCTAGGATATAAAGAAAAGTTTTAGGTAAGAAAAAAAGGGGAAGATCTTTATTGGGAGATGTTGAAGATCTTTCACCATGATTAGAAGATTTTATTCTGAGTTTCCAAAGACACTAAACTATTAAGATCCATCTGTGTCTGTTATTGTTATGTATTAAGTATTCCGCAAAAGTAATGTATTGTCCATGTAAATCAAGCTTCGAGCCTCTACATTAATGGGGAACGTTATCACCAACAATGGTATATATATATATATACCATTCTAAGACATGGGTAATTAAAACCTAGCCCAGAACAATATTTGTAACAAATATATACATCATTCTTGGTATAGCTATGTATTTTCAATGATTTTTAAAGAACATAACCCAATTTTATAACCCAATTACTAATATGAAATTGAAGTGAGAAATGGATTTCCAGATTCAAGAATGTGATGAAAGATTTAATGAGCTTAAAAGAGGATTATCACAACACCAGTACTCACACTACAAATAAGTGGAGAATAAGTTGTGGTGTATAACGTTGCTTCAAATAAGGGATTAGGATGTGGGTTAATGAAAAATGATAAAGTGATAGCATTATCCTTAAATAATCTTAAATCCATGAGAAATATTATCCCACACAAGATCTAGATTTTGTGGATATGAGATTTTCATTGGAAATTATGCAGCATTATCTCTTGGGGAGAGTTTTGAAATATATATTGATCAGAAGAGTCTCATATATATATTCACATTGAAGTATATTAATATATATCAATTAATATGGTTAGAATTCATCAATGATTATGACTATCATTCTTCTACCATCCCTGTAAGGAAAAGAAGTTAGAGGATGCTCTAATTAGAAATTACTATGAATATTATCAAGGATTATAATTAAAAATGATCCAATCTTCATAGATTTTATTATGATATACATTGGAATATTTAAGGAATGAACTTAATCAATCCTTTATTGAATAGATACTCAACCATCCCATAAGGAGAAAATAAAGGATGTACTATGAAAGAATGTAGAAATTCAGAAAGTTTCAAAGCTATAAGAAATAAGAAATCCAATGATTCTTAGATTGATGAGGAATGAGTATTATAATTTCGGTAATGATTATGTGTATCATTCGATCTAGTGATATATAAGGAGCTTTTGAATGATGAAAATAGTTTAAACATCTCTAGTATGCAAGGGAGAACAAATATATATCGACACCTTTTAGAGAATATATTGTGGGACAATATAAAGAATGAGATTTTTTAATATACATCAAGGTTCCAAGTCTTTCACTAACTATATGATGAATGAAAATGTATAATGGGATGATGTACCCACTATCCATACATACATTGATGTGGGAGAACATCACCATGGACTTTGTTACAAGTCTACCAAAGCCTTCCAGATTAAAAAATGCAATATGGTACATTTTGGATCATCTTACATAGATAACTAAATTTATAGAAATTTGAGAGGACTTATCACTTGATCAACAGGCTCAGATAAATTTCAAATAGGTGGTAATGCTGTAGGGATGACCAATATCAATTTTATATGATCAAGATCTGTGATTCACATAAATGATCTTGAAATGTCTACAACATGCTCTAAGAACAGAACTGAACTTTAGTACACCATTTCATCCAAAAAATTAAGTATAATCCAAGCGACCTATTTAATAATATAATGATGTGTTGCGAGTTTTTTATATGCACTTCAAAGGATGATGGTTTCAAAATAATTCACTTATCGATTTCTCTTACAATAATAGTTTCAACTCGATCATCTATATAGAACCACATGAGTCCATTTATGGTAAAAGGAGATGAACATTATCATTTTGGGATTATGTTAATGAGATTATTATTCTTGGACATGAACTAATCGATGAAATGGTGGTGATGGTGAAAACCATTCAACAACACATCAAGGTATCCCAATGTTGAAAAAAATAGTTATTCCTAAAATCATCCAAGAGGAATTGAGTTTAAAGATGGAGACATGGTATTTCTACACATATCTCTATGAACTAAAGTCAAAATATTTGTGTAGAATGGGAAGTTATATCCTAGGTACTTAGGCCTCTTAAATATCTACGATCGTGTTAGAGTTGTGGCCTATAGACTAGCACTTCCACCCACCATGTATAAATTATATGATGTATTCCATGTATCCTTATTAATGAAGTACATACCAGATATTTCACATGTATCGTATTCAGAGGTGATACACCTAGAGAATGATCTTCCTTATATGGACCATCCAGTGAAGAACTTTGATTATTGAGAAAATGTTCTACGCAACAAGAATAATCACATTCTCAAAGTAATATGGAGTATCCATTAGTAATAAGAGGTAACATGGGATTCCTATGATGTAATGATGGAAATGTACCAACACCTATTTATGGCATAGGCTGTAAAACTAAATTTTAAGGGAGAAATTTTATAAGGGGGATGAATGTAACAAACCAATGTTTTATCAATGGAATTCTCTTATGATAATTATTTGTTATATTATAATCATATATGATTACATATTGAACACATTAAAAACCTTATACATGATGAATGAGTAAAATAAAACAAATCTCTAGATGTTATGGAACATTTACTAATGAAATACTAATTTTACACTTCAAATAGTAATGTGACCCTTATAAACAGTAAACCATTAAATTAAATAGTAATTTCTATAATATATGCTGAAATAAAATTTATCCATCTTACATGTGACACGATGATATAAATATATTATTCTATAAGTTAGTTAATATTATTAAAATTATTAATTAACTATAGGTAATTTTGTACATTTTGTGAATTTAATTATAATTTATTGATGAATTTAATAAATTTAAAAAAAAATTAATTTCATAAAATAAACTCATAAATTTGTATTTTTATATCTTTTGTTCATAATAAAATTTTATGAGATTGTAATTAATTTTTTAATGTGTTAGAAAAATAGTTTTAATTCTAATTTTTTTATTTTCCCACTAAATTAATAATTTCATTAAAAAACATTTCTCATTATAGAAAACATTTTTTGTAAAATTTAGTTCTTTTTTTAATTCTACACATCGAAGAATAGATAGGGTGATTTTTTGGGATTTTTTTAAATATCATGATTCTTTTATGATTACTAAAATATAGTATTCTATTGTATATATACATTGTGGGTTATGTATATTATTCTTAACATCATTGATAATGTAAAAAGGAATGGTTCGGACTCAAATTTTTTCTATAATATTTTTTGTCCAAATAATAAATACTATTCATATTCCTGTAAAAAAATATTAATCTAATGATTAAAAAATTGGGAGTCCCACCTCTCCAATAATATAAATACAACCCCTCTTTACTTCTCCTCATCACAAATCTAATCGATTATTCCTAGTCAAAATTCTCCTCAAATATCTCTTTTATCCCCAATCTGATTTTCATCTTCCCTTGGTCACATTGAATTTTTGAATCCTCTCCCCTAAAGAGGTTCTCAAGGATGAAAAATTTAGTAGGTAACATTTTATTTTCATTTCTTTTAATTTATTTTAAGATCTGTTTTATTTACAGTCCTCCCCTCCTTTAATACTAATTAAATGATTTCTCTAGTTCTATTCATGTTATGGAATTTTGTTATGCTAATTGAATAATTCATAATCTTATCTCATTTCCCCTCCTTTTATTTTGGAAATGAAAACACAATCTGATATGTGTTAATTTCTCACATTAAAGGATGGTAAGTTATCAATTTCTTTCACCATCTTCAGGTATGGCAATGAAACAATTTTTATTGTTAAACAATACTATAATATATTAATTATGTCTAATTTAATGTTATAGATACATTTGTACCCATGATGTTAATTTATATATAAAAATATTTTTGTTGTGATAAAAAAGTGACAATTACCCAACACTATTATCATTAATGATTATTATAATGATTATTTTTCAATAAAAATAACCAAATGTATTTTATTGCCTTGTAATATTTGTAATGTTCACTAAAATCATATAAATCCAATTATGGACAACCATTATCCTTTAACATCTTTATACAAACATGTATATATTAAAACTGATCATGAAATCCAAGGAAACGAATGCTCCCAAACAATGACTTTTATCATCTTGACCATTAAAAAAGGTCATCAATGAAAATAATAAGGTTATAATAAATAAATTACATGAAGAAGAGGTTATGGAAATTCTTATTAATTATTTTAATTAGGTTAACTAGGGAATTAAGATCAATTTAAGGAAACATTCACACTTACGGTAAGGGATTCTACACAAACCTCCATTATACTTTTGAGTAAACCGATCATTATTTTTACCCAAATGTTGTTATATTTTATTTTTATGCACATATCCTAAATTCTATGAATATGTTCCAAATTCATGTATTATGATCCATTCTTAATTCACTTTTAGGGATATACATTTTGTTCAATGGTTCAATCCTCAGTACTTCCTAAAAAGAAAACTCGTATAAGTGAAAATCCCGAACTCGTATCTAATTTCAAGTGCACTTCATCTTTTTTAAGAAACCATTGTTTTTATAAAATCATTCCCTTTGTTATGAAAACCCATATGGTTCACATCTATATTTATATAATATATTATTCCCCTTTCTATTTTAAATTCTCTTTATAAATTTCTTTCAAACCACATTAACATGTGTTAATGGTAAAATTTCATAAATACTCATCTTTCATGTTGTAAATTCTGTTTTACATAACATAACAAGATATATACAAATTTTTATTTCTAGATGTCCATGTATGTTTGAATTCCATTCATTCATAAACACTTACATTATACACCCATTTATTATGATTTATGTCAAAATTATGGTACCCATTTATTTCAATGGGTACCTTAATATTTATTAATGATTTATTATGTATGATTCATTAGGTGAAACTAATATTCATGAACATGTTATGATGGGTGAGCCCAGATAATGCTCTAATGAATTTGGTAAACTTGAGACTCATGAGAGAGTTTGTATAAAAGTCTTGGTAGTTATCCTTGACTCATGATATAATGTTCGATGATCATTCTTGTTAAACATGAATTGTTATCCTCTATGTGTAATGATCATTGAATCGTGCTAAATTCATGATTTATTTTTCCTCCACATTACTATGACTCAATTTTTATATGATCACATGTTTATATTTTATTATTCCATATGTTCCATCTTTTTTTAACAATATTTCATTCCTTCTAACCCATCATCTAAAATTAATTCTTATCATTAATCCCTTACAAGGATTTCAGATCATCCCTTTTTCATGTATCCCTAGGTTATCTTATCAATATGTATGAGAAATATTAATTTTAGGATGTCTTTAGGAATATTAAATGATGAAAAGTTTCATTTACTCCTATTTTTCTAGTTTTATGTACATTGTCTTCAAAGACAATAGACATTACAGTCCTTGTCTTGTAAGATGATGCATTATTATGCCTAAATTCATGAAATGATATGTGTAAAGGTATATCCTCTCTAAAAAAATTGTTTTTTTCGAATACGGTATGATAAGGTAATTACTTATGGATCACAAAAATTAATATATCATGAGTAAAATCATTCTTCACATGACATGGAATTAAATTCTATTGTTTTTTCACCAAAACTATGGATGTATCATATGTATAGATTTTATTTTGTAATATATAACAATTACATAAATTATATATATATATAATAATATATAAATCATTGAACATGATACATATAAAATTTCTATAATTGATGAAGGGTTATGATTTGATTAATCATTATCATCATAGAAAAAAAAATGGCCAATCATTTGAGTAAGAAAATTCTATGTTAACCACGATATATTTACAACATTACCCATTAGTTAATGATTTAACAAACTTCATCCAAGAAGTTTTTGACGTAGGGAATATATCTATTTTTTATCAGGTTCCAATATAGTTCCTTTTTTCGAAAATAATTTTGAAATATACGAAGGAGGATCAATATTTTTAGAAAATGGTAGAATCTATTAAAAAAGAAAACTTTCATAATATTACTTTAGATGAAGAAGGTATTTTCTGATTTGGAAAAATATTGTGTGTGTCATGTGAATCAAATTTAAGAAATATGTTGTTAATTAAAGATCAAATTTCCCTATTTTCTTTTCTTTTTCATAGAACTATGATGTACAATGATCATTTAGAGCATTACTAGTGGGATAGAATAAAATGATATATTCATTAATTTACCACGAAGTGTTTGAAATTATCATAGGTCAAATTAAAAGGATATTTAGAAAAAAGATTATTTCAATGATTTCTAGTACCATAGTGGAAATGGTAAATTATAAAAATGGATATTGTAGTGAGATTACAAAATAAATCTTCAGATACTAATGAAATTTAATTTACTATTGATTGACTGACATAATGTACAAATTTCTTTTCTTTTCGAGATATTATTCAATCAGATCAACATACTCGTTTATATGTTAAAGTGCTAGTTAGGTTACATGTAGTTTCTATATCTATTATATCATATAATGATCTCATGTACCCTTCTAATTATTGTAAATGTATACATTTATTGATGGGTACTGATTTAAATTTCAATGCTAATTTGCATCCTTGATTTGATGAGAAGTTTGGTAGAATAATTCAATAATTGGAAGATATTATTTTATATTGTTACACGTATTACCTGGGATGTTGGGATAAATATATCAAAATGGAAGGTTTTTATAATAATATTTTTTATTAAAATATAGTTTTGGATCATTTTTGGGAATTATAAGTAGTCACCAACCCTAGAATTATGGGACGAAGTAGGTGAAAGATAGTAGTTTGGACCAGAATTATTAGAGTAAATAGATGAGATGGTAATTACAATAGCACAAAAAAGGGTAAAATTATGGTTGGTCGAAAATCTATGCATATAACTAAAAGAAAATATCATTAATTTGAGGTAGGTGATCATGTTTTCCATAAAATATCCCCATGTAAAAGTGTTATGAATTTTGGAAAGAAATAATATTAAATTCAACAATTCATTGAATAATATAAAATTCAAGATGAGGTTGAATTACGTTCTTACTGAGTGGATTTAATTATTATTTCATCATAGGTAGAAAAGATTTTCTATGTATTAATGTTATGAAACATTTTTCTAGATTCATCTCATGTTTTCAACCCAATACTATTTTAGTTGAATGGATTGTTTTATATATATAATATCATTTCTAGATTCTTGACCATATAAATTAGGTCTTATGAAACAACATAATTCACCAGGTTAGGGTTTTGTGGAGAGACCATATGGTTGAAGAAGAAATAAGGGATATAAAAAAATTCGATGAAAATTTATCCCCACTTCATTTGTAATGGAATAAAATTATGGGGATTATATTTCAAGAGTTGTGGGAGAATGTAACAACCTATGTACTGATATAATAATTTTTTTCCATATTTATTATTATAATTATATTCATATAACTAGTATTAGTTAAATATATTAATCGTATTGATATTTTATATATCCAAATTAATTTTTATATAAATAAAATATATTTGAAAAGGATAAGATTAGAATAAATAAATGTTTAATAATAAAAGATATATTTTTTAAAAGGTAATTTTTCTGCATTTTAGTGGCACACATATTTTAAAAATATAATTTCAACCCATTTAAAATTTTATTATAAAAATAAAATAATTTTATAAATTATAATATCAAAAATATTATAGGGTAAAATTTTTATATTCATTAGAAAATTTTCATTTTTTATATAAATTGTTAAATATAGTTAATTTTATTTAAAAATAAACACTATATATAAATAATTTAGAACATGAAATTATATTTTTAATAGTTAATAAATTATAAATAGTATAAATATACACATATTTAACAAAATTAGTTCTTTTTAATTAATTTCATAATGAAAAGAGATATTATAACTCTATAAACATTTGTGTTTTTTCACATTCAAAATCTACTTTCCCATCGCATAAACTGGATTTCTATGAAATTTAATTTTGTTTTAATTTAGATAATTGAATTTGGAAAAAATTGATTTCGTATATAGAGTCATATGGTCCATATTTGAATGTAATTCCATTTTTAATTTTTAGAAATAACAATTTTACTATGGTAAAATTGAATGATTTTTTCTAAAATAGTTTAGATAACATAACGGATTAATGTTTAAAGGTAAACAAATAAATACACAAAAAACTAGAACATTTAATGAATTTTTAGGTATTTATGGACCATAAACTTAATTTAAAACAATAACTATTAAAAAATTATTTGGATGTAAATCCACCATAATGTGGTTTTATTTAAATATATAACAATCATAATTTAATCACTGAAACAACCCCTCAAGTAGAAATCCCACCACTCACCACCACTTTAATCCTGAAAAAACATTAGTGTCCTAAAATAACTAAATAACCCTAGTTTCATGCCGGCGGCAATGCCCTAGCCACATGGCAGCGGCGATGGCCCCTCCCCATCAGGGGGAGGGGAAGTATCTTCGTCCTCCTGTTCGGGATGCAGTACACAGGAGGCGCCCATTTCTAACAATCATTGAAGTCTCTCCAAAGGTACCTGGCCTCTGCAATGGACATCCAGTTGTCCCGGTTTGATCCAAGTAATTCTCTGAAGCTTTGTCACTTCACTCCATGTCTCTGGTTGCAAAGTTCACTCGCCAAAGACCTCCGGTTGAGGTGCTCGAGAGGTTCGTGAATCAGGAATGGGGTCTACGCCACCGTGCGGTTGTCAGTCTCCTTGGACTGCGACAAATTCTTGTTTGTCTCACAGATGAAGATGACCTGGCTATGGCTTGGTCCCGTGCTAGCAGATCTGTTAGTGGGTTTAAGTTTCATTTACATCGCTAGACGTTTGATTTGAACATGAATCGCGACGCTTCCTCGTCGGCAATATAGATTCAACTTCTGGGGTTACCGCTTCCATTTCAGAACCCAGATCTCCTTCGGTCAATTGGAAATTCCTTAGGTCGTTTCCTCTGTGCGGATTGGAAGGCCGACTCCATGGTGCATCCAATCATGGCATGCATCTGTGTGAAAATGGAGTTATCCCGTCCACCACCCAACAAGGTATGTATTGTGATTGAAGGGCAGTACAGGTATGTGCAAAGTATCTTCTATGAATCATCGACCTCGTTCTGTTCCTTATGCCATAGACAGGGTCACCGTGTTGAGGAGTGCCGTAAAAGGGCTGCAGTGGTGGTGGCTGAGTCCTCTACGGTGAGAAAGGATGACTGTGGTCACGTCGAAGGTCACGGGGCCGGTTCGGGTATTGGCTCTGAGCCTATTTCGCACCAACTGAGGGCACATGAGGCACTGGCGGATACTAGGGACCGTATTGCGGAAACGTCGGGGTGTCCAGGAGTAGGGGTCTCCTGGCCATCCCGGGGTGGGGTTTCCTCCTAATGCTCCGGTGAGGGATTACACTGACTCAGGGAGGACAAGATCAGCGGGCTCAGTTCTGAAGGAGGCTTCGAAGGTGATAAAACAATGTTGAGTACTTTCGTGATATACTATAGACTGCTGGTTGCATTATAACTTCTAATAAATTATCTCCTCTGGAGTTGTAGGTGAAACTTATTCATTACTCCATTGGTGTGAGTGATATGTAAAATTATTTCCTAATACAGTTAATTGTATTTTTTATGTTATCTATTTATTTTTCTTGAAAATACATTTATTTTAAAAATAAAAGATAATAATACTTTTTAATGATGATTTATTTATCTAGATAAAATATATGTTTTATGAAAATTTATTTATTGTGTTATAGTTGAATAATAATTTCCTGTATCTTATTTTCCCTTACTATTATTTTTTTTCTAAATCCTTGTTTTTCATCAGATGATATAAGGGAGAATAGAGATAAGGGTTAGATCATGTATAATATTGTAATGATTCTCCTTGAAAAGAATCCATGTTTTAATATTAATATTTTTTATTGAATAAATGTATACTACGTATAAGTTTCAAATTGTAATATATGTCTTCACTGTATATGAGTTAGTCTTAATTCTATAAAACTATACACCAAAAATCCTAAAAATGTAAAAATTTGAATTCTAGTATAAAATATTAGAATATGTAATGTTTTATTCTAGGTCCTTATATGGAAAGGAAGAAATATATCTCTATGAAGAATATATTTTTTTATGATAAATTTTTAATAAAATAGAGATAAATGGAATTGAAAATTATAATTAATATGAAATAAGAATATGAAATCATGGATGATGATCCATCCAATGTAATTTCTGATTGGATGAAGTTTGGTGTTGTTAAATTAAGTACATGTAATATTTCATTATGTATTAATGATTTTATATGAATATCCTTATATATTTATTTTCACGAGGGTCATGGAAATGGGAAAATATATTTATATTTGTTTCGTGATTCTCTATTTTGAAGACTTTATTTGATATGATTGGAACTTCTTAGTAATTAATTAGTGCATATTTTAGTAGAACATTAAGAGAAAATATGTCATCCTACAACAAAAAGGACCCCCAATACAGTATATTTTGGACCCAAGGGGTGATCTATAATTAATAGTTTCAAATTAGACATCCATTAGTGGAATCTATATGAGTATTGTCATAGATATTTTAGGGAGAATGCATGTGTAGTGTATGGATTAAAAATGGTTCATGCGTACTAAATAATGATCTTCCCTAACAGGTATTAGGGATGTGTGTTCAGTGTTTTGGGTTTTAAGCCTCACTGCTGGCTCAATCTACTTATGAAACAATAAATAATATCAAGGAGTGGTCTTTTGTGCAAAAAAATGTTTTGGTAAGAAGAAAAAAGCATATAGTTCAGATGTAATATAGTTTCACATATCAGTTATTCCATGGGATCATGGTCATCCTCACTATCAAACCGATCCCACTCATATTCATCAACCTTGATCCATTGAGGGGTTATTATATGTTATTATTTATTCGTGAAAGAATTTGTTGAATTATAGTATAGAAACCATTAATCATTAATCTAATGTAAATTAAAATAAAAGATCAAAACCTCATCATCATGAAATATGTATATTTCTTTCATGCATGTCTTTCATTGAACTACATTAAACAACTTACAATAAATAAAATATTATAGATGATGAGTATGTATGGTTTAAGATGACATAGGTGATCATTCTCACCTATATATGATTGTGGATCATAAATCCATGAAGCTATTATTTTATGATTCAAATGGATATGATAAACATATGGAAATAGGCATGTGATGAATTAGCGTAGTCCCAGTATCTTTTGTATAACTAAATCACATGTTCTATTGCATTTAACCTATTTTAATAATATTACATAAAAAGTGGATTATTGAGATAGTGAAAAAATGTGTATCATAACATATAAATACATGGGTTAAGATTTGGATTCAATTGTTTTTTTTCATAAAATTGAGTCTCTCATGTATCTAAAGAAAAACAGTGTTCCGTGTAACTCATTATTATGTTTCAATATAGGGTCTTGTTAATCACTCTAAATACATGATGAATAAGACCTCTGATAAACCTTATTTATTTTTATAAAGTTATAATATAACATTATCTTCATAATATCACATATTTATTTAATAACCACATACTAAATTATGTGATGAAGAAATTATATTGAAGAATTATAATATGCTTGAAGAATTAGATTATATTACTGGAAAAGTCATGAATTTTTTTCCCCTAACCACATTTTGTAAAACATATCACTTCAGAGGAGAACCCACTCTCATCACCTATATAAAAAATGTGATCATTCAATAAGACATATCATGTGCATATACTATTATTTAAAATTCACAAAAGGGATTCTTTATATAAGTTTCACTAAATACATGAATGTGATAAACCCTATGTTTATTAATTAATACGCTTTGAATTTTTTTTATAAACTATGACGAAGAATATTGATATTTCTTAACCATTTTCATCTAATGATAGCGATAATAAAATTTTGATAAAAATTTAGAATCATATAAAATAATTACACAAGAATTTTTTATTTTTTGAGAATTTAGGAAGAATTATTTGAGATTGAATGATGGATATATAGTCTAATCCCCACATAGTAGAGTTATTAGTGAGTTGGTAATTAAATAAATAATGTAAACTTTTATTGTTTTCCATACATAAAGTAATCATTAAGATATTGTGTGGATCAAATTCTATCATCTTATTGAGGTTGGGAACATAATTGATAGAAGTAGTATTGTCAACCACATTTGATAATAGAGTAAGTAGAAAAAATTATGTCTGTTGAGGATACATCAGTTGATCATTTAGAGAATAATGTGTTCAGTATATGTGAATATAATAAATATTGTGGATACAATAGTAGTCCAAGACCTAGATATGAAAAAGAAGGTTATTTATTTGATGTAATTTTTTTGAATATAATATATTGATATTAATTTGAATGTATTTTTTATTAATCATAAGGGACTAATTGTTTCAATATAGCCAATTACATTAGATAGTTATGTTTAATGTATACATAATGAAATATATCCTTTAGATTACAAAGATATTACCTATCAAACATGGTTGTGAACTGAACCATAGTTATAATCACAATAAATTAAAAAGGTAAAAAAATATGTGAATCACATAAAGGATGATAAAAATATGGATCTGTATTTTTCATTGAGGTTTAACAATATAAAATTATTTATGTGTTAATCTGTCATTTTTCATTTCAATTAATTTTTTTACAACACAAATACAATCCATACTTCAGAAAAAAGGCTTAGGTACAAGAGTAAGATGTTAAAATTTAAAATATAGAAAAACATAGTTAACTTTGGGTAAACATATTCACCACCATTATAGTTCCATGTATTATTCATCTGGGGTTTATAATTTGCATAAATGGTTTTATATTCCTTTAATTGGATGCAAGTTTTTTTTAATGTTGATTGTTTAAGGATTATGTTATGTGAAAATTTAATGATAGACCAGAAGTGGACAAAATTTTCTTCAGTCCTATTAAAGAATATATAAATGTCTCTATCATGAATCTTAAAAATATGATGAAGAGGGAATCAAAAAGATTATATATAACACCAAAAAAATAAGAAATTGATCATTTCTATATTATAGGTTTAGAATATAAAGATCTCATTTAAGAAATAATCACAATATGAGAAGATTATGAGTAATATGCTTCTATCAAAAATATTTAAGACTTCTACTATCAATTTAAACATATATGAAGTGTGTTAATGATTAAGTGGTTATAAATATTTTTTTTTCAAATCTCATCTTGATGAAAAATTACATCATTAAAAAGAAATTAATTAGTTAATGATTCACTAGGTACGGTATTAAAAAATTAAAATTAAATTCAATTCCATATAAAATAAAACAAATAATTTTTGAAATTTTTTAATGAAAACAATTAATTACTTAATATATAATTTCAATGGTACTTATATAATATAATCACTAGTTATCATGTTTTAGTGAAGTAATCCATGCACTCGAAACATTGATCAGTATTTTTATGAATTTGTGATATTCTTAGATTTAAGATAAAACATTTGCGGTCCAATAACATGATATTTTAGTGGAAGAAAATTCCATTTTTTATGAATATTAAATTATGAATATTAATACTATAGAAGAATCACTAAAACAAATTATTGTTATGGAAGATTAATTAAATTTTAATCCTTAATAACAAATTAATATTATAAATCTATGAATAAAGGTTTGAAGAAGAAATCAAGACTATATTAATAAAAGTAAAAGTTAATGGGAAGGAATTCTAACATCATTTTAAAATGATAATTTTTAACTCATCATGAAATGTGTTGAACTAGAAACAACATTGATTAAATTTAAGGAGAATGACATTGGAACATCCAATATATTGATATAAAGAATTTATCCAACTAAACATTTAATGAGATTCAAGACCCACAATAGGATTATTATAAAAAATACTTACGTTAATAAATTCTATAAATAGAATCACATTTTTGGTATGTAATGATCAAAATAATAACTTGGGTGACATTCTACAATATCTTGGATGATCGTAAACCATAACCCAATTAGTTATATTTCTTCTAATGTAGTCTCATTTTAATGTGGAAGTTAAATGAAAAAATATTGGATGATGAGGCTAGATTAAACCACTAATAAATCCACCAAAATACCGAGGGTGGAAACTAGTGATTTCCCAAAAACATCATCCCAAAATTATTCTTTAAAGATGTAATGGAAAATCTGGAATCAATTAGAACTAAATCTATTTAGACTAAATGATCAAGAAAATGATAGATATTTATTTTCTAAAGATTCTGTTGATATAAATATGGGCATACAGGCTTACGTTTTTTGGCATAATGTGCTAGAATATGAAAACAATAAAAGACTAGTATAATGGGAAAATATGTATAATGTGATGTGAGATCATGTATAACCATCCATTGTTATAATTTTATTAATAGAAAAGAGGAGGCCACATAGGACCACACATAGAAAGGGCAACCCATATTATGGTGGCCTGAAGTAATGCAACCCAAGGGTATCACCCCTGATAAGATTCATCCCCTCCGTGTTAAGCTGGGACACATTAGTAAACAAGAATACATATATTAATAAATATACATCTATTTATAATATTTTTTGTTTTCTAGATTACTTATTTGATTATTATAATAGATGTGTTCACAGATACGATGAGTGATGGCATGTTACAACCAAGCAAAATGCATGTTTTAATGTGATGAATAGGAAAAACAAACACTCATGAAAATAAAGAAATGTAGAAATGATTTCCATTTTGAATTAGTAGTGGAAGTCATTGAAACAAACTATATAAGAATATACACCTAATAAAATTTGTATAAAGGTTTCCAATAATCTGATGTCAAAAAATATAAGATGATTATCCTTTGGAATTAGAGTTCATACCATGTACCACATCATAAAATAGAGGTAATTAAAAAATATCAATATTTTGAAATCATGATGGGAATCAAGATTTGATAAAAATGTATAACTATTTTGGACTGAACACATTCCCTAATAAAGTTTGGATAAGATTAATAAGAATGGTAAGTCAAAACTAGTGTTGAATCCATGTGGATTTTTCAATTTAGAATATGATGAGAAATTATGAATAATTACATTTCATGATCAAGGGAAATTTTTTAGAGAAATAAGAAAGCATGATGATTAAGTAATAGTTATAGGAATTTAAAAGGAAAAAATGATGTTCCACTTAAATAAGACCATGATTTTCATGAGTGGTTATATAATATTTCAAGATATGTGCTTCAAAAAATATTTGGAAGGTGAAATACTTCTAAAAATACAGGAAATAATTATATTAATCTTATACCTACTAATGAAGTGATGATAAATATTGAAACAAAAAACATTAAAGGAACCTATTTAACTACTAGAAGTAAAGATAATAATTCCAAACATAATGAAGCTGTATGGATGTAAATAGTTTGTATTATAAAATAAATATAATACTGTGAAATTTTAAATAGACACAAGTATAAAGTGTTCTATAAACATTAGATATAAAATGGAATTGGTCTCATGTTGATAGAAAATATTAAACCACGTTCAACTCACTAAGAAGCTTATAGTTTTAACACATAATTCATCTAATTAATTTGTATTATTTTTGTGTTTAAATTATAGGGATATGAATGTGATTTTCATTATCCAGATGACAATTAAATTAACAATGTGTATTAAAAAAAGATCGATGGAATATTTATGATCTAGTAATAAGTGATTTTTTCAAATTGATAATCATCAATTTGATCATATTGAAATATATATGATGAAACTATCCAGGAGGACAAATTTAGGGGTTTCACCCCTCGAGGGGGAGAAATTAAAATAACAATTCTCTCAATTTTTGTTCCATGAATATCTATAAATTTTGGAAATCCCTGCCGAATTTTAAAAATTTAATAAACTACTTTCATTTATTTACCTTATCATTATTGTGTCACATATTTCAATTAAGGAATAGTGTTTTTGTATGATGAATCTCATAGAATGAGGTTGAAAATTATTTTATCTCTTGAAATATCAAATAAATTTGTTGAGTGGTGTGCATGATAAGCATTTATTGAAAATAAAATTAGGGTTTTCATTGTCAAGGTTGAAAAATATGGAAATTCTAAAATGTGATGAATTATTTTGAAAACATTGATTTAATGGTGAAATCAATCATCATTTAAATACAAGGTTATCCAACACACACATTGTGTTAAATAGTTAATGACTCATTTCTATGAAAACATATGATATCATCCATATTATTACATGTGGCGTAAATTTATAATTTTTATTTATTTTCATCATGGGTGATACGAGGCATTGAAATTAAATAAGTAAATGGTTCTGAAAATAAGGCCAAATGGTGAGATTGAAAATCTCATATGAATGGTTGATTTCTTAAGAAATAACAATGAATCAATGTCAAAGTATTATAATTTAGTTTTTGATTTAGGATTAATCATTAAAAGCAAAATGAGGAATGAATTAGAGAAAAATGGATGAATGTTGGAAATGATGACTGAATACTATTTAGGGATTCATTATTGATTATTGTTATGAAAACTCAAAATTCTAATAATGAAAATTGTGGAACTATTAATTTATTTAAATACATGTTCATGTTATAACAGGAGAGTTCGCATTTAGTAAAATATTTAACATTGTGAATTCTATAGAAATACATATTATCATCTTGAAAATTTTATGTTAATAAAATGCAATAACTGTATTATTTCATTATTAAATTAGTGAAGAGGAATTATAATTAAATGGAAAATAAATTTTTCTGAAGGATATGTGGAAGATCTAGAGATAAAGAGAGAAGAAAATTAAAATTAAAAATGGAATTTAGAATATGAATTAACTGAAGAAAAAATGTCCAATTATTTTTGCTTAGATGAATTTTTAGAATTTGAAATCAAGGTCCTACCATATTATTTTATTTCATGAAATTTCATAAATTAAACATTAAAATAATTATTTTTATGATGATAATTTTTGAATTCTATGAAAAAAAAAGAAATGTATATTTATAGGTTTTCATAGATAATTGTTTTGAATAATTATTTGATTTGTTTAGTAACACATTGTAATTACTAAGGATATATTTATATGGACTTTTACATAATATATATTCCACACCATAGTATACCAAGAACCCCCTCACCTATATATGTGGTACCCAATTAGTCCACAATGTGTAAGAGGGTCATCCAACATAACCATGGGTGGTTTAACACATGTATTTTTGTCAATTTAATTTGTACCAGTTCACATATGGATCTTTATAATTATCTCATATTTTGGGTTTAACATGTTTTAATACTAAGGCATTTTTTAAGCTTATTTCTAGTATAGCACTTATCATTGGGTTTCCCCATGTGTTTTGAGAAAAATGAATAATTTTTGTTAAGTATACTATGACTCATGGTTTGGGAAAACCGTACACCCTGCCATGGAAACTGTGTGACCACATGGGTTTTTGGTACATTGAATAACACTCAATCAATACATTGTTTGTCAAACATGGTGGGGGTAAACATGTTTCCGATTCCTTTATGATATTTAAGTGATCACAATGGACACACATTTTAATAAATAATGTTAGAAAACCATATGCAATTTCAATTTAATTAAAAAAAAAAAATCCTAAAATGACCTTTTCATAATCTTGGGATGTAACCCTAATCCACACACATTTTCCACGTTTGGGATTTTCATCCATAATATCTCCCTCCATGATTTCCTAGGCCCCCTTTTCTTCATTACTGTAGTGATTTTGGAACCAATTCATCATGGAGTCTCCAAGTAAATTGTTTATCCTTGGATTTCTACCTCTATTTAGTGTTTCTATTCCTCCCCAATAATATTCCTCATTTATAGATTATTGTATAACCTATAGATGATTTTTTTCATGTATTTTTGATTGATATCATAAATGTAGTTTTGACACTTTCCTAGTAATTCCTTTTTGGTGGTTCATTTGTAGTTTTACACCAGTTTCTTGAAACATTTCTATGTTTGAGGTAGGTTGTTCCATTCCCTAACATTTTTTATATTATTTTATTTTTCTTTTTTTGTATTTAAACATGTTATATTGTTAAATTGTGTGGTGAAAAATGTGTTTTGGAAGTGTTTTGGAAACTTTTCAGGATGTAACTGGATTTTGATAAGGAAATGTTATGTTTTTTATTTATTGTTGTCGTAATTCATAAAAACGGTTTTATTCATTGAGTGAAATGTTCAAAATGGGTTTTCAAATTGATTTAATTGTGATAATGAGTTTTCTAAAAGAACTGATAATTATTTCATATTTGTTTACTTTTTTTCATATGAGGTATGAATTGTATAATGTTTGAATGATATAAAGATTGTTTCAAAATGATTACGATTTATGTGTGTATTTGAAAGGGAATAATCCCATGTATTTGTTGTATCCATATTGTTCCTTTATTCGGTTTTTTCAATGGTGACTTATGTATTAAATTTTTTTGGGTAAACGTATTTTAATGTTGATTTTGTGTTAGTAAAATGGAAATTTGTTTTGTTAATGGAAAATTGTGATTTATTTATCTATTTATAATTCATGGCATGTGTTTGTGAAAAGGGTTATTTGTTTGTGATGCGAAATTATAATTTGGAAAAAAGGAAATCACTGGTATCTTGGGGATGACTTGATCTAGAACGCTAGTTATACAAATATGAAAATCCCTTATTTCACTAAGCTGTATTGATGATAACTACACTAACTAAATTAGAATTATTTGAGACCACAATGAAAATCGGTTTTCCCCTCATGCTGTCTTGTGCATGAAAACACTGATGGTTGTGGTTACTATTCCACCATTCATCAAGGTACGAGGTTATAATGTCTCACTCGAACTAAATTACCATTAGATATTTACAAATGGTTCTCAAATTTTCCATGATAATTATATAATGTGGTTCCATCTATTAGTATACTACATAGATTGTGTCTATTTTATTTTTAGTCAAGTTTCCTGAGAAATTGGTTTCCATGAAATCATTCCCCTAAATGGGTATTTCAAAAAAACTTCATTTAAAATTATTTTCCTTAAATTGATTTCATAATTTTTTTTATAGATTGGTATAAAAGATCTTGTTAATTTGAATTCTAATGTTTTATCATGGAATAATTTCATTCAGGTGGTATCCTAATGGGTTTTCTCTCATATCCAACATACTCCCTTGGATGTATGATGAATTTTCATTGTATGGACAAGGTAATGGAAATATATGTCTTATGGATTATGGTGGAATGAGTTTCTGTGTGATTGTTGTTGAAAGTATTGGTGGAAGTGTCTTAAGGGAGGTATCCTTATTGACACATGGCAGTTCTTTGGGAATTTATTGGGGTTTTCCATTACATTATTGTAATCTAGTTTTTGATTAATTATTATTTCTCTGAATATGAATTTTTTTTACCACATTTGGTAATAATTACTAATTAGTTAGTTTTCCATTATTTTTGTTCATTTATGATATCCAAAATTATTATTTTTTCCTAATTCCTATTTTTGATATGCATGAACTTGCTTCCAGACAATGGGTATTGGGAATACCCTTTGGTCCATTCCATAGAGCAATTTGAATGTCGGGTTAGATGGAACTTAAGCTTAGTCCATGATAAAATGGTATCAGTGTAGGTCACATTTTTTTGGGTCACATTAAATGTGGAAGTATCATGATAGACTAGAGTTAGGACTGTTGGAACCTAAGGTTTGTGATGGGATTTGGTATCCTGGTTGGCACACATCATGAAATGACTCGAGTTATCATTAGAAGTATGGTTTTATTTGGGAAATTTGG